>CM046960.1:30467896-31717896 GCA_025698475.1 Gossypium anomalum | reverse complement strand
CGAGCTTGTTATTGACTACCATCCGGGAAAAGCGAATGTGGTTGCTAATGCTTTGAACAGAAAGTTACTGTGTACTTTGAGAGCTATGAACACTCGGTTAAAGGTATCAGATGATGGTTCGATTCTAGCAGAGTTAAGAGCAAGACCGGTGTTTTTACAAAAGATTTGTGAAGCTTAGAAAAATGACCAAGATTTGCAAACCAAGAGAAAGTAGTGTGAAGTTGATACGAGATCAAATTTTAGAATCGGTTTTGATGGTTGCTTGATGTTTAAAAACCGAATTTGTGTACCGAAAAATGATGAGTTGATTCAAAAGATTTTGCATGAAGCACATAATGGTTGTCTGGCGGTTCACCCGGGCAGTACGAAAATGTATAATGACTTGAAGAAAATGTACTGGTGGAGTGGAATGAAAAGAGATATCTCCGAGTTTGTATCAAAGTGCTTAATTTGTCAACAAGTGAAAGCTGAACACCAAGTACCTTCAGGATTACTTCAGCCTATCATGGTTCCTGAATGGAAATGGGATCGGATTACTATAGATTTTGTATCAGGGTTGCCGTTAACTCCAGGGAAGAAAAATGCCATCTGGGTAATAGTTGACAGACTAACTAAATCGGCTCATTTTATTCCGGTACGTACGGATTATTCTCTTAATAAGTTGGCTGAATTGTATATCCGTGAGATTGTTAGACTTCATGGAATACCTTTGTCAATCATTTCGGATAGAGATCCGAGATTTACTTCACGGTTTAGGCAAAAGTTGCAAGAGGCATTAGGTACAAAGTTAAATTTTAGCACTGCCTTTCATCCACAAACTGATGGACAATCAGAGAGAGTAATTCAGATTCTTGAAGACATGCTCAGATGTTGCGTATTGGAATTTCAAGGTAGTTGGGAAAGGTACTTACCGTTGGTAGAATTTGCTTATAATAATAGTTATCAGACGAGTTTGAAGATGGCACCTTATGAAGCATTGTATGGTCGTAAATGTCGGATGCCATTGTATTGGATTGAACTCAAGGAAAATCAGATTTATGGAGTTGATCTAATCAAAGAAACCGAAGAAAAGGTGAAAGTGATTCGAGATTGTTTGAAAGCTGCTTTAGATAGACAGAAATCTTATGCGGATTTGAAACGAAGGGAAATCGAGTTTCAAGTTGGTGATAAGGTATTTTTGAAAGTGTCTCCATGGAAGAAAGTCCTTAGATTTGGACGGAAGGGCAAGTTAAGTCCGCGTTTTATTGGACCGTATGAAATAATTGAAAAAGTTGGACCCGTAGCATATCGGCTAGCATAACCACCTGAATTAGAGAAGATTCATGATGTGTTCCACGTATCTATGCTACGTCGATATCGTTCAGATCCTTTACATATAATTTCACCGACAGAAATTGAACTACGACCGGATATGACTTACGAAGAAGAACCGATTAAGATTTTAGCTCGAGAAGTCAAACAACTAAGAAATAAAAGTGTCGCTCTAGTGAAAGTATTGTGGCAAAAGAACATGGTAGAAGAGACTACATGGGAACCTGAAGAAACTATGAGAAACCAATACCACACCTGTTTACCGGTAAGATTTTCGAGGACGAAAATCCTTAAAGGGGGGGAGAGTTGTAATATCCCAAATTAGGGCCTAATTGGAATAGTGGTTTCGTGACCACAAATCCGAGATAGAGATAATTATTTTATAATTATTTTGATGTTTATGATATGATTGCATGATTGTGTGAAAATTTCGTGATGAAATCCTATGCCTAAAGTGCTTAGATTGAAATTAGGGACTAAATCGAATAATTTGTAAAACTTGCATTCTAGGAGTTTTTAGTATGAAATTGTTTTGGAATATTAATGAGGAGGTCTTAAATAGTAATTTGACCAATTTCTAAGTCTATGGACAAAAATTGGACATGGATGGAATTTTTGGAAAGTTTAATAGTAAGGGCATTTTGGTCATTTAGTTATTAAAATGAATTAAAAACAAAATTAAAAGCCAATTTTTGTCCATCTTCTTCATTAGGCCGAAATTTCAAGGATTCTCCATAGCTAGGGTTTGTTTCAAGCTTCCAAGCTCCATAGTAAGTGATTCCAAGCCCCATTTTTAATGTTCTTTACGTTTTTGGAATCCCGGTAGCTCGATTAAGCTTATGCTAGCAATAATTCAACCTAGGGTCCATATTTGGAAAAATACCCATAGGTGAAATTTGTGTATTTTGGTGTTTTATGATAGAAAATGAGGTTTTAAATTATGTTAGACAACTTGTACTACTCGGTTTTAAGCGAAAACGAGTAAAAGTACTTAATCGGTAAAAATACCTAATAGTCATAAGTACATGTTAGAGTGTGAATTTGATATTACTATAGAAGGGAAAAATGATCAGCATGTCTTAAAACATAAGAATAAGGGATGATGTTTAATTCCCGAGCCTAGGGGCAAAAGTGTAATTATGCAAAAGTTTAGGGGCAAAAATGTAATTTTGCCAAAGTTTGTATTAAATGCTGTTTTGATGAATGTATGTATTAAATAAGATTAATTTGGCATTATAGATCAAGAGAAACGAGATTCAAGTCGTGATCGAGGGAAAAACAAAGTTTACGAGGAATAGGCTCGATTGCTAATATTTTGTATCGAGGTAAGTTCTTGTGCAAATGTGGCAACATAATTGTCAATTTAAGTAATATAATGTTATTTATATGATATGATGATTATTATCATTAAAGTTATTTATATGATATGAAGATTTTTATCATGAAATATTATGCTTTGTGGTTATTATTGAGTAGTATGTATACTATGTTTACTACTTGATAAATATGAATTTCTACCGAGTGTCGGTTTCAATATTCCATGGAAGACGGCAAAGATATGTGATCGAGGAAAAAGCCCATTTGAACCTTGGGAATAGATTAGAATACAAGTGACATGTCAGTAGGATATTGAGTTCTGAACTCGTTGAGTTGAGTCCGAGTTAGTGAGATGTATCTAGGCATCCGAGCTCGTTGAGTTGAGTTCGAGTTCACTTATGGATGCAAACGCCCGAGCTCGTTGAGTTGAGTCTGAGTTCACTTATGGGTGGGTTACATGGTAGCTTGGCTACATAAGTTCATGCAGCTATTGAGTTTGTCTAGTCATGGTATGGCTCTTATGTTCATGAGATCCACGTATTCGAATTATATTCCGATGTGTTCAACGGGTGAATCTTAAGTGAATAAAAAGAAGGCCTAAAATGAAGGTGACATGTTGGTAAGTGTGGTAAATGAGAAAATTTGACAGGTATATGCTTAAACCTTGGGTTGAGAACTTGGTATGATGAAATCGTAGAAAGATATTAAATACAAATGAAACATGAATGTCTTGGTGTTGTTTATGCAAATAATGTTTTTGTGGGATTGTGTGATTATGTTACTTGCTATTTGGATGTGAACTTACTAAGCATTTGTGCTTACTCCCTCTTTTTCTTTCATTGTAGTTTTGACAAGCCGGCTTGAGAATCGGGATAGGTCGATGACTTGTTCATACTATCCGAAGGCCTAAATTGGTAAAATGGCTTGTGTGTTTTGAATGTGGCATGTATGGCAAAATACTCACTTTGTGTAAACGATCTTATGATATGGTTATGGTTTGGTAAGAAAAGGGTTTGTAAATGATTAGCCATTGGAATGGCCAATCTAAATCATATTTGATGTCATGTATGTTTAAAATGCTATTTAGTCCATGAAAATCTATAGTAAAGTGAAATTGGCTATAAAACAGAATTTCACAGCAGCAGTGATGTGAGTTTGAAAAATCACTAAAAATAGTAGAGATATAACTAGATGATGAATAAAATATGAAATTGAAGAATTATCAGTCTATTTTCATATGGATTGAACAAAACAGGTATATGAGTTATATTTTATGAGATATTTAAATTTTTATGAAACAGGGCCAAAGTGATTTCTGGATCCCCTGTTCTGAATTTAAAAATTCATAATAAATTGTAAAAAAAAAAATTAGAAGTCATTCTTTATATGTAAAGATTTATTATTGAGTCTAGTTTTATGATAAACAAATGTAATAGACACTTAAATTCTGTACATAGAGATATTTGATTCGTAATACACAGAGGTTAGAGCAGTCAAACCCTGAAACAGGGGAGAATTTAACTAATAAACTGTACTAATTGGCTTGACCAAAGATTATAGAAAAAATATTAGTAAATAGATATATGAGTTCAATTTCAGATAAAATTTACGGAATTAGATTTTGAGTTTCGGAACTCGAGATATGAATTTTTAAGCTACTGTGACGCAGATTGCTAACTTGACTGGAAATTTTAAAAAAATAAATCATTTGAGCAGTTTAAGTAATGAATTAAGTCTGTTAACACCTCGTGTTCGAATCCGGCGACGGTTTCGGGTACAGGGCGTTACAGGTATTGGGCCAAGGGGGTTAGTGGGTTAGTGGGTTTGGGTAATTGGGTTAGTTTAGATGGGTATTTGGGCTTTTATTCGGTTATAATGTAAATGGGTCAGGGGTATTAGGTAGAATTGGGCTTTAGTATGGTTGGATTTTGATGTAATTGGGCCCGAGAAATTTGGGCTTCTACACCCATGTGGCTAGCCCGTGTGGGCCCACACGCCCAATTTGGCATAGCCCGTGTAACCCATACGGCCACATGCTGGCCATCACACGACCGTGTCTTGCACACGGCTTGGCCTTCGTCAATCACATGGACGTGTCGTCGCACATGGCCTACCACACGATCGTGTGGCATTAACAGAAGGGTTTTCTGGCTTTTTTCGAATCCCGTTTTTTGCTTTTTGGGTACATACCTGGTACATTTTCACAGCAAACACAGTCTCAAGCCTCTAAAACCTTCGATCGCACTATGATGAATCCACACTACTAGGACGCTGATTAGCAGCCTCCAACCTTCTGATCCACTTCGGTATCGAACGAAAAGCACCAATACTAAAGAAATGTGAAAATTCGGGAGTAGGTAGATAGCCAAAACAAAATTAACGACAGTGGCACAAAAGAGAAATGGCAGCAAGCAAGGAGAGGAAATTCTCATGTCAAAAACTTTTGGGAATTGGAAGAGAGATGGAATTTTGAAAAAAACAGAAAAGATGTGAAACACTTCCCTAAATTCTCTCCCACTAACACCACAACTCAAAATTCAACTTCCACCCAAAATCTCTTTCAAAACTGAGTCAAAAATAAATACCCACGTTTGCACAGGGATTCGAACACCTGACCATCAGCAAACTAACACTCCACTTAACCACCAAACCAGTAGGCCTATTCTATTAAGTGTAACATCCCTAACCTGTAACCGTTGCCGGAATAGGTTAAGAGGCATTACCTGAATCGTAACACAGATCAGAGCAACCAAATATCAAATATCATCTCATTACAGTAAATGTCATTCATTCACATTCATTAAGAACGTAAAATCGAGCATACGATACTTAAACATGCATTCGAGACTAAATTGATAACATATAAAAGCTTCAGAACTTATAAAAATTTTCAAATTTTAAAAGATCATACGCCCGTGTTCCTCACACGGCCTTAGACACACCCGTGTTCCTCACACGGCCTTAGACACACCCGTGTGTCTAAGCGTGGTGAAACAGGGCATACATACTGCCTTGTCCACACAGCCACAAGACACGCCCGTGTGTCCGACCGTGTGAAAATTAGGGAGGCTACTGACTTGGCCACACGGCCGACCACACGCCCGTGTGCCAGTCCGTGTGCCACCACACACGACCAATAGACACGCCTGTGTGTCTAGGCCGTGTCAAAACTGGAGGGTATACTGTAACACCCCAAACTCGGCCCAGACGTTATGGCCAGATCTGACGTGTCACATGGACTTACGACTTAGTATGCACTCATTGGTTTAAGTGATTGGGGTGGTCTTTCTAAAAACAGCAGTTGAACGAAAAGCCGGTTTATCAATCTTTAAGCTATCCATTTGTTGTGCTTGTTGAGTCTTGAAAACATTCATTAATTTTGAAAACCCACAGCAAATTTAACACTAGCAAATGCTTTTGTCATAGTATAAATATAATCGTAAAATAAAACCATAGCGGAAAAGAAATTTAAATAACAGCCTTATTACAACTTAAAACCAAAAATTAAATCAGAATATAAAAATAATAAAAATAAACTAACTTAGAAAAACCAACTTTGCAAATGATGTGGCTACTCTGAATCCCTCACAGCTCCAAGCCCACTATGGTTGGGGATTTCCTCTGAGAGATGAAAATAGAGGGGTGAGTTCTGGTAAACTCAAGTCATGTAACATAACCCAACCATAGCCCAAAATGTATCAAATTTCAGAGTCGACTTATCTCGAGCCTAGGCCCAAAGATGTAAATCGAATGGAACCCATAGGCCTATAGCAGATACAGAACAAATATATCATGAATGCATAAATCCCAACCCAGAGCCATCCATAACACCCCCGTACCAGCCTTACACCATGTGGGGAGACTACTCGACCTACCTAACCGCTACACACCATAGAAATTACAGCGAGGCTGCCAGATATTGTGACGAAGTCACCAGATACAGATATTGTGGCTAGGCCACCAGAACAGATATATATATATATATGTGGCGAAGCCACCAGATTGTAGCGAGGCTGCCTCTATGGCATCAAGACTTGAACCTTGGACCCCTTGCTTCCTCTATGGCGTCACTTCCTTGTCCCCTACTGGCACCACCTTGCCACTACACCGCACTCCTTTTTGTTTCATCTTTTATCCCTTTACTCTTAAAAGCCCAAACGCCAATTGCATCACTTGTTCATAAAATTAAAATTTCGAAGACTACCACAGATTTAACTTAAGTTTGGGCCTTCCAAAGGCCCGCTAACCTACTAAATATTTTAACCAACCAGAACACACACAAATTTTAAAAAATCATAGAAACATAGAAAACCCAAAAATTAGGGCGTTACATATACTGCCTTTAATTCGTAGGGTACCCTAGGGGACACACGGCCGTGTAACGTGACCGTGTGTCACACACAGCTGAGACACACGCCCGTGTCTCTGCCCATGTGGACAAAAATAGGCCATTTCATTAGTCAATTTGCCACCCTAAATTGGGTTAACCTACAAGCAAAGAAACAAGCATATTTGCACCACTATTTTAGCCAATTTTTATGCCAAAACATCCATCATTCATATCATAACAATATTAACCATTTACATACTCATCAACCTTACCAATACATGCCAAACATAAGGTAAGATCATATCAAAACATTTCTTTCCATACATCATTCAATCTCATGCTAAAACTTACCAAAACTTACTAACATTTTACCATTTCTTTTGTCCAACTAAAACATACCACACTTGTATGTTAACATCACATACCATAAGCCATTACCAACTATGAGTTTAAACACAAACTAGCCAAATCACATAGCTAAATATATACATCACAAAACATAATCCTGCAACTACTGGCCTATACATGCCATACTTTAATATATACATTTTCAAAGTACCAAAATGAGGTTTGATAGTGCGGTGACAATCTTCAACAATCCCTGAGCTCACAGTAGCTTCGATATCTATAAAACAATGCAAACACATACAAAGTAAGCTTTCAAAAGCTTAGTAAGCTCGTACTAAAATCATCAACAGTGTATAAAATATAAAACATCAACACAGAAGTATTTATAAACTCTCAAATCATCTATCCATATTATACCAACACCATCCACATGTTTATACCATTTCAATAAACTTTAAATACATAATACCATCTACCACATAGGTATTATATGTACCTGAACCTTCCCGTATTCATTCATTCTCATACTCACCTCTCGTTAGGATGTTTTAAACCTTCCAAAGATTATTCATGCTATAACCATCCACACACTTAGTGCCTTAAGGGTTAGCCAAAGCTATAATAATTCCGCACACTTAGTGCCATTTGAATTAACCGAAGCTATATCGGTATCACACACTTAGTGCCTCAAGTCTAGTTTAAACTGCACACTTAGTGCCAAATACAACTGATTTATCATCGTATTCATCCAAACCAAATACATATACAATCTATGTATAATCAGAACATCAAAATATACTTAACATCATGTTTTACGTACTAACTTACCTCGTACTCAAAATTGTCGACTCGGATAGTCTATTCTATAATCTTCGACTTCCTTCGGTCTAAACCTGAATTCCTCTTTTCTTGATCTTTATGAAGTCAAAATTAACCCTTTTATTCACCAAATCATTCAAAACAATCCATAGACACATATTTAGGGAATTTTGCAAACTAGTCCTCACATTTTCACATTTCAACACTTTAGTCCCTAATTCACAAAATCACAAAATACACAAAATTTGCTTGTACACAAGCTTAGCCGAATTTTCATAGTTCTCATACAAGTCCATCCATTTCATTTATTTTACATTTTAGTCCCTTAAAATAACATTTTTACAATTTAGCCCAAATTACTCAAATTCATCAAAAATCCAAAGACAAAACATGTAAACCCAACATCAAGCTTTTTGTAACACCCCAAACCTGGCCTAGATGTTATGGCCGAATCTGGCATGTCACATTGAAGTGTTTTTTAAAAATTGATCTTTTCAGTAAAAGTCCGTTACTGATTTTAAAACCTCTTTGTTAGAACTCGAATCATCCTAAAATTCGTTATTTATTTTAAATTGTCATCACCTTTAAAACATTATTTGTTGTGGAAGCATTTCATAAGTGTTGCGAAAACGTAGTGTTTTGAAAACAGTTATCGTTTTGGAAAACCGCATTCTACTCTTAGTAGATATAAAACATAATGATCATAAGTCCCAAATTAAAAGCTAGAAAATTTAGAGAGGCCTTATTACAAAATTAAAAACCCAAACTGAAATTTTGAAATAACTAAAATCAAATCCAAATAGCATTAATCATGTGGCCACCTCCGAGTCCCTCGCAGCTTCAAATCGTCTAAGGCTAGAGGTTACCTGTACAGTTAAAAAGAAAGGGTAAGTTTATGAAAACTCAGTGTGTAATCCCTTAACGGACAACAGAAATCAAAATATGCAAAGCAGTCTGGGCCGTAGCCTTATTTAGTAACAGAGCAGTCTGGGCTTTAGCCCTATACAGTAGCAGAGTGGGCCTAAGCCCAATACAGTATCAGTACAGTGTAATGCAATTATGCATCACACCCAAATCCAGCCAGCACACCACCCGTACCAACCAACACACCATGTGGGGATATAAATCGACCCACCTAGCCAGTACACCAATAACGCAGTGAAGCTGCTATTAATAGAAAACATGGTGGAGCCACTAGAATCAGAATACGTGGCAAAACCACTAGTACAGAACTTCCTCCAAATCAGACCCCAACCCCATGCAGTATGTCATGTCATAAATATTACGTGTATGCAAATTCATACTCAGTACAATCATATATGTAAATCTTAAGCACATTAGTCATACGGAGCATAAGGCATAATCGTTATTTTACCAGGGCATTACAGTTATTTTACCTATTTTAGGGTTTCAGCTCAGTTAACGACCTCTCCGAAGGTCTACAGCCGCCTCCAGTGACACAGATAACCTAAATGATCATAACGGTGTAAATGGGCCCAAGGGGCCCACACGCTCGTGTGGCCCATTTAGCCCAAATTCAGTTACAGCTATGTGACCTACATAGCCTAGTCCAATATTTACCACTTACCGTGGATTTAATTTGTATGGGGCCCACGAGCCCGTTGTGATGTGTCTAGCTCGGGTGATTGAGTCAAATTCACGTAGTTGCCCGATCGTAGACGAGAAGAGTCGTTCGTACCTCAATTTTGGAAGTAGAAGTGAATGGATAGGTTTGAATAAGCGAAAGGTTTCAAATAAATGTAAGAATAGTGATAGGTCCGGCTAAGGTAAACAAGATAGATGTTAGATAGGTGGTTCGGATTTGGTGATAACAAGAAAGAAATTTGAAAGATGGGGATGGAATAGTGAACTTAACGTCAGGAATGATTCAACACTAAAAAGTGTCACCCCGGTTCCTATATTGTTAAGGTGAAAAAGATGGATGGAAGGATAGGTGAACGCCACACCAAGATTGGTGATAAGTTCAAACAAGGACGATTGACGCCACTAGCACAAGCTAGATAAGTCTTTCAAAACTTGTATGAGATATGAGAGGAAGCAACCTCACAAGAACAGTGTTCATTAATAATTTGGCAAAAAGTCCCTTTACAAAGAAATAAACAAACTATTTATAGGCTATCATGTAGTAGCCGAATGGACAAACTAGTAGCTTAAAGACTAAGTAAATTCAGCTAAGAATGCACTAGAATATTCTAGAATAAATCATTAAAGGGTTAAGTCCACATTCGGCTGATTGGAACTTCAATGGGCAGCTTCATGGTTAAGCAAAATTAACTTGGATGAATGTGAATAGATGGCAGCCCATTAGCTTGTCTAAATTCGTCCAAGGATTGATTGGTGCATTAAAGAAGTGTGTTTTGGCCGAATAGACACCTAGGGAAGTCATTTGGGCAGCAAACAATCCATGTCTCAAGAACTAGATGCATTCTCACATTCGTTGTAGCTTACGGTCCATGCATCTTCTCTTAGGCTTCATTCAGGAATTGAATTTAGAAATTAAATGGCAGCTACCCTTTGGCCGAATAAACACTTAGGAACACCAATGGTTCATCCACATACATTCGGCCATGCATGTAACTAGAAGGGGGCTTGAATCTGGCCGTACATGAACATTCATTAAATGCTTTTCATTCATGCATGGGTGACATCCAAGGTGAGTGTATCTTCATGTATTCATTGTATCATCCAAGTGGGAATGAATAGCATTAATCCATATGCATGTATCCAAGCCATTCATGAACATGAACTTAATTCCTCCAAACATTGAACCGAAACATGCATGAATTTCCCAATGCATTGAACTTGTTTGTACATGTACCTAGCTTTTAATGTACCTCCATAATCGGCTGAACCTACAAAGACATGAACACATTTAATTATATCATTTAATCATAATTAAACAGAAACTAACAACTTAAATAACAACTTAACTAATTAGGACAAATTAAATTAGAATTAACTAGCTTATTAATTCAGCTAGCTCAAACTAAAATGAAAACATTTAATGAACTTATTTGAGCTAGGATTTTCGTTATTGAGCTGTAGCAAACTACTTAGTAAAAAACTAAAACTTAGTTTAATTTATTGAAATAAAGAACGAGCTGAAAGTAAGCTCGGTTGAGCTCAAACGAGTTGAAAGGAGCTCAAATGAGCTGAATTGAGCTGGACGGAGCTCGAGGAGCTGAAAATGAGCTAGGATCAGCTTGCCAGCAATGCACGGGTTCCTTGGATAGTTGCTTCAAGCTGATTTTGTGAGCATTGGCCCTTGTTTCAAACCAAGGTTTTGCATTAGAAGCTAAAACAGCTTGTAGGAAATGCTTAGCATCAGCTCGATTTATGGGTCCTCTTGGAAGCTCGATTAGATCTTGTGGATGCCCTGGGCATGCTCACATCATTCCCCTCGTCTTCAAAGCGACTTGTCCTCAAGTCGAACGTTTGGATCTCTCTAGGGCGGAAGATAAAAGAGCTGTCAGAAATTTGAACAAAGATCGAAATTTGACAACTATTAATTTCATCATCGTGAAAGAGTAAAAACTTGAATATAAAACAAACTAGAAATGGACCAATCCTTTTTGTTTCACGAACATATGAGAGATTGTCGTTGGTGAAGTAAAGGTTGGGTCTTACCTTTCCAATTTGACTATCCATTTTCGGCAATAGAAATGAATATCCATAAGTTGTCAATAAATTTTTCGAATAAACAAATTGTCCAAGCATAATTGTATCAAAACAATTATAATTCATATAAGCGAACATATTCAAAACACCATTTTCACAAGCGAATGGACGGAACGTCTTACAAGGTAATGCTTCATCAAACAAAGAATAGCAATTGACCGCATCAATGGATGGAACCTTTTCCGAACATAAGTCATGAGCAAAATCATCGATTCTAGTCGAATAGAGCGGCCTAATAACTATTGAAAACTCACCTTGCTTACCGTTGGGACTAGGGAGATGAAAATTAGTTTTACCCTTTTCAACCAACATAATCCTTCTTTCCTCGGAAAGGTATTGAAGCCAATGCTCTTCACATGATCCTTGAAAAACCTGAAATGAAGAGTAATCACAAAAGCAATTCTCACTTTTCAAAGTGTCTCCTTCACAAAAATGATAGATGATAGTGTCTCCATGGTTGGTAAACTTGAAAGGACGTACTGAAATGATATTCACCAATTGAGTGTATGAATCGATACTAGGATCAAAAGCATGAGTTGATCTTAACCTTTCGAGGTGAAACAAGAATTTCATAACCAGCAACATAGAATGAACAAGGAACAATTTTAAGTTATAAGCAGAGTCTTTAATTTTCGTTTCCTTATTCATAATCCAAGCATCAAGTAAACATAAATTATTCACACAAAATTTAGGATGCTTGAGTTCCCCACATATCGAACCAAAATAAAAAATTTCGAGTTTAAACACATGAGCTTGGTCACTTGATTCAATATGTATTAAGAGTTTCTTGATTTCCAATGTCCCAAGTATGTTAATCAAAGAAGATGGGATCAAGCAATCATTCCAATAATCATTAAACTCAAGTCTCACTCGATCAAACCTACGCAAGCATGCAAAAATTACACAACAAGGCAACAACATTACACCACCATCACAAACAATTGGACTAGGAGTTTTACATGGCAACTTTTTAACACACAAATTCAAAAATTGTTTGTGTTGATTTATACTTACTTCACCAACATGCTCGTCAACACCACAATTTTCATGAGTAATGGTCTCCTTGCCATCATTTAAGATAAACAGATCTCCACTAATCAAAGAATAGCAGTTGGCCATATCATCAATATAATCACAAACATTCAAATAGGTCAGTGGGGACTGAAACACTTTATAACACTTATCTTCCTTACCTTGTGGCATAGGTGGGCTAGGATTACCTTTACCAACCAATGAGAACCGTCTCTCCTTTGGGAGGTAATGTAGATGGAAATTATTAATCGATTCTTCAGAAACCTGAAAAGAGTAAGCAATACAAGAAAAACTTGTAGTTCGATTAGTTGAAACACTCCTCGCTTTTTCTTGCTCTCGTTCTTCATTTTCACTCGCTTCTTTTTCAATTTTCTTTTTCTTCTCACATTCTTTTTCACTCTCGATCTCGATCTCTTTTTCCTTCTCTTTTTCTTTTTCACTTTCTTTTTCAATTTCATTTTTCTTTTTCTTATTCTCTTTTTAGTTTCTTTCACACTCCTTTTCTTTTGTTTCTTTTTTTCTTTGAAATTCTTTCTCATTTGCTTTTTCGATTTTATTACAAGAGGAAGAATACAAGAAGGAATTAGAATGAGAGACTTTTCGTTGAGAATGAGAAGAGGGGTCTTCATACAAACAATGATCATCTCTTCGAGATTGATTCTTCATGGATGAATAGCTTGGTGTACACGAAGATCGACTTGTGCTTTCTTGTTTGCCACCATAATAGGCTTCAAACTCGACATTTGTTTGATTCCGTCTCGAATTCCTAGATGAAAAAGAATCACGATATAGGTCTTTTCCAAAATAGTCATTGGACGATTGTTTTCTTGATAGTCTTGAATCCGTCCCTCGACCTTGCTCTCGTTGGGCTCTTACTCGATGATCTCGCTTTTCTTGGATGGGCTTGGTTTTTCGGTCGAGCATGCACTTCCATCCCTTTGAACAAATACTGAAATTCAAATTCTGAAAATTCTTCTCGCAACATGATTTAGAAGAAAAAAATTATTAAAATAGAAAGATGAAATTCCTAACCACAAACCTCACTATTTTCACTCGAAAGAAATATTTATGAACACTCCACTCGTGTTTTCACTCGTTTTGGCTTTTTCAACACTCGAATGTTCTCTCACACTCTAGCCTTTTTCCACTCAAGCTTACTCTCGTAACCTCGTATTTTGTTTCTTTTGACTCGTCTTGATGCTTTGGAGTCGGCTTCAAAAATGGTTACAAGGGGTAAGATGTTACGGTGTACGGGTAGGCTAAAAGAAAGTTTTGATATAGTGTGGCGTTTTTGGGGGGGTACAAAAAATTGAAGAAGAAGAACACTTGACGATTGGAACAAAATATAAACAATAGAATCAAACTTGATCACTTCACTTTTCTTTTTTTTTTTTTTTATAAATTTCGTTTTTTATTTTTACTTCATAATATCACTATTACAATAGAGAGAATGAAAATTACAATTTTTTTTTGTATTCGAATTTTTTTACGAACCTATTTCTATCTTGATACGAATGTCGGTATCTCTCGTTTTACAAGCTCTGATACCAAATGATGTGATTTGGCTCGGGTGATTGAGTCGAATTCACGTAGTTGCCCGATTGTAGACGAGAAGAGTCGTTCGTGCTTCGGTTCTGGAAGTAGAAGTGAATGGATAGGTTAGAATAAGCGGAAGGTTTCAAATAAATGTAAGAATAGTGATAGGTCCGGCTAAGGTAAACAAGATGGATGTTAGATAGGTGGTTCGAGTTTGGTGATAAGAAGAAAGAAATTCGAAAGATGGGGATGGAATAGTAAACTTAACGTCAGGAATGATTCAACACTAAAAGTGTCACCCCGGTTCCTATATTGTTAAGGTGAAAAGGATGGATGGAAGGATAGGTGAACACCACACCAAGATTGGTGATAAGTTCAAACAAGGACGATTGACGCCACTAGCACAAGCTAGATAAGTCTTTTGAAACTTGTACGAGATATGAGAGGAAGCAACATCACAAGAACAATGTTCATTAATAATTTGGCAAAAAGTCCCTTTACAAAGAAATAAAAAAACTATTTATAGGCTATCATATAGTAGCCGAATGGACAAATTAATAGCTTAAAGACTAAGTAAATTTAGCTAAGAATGCACTAGAATATTCTAGAATAAATCATTAAAGGGTTAAGTCCACATTCGGCTGATTGGAACTTCGATGGGCAGCTTCATGGTTAAGCAAAATTGACTTGGATGAATGTGAATAGATGGCAGCGCATTAGCTTGTCTAAATTCATCCATGGATTGATTGGTGCATTAAAGAAATGTCTTTTGGCCGAATAGACACCTAGGGAAGTCATTTGGGCAGCAAACAATCCATGTATCAAGAACTAGATACATTCTCACATTCGTTGTAGCTTGCGGTCCATGCATCTTCTCTTAGGCTTCATTCAGGAATTGAATTTAGAAATTAAATGGCAGCTACCCTTTGGCCGAATAAACACTTAGGAACACCAATGGTTCATCCACATACATTCGGCCATGCATGTAACTAGAAGGGGGCTTGAATTTGGCCGTACATGAACATTCATTAAATGCTTTCCATTCATGCATGGGTGACGTCCAAGGTGAGTGTATCTTCATGTATTCATTGTATCATCCAAGTGGGAATGAATAGCATTAATCCATATGCATGTATCCAAGCTGTTCATGAACATGAACTTAATTCCTCCAAACATTGAACCGAAACATGCATGAATTTCCCAATGCATTGAACTTGTTTGTACATGTACCTAGCTTGTAATGTACCTCCATAATCGGCTGAACCTACAAAGACATGAACACATTTAATTATATCATTTAATCATAATTAAACAGCAACTAACAACTTAAATAACAACTTAACTAATTAGGACAAATTAAATTAGAATTAACTAGCTTATTAATTCAGCTAGCTCAAACTAAAATGAAAACATTTAATGAACTTATTTGAGCTAGGATTTTCGTTATTGAGCTATAGCAAACTACTTAGTATAAAACTAAAACTTAGTTTAATTTATTGAAATAAAGAACGAGCTGAAAGTAAGCTCAATTGAGCTCAAACGAGTTGAAACGAGCTCAAATGAGCTGAATTGAGCTGGACGGAGCTCGAGAAGCTAGAAATGAGCTAGGATTAGCTTGCCAACAATGCACGGGTTCTTTGGATAGTTGCTTCGAGCTGATTTTGTGAGCATTGGCCCTTGTTTCAAACCAAGGTTTTGCATTAGAAGCTAAAATAGCTTGTAGGAAATGCTTAGCATCAGCTCGAGTTATGGGTCCTCTTGGAAGCTCGATTAGATCTTGGTTTGCATTCGAGGATACCTCGGGCGTGCTCACATCACATTGGGCCCACACGGCCTATTTTGGCCCAATGTAGCGCATAACGGCCTAAGTCCACGGAAACACTCGTGGTGGCCTTTACAGTTTATCGCCTATGATTTGTGGGCTCAATTTACCCCACGAGCGATCGCACGCTCGTGAGACCTCAGATGTCGAAGTTTCGGCATTTTGGCTTTTCAGCTTTTGCCGATTTACAATAAGGAACGGTGTGGTTACACACCTGTTTATGCAACCACTCCAAGTTCCTCAAACGCCCAACCTATATTCAATTCCACCTACATTCAGTCCTTCATTTGTTAGTGTTCATAAACACTACATCCCCAAATCAGTACTCCCACTTACCTTGACCAAACCATAGATCTTATTAAACATGATCGCTGATAGACGAATGTATGAGTGCCCAAAGCCCTCATACAACACAACTCTTCTCCATAACCTAAATTCCTTGATTTCCTCCTAATATATCTCCATGATTCTCTCCACAAATCACTCCAACATCCCATTCAAACTCTATTCGAACTCTCATGACCAAGTCCACAACCGCCTCAGTAGAATTTCAATCTAACTTTACCTTTCTCACCTCATGGCAATAAAATAAATACACCTTGTATGCCATGGGATTCGAACCCAAATTCTCCCAGTTACCAAGTCACGCCACTTGCCACCAAACCACAAGGCTTTTTGTGTCACATTTTACCCACAAATATTTATAAGGCCTACAAGCTAAAGCCAAGGTTCACTTAAGGAGAAAAACTAAAATTTCACAAAAGCCCATACTTGAACCCAGGCTTCTCAATCACTCCCAAGCGCACCCAAATCACTTAGCCATTAAAGCAAACATGCAATTTGTGCCACTTTCTTGCTTAATTAAAATATTTATGAGCAGTCTCCTAACCGCTCTCATGCTCAAGGCCCAATTCTTCTAGGCCCAATTTCGAGGCGTTACACTTTCATATTTCATCATTTAACATCACAAAACTCATGAATTCATCAATGGCATCTCATTAAATCATCAACAATTTCATGAATTTAAGCATGGGCTAGCTAGAACACTTAACAACGATCAAAAAAATGTAGAAATTATCAAAAATCGAACAAAACTCATACCTTAATCACCAAATCAAAGTGCCGAATATGAAAGCTCTTCCAACTGTAATATTTTTTTTTTGTGATTTTTTGCCAAGAAGATGAACTAATGGCCTATTTCATGCATTTCTTTTATTTAACATATGTTTAATATGCTAATGACCATAATACCCTTTTAATAACATATAATAAGGTCATTTATGTCCATTATCAAAGTGAATGGCATAATATCCACATAAGGACCTCTCAATTATAAAGCCAAGTCAAATAGGCACTTTTAACAACTAGCACACAACTTTTACATTTTACACGATTAGGTCTTTTTTTAAAATTAAGCACACAAACGATTAAATTTTAATACGAAACTTTCGCACATGCTAATTCACATATCACAAGCACAAAAAATAATATTTAAATATTTTTTAGATTCGGATATGTGGTTTCGAAACCACTATTCTGACTAGGGTCTAAACCAGACTGTTATATTAAGATTTTACAAACAATTTAATATAAGCCCACTCCTCAAGTGTAAGGCCTAGTTCAGAAAAAATATCAAAATTTGCAAAAGGTAAGACTTGAACTTGGGACCTCTCACACACACCCAGAACACTTAACCACTGAAGCAGATACACATTTATGTCACATTTTCACAAAAGTAAAAATAAAAATTTTGGGGCGTTACAACTCTACCCCCCTTAAAAAAAATTTCGACCTCAAAATTTACCTGGTCAAAACATATGAGGATACTATTGACGCATTGAGTCTTCAAGCTCCCACCTTAGTGCTATAATTCTGCCATAGAACCTTCACTAATGGAATGGACTTCCTCCTTGGAACATTAAAGTCTCACTCCAGAATCTAAACTGGCTCCTCCTTAAAGGTCAAATCCGGCCTAACCTCGATGTCCTCCACTACAAAAACATGGGATGGATCAGAATGGTACCACCTCATCATCGAGACATGAAACACATCATGAATGTAACAGCCCAATTTAGACCCTAATTGGAACGGTAGTTTCGGGACCACGAATCTGAGTAAAAAAATATTTTTAAATTATTTTCCGTGTTTATTTTGTGTGAATTTATATCTGTGAAATTTTTGTGATTTAATTTTATCATTTGGGTATCCGATTAATTGTAAGGACTTAATCGCATAAATTGAAAATTAGCTAGTTTTAATTGTAAGGACTGTTTTGGTAATGGCTTCTTAAATGGAAGCACTCATGATGCAAAAAGTCCAATTTTTTTCTATATATACTAGTGGACGGCATTAACTAAGTTGAATATATTTTCTTATTTAATATGTATAATATATATGTATTTGCTATAATAATAAAATGTATATAATTATATGTATATAAAAAAATTTATGATTTAGAAACCATGTGCATGTGATATGGACGAATATGTCCTTGGCTTATAAGCTTTAGTTGTTAATTTTTAAAAGGGTAATTTAGGAAGCCAACCTTTAAGTTACATAATATATGTTATAAAATAAAATAAGCCTAAGTGCTCTTATAATATCACCATAGCCAATTATAAACAAAAGAAAAAAAAAGAAGAAGAAGAAACTAGGTTTAGCCATCTCTCAAGTTCAAATTCAAGGTTCGTTTTTAGCCGGTTTTTGATAATTTTTACGTTTTTGAGATCGTTGCTTCGAGTACTACAAAACCCATGCTTAAATTTTTGATTTTGATAAATATTTTTAGTTGTGCCATTGTTGATAGATTGTGATTTTTGTTGTTTGATGATGAAAAATGAAAGATATGTTTTAGATTAACATATTTTATATTGGAGTTTTTGATGATTTTGAGTAATTAGGACTAAATTGCAAAAATAATAATTTGAGGGACTAAAATGTGAAATAAATTGAATATATGGACTTGTTTGAGAGTGGGTAAAATTCGGCCGAACATAAGTATAGAGAAATTTGATGTATTTTGTGTTTTGTGGAATAGGGATTAAATTGTAAAAATTATAAATGTCAGGGGTAAAATGATAATTTGCCTATTTTTGTATTTTTGGACTAAATTGAATGAAAATATGTTTGAATGAGATTCATTTGAATATGTTTAGATCAAAAACTAAAGAAATTGGATTTGGATTGGGGAAAGTCAAAAGTTGTCGACTAGTCGATCCGTACCAGTTTTTCGTTGTTCGAGGTAAGTTTATAAGCAAATAGACGTGTTTATTTGGAAATTTAATGTTATATTTATATGCTGTTATGAAATATTGGAATTTAAATATGCTATGGCCGAACATGATTAAATTTGGCTACTACACTTCCGAGTTTGGTTCGACAAGTTACGACATCCAAATGCCTCGTATGAACCTTAGGAATAGTTAGGATACATATGTCATGACATATGATTCCGATATATGTGTGCAAGTAAGACCATAGCATCGATATGTGGTTCCGATATGTGTTTACGAGTAAGACCCTGTCTGAGACAGTGGCATCGATTTGTGGCTACATGTAAGACCACGTCTGGGACATTGGCATTGTACGATTTATATGATTATCCAAGTGTCCTATCAAATTCTGAATGGTTCATAGGGCAAAGGTAAATTGTGCATGATTGTGTAATACGAGTAAAACGGCCAGGTATGAATTAGTTGTTTGGCTATTAATGATAAGGTAAGTCGGTGCTCAGTATTTGTTCTATTCACGCATAATTGATGGTAATGACTTTAAGTGATGTGAGTATATGTATATTCGGCTTGTAGTTATATAAATTTAGTATGAGAAAATGACTCATAACTAAATGCAATGTATGTTTCGGTATAATTGGTCTTGTTGGCTATTTATGTATATATATGCAATACTACGTAGTGATTTTTTTTAAGCTTGTGTAAAAGTATATGCAAGCATGATTATAATATAATTAGTGGTTTTTGAGAAGTTGAATATTAATATACTCAAATGGTCAGGTGAGTATTCGGCAAAGTAAATAAAAAATGCAATTACTTATATATAAATAAATATGTGCATTCGGCAGGGTAAAACAAAGTGGTTGGTAAGTTGATTGAAAAATAGACAATGTGTGTATTTGATCATTCGGCCAAGATGATGTTTAAGTGCCAATGTATATATATGTGGATGTACTTATAAGTATAACTTGAGATTAAATGGTATTTAGTCACTATAAATAATAATTAGCTTAATGGAATTAAATACTTTGTTGGGCTTACTATTTGCTTATGACTTACTAAGCTATATTAGCTTATTTTGTGTATGTGTATGTTTGTTTTATAGATATTGGAAATCAAGTTACAGGCTCAGGGATCGTCTGCGAAGTTTATCACACTATCTACTAGATACCTTTTTAAGTCAAATTCGAATTATGGCATGTAGAAACTGAAGTGTGGTTTAAATGATAACTTTTGGTTGTGGATAAAGTCATGCGAAAATGGCTAATCAAAATGTTTGAATTAAATCATGCTAGGTATGGTCTATGATGATTATGGTTGAATGTTGCAGGTTATATATCTATGATTATTACGTGAGATAAATCTTGCATGTTTAAGAAATGAGCAATAGCTTGAAAGAACCGTGACTGATCCATTGATGTAAATTTTTATGTGAAATATATTTGTGAACCTAGTGAATATGCTTGTGACTTGGTAATGTTCATGATTCGGTGTTTTGATTTTTGATAGGGTTCGGAAAATATGGCAAGGTTTATTATGATATATTTTTTGTCCACTTGTGCTTTGGTAGGTATGACCATGATAATATGGAAATGGTTTATGTGTGATTTAATGAGAATGTATTGTAATACATTAAATAGAAATGACATATGTTTGTATTTAATGAAAATCCTGCATATGCACTTATTTCTAAATGAGAGTGTGGTAGCAGTTGTATAATATGCATGAAAATGGTAATGTATTCTACTATATTAACCATATAAAAATATATGTTTGAGTCTCCATAAATGTGATTTTACATATTATGTCTTAAGTGTGATTTGATATAACATGCATGCAAACGTGTCTTAGTACACATGTAGAGTAAGGTAAGAAATTTTACTTATGGTATAAATGATTATTAAGGTGATAAACGCAAGAGATTATATATATATAAATTTACTTGTTATTTACATGTTTGCAAATTTTTATTAAAATTTATAATATTGGTTGTAAGATGTAAGTTGTATATGTGTATATATATATATATAAGAGATTCGTATAGGATATCATGTCACTAATGCCGCATGTATACAATGGTAGTTATATTAGTTTATGATTTAAAAATTTAGTAAATTTTCGAGACTAATTCATGTGATTAACGTAGCGTGTGTGAGTTTAGCTATACCTGCATTAATAATATACTGTGATAGTGTGATGACTTCTGACATTTGAAATGTGTTTTCATATTGTAAATGGATCCCGACAGAGCTATAGCTAATGATGTCGAGAGTGTAGCACGTACTCTCGCGCAAGGGACAGTACAGGCTAATTCTCGACCGACTTCGAGTAATCCAGAAAGTGAGGCTAAACAAGCCTTTTATCAAATGATGAATGACTGGTTCACTCAATATATCCGGACTAACCTGGATGCACAACAACCTCCACCGCCGATTAATCCATCTTCCATGCCTGCTGTACCTCCAGTAAGTGATCCGTTGCGATTGAATAGACCACCTGTCGATAAAATCAGAAAACATGAAGCTGAAGAGTTTAAAGCCACTGATGATGATGATGATGCTGAGTGGGCTGAGTTCTGGCTTGATAACACCATCCACGTGTTTGATGAGTTATCCTGTACCCCAGATGAGTGTTTGAAATGTGCCATATCTTTACTTCGAGACACAACATATCACTGGTGGAATACCATAGTATTAATAGTTCCGAAAGAGCAAGTAAGCTGGGAATTCTTTCATACTGAGTTTCGTAAGAAATATATCAGTCAGAGATTTATAGATCAGAAACGTAAAGAATTTCTGGAGCTAAAATAGAGTAGGATAACAGTGACGGAGTATGAGCGAAAAATTGTAAGACTCAGCCGGTATGCCCGAGAATGTATTTCTACTGAAGCCATAATGTGTAAAAGATTTAAAGATGGGTTGAATGAAGATATCAAACTGTTAGTTGGCATACTCGAGATAAAAGAGTTTGTGGTGCTTGTTGAGCGAACCTGCAAAGCTGAATAGCTTGGGAAAGAGAAAAGAAAAGCTGACTTTAAAGCTAGAGATACACGCAAAAGAACACTCGGTAAGTCGTTCCAGTCGGCATTGAAGAAGTCCTGAGATGATTTTAGTCGTTCAAAAGCCACTTCGGGTTATTCTCGACAAAATCAGAACAGACCACCTATAAGTTCAACAGCTACCTCAGTAGCCAGTGTAGGTAATGTCAGATCTAATCAACCTGAGTGTGAGCATTATGGTAAAAGACATCCTGGCAGTTGCAGATTACATGATCAGGCCTGTTTTAAATGCAGGTCGACAGAGCACTATATTCGAGATTGCCCAAGGTTAGCTGAAGAGAATCTAGTGCAGAACTCGAGATCGGGTAATACTACGGCTTGGGGTAGACCATCGAGAAATGCTAATAATGCGAGTGGCAGTCAGAGAGGAAATAAAAATATAGCAAATAGATCTAAGGCTCGCGCACCTACTAGAGCCTATGCTATACGTGCACGAGAGGAGGCTTCATCCCCAAATGTCATTACTGGTACATTCACTCTTTATGATACTAATGTAATTGCATTGATTGATCTTGGTTCTACTCATTCTTACGTATGTGAGACATTAGTATTTAGTACGACTCTATCTGTTGAGTCTACTGAGTTTGTGATCAGAGTGTCAAATCCCTTAGGCCCGTGTGTCATGGTTGATAAAGTGTGTAAGAATTGTCCCTTGATGGTTCGGGATCTGATTTTTTCAGCTAATTTGATGTTGTTTCCATTTGATGAGTTTGACATCATTCTAGGTATGGACTAGTTGACATTACATGATGCTGTTGTGAACTGAAAAATAAAGACCATTGATCTACAGAGTCAAAATGATGAGATTGTTTGGATTGAATCTAGAGATTTGTATGGTTTATCAACAATGATTTCTTCGATGCTAGCTCAGAAATATGTGAGAAAAGGGTGTGAAGCTTATTTTTTTTACGTGCTCGACAGTAAAGTGGATGAAAGGAACATTGAATCAGTACTTGTTGTATGTGATTATCCAGATGTATTTCCAGAAGAATTACTAGGTTTGCCACTATTCGGGAAGTAGAGTTTGGTATTGAGTTAATGCCTGGGACGAATCTGATATCTATAACTCCGTACAGAATGACACCTACAGAATTAAAAGAATTGAAAGCTCAGTTACAAGAATTGACAGATAGAGGTTTCGCACGACTGAGTTTCTCTCCGTGGGGTGCACCTGTGTTATTTGTGAAAAAGAAAAACGAAACTATGGGAATATGCATCGATTACAGACAGCTTAATAAGGTGACTATAAAGAATAAGTATCCGTTGCCACGGATTGATGATCTGTTTAACCAACTGAAAGGGGCTACAGTATTTTCGAAGATAAATTTGAGATCAGGCTACTATTAGTTGTGAGTTAAAGATTCAAATGTGCCAAAGACTGCGTTTAGAATGAGGTATGGACATTATGAGTTTCTGGTTATGCCTTTCGAACTCACTAATGCACCTGTTGTATTTATGGATTTGATGAATCGGATCTTTTGATCGTATCTGGATCGATTTTGGTTGTGTTTATTGATGACATTTTGATCTACTCTCATGATGAAGCTGGACATGCCAAACATTTGAGACTTGTGTTGCAGACATTGCGAGATAAATAGTTATATGCGGGATTTAGTAAATGTGAGTTCTGGTTAAATGAAGTTAGTTTTCTAGGCCATGTGGTATCAGCATCAGGTATTCGATTTGATCCGAGCAAAATTTCAACTATACTGGATTGGAAACCTCTGAAGAATGTTTCTGAAGTCCGAAGCTTTCTGGGACTTGCTGGTTATTACAGACGATTTGTGAAAGTTTTCTCTATGATTGCAGCTCCGATGACAAATCTACTGTGGAAAGACGTTAAGTTTGAGTGGTCAGAGAAGTGTCAGAAAAGTTTTGAACAATTGAAAGCTCTTTTGACCGAAGCTCCAGTACTAGTTCAGCTAGAGTCGGGTAAAGATTTGTTATTTATAGTGATGCATCATTAAATGGTTTGGGTTGTGTTCTGATGTAGGAAGGCAGAGTGATAGCTTATGCCTCGAGATAGTTAAAGACACATGAAAAAAACTATCCCACACATGACTTGGAACTGGCAGCCATTGTGTTCGCACTGAAAATTTGGCGTCACTATCTGTTCGGTGAGAAATGTCATGTTTATTCTGATCATAAAAGCCTGAAATATTTGATGACTTAGAAAGATCTGAATTTGAGACAACGCTGATGGTTAGAATTACTAAAAGACTACGAGCTTGTAATTGACTATCACTCGGGAAAGGCTAGCGTTGTTGCTGATGCTTTAAGCTGAAAGTCACTGTTTAGTTTGCGTGCAATGAATACACATTTGGCTATGTCAGATGATGGTACGATAGTAGTTGAATTGGAAACTAGACCGTTATTAGTTCAACAAATATGTGATGCCCAGAAGGTTGATAATGAATTAATCGTAAAACGAGCTCAGTGTGAGACGGATGTTGATTCAGAGTTCAAAGTTGATGCAGATGACTGTTTGAGATTCAGGTACTGAATATGTGTTTCGAGGAATTCAGAGTTGATTCAGATGATTTTGAATGAAGCACATAGTAGCCGGTTATCTGTTCATCCAGGTAGTACAAAAATGTATAATGATTTGAAACAGCTTTACTGGTAGCATGGTATGAAGCGAGACATCTCTAACTTTGTTATGAGATGTTTAGCCTATCAACAAGTAAAAGCTGAGCATCAGGTACCTTCAGGATTACTTTAGCTTATCATGATACCCGAGTGGAAGTGGGATAGAGTCACGATAGACTATGTATCTGGTTTAGCATTGACACCGAGCAAGAAAGATACAATCTGGGTTGTTGTTGATAGATTGACTAAATCGGCTCATTTTATTCTGATACGTACAGATTACTTAGTGGATAAGTTTGCTAAATTGTATGTCTCTCAGATTGTGAGATTACATGGTGTGCCTATATCCATTGTTTTGGATAGAGATCCGAGGTTTACATCGTGGTTTTGGAAAAAATTACAAGATGCACTAGGTACGAAACTACATTTCAGTACTGCTTTCCATCCACACACAGATGGCCAGTCTGAGCAAATTATTCAGATACTTGAGGATATGTTGAGATGTTGCATTCTTGAGTTCGAAGGTACATGGGAACGATACCTGCCTCTGATTGAATTTGCATATAATAACAGTTATCAATCAAGTATCAAAATGGCACCTTATGAGGCTTTTTATAGTCATAAATGGGGTACGCCATTGTACTAGACTGATCTCAGTGAAAATAAGATACATGGGGTTGATTTGATCACAGAAACTGAACAGAAAGTGAAAGTGATCCGTGAAAGTTTAAAAGCAGCATCAAATCGTCAGAAATCTTATGCAGACTTGAAATGTGAGGATATAAAGTTTCAGATTGGAGACAAAGTCTTCTTGAAAGTGTCACCGTGGAAGAAAATACTCAGATTCGATCGTAAAGGCAAATTGAGTCCGAGGTTTATTGGGCCGTATGAAGTTATAGAGCATATCGGACCGGTTGCTTACAGATTATCGTTGCCACCTGAGTTAGAAAAGATCCACAATGTGTTTCACATTTCGATGCTTCGAAGATATCAATCTGATCCTTCACATGTGATTAGTCCATCTGAGATTAAAATTCAGTCCGATACGACCTACGAAGAAGAATCGGTTCGCATCTTAATTCGTGAGGTTAAAGAGTTGCGGAATAAAAAGATTCCGTTAGTTAAAGTATTGTGGCATAAGCATGGTGTTGAAGAAGCAACATGGGAGCCAGAGGATATAATGAAAGAACGTTATTCGAACCTATTCATTGGTAAGATTTTCGGGGATGAAAATCCCTATGAGGGGAGAGTTGTAACAGCCCGATTTAGACCCTAATCGGAACGGTGGTTTTGAGACCATGAATTCGAGTCAAAAAATATTTTTAAATTATTTTTCGTGTTTATTTTGTGTGACTTTATATCTGTGAAATTTTCGTGATTTAATTTTATCATTTGGGTATCCGATTAATTGTAAGGACTTAATCGCATAAATTGAAAATTAGCTAGTTTTAATTGTAAGGACTATTTTGGTAATGGCTTCTTAAATGGAAGCACTCATGATGCAAAAAATCTAATTTTTTTTCTATATATACTAGTGGACGGCATTAACTAAGTTGAATATATTTTCTTATTTAATATGTATAATATATATGTATTTGCTATAATAATAAAATGTATATAATTATATGTATATAAAATAAGTTATGAGTTTGAAACCATGTGCATGTGACATGGACGAATATGTCATTGGCTTATAAGCTTTAGTTGTTAATTTTTAAAAGGGTAATTTAGGAAGCCAACCTTTAAGTTATATAATATATGTTATAAAATAAAATAAGTCTAATGCTCTTATAATATCACCATAGCCGATTATAAACAAAAGAAAAAAAAAGGAAGAAACTAGGTTCGACCATCTCTCAAGTTCAAATTCAAGGTTCGTTTTTAGCCGGTTTTTGATTATTTTTACGTTTTTGAGATCGTTGCTTCGAGTACTACAAAATCCATGCTTAAATTTTTGATTTTGATGAATATTTTTAGTTGTGCCATTGTTGATAGCTTGTGATTTTTGTTGTTTGATGATGAAAAATGAAAGATATGTTTTAGATTAACATATTTTATATTGGCGTTTTTGATGATTTTGAGTAATTAGAACTAAATTGCAAAAATAAAAATTTGAGGGACTAAAATATGAAATAAATTGAATATATGGACTTGTTTGAGAGTGGGTAAAATTCGACCCAACACAAGTATAGAGAAATTTGGTGTATTTTGTGTTTTGTGCAATAGGGATTAAATTGTAAAAATTGTAAATGTCAGGGGTAAAATGGTAATTTGTCTATTTATGTATTTTTGGACTAAATTGAATAAAAATATGTTTGAATGAGCTTCATTTGAATTTGTTTAGATCAAGAACTAAAGAAATCAGATTTGGGCCGGGGAAGTCAAAAGTTGTCGACTAGTCGATCCGTACTGGTTTTTCGTTGTCCGAGGTAAGTTTAAAAGCAAATAGACGTGTTTATTTGGAAATATATGCTGTTATGAAATATTGGAATTTAAATATGCTATGGCTGAACATGATTAAATTTGGCTACTACACTTCTGAGTTCGATTCGGCTGAGTTACGATGTCCAAAAGCCTCGGATGAACCTTAGGAATAGTTAGGATACATATTTCATGACATAGGATTCCGATATATGTGTGCGAGTAAGACCATGGCATCAATATGTGGTTCCGATATGTGTTTACGAGTAAGACCCTGTCTGGGACAGTAGCATCGATTTGTGGCTACATGTAAGACCACGTCTGGGACATTGGCATTATACGGTTTATGTGATTATCCAAGTGTCCTATCAAATTCCGAATGGTTCACCGGGCAAAGGTAAATTTTGCATGATTGTGTAATACGAGTAAAACAGCCAGGTATGAATTAGTTGTTTGGCTATTAATGATAAGGTAAGTCGGTACTCGGTATTTGTTCTATTCACGCATAATTGATGATAATGACTTTAAGTGATGTAAGTATATGTATATTCGGCTTGTAGTTATATAAATTTAGTATGAGAAAATGACTCATAATTAAATGCAATGTATGTTTCGGTATAATTGGTCTTGTTGGCTATTTATGTATATATATGCAATACTACGTAGTGATTTTTTTTAAGCTTGTGTAAAAGTATATGCAAGCATGATTATAATATAATTAGTGGTTTTTGAGAAGTTGAATATTAATATACTCAAATGGTCAGGTGAGTATTCGGCAAAGTAAATAAAAAATGCAATTACTTATATATAAATAAATATGTGCATTCGGCAGTGTAAAACAAAGTGGTTGGTAATTTGATTGAAAAATAGACAATGTGTGTATTTGATCATTCGGCCAAGATGATGTTTAAGTGCCAATGTATATATATGTGGATGTACTTATAAGTATAACTTGAGATTAAATGGTATTTAGTCACTATAAATAATAATTAGCTTAATGGAATTAAATACTTTGTTGGGCTTACTATTTGCTTATGACTTACTAAGCTATATTAGCTTATTTTGTGTATCCTTGTTTGTTTTATAGATACTAAAAATCAAGTTACAGGCTCGGGGATCGTCTGCGAAGTTTATCACACTATCTACTATTTTAGATACCTTTTTAAGATAAATTCGAATTATGGCATGTAGAAACTGAAGTGTGGTTCAAATGATAAATTTTGGTTGTGGATAAAGTCATGCGAAAATGGCTAATCAAAATGTTTGAATTAAATCATGCTAGGTATGGTCTATGATGATTATGGTTGAATGTTGCAGGTTATATATCTATGATTATTACGTGAGATAAATCTTGCATGTTTAAGAAATGAGCAATGGCTTGAAAGAACCGTGACTGATCCATTGATGTAAATTTTTATGTGAAATATATTTGTGAACCTAGTGAATATGTTTGTGACTTGGTAATGTTCATGATTCGGCGTTTTGAATTTTTGATAGGGTTCGGAAAATATGGCAAGGTTTATTATGATATATTTTTTGTCCACTTGTGCTTTGGTAGGTATGATCATGATAATATGGAAATGGTTTATGTGTGATTTAATGAGAATGTATTGTAATACGTCAAATAGACATGACATATGTTTGTATTTAATTAAAGTCTTGCATATGCACTTAGTTCTAAATGAGAGTGTGGTAGCAGTTGTATAATATGCATGAAAATGGTAATGTATTCTACTATATTAACCATATAAAAATATATGTTTGAGTCTCCATAAATGTGATTTTACATATTTTGTCTTAAGTGTGATTTGATATAACATGCATGCAAACGTGTCTTAGTACACATGTAGAGTAAGGTAAGAAATTTTACTTATGGTATAAATGATTGTTAAGGTGATAAGCGCAAGAGATTATATATATAAAAATTTACTTGTTATTTACAAGTTTGCAAATTTGTATTAAAATTTATAATATTGGTTGTAAGATGTAAGTTGTATATGTATATATATATATGAGATTCGTATAGGCTATCATGTCACTAATGCCGCATGTATGCAATGGTAGTTGTATTAGTTTATGATTTAAAAATTTAGTAAATTTTCGAGACTAATTCATGTGATGATGTAATGTTTATTATAATTGATCAGAATTGTCTTTTTATTCCGTAACGCCTTACGACCCTATTCCGGCGACAGATACGGGTTAGAGGTGTTACAGTGAATACGGTCTAGTTCAGGGGGTAACTCCAATTGATAGGCAACTGGTCCCAAACGCTTCAAAATCTGGTACGGTACAATAAACCTAGGGCTTAACTTGCCCTTCCGACCGAACCTCAGAACTTTCTTCCACGGAGAGACCTTAAGAAACATGAAGTCCCCCACAGAATACTCAATCTCATGCCTCTTCAAATCTGCATACGATTTCTATTTGTCAGAGGCCGCTTTCAGACGATCACGAATCAGTCTAACCTTATCCTCAGTCTCAAAAACCAATTCAGGACCCAACACTCGACATTCACCTGACTCAGTCCAACACAAAGGAGTACGACACTTACGACCATACAGAGCCTCGTAAGGTGCCATCTGAATACTAGCTTGAAAACTGTTGTTGTAGGCGAACTTAGCTAATGGTAGATAATCCTCCCAACTACCTTGGAAATCGATCTCGCAACTCTGAAGCATATCCTCTAGTATCTGAATCACCCTCTCAGATTGACCATCGGTCTGAAGATGGAACGCTGTAACAGTCTGATTTTGGGCCAAGTCAGAATAGTGGTTGCGGGACCACAAATCTGATATTGAAAAATTTATTTTATTTTTATTATTTTTTATTATTATGTTGATGTCTACAATATGATACTAAAGTTGTGTGAAATTTTCATAAACAAATTTCCTCGTTTGGGCACTCAATTTAGTCAAAAGGACTAAACCGTAAAAAAGTGCAAAACTTGAGTTCTAGGAGTTATAGGTAGTAAATAGCTGTAGAATTTTTAGTGGAGGCCCTTATGTGATAATTAGCCCATTAATAAGTTAGTGGAAGATATTTGTTAGGTATTTTTGAAATTAGTTTGAAATGAAAAGGGCAAATTAGTAATTAAATCAATAAAGATATAATAAGACAAAATAGCAAAAGCTATCATCTTTATTTCTCACCTCTTCCACCGAAATGAGAAAGAAAATGGCAGCCATGGATGAGCAAACATTCGGCCAAGCTTTGGAGCTTGATAGGTGAGTGGTTTTTGCCCCGTTTTTAATAATTTCTATGTTTTCGGAGTCGTGGTAACTCGATTTAGCTATCTCGTACCTTCGTTTTCAAAACTGTTAAAGTTTGTGAATTTTGTCATTGTTGATAAAGTGTGTATTTTGATAATTGATGATAGAAAATACATCCTTGTTGTTAGATAAACATTTTTTGATAAGTGATTTTCAGTGAAAACGTCCAAAAGGACCATTTTGAGAAAGTTATAAAATGTGTAGCAAGAGTGTATTTTAATGAAAATTATGAGATACTATAGTTATAAAAATGGTTCAGCTAGGCCTGGATAACAAAGAAATTGAGTACATTTTATTTTACGAGCCTAGGGGCAAAAGTGTAATTATACAAAGTTTAGGGGCAAAAATGTAATTTTGCCAAAATATGATTTTTGGATCACATTGAATAATGTGACTAAATGTGATATTTTAGATCAAGAAAACCAAGATTCAGACTTAGAACGAGGGAAATCAAAGAATATGACGGTTATGTCCAATTTCTGATTTTGTGTCAAGGTAAGTTCGTGTGATAATAATAATGCAATGTTATAATTGAATTTTAATGCTTTATTGTTTTTATTATATAAAGTGTGTGATTGACTATACAAATGTACTCGATGAGGGTTCGACAAGTAAGTACATATGTAAATAATGTGTCATTGTAACTTACTTTTAAATATTTGATAATATGCATGTTTAGATGTTTTATAGATACCATATATCATAATCTTACTTGTTATCATGAAAGTATACATGATGTGATATAAGAGTAATTTACGTTGTGAGCAAGTGCGATGACATCAGGTTAGATACGAAATCCCGTTGAACCTCGGATATAGTATAGGATACAAAAGGGTATGCCTTCAGAACTATAAGGTCTGAACTCATGAGATGTGTCTGAGTTCATGAGATAAATGTTATATGTAATGTGGATCCAGGCACTGAACTTTGTGACTAAGCCCGTGAGTAACTCGCTGAGCGAGCATTTCGTGTTAACACTAAATGGGTTCGGGTGCTGACTTTGTGTACAAACCCGTGAGTAGCTCAATGAGCGGGCATTACATGATAGTGCTATGAGGTCCGGGTACTGACTCGGTAAAAAGGCCCGTGAGTAGCTCAAAATGCGAGCATTACATAGTACGAGGTAGCTCTGGCTACTTATATGGCACTTAGGTGCAAAATTCCCATGTAACCATTAGTATTCCGAGTGTTCAACGGGTAATTCAAGGAAGGATTTGATGATGGTCCCAATGAGGTATGTTATTGGTGAGAACGAACTTGAGTTATGTTACGAAAGAGTACAAGTATGTACAGAAACTCAATTGAATATGAAATCCATGAATGGTAAGTCCATGAGTATTGTGAAATGATGTTGTGTTCATTTGGTGGACGATGATATATGTTTATAAATGCATAGATTTCTAATTTAAAAGAAATGAAGGTGTGATGAACTTAGTTATCATCTGTGTTCAGGACTATGAGATAACTAATTTTAAGTGAAGAGGGGTCGAAGCTATCAAACAGCAGAACAGGGGTAACTTTGATGAATAAACTATACTTATTGGCTAAACCAAAAATTCTGAAAATTATATAGTAATAAGATATGTGAGCCCAGTTTCAGGGAAAATTTTTGGAACTTAATTTGGAGTTCCATATCTCAAGAAATAAATAATTTAGTGTCTGCAACTCGAATAGACAGCTTAACTGGAATTTGAGTAAATAGTGGAATAATGTGCAAATATGATTGTGATACCTTGAGAACATGTTATAAGAATTTGGAAAAAGCATGTAAATAAAAATTTCTCATTGTTTTCATATGAACTTACTAAGCTTTAAGCTTACTCCCCTTCCTTTCCATCTCTTATAGGTTTATTTAGCTAGCTCAAGTTGGAACTGCCGAAGATGCTATCACACTATTAAGCTACCATTTGGGGTATAAGTATTCAAGTATTTGAGTTTATGGCATGTATAGGAATTATGTCTTTTTTTTATATTAGTCATTGCTATTAGGGCCAAGTGTGTTGGCCTATAATGAGTTGTGATTCAATTTGAATATGCATAGCCATAAATGATGGCTTATGATAATCATATGCTTAATCATATGTAAATGACATGTTATGAAATTGAATTTATATGCTTGATAATGCGCCATGTGATGTGATATGAAATTGTGCAAGTAAGGGTGACAAAATGGCTTGGAAAATAGCCTTGCAATCGTCCACACGGGTAGACCCACGAACGTCTGTCTAGGCCGTATGTGATGCACGGTCCGCCCCCACAGATGTGTGTCTTGGCCGTGTATCCCTAAATGAATAATGACGTCATAAATAGAGAGTTACATGAGTTGAGGACACGGGCGTGTCCCAAGCCACACAGGTGTGTGTAACCACACGACCTACTCCACACGGGCGTGTGACTCTCTAAAAATGGAAAATTTATTAAGTGTTGTAAAATTTCTAAAAATTCTCGGTTTAGTCCTAAATCATATCCGATGTGTGTTTTGGGCCTCGTAGGCCCGTATAAGGGAAGTTATGCATAAGTTTGAATTATTTTAAATTTAATCAAAATTTCACGACCTGGTAATGTTCGTATGTATGCGTTTGAGTCGGTAACGGCTCATACCCTATTCTGGCGACAGTCATGGGCAAAGGGTGTTACAAACGCGGTACTGAAGTCCAACCGTGAACCTAGTGCCTCGTGGAATTTCCTCCAAAATTGAGAAGTGAAGTGAGGATCTCTATCAGAAATGATCGAGACAAGGACAGCATGTAGTCTTACTATCTCAGAAGTGTACAACTTCGCTAGCTTTTGCAGAGGGTAATAAGTTTAACCGAAATGAAGTGAGCAGATTTGTTCAATCGATCCACGATAACCCAAACAGAATCCTTCTTAGTGGGTGTCAATGGCAACCCACTAACGAAATCCATAGTCACTCATTCCCACTTTCATAAGGGAATCTTGACTGGCTGCAATAAACTCGAAGGCAACTGGTGCTCAGACTTTGAAGCTCAAATGCGATCTAGTACGATCTCTATTCGAATGTCCTACATTAGCTTTTGAGCAGCTATTATCATCTCTGAACTTCTTTGATGCAGACTAAAATGACTTACCTGATAATCTCTTTCGTACTTCTTTCTTGCATATATACGAATGTGTTGATCCAGGATCTATCAAAGTAATCACAGAAGTATCAATAAGAGTAAATGTACCCGTAATCACATCTGGCGATGAAGCTTCCTCACAAGCTCGAATAGCATAGGCTCTTGCAGGTACACGAGCCTCGGATCTAACAGCTGTATCTTTTGTTCCCCTCTGACTACCACTCACATTACCTGTATTTCTAGGAGGTCTACCACGAGAAGCATTGCCACTTGGTCTCAGATTTTCCACACTTTCTTGCTCGCTAGATTCAGGGCAATCACGGATAAAATGGTCTAACTATCTACATTTAAAACAAGCTCGATCATACAATCTACAATTACTGGGATATTTTTTACCACAATGCTTGCACTCAAGGCGATCGGATTTAGCATTTCCAACACTGGCAATAGACGTAGCTGGAGCTTTGAAGTTCGAATACGATCTTGTACGATCTCTATTCGAATGTCCTACATTAGCTTTTGAATGGCTATTATCATCTCTGAACTTCTTTGATGCAGACTGAAATGACTTGCTGATGATCTCTTTCACATTTCTCTAGCTTCAGAATCGACTTTTCTTTTCTCTTTTCCGAGATCTTCCGCTTTACATGCTCGTTCAACAAGCACAACAAATACTTTGATTTCAAGAATCCCAACTAGCAAATGGATATCGTCATTCAACCCATCTTCAAATCTCTTACACATTATTGCTTCCATAGATACACATTCACGAGCATACTGACTCAGTCTTACAAATTCCCGCTCGTATTCCTTAACAAACATACGACCTTGTTTAAGCTCAAGAAACTCTTTATGTTTTTGATCGATGGATCTCTAACTGATATATTTCTTCTGAAATTCAGCTTGGAAGAAATCCCAAGTGACTCATTTACTCGAAACCACGGCTGTCAAAGTCTTCCACCAATGGTACGCCGTATCTCTCAGAAGTGAAACGGCACATTTCATGCACTCCTTAGGATTCAATGACAGTTCATCAAATACTCGTATTGTGTTCTCTAACCAGAACTCGGCTCTTTCAGCATCATCATTTGTTGTAGCTCGAAACTCTTCGGCCCCATACTTTTTAATCTTATCTACCGGAGGCTTACTTAGCTGAATCGGGTTCACTGATGGCATAACAGGAGCTTGCGAAGGATTGACAGGGGGTGAAGGTTGTTGTACAGTAGGATTGGTTCTAATATATTGGCTAAACTATTCATTCATCATTTGATAGAAGGCTTGTCTAGCCTTACTATCACGACTACTCGTAGTCGATCTAGAATCAGATGGCACCATCCCTTGCGCAGGAGCAGGCGCATTGCTTTCGACATCGACCGTTACAACTCGTTTGGGATCCATTTGCTATATAAAAGCACATCTCAATGTAAGGATTCATCACGCTATCGTAGTTCATAAATATGGCATGTATAGCTAAACTCACATATGCTATGGTGGTCCTAGAACCGACTAAACCATAGCTCTGATACCAATAAAATATAATACCCCTAACCTGTAACCGTCATTGGAATAGGTTAAGAGGCATTACCAAACTTGTAACTTAGTCCAAAACAAACACATATCAAATATCATCTCATTTCAATAAATATAAGTCATTCATATTCAATATGAACTTAAATCGAGCATACAAAATATAAATCATGCATTCAGGACCAAATCGATAACATATGAAAGCTTCAGAACTTAGAAAAATTTTTAACTTTTCAAAGGTCACACGCCTTTGTGAACAGGCCGTGTGCCTCACACGTCATTAGACACGCCCGTGTGTCTAAGCCGTGGCAAAACAGGGCATACATACTGACTTGTCCACACGGCCAAAAGACACACCCGTGTGCCACACATGACCAATAGACACGCCTGTGTCAAAACTGGAGGGTATACTAACTTTAATTCGTAGGGTACCCCAGGGGACACACGGCCGTGTAACGTGATCGTCAGTCGCATACGGCTGAGACACGCGCCCGTGTCTCTACCTGTGTGGACAAAAATAGGCCATTTGAATAGCCAACTTGCCACCCTAAATGGGTCAAACCTACAAGCACCAAACCAAGCATATTTGCACACATTTTATGACTAATTCACAACCAAAACATAAGCCATTCATGACATATCATTGCTAACCAAATTTTCATCTCAATTCATCAACCAAATCATAACAAATCTAAAATAAAATCATACCAAACATATGTTTCAAATTTCATGATCAAAACTTATCAATTACCATAGCTAACTCATGCCAAAAACTTACCAATCTTACCATTTCTTATATCCATACATAAACACACCAAATATATCATATTGCCTCATAACTCATATATCAAAACCATATCATAATCACAACCATACCAAGCCATATCACATGGCTAAATATATATATCACAAAACATAATCTAAACACTTCTAGCCTATACATGCCATACTTTACTATATACATTTTCAAAAGGTACCAAAATAAGGTTCAATAGTGTGGTGACGATCCTCGACGATCCCTGAGCTCACAGTAGCTTCAATATCTATAAAATAATGCAAACACACACAAAGTAAGCTTTCAAAAGCTTAGAAAGCCATATACAAGTATACATATCATATAAAGCATATAAACATCATCAAATCATTCATACTTTGTAGCCAAATGCCAACACAAATCTTATATTCATATACTTACATCATAGATCAACAATTGTTCACATACTTACCTTTCATTCTCAAATATGCTATACAATGCAAACGTACCTGAATCAGATATAATTTCACAAAGTCATTCATTTTCTTAGAATGCCCGTTTGAACCATTTGGAAACATAAGGATATACGGATAGATCAAAAATTATATACAATGCCAATGTCCCAGATGTGGTCTGACATGTAATCAAATATCGATGCCACTGTCCCAGACAGGGTCTTACACGAAATCAGATACGATGCCAATGTCCCAGACCTGGTCTTACACGCAAAACAGAAATCAATGCTAACGTCTTAGACGTGGTCTTACATGTAGAACAGATATAAAAAATCCTATGTCATGATATATGTATCCTAACTATTCCTAAGGTTCGTACGGGGCTTTTCGGACGTCGAAGCTTTGTCGATACTTTCTCGGATAACACATATTCAGCTCAAATAATCATTCATCACAATTCAATATCATATAATAATAATAATTCAATTCAAACAAGCTTATTTGTATATCGACTTACCTTGTATGAATTTGGATAGATAGAATCGGTTACTTGACGACTTTCGACTTTCCCCGATCTAATTCCGTATTCTTTTATTCTCGATCTATATAAATTCAAATTTAACTAATTCAATCATAAATTCATTCAAAACCATCCACAAAAACACATTTAGGGCATTTTGCAAAATAGCCCTCACATTTTCAGATTTGGACACTTTAGTCCCTAATTCACAAAATCACAAAATACACATAATTTGCTTGTACAGAAGCTTAGCCGAATTTTCATAAGGTTCATATAAGTCCATGTATTTCATTTATTTCACATTTTAGTCCCTCAATTTAAAATTTCACAATTTAACCCATTTTACTCAAAATCATCAAAAATACAAAGATAATTTATAAACCCAACATTAAACTTTCATATTTCATCAATTAACAACATAAAGCTCATGAATTCATCCATGGCACATTTCAAAATCATCATAAAAATCTAAAATTGAGGCATGCACTTGATAATATATGAAGCAACGATTACAAAAACGTAGAAATTATCAAAACCCAATCACAAATCATACCTCAATTGAGCAATATGAATGCCGAATGCTTGAACCCTAGAAATGGTGTTCTTAATATCTTATTTTCGGCAAACAAAGGGAATATGGACATAAAATGCATGTTTTGATATAATAATAACATTAATTTGTATAATTACTAATTTAACCTTTTTCATTTCATTTAAATTCCACTATGTAATGTCCAACATTGTCTATTCAAACTTTCAATGGTCAAGTTGCAACATAAGGTAAGACTTTACCTGTAGAGTCTACTGAATTTGTGATTAGAGTATCGAGCCCCTTAGGCAAAAATGTCCTGATTGATAAAGTGTGTAAGAATTGTCCGTTGATGATTCGAGATAATTATTTTTCGGCTGATCTGATGCTATTACCTTTTGATGAATTTGATATAATTTTGGGTATGGATTGGGTAACTTTGCATAATGCTATTGTGAACTGTAAACGGAAAACTATTGATTTGAGATGCAAGAATGATGAGATAATCCGAATTGAGTCCAGTGATTTAAACAGGTTGCCGGCTGTGATATCTGTAATGAAAGCTTAGAAATATGTGAAAAAGGATTGTAAAGCCTACTTTGCCTATGTGATTGATTCGAAAGTGACAGAAAAGAAAATAGAATTTGTACCGATTGTTTGTGAGTTCCCTAATGTGTTTCCTAAAGAACTTCTAGGTTTACCTCCGATTTGAGAGGTTTAGTTTAGTATTGATTTAGTACTGGGAACTACTCCAATTTTGATAGCTCCATATAGAATGGCTCCGATTGAGTTGAAAGAATTGAAGTCTCAGTTACAAGAATTAACCGATAGAGGATTTGCATGACCTAGTTTTTCGCCTTGGGGTGCTCCGGTTCTGTTTGCAAAAAGAAAGACGGCAAGATGAGAATGTGTATTGATTATCATCAGTTAAATAAAGTGACTATTAAGAACGAATATCCTCTGCCCAGAATTGACGATTTGTTTGATCAGTTGAAAGGTGCTATTGTGTTTTCAAAGATAGATCTGGGATCAAGCTATTATCAGTTAAGAGTAAAAGATTCTGATATTCCAAAAATAGTTTTCTGAATGAGGTACAAACACTATGAATTCTTAGTTATGTCTTTCAGATTAACAAATGCACCTGCTATTTTTATGGACCTGATGAACAGAATTTTTAAACCGTATTTAGACCAATTTGTTGTCATATTCATTAATGACATTTTGATTTACTTACATGATGAAAATGAGAATACCGAGCATTTGAGAGTAGTGCTACAGACTCCGCGTGATAAGGAACTATTTACAAAGTTTAGTAAATGTGAGTTCTGGTTACGCGAAGTCAGTTTTCAAGGCTATATTGTGTCAGCATCTGGTATACGTGTTGATTCGAGCAAAATTTCCACGAGTTTAGATTGGAAGCCTTCGAGAAATGTTTCTGAAGTCTGTAGTTTTCTGGGACTTACTAGTTATTACCGACGGTTCGTAAAAGACTTTTCGATGATTGCAACTCTATTGACAAAATTGCTGCAGAAAGACGTTAAGTTTGAATGGTCCAAAAAGTGTCAGAAAAGCTTTAATCAGTTGAAAGCCCTATTGACTGAAGCTCCAGTGTTAGTACAACAGAATCTGAGAAAGAATTTGTGATATATGGTGATGCTTCGTTGAATGGTCTGGGATGCGTTTTGATGTAGGAAGGCAAAGTTATAGCCTATGCCTTGAGATAATTAAAACCGCATGAAAAGAATTATCCGACGTACGACCTTGAATTAGCCGCGATTGTGTTTGCTTTGAAGATTTGGCGTCACTATCTGTTTCGTGAGAAATGTCACGTCTTTTCAGTTCATAAAAGCCTGAAATATCTGACGACTCAGAAAGATTCAAATTTACAACAAGAAGATGGCTAGAATTGTTAAAAGACTACGAGCTAGTTATTGATTGCCATCCGGGAAAAGCAATTGTTGTTGCTGATGTTTTGAGTCAGAAATTACTATTTGCACTACGTGTGATGAACGCTCATTTAGTTCTATCTGATGATGTTTCAGTTTTAGCCAAATTGAAAGTGAAACCGTTGTTTTTACAATAGATTATTGATGTTCAGAAAGTTGATAATGAAATAATAGCAAAATGAGCTTAGTGTGATTTGAATTCTAATTTTGAGTTTCAAATTGATAATGATGATTGTCTGAGATTCTAAGATCGAATTTATGATCTGAAAAATCCAGAGTTAATTCAGATGATTTTGAGTGTAGCTCGTAACAGTCATTTTTCTGTACATTCAGGAAGTACGAAAATGTATAATGACTTGAAATAATTATACTGGTGGCCTGGAATGAAAAGAGATATCTCTGATTTTGTTTCGAAATGTTTGATCTGTCAGCAAGTTAAAGCTGAACATCAGGTGCCTTCTAGTTTGTTACAGCCTATTATGATTCCCGAGTGGAAATAGGATACAGTGACGATGGATTTTGTTTCAGGTTTACCCCTATCTCCAAGAAAGAAAGATGAAATTTGGGTTGTAGTGGATAGATTGACGAAATCAGCTCATTTCGTTTCGGTTTGAACAAATTACTGTAACGCCCCGAATTTGGGCCTAAAAGTTTTGGGCCTTGAGTTTAGGTCTGTAAAGAGGTTGTATATAAGTATTTAATTGTGTAAGGATATGACACAATTAAATGGCTGTTCAAGTGGTTAAGGGTCCTGAGAGGAGTTGGAAAAGTCTTAGGTTCAAACCTGGGCTTTAGCAAAAATTTTGGTTTTAAGTGAATAAAACCCTAGATGCTTGGAAGTAGGCCTTTTATAATATTGTGGGAAATAAATGACATAAGGAAGCATGTGGTCTAGTGGTTGTGGCGTTATTAAGGTTGCAAGGGAGCCTGGGTTCAAGTCTTGGCTCTTGCAATTTATTTTTGTTTTTCTTTCAAAGGAACCTGGACTTTGGCCTATAGACCTTATAATTAATTGAGGATTAAATGTGTCATAAAGGAGCCTGTGGTGGAATGGCAAGGTGGCGTGTTGTGTAACTGTGAGGTCTGAGATTCAAGTCTTGGGATGCGCAATGGAGTATTTATTTTGCTATTTGAGCTGTGTAGGAGGTGGAGTTGGATTGGAACTCTGTGGTTGAAGTGGTCATAAAAAAATAAGGAATTTTCCTAATGGTTGAAAGTAATCCCACATCGGGAAGCTAACATAAGAACTGGCGAGAAGCTGGCTTTAAATAGAGCGAACAAGATGAGTTGGGGATCACTTGTTTGTGGAGGGATTATCTCATACCTGCTTAACCAAGGTTGGTGATCGTGGACTTTGACACGTTCTCATAAACAGGTGTGTATTCACGCCCTTATTTGTTGGAAGTCGATAAAAGTTGAAAAGCTGAAACTTCGGCATTTGAGGCCTTACAAGTGTGCAATCGCTCGTGGGGTAAATCGACCTCATAAATCATGGGTGACTGGCAGGCTTAGGCTGTTAAGGGTCTCGATGGGCCGAAAGGGGCCGTGTGGCCCAATGGGCTCATGGGACCTACACAAATTAAATCTGCGGTAAGTGATAAATATTGGACTACGCTATGTAGGACACTTAGTCGTACCTGAATTTGGGCCAAATAGGCCACACGAGCGTGTGGGCCTATTTGGGCCGAGTAATGGGCCTTAGGCCCATTTGCACCGTTATGTCTGTTACGTTACTTAAGTCGCTCGAGGCGATGGTGGGCCCTCTGTTGGGTCTTTAAGACCCCGATTTGTGAAATTACTGAAATACCCTTGTAGTGTAAAATGACTGAAATGCCCCTGTAGGGTAAAATGACTGTAATACCCCAGTATGGTAGAATGACGATTATGCCTTATGTTTCGTATGACTGATGAGCTTATGAATTACATATATGATTGTACTAAGTATGACTTTGCATACACATAATATTTATGACATGACATATTGCATGGGGTTGGGTTATTATTGATGGAGGAAGTGTACAGCCTGTAGCTATTCTGTATAAGGCTTTCAGCCTTTCTGCGATACTTACAGTTTATAGTCATTCTGTTAACTAGCAGCATTGCTACAATGTTTACGGCCTTTAGCCATTCTGTTGACTTAGTGCTGCAATCGGTGCTAAGCTTAGTGCGTTGGCTGGGCTAGGAATCTATCTGCATATCTACATCTGATACTGATTCTGTATTGGGCTTAGGCCACCTAATTCTGTTATTGGGCTAAGGCCCACCTGATACTGTTTCTGTGGTGGGCTCAGGCCTAGTTTGTTTTCGCATAATGTATGTCTGACTGTTCGTATTTTAAAGGAATACACACTGAGTTTTCGTAAACTCACCCTTCTGTCTAACTGTACAGGTAATCCCCTGCCTTAGGCAATTTGGAGCCGCGAGAGACTCGAAGGTGGCCACACGACTGCTGATGCTCTGCCGTAGACTTTTTATTTAAATTTTTATATTTTGAGGTTTTAATTCTGTAATAAGGCCATTGTGGGTTTAAGTTTTAATTGGGCTTTTGATTTCTTATATTAAACTGCTAGTCTAAGAAAAACTCGAGTTTTTAAAATATTCACGGTTTTCTAAAGAACACGAGCTTTAAACAACAAAGTTTTCCAAATGCTTCTGCGATTTAAGTTGAATTAATATTCCAAAGGCAAATATTTTGGCAAACGTTTGTGACGAGATGATTTGCTAACCCCTTACAAAAGGTTTTAATTTTAGAAATAAACTTTTAGCGACAACTCGATTTTTGAACAACGCTTTAATGCAACATGCCAGATTTGGACATAATGTCTAGGCCAAGTTTGGGGTGTTACAATTACTCATTTGATAAGTTAGCTGAGTTATACATTTCTGAAATTATGAGATTGCAAGGGGTACCACTGTCCATTGTGTCAGATAGAGACTCGAGATTCACTTTGAGGTTTTGGAAGAAACTACAAGATGCTTTAGGTATGAAATTGTGTTTTATTACTGCTTTTCACTGCAAACGGATAGTCAATCTGAGCGGATTATTTAGATACTCGAGGATATGTTGAGATGTTGCATTCTTGAGTTTTAAGGTTCATGGGAACAATATTTACCATTGATTGAATTTGCATATAATAATAGTTTTCAATCGAGCATTAAAAATGACACCGTACGAAGCTTTATACGGTCGTAAATGTCAAACACCGTTATTCTAGTCTGAGCTTAGTGAGAATAAGATTCATGGGGTTGACTTGATCAAAGAGACTGAACAGAAAATAAAAGTAATTTGAAATAGTTTGAAAGCAGTTGAAATGAAAGGATATTGAGTTTGAAATCGGGGATAAAGCATTTTTGAAAATATCTCCGTGGAAGAAAATACTCCAATTCGGTAGAAAAGGCAAAGTGAGTCCGAGGTTCATCGGACCGTTTGAGATTATTGAGTGTATCGGGCCAGTTGCATATAGATTGTTATTGCCATCTGAGCTAGAAAAGATTCATAATGTGTTTCACGTATCGATGCTTCGACGATACAGATCAGATCCCTTGCATGTGATTTCACCATCTGAGATAAAAATTTAGTTCGATATGACTTATGAAGAGGAACCATCTGTATATTAGCTCGCGAGGTTAAAGTACTGCGAAATAAGAAAATTTCGTTAGTAAAAGTAATGTGGCATCGACACAGTGTTGAAGAGGCTACGTGGGAGCCCAAAGATGCTATGAGACAACAATATCCGAATCTGTTCAACGGTAAGATTTTTGGGGACGAAAATCCCTAAGGTGGGAGAGTTGTAACAGCCCGGTTTAGACCCTAGTCGGAACAGTAGTTTCAGGACCACAAATCTAAGTCAAAAAATATTTTAATATTATTTTTTGTGTTTATAGTATGTGGTTAAACATGTATGAATGTTTCGTATGAAAATTTTATCATTTGTGTGCTTAATTTGCAGAAAAGACTAAATCGCAGAAAATGCAAAAGTGACCTTCTATTTGATTAAGTGCCGAATTGATGTGTCATATTAAGTGTGAGGTCCTTATCAAGGAAATGGACCATGAACATGGTTAATGGACTTCAATGGACATCCATTATATGTTTTTAAAGGTTATTCATTAAGGGTAAAATTGGAAATTGATTAATATGTTAATATTAGTTAAAACAAAACATATTGGTGGCCATTTATCATCTTTTTACACTGATTATTGAAAGAAAAAGAAAGCATAAAAGCTTGCAAGGGTTCGGTTATGGTTTTGACTTAATTAAGATCTGTGTTTTGTTTGGTTTTTGATGATTTCTATGTTTTTGTGATTGTTGCATCTTGTTCTAGATAGCCCATGCTTGAATTTCTGAATTTGATGATGATTTTGAGATGTGTCATGGATGAATCCATGAGTTTTGTGATGTTAAATGGTGAAATATGTAAGCTTGATGATAGATAAATATGTTTTATATTGGGATTTTTGATGAATTTGATTATTATGGGCTAATTTGTGAAAATGAGAAATTAAAGGACTAAAATGTGGAATAAATGAAATATATGGGCCTATATGAACTAGTGTAAAATTCGACCTAGCTTGTGTAATATGAAATTATGCATATTTTGTGATTTTGTTAATTAGGGACTAAAATGTCAAAATGTGAAAATATGAGGGCTAATTTGTAAAATGCCCTAAGTATGTGTATATTGATTGAATTGAATGATTTGGTGAATAAAAGATTTAAATTTGAATGTGTATAGATCAAGAACCAAAGAAAAAAGAAATAGATCGGGGGAAATCAAAAGTAGTTGAATAGCCATTCGTTTCTGTTCATTTCCGTACGAGGTAAGTTGATATACAAATAAATGTGTTTGAATTGAATTATTGTTGCTTATATGTTAATGAATAATGATGAATGGCTATTTTGAGTTGAATATGATAAATCTGAGAAAGTTCCGTACGAACCATAGGAATAGTTAGGATACATATGTCATGAGATAGGATTCCAATATGTAATTTCGTGTAAGACCACATCTGGGACATTGGCATCGATTTGAGATTTATGTGTAAGACCCTGTCTGGGACAGTGGCATCGATATTTGATTACAAGTAAGACCACGTCTGGGACGTTGGCACTATACGAGCTTTCTGAGCTATCCGCGTATCCTATTTGATTCCGTACAGTTCAACGGGCATTCTGAGAAATACGTGATTGAATGAATGAATATCTGATTCAGGTATGTTGAAATGTGTTCAACATTTGTTAATGTGAAGTAAGTATATGTGCAAGTGATGATATGTGATATAAGTATGAGAAAATATGCTATATGTGCAAATGAATTGGAAATATGTGAAATGTATATGAACTATAAGGTTTGTGATAGTATTTGGCTATGGAGTATATGTACTTTATGATGCTTATATGCTTAAAATGATAAGTTTATTTGTATATGGCTTACTAAGCTTTTGAAAGGTTACTTTGTGTGTGTTTGCATTGTTTTATAGATATCGAAGCTACTGGAAGCTCGAGGATCATCAAGGATCATCACCACACTATCGAGTTATATATGGTATCATATGAAAATGTGAATGTTGAAGTATGACATTTATAGGCTAGAGAACTTTGGATAAGTCTTGAGATGTGTATATCCAGCCATGTGATATGGCTTGATTATGGTTGAATTTATGATTTAGTTTTGGTATATGATATGAGATGCAAAAATGGTATATTTGGATTATATATATATGGCCTAATGAAATGGTATTTTTGGTAAGTTACTTGTATGGTTATAAATGTGATATGAATCATATGTTTTTGATATGGAGTTAGTACTTTGATTTGGTATGTTTTTGAATGCCTTTGGGACATGAAATATGCTTGGTTTGATGCTTGTAGGGATGACCCAATTTGGGTGGCAAAGTGGCCTTATAATTGGCCTATTTTTGTTCACACAGGCATGTGTCTCAGCCGTGTGAGGCACACAGCCTTGGTACATGGGCGTGTGTGGCCATTTTGAAGGGTACATGGGCTAGACACACGGGCATGTCGTCAGCCGTGTGACCCTAGTCAGTTTTAACCATGGACAAGGCACACGGGCGTGTCTCCGGCCATGTGGTACAAGTCAGTATTACACTCTGTTTTCACACGGTCTAGGACACGGACGTGTCTGGTAACTGTGTGAGGCACACGGCCTGTTCACACAGGCGTGTGTCCCTTGAAAATGTTGAAAATTTTCCAAGTCCTTGAAATATTTATATGTTACCGATTTAGTCCCGAATGTGTGAGTAAAGCTTGTATGCTGGATTTGAATGCATATGGAATGTGAATGAATGATATTAACTAAAATATTAGGATTATTTGAGAAATGTTTGTTCTGAATTGAGTTACGAGTCCAGTAATGCCTCTTAACCTATTTCGACGATAGTTACGGGTTAGGGGTGTTACACCTTCGGTGCCATTCGATAAAGAGCAATAGACACCGGAGCTGTACCCAAAAGAAGCTCAATTCCAAACTCCACTTCTTGATTAGGGGGTAATCCCAATAACTCCTCAGGGAAGACGTCCAGAAAATCCCTCACAATTCTGATATCCCTAACAAAAGAGTCCCCAGAACCAGAAACACTTACATAGGCTAAGTATGCCTTACACCCTTTCCAGATCGATTTCTCAGCCACAAACATGGAGATCACGTTAGACAAATAATCCCGAAGCTCTTCGATCACAACCACCTCTTCATCTTCCTTAGTTTTTAGAATGATCCTCTTAGTCGTACAATCTAGACTAGCCCAGTGCTTGACCAACCAGTCCATACCCAAAATTATATCGAACTCCCCAAACGGAAGCTCTATCAGATCCGTCAGGAAAATAGGTCCTTGTACCACTAAAGGTACATCCCTAAAGAGTTTACTCACCCGAACAGACTGCCCCAATGGACTCAATACGGTAACCTGGCTAGTAGTGTTCTCTACAAAAATCCCCAAAGTCTCAGAAATCCCTACAGTGTTAGCTACGTATGAGTGAGTAGACCTATGTCTATCAAAGATAAATAAGGTACATCAAAAATAGAAAATGTATCGGTGATAACGTCAAGAGCATCTCTGTCCTCTCGGTGATGTGCAACATAAACCAAAGCAAGCTGTCTCACCTTAGTCTGACCAGCACCTCTGCCCGGTACTCTCTGTCCATGGCCCATACCATTACCACCCTTAGCCTGACCACAGCCCTTAAGTGGCTGTTCAACTACTCTCTGCGGCTGCATAGGACTTGATATCAGAGCTTGCACTTGATCAACCCTCAATGGACACTCTCGAATGCAGTGCTCAAGGGACCCACACCTTAAACTGGCCCCAATCCTCCTCCAACACTTACCCGGGTGGCGTCTACCACAACCACTGCACGACTGTAACCCAATAGGAGCAATAGAAGAAACAGGGGCCCCTACTCTAACTAGCCCGCCGGATCTGGCCTTCTTTTTAGGCCTCTCCATAGAACTCGAGAGCTCTGATTCCCTCTTGTTATTGCCTTTCTCATGGTCACTATTCTGGCGCTCCGCACGTTTAACATCCTCGGCGATCTTCACCTTCTCTACCAGAACAGAGAACTCACGCTCCCTCTGCAGAGCAATCAGAACCCTCAAATTATCCCTCAGGCCGTCCTCAGACCTAACACATCTCTCATACTCCGATGCTACCATACCTTGAGCATAGCAGCTCAGCCTCAAAAATTTGGTCTCATACTCGACCACAGATCGGTCACCCTGCGTGAGCTTTAGGAACTCACGCCTGCGAGCATCCACATAACTCGCTCCTACATACTTGCTCTGGAAAGTAGACTTAAATAAATCCCAGGTCAGACGATCAGGCTGAGTACCCTCCTTAACCGTTAACCACCAGTGATATGCTTTGTCGCAAAGCAAGGAAACTGTACCCTTCAATTTCTGCTCAGGGGTACAGTCCAGGTCCTCCATAATCCTCTCTATGGCCTCCAACCAATACTCGGCCACATTAGGGGCGACTCTTGTGACACCCCTAAATAACTCAGCTCCATTAGACCAAAGTCACTTAGTTACCGACCCTTGACCCCCAGATCTAAAATTGGGCCCAGGGACCCACTCCAATATCCTCAGCATGGCTTGGAATAGTGCGTCGTCCCCAGTCGATCGCCTCGAGACCAGATCTCGATGACACTCGATGAGGTGTGACACAGGTGTGTCACTCGTGTCCAAATTTGGCATGCTTCCCAGAAATGAGGACTTAGCTCGAGCCCCCCTACGGCCTCTACATCAGCCTCGAATGCCACGTCCACAGATACCACATGTGCTCATTGTCTAATCAAGTTTATCTATATTAAGATTTTTATGCATTAGTTCAATATTTATTAACAGATGTTTTATGCATAAAGAATCAAAAGTTCAGAGTTGTTTTTGAAAGTTTTAGTCTCTATATCAGTTTTTCTACAGTTTCAGAGTGTACTAACTATAAGATTTTCAAGTAGACTATCAACCATGTTTTTAGAGTTTTCATCAAAATTCAGAAATACTTACAGGATCAGCGCCGGAGACTCGGTGTACTACGTACTTAATCAAACTATTTTTAAACCATTTGGAAACCATTTCTTTAAAACCAAATTTTGAAACCCAAAATCCACAGTCGATTTTTGCAACATGGCTCTGATACCACTAAATGTAACACTCTAAATTTGGCCTAGACGTTATAGACGATTCTAGTGCTGTCACATGGAATGGGTTTTAAAAGCAACTAACACGATAAAACTATTTTGGATCTGCTAACTCTATTTGCGTAGAATTATTATCAAAACATGCATTCCTGTTTAATTAACTTGCCTTAAAAGTGATTAAAAGTGGAAGCTTACGAAAAACCATTGTAATTAAGTAAAATTGTTTGTGATTTAAAAAAAAACATTTGCTTTTGGTAAAATCCTGGTTGTTATCGAGTTTTGCAGCTATAATATCATAAACACTGTAAAACCCAAACTTAAGCAAAACAATCCATAAAGTCTCAATTACAAAGGAAATACCCAACAAATTAAAATGAAACCATAAAACAAAAGTGTAATAGTTTTAAAAGAGTGGTCACCGTCGAGTCCACTGTTGCACCGATTCGCCTAACTTCGTGGATTACCTGTACAAAACAGACAGAAGAAAGGGTGAGTTTACGTAAACTCAGTGTGTAACCCCACATAATTAAGCATGCATACATACAAAATAGCAGATATCAATCAGAAAGTCTTGGGCCTAAGCCCATTACAGATTCAGATGCAGATTTGGGCATTAGCCCATCTTAGATACAGATACAGATATGCAACTAGAAACAGAAATCAGGACCTACCCCCAACCTCTACACACCATCTCTGACCATCCCTACACACCATGTGGGGTTTAAAACACCCACCCAGCCCTACACACCATGCTATACCGAATGCAGCACATATCAGATATATTACAGTTGAGCTGCCAAATAGTAGGTGTAAACACCTCTTAGAACACTTCCTCCAATATGCATACCATCCCTAACCCTAAAATAGATGCAGTAAATGTAGAGCCAGGCTTACAGAATAACCACGCTTACATGCTTAATTACAGATAAAGATTTATGGAACAGATCAATCGGATAGGCATGATAATAACATGCTCGGAACACAATATCAGTCATACAAATCATACCAGTTACGGTCTAATTACCCCTTACCAATTCTACAGTAGGTTCACAATCATTTGGGACGACTCGTGCAACCCTAGGAAAGATTTCGATTAAATGGGCTTACACGCCCATATGGCTAGCCCAAGTGGGCCCACACGCCTAGATTGGCCTTAACCGTGTGGATCACACGACTTGGCCCAAATACCACACGCCTAATTTTGCGTAGCCCGTGTGGCCCACACGACCACACCCTAGCCATCACACGACCGTGTCATGTGCACAGCCTGGCCTTCGTCAATCACACGGCCAAGTCGTCACATACTGCCTACCACACGGCCGTGTGGCATAACAGAGGGGTTTTTCAGCTTTCGTCGAATCTCGTTTTTTGTGTTTCTGTAACACCCCAAACTCAGCTTGGACATTAGGGTCGATCTGTGATGTCACATTGGAGTGAGTTTTGAAAAATCGCAGATTTAATAGAAAAGCTTGTTTGAGTTAAACCCTGTTTGTGACTCTTTCGAAAACTAACTCGTTTAATTCATTTGCCAAGTTACAAGTTTGTTTAGTAAAACACGTCTCGTACTAGGTTGTTATTATACTTTAAAACATTATCGATACGGAAGCTTTAAAATCAGGTTGCGTAGCATGATAGTTGAAAATCATTTACTTTGAATCCTACGACATACCGATATAAATCAAATAAAAATCCCCAAATAACAATAAAAACTTAAAACAACCTTATTACATAAAATACCCCAAATAAGCTTCTTTTACTAAAAATAAAACGACGTTATAAATAGTGATGTGGCTATCTCTGAGTCTCTCGCAGCACCGACCTACCTAAGGATTACCTGCACAGTTATGTAGGAAAGGTGAGTTATGAAACTCAGTGTGTAATCCCTATTAATAAACAGTCAAACATGCAGTGACGAACAGTTTGCGCTTAAACCGATATCAACAGTAATATCAGTGTGGGCCTTAGCCCATTACAGTAACAGTAACAGTGTGGGCCTTAGCCCAACTCAATACAGTATCAAAAATGCACAAAAAGATCCTACCCAACCATCCTCTACACTCCACTCCACTCCATCCATCCCTACACTCCATGTGGGGAATAAATCGACCCACCCATCCCTACACTCCAAAATAAAGTACCGGTTTGGGCACTAATAGTATTTGCAATAGAGCTGCTAGTGTTTAGGCTTATAGCCTTTTAGTACACTTCCTCCAATAATATAAATCCCACCCCATGCAATGCAACATAATATAAATGTACATACGATATATATGGCATGCTTAAACAATCAATCATCACATAAGGGTATATCGGTCATTTACCTTATGGGGGTTATAACAGTCAATTCATAATTTAGGGTTTAAGTATACTTACTGACCCAACAGTAGGTCCACAGTTATCTCGTACAACCCGTACAACCTTAAGAGTAAAAAAGTATATTTCGGCACAAGCCCATTATAAGGCCCATGTGGGCCCATACGCTCGTTTGGCCAAATAAGCCCAAGTAGTGGCCTTGGCCGTGTAACCAACACAGCCGAGCCAATAGTCTTTTCCCATCCGTGCAGTTTGCCTGTGTGGGCCCACGAGCTCGTGGGGCCCACACGGCTCGTTTTGGACCATCGTGGCCCAATGACGACCTAAGCCCATGAAAACGTTTATGGTGGCCTCTTTGATTGAATGCCTATGCTTTGTGCATTCAGCTCACCACACGAGCGAGCGTATGCACGTGTAGCGTCAATAGTCCTATATTTCTGGCTTTTTCTGATTTACGCTAACGGAAGTGTGATTACACACCTGTTATAGAGTTGTAGCCGTACTACCACCGGGATCGAGAACCTATCATCAACCATAACATATCATTAGTCTAACACCCTGATTAATCCACAAACACACTGTCATTGAATATAAATACTTTAACCAAATCAGTACTCACCAAAAAATAATCGTAGCCCCTCATTGTTCCAAGCCACGTATTCCCCACAACACTTGACCCTTCACAAGAACAGTTAATCCATTAACAAGGATCTATAATCCCACTTAAACACATCAAAATCTTTACCACTTACCAATAAAGGAGTAGTCACTTATAAAGGGGAACGATTGGCTCCACACCTTGTTTAAAGAGATTTGAATCCATAGCCACAATTGTACAAAAGAAAATGTTAAAACAAAAGACATTTCCCCTTGACAAGAAGGAATAGCAACTATTCGGCTTGAGAGGGACATAAGCCAAACCTTCAAAGAGAGAATCTGAATGAGGTTCGGTTAGGAAGTACTTACCAGCACACAAGGGATTCCAACAAACCTCCCAGTAAAAAATGATTACTCTCAGTGAAGAACAGAAGAAAAGATGAGAAGAAGAGAAGAATGCTATCTTGGCCTTAACAGGGTTCGGCCAAAGAAGGAACAAAGAGCAATCAATCATGACAATTTGGAGAGTAAGAGCAAAGAAGAAAAGAATTGGTTCCCCAAGCAAGGCTCAATGCCAAAGCAAAAACGTGAGAAAAGGGACCAAGGATATTCGGAAAAAACAAAAGAAAAGAAGAGGAGAAAACAACAAATACAAGAGGTCCTCAACCAACAAAGAAATGAAAGACACCTATAATTCACTAGCACTAATTGGTTCTCCAACAAAAAAGTTCCCAAAAGGCCAATTCGACACTCCCAAAACAATATGACCAATTTTTACCAAATGGTCTCCCTTTTTTTCCCAAACGGCACTCCTAGCTCCCTCTCATTCGGCTCCACCATTATCTCCAGCCGAACACTATCCCAATCCCTACAAAATATCCCAACTTTACTCCCCCCATCACTCCTAAAATCACTCCCCCTATCCACCCACAATTCTCTCCAAAATATCCTACTCAACCACCAATTCAAACTCCACCACTTTCAGTCAAATTAGAACACTCCTACGGCACACAAGCAAAATAAAATACTCTTAAGCATTGCTAAGCCTCAAACCTCAGACGATAAGAACACTCCACACGCCCCTTGCCACCTGACTAGCAAGTCCTTTATGTCAAGCAACATCCTCATTAACTTAAAAGTCCATTAGCAGTAAACAACGGTTTATTCGAAAAGAAGCTAAAATTTTGCAAAAGCCTAGGTTTGAACCCAGGTCTTCTCACACTATTCAGGACCCTTAACGATCACAACAAGTAAGCCAACATGTAACATAACACGCAATTAAATTACCAAAAATTTAGGGCCTTACAACTCTACCCCCTAAAAGAAAATTTCAGCCTTGAAATTTACCTGATCAAAATAGATGCAGGTATTGTCGTTGCATTGCCTGCTCGGGTTCCCATGTGGCTTCCTCAGAACTATGATTACACCATAGCACCTTAACTAGTGGAACCGATTTCCTTCTCAAAACTTTCACATCGCGATCTAAAATCTGAAACGGCTCCTCCTCAAAGGTCAAATCTAGTCTAACATCAATCTCTTCAGTCAAAATGATGTGTGAATGATCAGAGCGATATCATCTCAACAAAGAGACGTGAAACACATCATGAATCCAGTCCAACTCTGGAGGTAAATCAAGTTGGTAGGCAACCGGTCCTACGCGCTTCAATATACGGTAAGGCCCAATGAACCTAGGGCTTAAGTTGCCCTTCCGACCAAACCTCAGTACGTTCTTCCATGGCGAGATCTTAAGAAACACCAAGTCCCCCATCAAATATTCAATCTCCTTATTGTTCAGATCCGTATATGACTTCTGTCTGTCGGATGCCACCTTCAGTCATTCTTGAATCAACATAACCTTATCTTTAGTATCAGAAATCAACTCAGGGCCCAGAACATGCCACTCCCCCAACTCAGTCCAACAAGAAGGAGTACGACACTTACGACCATATAATGCCTCATAAGGTGCCATCTGAATGCTAGACTGATAGCTGTTGTTGTATGCAAACTACGTCAATGGTAAGTAATCCTCCCAACTGCCCCCGAAATTAATCACATAACTTCTTAACATGTCCTCCAGTATCTGAATCACCCTCTCTGACTGACGGTCTGTCTGAGGATGGAATGCAGTACTGAAGTCCAACCTTGTACCCAATTCCTCATGTAACTTTTTCCAGAACTGAGACATAAAATGAAGATCTCTATCGAATATAATGGAAACTGGTACCCCATGCATTCTCACAATTTCAGACACGTACAGCTTAGCTAACTTTTACAACGAATAATCAGTACGAACATGTATAAAATGGGCAGACTTGGTCAATCAGTCCACGATGACATATACTGAATCTTTCTTAGAAGGCATTAGGGGCAGCCCACTAACAAAGTCCATAGTTACTTTCTCCCACTTCCAAAGTGGAATTTTGACTAGCTGAAGCAACCCTAAAGGCAACTAATGCTCCGCCTTAACTTGCTGGCAAGTCAAGCACCTACTCACAAAATTAGTAACTTCTCACTTGAGTCTTGGCCACCAATATAACTCCCGAAGGTCTCAGTACATTTTATTCCCACCAGGATGCATAGCATAAGGACTACTATGCGCTTCTTGTAGTATAGACTGCCTCAAATCAGTATCTTTTGGTACACAGGCTCTCCCACGGAAGCACAGTGCCCCTTCGCTATTCAGCCCAAAATTTGAAGTCTCCCAATTCTCTATCTGTCGGAAACGAGAACCTAGTGACTCATCCTCCAACTACTTATTTTTAATATGCTCAATCCACCTCAGTTTAACTTGAAGTTCAGCCAGTAAACTACCATCGTCGAATAAACTGAGATGAGAAAACATCACCATCAAATCAGTAACAGCTCTACGGCTCAGTGCATGGGCTACCACATTAGCCTTAACAGGATGGTATTCAATCGAACAGTCATAATCCTTAAGAAACTTGACCCATCTATGCTACCTAAGGTTTAACTCCTTCTGAGTGAGGAGATACTTGAGGCCATACAGGTAATGCCTCTAAATCTTTAGTGCGAAAATCATCGCAGTCAATTCCAAGTCATGCGTCAGATAGTTCACTTCATGCGTCTTAAGCTGGCGAGACGTATATGCCACTACCTTACCCTCTTGCTTCAACATGTATCCCAAACCAACATGTGACGCATTGCTGTAGATAGTAAATTCCTTCTTAGATTCTGGCTGTGTCAAGACAAGGGCCTCAGTCAACCTTTCTTCAATTTCTCAAAACTTTCTTGCTGCTTCTTAGTCCAATTAAACGGTACCCCTTTCTGTAACAACTTAGTTAGAGGTGTAGCAATCAACGAAAACCCCTCAACGAACCGTCTATAATACCCTGCCAGACCCAGAAAACTTCGAGTCTCTAACACCGACTTAGGTTGCTTCCAATCCAAAACCGCTTTGATTTTCCAAGGATCAACCCTAATCCCCTCAGCAGTTACCACGAGACCTAGAAAAGTTACCTCACGTAACCAGAATTCACACTTGCTGAATTTAGCATACAATTGCTTCTCTCTCAAAACCTACAGAGCAACTCGGAGATGTGCATCATGTTCCTCCTCAGTCTTCGAATATACCAGAATGTCATCTATAAACACCACTACGAACCGATCCAGATAAGGTTGGAACACTCGGTTCATCAAATCCATAAAAGCCACTGGTGCATTCACCAGTCCAAACGGCATCACTAGAAACTCGTAATGGCCGTAATGAGTCCTAAATGTTGTCTTGTACACATCAGTCTCCTTGACCCTTAGTTGATGGTACCCCGATTAAAGATCAATTTTAGAGAAGACCGAAGCTCTTCGAAACTGGTCGAATAGATCGTCAATCCTCGGTAGGGGGTACTTATTCTTGATAGTCAATTTGTTGTCAATAGTCGACGTACATGCGCATAGTTCCATCATTCTTCTTCATAAATAAAACCAGTGCTCCCCACAGAGACACACTAGGGTGGATGAACCCTCGATCCAGTAACTCTTGGATTTGAGCTTTAAGCTCCTCAAGCTCTTTAGGTGCTATTCCATATGGAGTGATAGACACCGGAGTCGTACTAGGCAATAACTCTACCCCAAACCCAACTTCACGGTTAGGGGGTAATCCCGGTAACTCATCGAGAAAGACATTCTAAAAATCCTTAACTGTTCTAATATCTTCCACAGCTAAAACCTCAGAACTCGAAGCACTGACATAGGCTAAGTACGCCTCACAACCCTTACGCACCAACTTCTCAGCCCTAAGTGCAGATATCATATTTGACAAATAAGTCCGACGCTTTCCAATCACAATTACCTCATCCCCTTTTTCAGTTCTCAAAATCATCCGCTTTGTAACACAGTTTAAATTTGACTGATGATTAACCAGCTAGTCCATGCCCAATATTACGTCGAATTCCCCAAAAGGAAGTTTTATCAAGTCAGCTAAAAAGATTTTTTCTTGAACCTCCAAAGGTACATCCTTAAACAATTTGTTCACTCTAATAGACTGCCCTAATGGACTTAACACATAACCTCGCTCGTAGTATTTTCACACATCACACCCAAAGTCTCAGACACAGTGCATGCTATATAAGAGTGTGTAGACCCAACATCAATCAATGCAGTGTAAGGTACATGATGAATAAAGAACGTACCTATAATAACATCTGCGGCGTCTCCGTCCTCTTGGCGGCATGCAGCATAAACCAATACCGGCTGCCTCGCCTCAGTATGACTAGCACCTCTGCTCGGTGCTCCATGACCACGGCCCATACCATTTCCACCTCCGGCCTGACCATAGCCTCTCGTTGGCTGCTGAAAACCTCTCTACGGCTGAACAGTACCCCTACTAGTAGCTTGCATCTGATCGAGCCTCATGGATAATCTCTAATACGGTGCTCCATGGATCCACACCTAAAACATGCCCCCATCTATACCTAGCACTTGCCCTGATGGTGTTTCCCATAAACTATGCAAGGCTGTGACCTAAAAGTGGCAACAGGGGCCCCCAACTCCAGTTGGCCCATCAACCTTGGCCTTTTTCTTAGGCCCCATAGCTAAACCTGAGGGCTCCTAAACCCTTTTGTTTCTCCCCTTATCCTTCTCACGATTCTAGGGCTCAGCGCGCTTCACATCCTCATTGATCTTTGCCTTTTCTACTAACACCGCAAAATCTCGCTCCCTCTATGGAGCTATCAAAACTCACAGATTATCTTTGAGGCTGCCCTTGAAATGAACACAGTGTTCATACTCAGTGCCCACCATGCCTCGCGCATGGTGGCTCAATCATAAAAATTTTGCCTCATATTCAGCTACGGACTTATCCCCCTAGGTCAGATTCAAAAATTCCCTTCTGTGGCCATCCACATAGCTAGCGCCCACATATTTCCCTTGAAATGTATTCTTAAAAAGCTCCCAAGTTAATCGATCGGGCTAAGTATCCTCTTTCACTGTAAGCCACCACTGATAGGCTTCATTTCGTAGTATTGATACTGCACCTTTTAGTTTCTACTCGGGGGTGTAATCGAGGTCATCCATGATCCTCTCCGTGGCCTCTATCCAATATTCAGCCACATTAGGGGCAACTCCAATGATACCCCTAAAGATCTCAACCCCATTAGACCTGAGTCATTTCGTTACTGACCCACGGCCCACATTACTAGTATTGAGCCCAACGACCATTTTCAAGATTCGCAGCATAGCTTGGGATAGTGCGTCGTCCCCAGCTACACGATCATGTGACCCAGTCTCAGTCACTGGTGAAGCTGGTGCCTCTCTTGCCTCTATTTTAGGCATATGGCCCGATGCTAATGACCTAGCCCGAGCACCTCCACGGCCTCCACCGTGGCCTCTTGTACCCCTTCCACGAGTACCTCTAGTACTCATTATCGATTTGCGTATTATCTGTATTAACAGTTTTATGCATCAGTTTTACAATTCCAGTGTTTATTAATGAATGTTTTATGTAAATAGCATTAATAATTTAGAGTTTGTTCTCGCAGATTGTAGTCTTACTACGGTTTTAGGTTACCCTAATAAAGGTTTCAGTATAGTCTATTATCTACAGTAATCACAATATTTCAGTAAAAACATACAGTAGCTGCAGAGAACTTACAAGATCGGCGCTAGAGACTTGATGACCACCTATTCGAAAGCAATCACCTCAAAAAATTTTCATTTGAAACAATTCTTTTTGAAATTTTATGTTTTTAGGGGAAACCCAAATCCACAACTGAGTTTTGCAACCTGGCTCTGATACCAGTAAATGTAACACCCCAAACCCAATCTGGACGTTAGGGCCGTATCAGTGATGTCACATTGGAGTGAGTTTTGAAAAATCACAGATTTAATAGAAAAGCTCATTTGAGTTAAACCCTGTTTGTGACTCTTTTGAAAACTAACCCGTTTAATTCATTTGCCAAGTTACAAGTTCATTTAGTAAAACACATCTCGTACTAGGTTGTTATTATACTTTAAAACATTAACAATACGAAAGCTTTAAAATCAGATCGCGTAGCATGATAATTGAAAATCATTTACTTTTTGGAAACCCGAATCCTACGGCATACAGATATAAATCAAATAAAAATCCCCAAATAAAAATAAAAACTTAAAATGGCCTTATTACATAAAATACCCCAAATAAGCTTCTTTTACTAAAAATAAAACGCCATTATAAATAGTGGTGTGGCCGTCTCCGAGTCTCTCACAGCACCGACCCGCCTAAGGATTATCTGTACAGTTACGCAGAAAAGGTGAGTTATGAAACTCAGTGTGTAATCCCTATTAATAAACAGTCAAACATGCAGTGACGAATAGTCTAGGCTTAAGCCCATATCAATAGTAATATCAGTGTGGGCCTTAGCCCATTACAGTAACAGTAATAGTGTGGGGAATAAATCGATCCTACCCAACTCAGTACAGTATCAGAAATGCACAAAACGATCCTACCCAACCATCCTCTACACTCCACTCCACTCCATCCAGCCCTACACTCCATGTGGGGAATAAATCGACCCACCCATCCCTACAGTCCGGAATAAAGTATCGATTTCGGCACTAATAGTATTTGCAACAGAGCTGCCAATATTTAGGCTTATAGCCTTTCAGTACACTTCCTCCAATAATATAAATCCCACCCCATGCAATGCAACATATTATAAATGTACATACGATATATATGCCATGCTTAAACAGTCAATCATCATATAGGGGTATATCAGTCATTTACCTCATGGGGGTTATAATAGTCAATTCATAATTTAGGGTTTAAGTATACTTATCGACCCAACAGTAGGTCCACAGTCGTCTCATACGACCCGTGCAACCTTAACAGTAAAATAGTATAATTGGGCCCCAGCCCATTATACGGCCCATGTGGGCCCACACGCTCGTGTGGCCCAATAAGCCCAAGTAGTGGCCTTGGCCGTGTAACCAACACAACCGGCCCAACAGTCTCCTCCCATTCGTGCAGTTTACCCATACGGGCCCACGAACTCATCGGGCCCACATGACCCGTTTCGACCCATCGTGGCCCAATGTCAGCCTAAGCCCATGAAAACGTTTATGGTGGCCTCTGTGATCGAATGCCTATGCTTTGTGCATTTGGCTCACCACACGAGCAAGCGTACGCGCGTATAGCGTCAATAGTCCTACATTTTCGGGTTTTGCTGATTTACACTAATGAAAGTGTGATTACACACCTGTTATAAAGTTGTAGCTATACTACCACTAGGATCGAGAACCTATCATCAACCATAACATCTCATTAGTCTAACACCCTGATTAATCCACAACCGTACCGTCATTGAACATAAATACTTTAACCAAATCAGTACTCACCAAACAATAATCGTAGCCCCTCCTTGTTCCAAGCCACGTATTCTCCCCAACACTTGACCCTTCACAAGAACAGTTAATCGATTAACAAGGATATGTAATCCCACTTAAACACATCTAAATCTTTATCACTTACCAATAAAGGAGTAGTCACTTATAAAGGGAAACAATCGGCTCCATACCTTGTTTAAAGAGATTTGAATCCCTAGCCACAATCGTACAAAAGAAAGTGTTAAAACAAAAGACATTTCCCCTTGACAAGAAGGAATAGCAACTATTCGACTTAAGAGGGACATAAGCTGAACCTTCAAAGAGAGAATCTGAATAAGGTTCGGTTAGGAAGTACTTACCACCACATAAGGGATTGCAACAAACCCCCAGCAAGAAATGGTTACTCCAAGTGAAGAACAGAAGAGAAGATGGGAAGAAGAGAAGAATGCTATCTTGGCCCTGACAGGGTTCGGCCAAAGAAAAACAGAGAGCAATCAATCACCACAAGTCGGAGAGCAAGAGCAAAGAAGAAAAGAATCAGTTCCCCAAGCAAAGCTCAAAACTGAAGCAAAAATGTGAGAAAAGGGACCAAGGATATTCGGCAAAAACAAAAGAAAAGAAGAGGAGAAAACAATGAACACAAGAGGTCCTCAACCGACAAAGAAACGAAAGACACCTACAATTCCCTAGCACTAATCGATTCTCTAAAGAAAAAGTTCCCAAAAGGCCAATTCGGCACTCTCAAAACAATATGACCAATTTTTACCAAATAGTCTCCCTTTTTTCCCCAAACGGCACTCCTAGCTCCCCCTCATTCGGCTTTACCATTATCCCCAACTAAAAACTATCCTAATCCTTACAAAATCTCCCAACTTTACTTCCCCCATCACTCTAAAAATCACTCCCCCTATCTACCCACAATTCTCTCCAACATATCTTACTCAATCACCCATTCAAACTCCACCAATTTCAGTCAAATTAGAACACTCCTACGGTACACAAGCAAAATAAAATACTCTTAAGCATTGCTAAGCCTCAAACCTCAGACCACAAGAAAACTCCACACGCCCCTTTCCACTTGACTAGCAAGTCCTTTATGTCAAGCAACATCCTTATTAACTTAAAAGTCCATTAGCAGTAAACAACGATTTTTTCCAAAAGAAGCCAAAATTTTGCTAAAGCCTAGGTTTGAACCCAAGTCTTCTCACACTACTCAAGACCCTTAACCATCTCAGCAAGTAAGCCAGCATGCAACATAACACACAACTAAATTACCAAAAATTTAGGGTGTTACAGTTTTGAGTACACACCTGGTACGTTTTCGCTACAAATGCAGTCTTAAGCCTTCAGAACCTTCAATCGTACTACGATGAATTCACACTACTAGGATGCCGATTAGCAGCCTCCAACCTCCTGATCCACTTCGGTCTCAAACAAAAAGCACCAATACTGAAGAAACACAAAAATTCAACAGTAGGTAGATAGCCAAAACAAAAATAACGACAGTAGTACAAAAGAGAAACGACAGCGAGCAAGGAGAGGAATTTCTCACGTCAAAAACTTTTGGGAATTGGAGTAGAGATGGAATTTTGAAAAAAAATAGAAAAGATGTGAAACACATCCCTGAATTCTCTCCCACTAACACCACAACTCAAAATTCAACTTCCACCCAAACTCTCTCTCAGAACCGAGTCAAAAATAAATACCCACATTCGCACAGGGATTTGAACACCTGACCACCAGCAAACTAACATTCTACTTAACCACTAAACTAGCAGGCCTATCCTATTAAAATTTTACAAACAATTTAATATAAGCCCACTCCTCAAGCGCAAGGCTTAGTTCAGAAAAAATATCAAAATTTTCCAAAGGTAAGACTTGAACTTGGGACCTCTCACACACACCTAGAATACTTAACCACTGAGCAGATACACACTTATGTCACATTTTCATAAAAGCAAAAATAAAAATTTTGGGGCGTTACATTTTGGATCATTTTATAATCCTCCTTTAACTACTATTCACTAAGTCAAATTTACCACATATATTCAAATTATTTCAATTCATATAAATGAACAGTTTCTCAAGAATTTCAATATGCTTCTACCATCCTAAATCCCTCAAGGATTTTAATATAAACTTTACTATATAGTGATTCATAAAAGGTTGTAATAATAACCATTAAACGCAAGTTAAATCTTTTATGAATTATCAATTTAATAATATATCTAAAGGTTATTGCATCCACAACAAAATAATATTATATCTTTTCATAATCAATGCTAGGATATAGCGAAATACTTTATATTTTTATTCCACTTTTATAAAACTACTTCAATTGCACCCTTATTGGCTTTATACCTTTAGATATTTAGACTATGGTCCAAAAACTCCACGAATTTAATTGTATTTGAGTTGCATCTTTCTATTTTGATCAATTTATTCTATATCTATATTTCTCAATAGATTTATTCAGGATTCTCCTTTTATTTCATTATTTCAATAATAATATTGCATGCAAAATCGTTGTCGGCCACTTTTATTATTCGGTTCCATATTTTCTCGAATTGACATAACTTATCAGGATCTCTTATTTTCATTATTTTAAAATTCAGTTTTAGGTACCTGAATCTCTTCTGAAGTTTTACTTATTAGTTATGTCTTAGGTCTCTTCTGAACCACTCGCCTCTACTATATAACACTTGGTTATTCTCATTAAGGTTGTAAATACATCTAACAGTTAACTTGTAATGAGTTTTCCATATTGAACTTCTGGTTCAATTACTCTTCCCCTAACTCATTACAAGTTATTGTTTCTCTCCCCCTAATGTTGGGAAAACTAACAACTCATGTCATAATTAAATCTCGAATTAATTGCTCAAAAATATAATAAGGAGACTCATATAAATATACATTCCCAATCTCTTATTATGACCTGTGTGTTGTGGTGGAGCAGTTGGAATATATACCGCACATCCAAAACTTGTAAGATGGGAAATATTTGGCTCTTGACCAAAAATCAATTGTAATGGAGAGTATTTATAATTTATTGGCTTGATGCATACAACTTGTAAATCAATACAAGCATGAATCTCATTCTGAAATAGAAAGTTTTGTTCTCATAGGTAATGGTTTAGCTATTAGTTGGAGGCATTTGATAAGCAATTCAGCTATACCATTTTGTGTGTGAACATGAGTTACAGGATGATCAACTTTTATCGCAATTGACATGCAATAATCATTGAAAACTTGGGATGTAAACTCACCAACATTAGCAAGATAAATTGTTTTAATTGCATAATCTGAAATTAATCATTTAAACAAGTAATCTCGCAAATGACAGGTTGCGAGTTGATAACGCATGTGATTATTTTGTAGATACATCTACCAAAATCATATATTATCAAAACCATCCACATGGTGGATGAATGGGCCCATATTCATTTCAGAAATGCAAGATATTAAATCTCAACTTTAGCTAGTGAGTTTCTAAGAACAATTTTTATTAAGAACAAAGTTCTTTAAATTAAAGAATTTTCTGGTTCTTTAATGGATGTCCATATGAATTCTCAATTAATTTTTGCATCATATACGATCCAGGATAGTCTAACTGGTCACGCCAAGTAGTAAATGTAAACTTCTGGTTTACTTTAACATGTGTTTCAATTGTACTAAATTGTAACAAATTGATAATTTTATTATCATTCCTTTTAATTTGTATCCACATATAAGTACTATTATGACATTTACTACTGGAAATGTCTAAATCAATGTGAAGTCTATAATGCCACCAAGTCAATAAATATAATTTATGAATAATTATATGCAATATTCGCTTCAGGGAATATATATGCCAAAATCTTTAAATGCCCAAAAATCTATTAATATCAAACTTTGAGAGTGAATCTTATTTTTTAGGTGTACAACAGGTACACAACCAATGACTTTTCATACATAAGTTTCTCTTGCAAGTTCTCATCAATAATATTTTCCCCGTAATTTTAATTGAGAACTTATTCTGAATACTGTAAAGTTATACTCAGTTTTTAAAAAAACTTGCAACTTTAGGTGCATCCAACCATAATGAGCTTTAGATAGAATTATCATATTCTATTATTCATAAGTAGATCTTTCACAATCAAATATTTTGCTTTTAATCCCTTTAATAAGGATGATGACAAAAGAATATCACAAAGATTATAAATTAATAACCAAATCCCCTTTTTTTTATTCATATGAAATATAATATTTTCCTCATTCACAATCTCAATATGAGATCCATTATGAATATCTTTTAAAACCAATGGATTAACCATCACAAGGTATTAATATATTAGCTCTTCTGGAGCTTTCGACTAATTTTGTACTACCAAATATTGGAATAATATTGGTTTGTTCCAGTACCAAATAAGATAAATCTTTTCTATTTGTAATGATAGAATTCATTACTACATTTTCATATCATTCCTCAAAGAATATTAACAGAAACAAAATATTTGGACATATGCCACATATGTGGCCAATAATCTTTCACATCACATTGATAACATAAGTTATCTTTACCCTTTGAAAAGTTATCTTGAGAACTCTCATTGTTCTCTTATTTATTACTATGTTTCTACTTTTAGTGGTCCATTACTATATATTTTATTTTCTTTATGTTTACATTCATTTCGGGGAATACAACAAATCTAGTGGGACGAACTTATAAACATATCAATAAATTCTTTATTTCATAATCACCATCGCAAACATGTAATGATTTTAAATTAAAATATATCTATTCATGTTGTCATGATTAGTCTCCAATGATAATAAATATGATATAATAAATAAATCATAGTAAAATATACCTAGAGATATTTAACATCATCGCCATCACCTTGACTACTATCACAAGCACTATTACAAGTAGTAAAACAACTTTGTTTTCGTAATAACATTTATAATCCAATAGAAAAAATTATTTAATAAATAATCAAAATTTTCATGTATGATGCTTGAAAATTATCTAGTACACATTGTATCAAATTTCAATACCGCAAATATATTATAAAATCTTATCTTACTCTAATAAAATATTTATATGTTCAATTTAAAAGATATCATACAATCATTCAACATTAACAAGTTAATAAGACTCAATTGATCCTATCAAATTTCCCTTTAATCAGCAATGGTAGGTTAATAACACTTTCTACCATAATTAAAATTACAAGAATATTTAATAACAAGAGCTTAATAATCAAAACATCTAAATATTATGCATAATATAACTTAATTAAAAAAAACTTGAAAAAGAATGATTTACCAAAAAATAATAATATAGAAAACATACCATATTATAGCAAACATATCTGATCAACAATTATGTCTTTTACATAAAAAAAATTAATCTAGAAAGGCAAAAATCAAATGCCATCAGAACGTGAAATTTATGTCAAATAAAAATTAATAGTAGTCATACCTTAATTGAAAAAGAAAATATGGTTGAAATATAAAAGTTTTTTTACCAAATCTATAATTTACTCATGCTTGTACAATAAATCAAAGAGCGGGAATAAGAACCATAATCCATTCTAAGAATGAATCTTACTTCTTGATTTCATATAGATAACGGTATCAAATCTTTCACCATCCTTAAGAACAAAAAGTAAAATAAGTTAATCAAAACAATGATAACATATAATGGAAGAAGAATAAAAAATAATAATCAGATATGAAACATTAAATAAAAGAAACTTCCTATAAAAACTTTGTATCTTGCTGTCAAAGATATTGAAAATCATGAAGGATAAATTTGCCGTTGATAAAAGGAACTATCACTTTGAGCAAAATCGCGCTGATAACGTGTTATAAAATAAAAAGATATGGAGAGAATAAAGAACAAAGAAAATATGAAAGCAATAGAGAATGTAATTTATTGATCAAAATGGGTGATTACAATGCTTCATCAGAGTCTCTATTTATAGGCATAAGAAGTATAAAAGAAGTAGAGATCTAATTCTAATAACTATTAGAATTTAAAGTACAATAAAACTTTATCTTGATCATGATAGACATCCACTTAATAAGATATTCATAGCATAAATAAAATTATTAGTATTTATTTATAAGTCCTTCATATTTTTTATTTAATTTAATGATGATGTATCATGTTATTATTTATATTTAGTACATAAGACTTATACACTAATGGGAACGGTGCATCAAATATTAATCCATTATTTTTATTCAAAACCATGCAGCTTATGTTGATGATATTTTTCACAAGCTATTGTAAAATTTTATAACTATAATTATTTAAAAAAACTATGTTAAACTATTTTAAGTATTTTATGATCCATGATGATGTCATTAATTGTGTTTTTTTTCATAAATTGTTAATTGAGGTTTTGATTTGTCTTTTTATAGATTAAAACGATTTTGTTGACATTTGTAAATTAGAATTAATATAAATATACACGTTAAACATTTATTAACATAAACGCAATAGATACATATCAATCAAGTGAAATTTTTAAAATTTTGTTTCACTTAAACAATCTACTAATATATATTTTATTTTATATGATCTATATCTATAATATATATAAAAATTTGACTTTGAAGTAACTCTTAAATTGATGAAAATAGTTTTTATTATTAATTATTTTACTAAATTGACATTAAAATAATAATTTAATAGTATTTTTATGTGATAATAATAAAATTAATATTAATTGATATGAAAATATATCAATATGGAATTAATTAATATGGTCATATCTTTTAAAAATTCTACTTTTAAAAAACAAACTAAATTATTAATTAATAAAATTATAAATCTATAAAATCATTGAATATAATTGGGTAAATTTACAATAATAGAATCCAAGTATTTTAATTAAAAAATATAATATATATAAATATGATTTTATTTTAAAAATGGTAATAATTAGTAATGTTAAAATCAATTTTTTATATATCAATATAAAAAGATAATATATCAATATATTGGTAATTTAATCTACAATGTATAATTATTTATTTATTCTTAATTTATATGTCAAAACTCAAAGAAAAAAAATATATTTCATAATTAAATTAAATATTAAATCATCTGAGTTAACTGAGTGTTCAACGCTCGCAGGGCAAACAAAGATTTCTAACTTAACGCATCAGCAACAACGTTAGCTTTTCCTGGGTGATAATCAATTACCAGATCATAATCTTTCAATAGCACAAGCCACCGTCATTATCTCAGGTTTAGTAATTTTTAAGTCATTAAATATTTAAAGCTTTTATGATTGGTATATACGTGACATTTCTCGCCGTACAGGTAATGTCACCAAACCTTCAAGGTGAAAACAATTGCTGCCAATTCTAAATCGTGAGTTGGGTAGTTTCTCTCGTGTTATTTTAGCTGTTGAGAAGTATAAGCTATAACCTTTCTATCTTGAATCAATACACAACCTAATCCACTAAGGGACGCATCACTGTAAACAACATATTCTTTCCTAGATTTAGGCCGAGTCAAAACAAGAGCTTCTGTTAATAAAACTTTCAACTTATCAAAACTCTGCTGACATCTATTTGACCAAACAAATTTAATGGTTTCTGAATAAGCTTCATCATCGACAAAGCAATTATCGAAAAATTCTTAACAAATCATCTGTACTAACCATCTAAGCCCAGAAAACTACGCACCTTAGAGACATTTTGTAGAGCTTTCTAATTAACAATAATAGAGATCTTGCTCGGGTCAACATGAATCACATCCGCTGAAATTACATGGCCAAGAAATCCAACCTTTCTGAGCCAAAATTCACATTTACTGAATTTTGCGTACAATTGTTTCTCATGCAAAGTCTGCAACACAATTCTCAAATGCTGAGCATGTTATGACTCTATTTTAGAATAGATCAGTATATCATCAATAAACACAACCACAAATCTATCCAAGTGAGGCTAAAACATCCGATTCATCAAATCCATAAAAAAGACATGAGCATTAGTTAATCCGAACGACATTACCAGAAATTCATAGTGGCCATAACGAGTTCGAAAAGTAGTGTAACAGTCTGGTTTAGACCCTAGTCGAAATAGTGGTTTTGGGACCACATATCTGAGTTAGAAAAATATTTAAATATTATTTTTCATGCTTATGATATGTGAATTAGCATCTGTGAAAATTCCGCATGAAAATTTAATTGTTTGTGTGCTTAATTTGATAAAATGACCTAATCGCGTAAAATGCAAAAGTTGCATGCTAATTGTTAAAAGTGCTTAATTGATTTGGCTTTATGACTGTGAGGTCCTTATGAGGTTATTTGACCATTGAATGAATTAAATGACATAAAAGGGCATGTGTTAGGTGAATAAATAATTTTATAACAAAGGGTAAATTTGGAATTTAGCTAATAATACGTTTTATAATAAAAAAAAGCATAAAATAAGTCATTATCTTCCATATTTACCGAAATTGAAGAGGAAAATATAGGGTTTATGTGTTTGAAGCATTAGGCCAACATCTAGCTTGATTAAAGGTCCATTTTTGTTCAGTTTTTGATAATTTCTACGTTTTTATAATCGTTGCTTCGTATACTATCATGCTCATGTCTCAATTTCTGATTTTGAAATGTGCCATTTGGGGTGGCAAGTTGGCTATTCAAATGGCCTATTTTTTTCCACACAGGCAGAGACACCGGCGTGTGTCTCAGTCATGTGCAACACATGGCTATGTTACACGGCCGTGTGTCCCTTGGGGTACCCTACAATTGTAAGTCAGTCTTGAGCATGACCAAAGCACATGGGCGTGTGGCTAGCCGTGTGGCTTAAGTCAGGCTCGACCACGGTCAAGACACACGGACGTGTCTTGTGGCCATGTGGATAAGTCAATATGTATGCCCTGTTTCACCGTGGCTTAGACACACGGGCGTGTCTAATACTGTGTGAGGCACACGGCCTGTTAATACGGGTGTGTGACCTTTGAAAAGTTGAAAAAAATTTCTAAGTTCTGAAAAGTTCATATGTTATCGATTTGGTCCTGAATGCATGGTTTAGACTTTGTATGCTCGGTTTAAGTTCATATTGAATATGAATGAATTGTAAATATTGAAATGAGATTATAATTGATATTTGATTATTTTGATATGAGTTTTGGGTCTTGTAATGCCTCTTCACCTATTTCGACGACGGTTACGGGTTAGGGGTGTTACATTTTATTGGTATTAGAGCTATGGTTTAGCCGGTTCTAGGACTACGATAGCGTATGTGAATCTAACTATGCATGCCATATTTATGAACTGTGATAGTGTGATGAATCGTGACATCTAAAATGTGCTTTTATATAGCAAATGGATCCCGAACGAGTCATAGTGGACGATGTCAAAAGTAATACGCTTGCTCCCGTGCAAGGGATGGCGCCATCCGATTCTAAACCGACTACGAGTAGCCGTGATGGTTAGGCTAGACAAGCCTTCTATCAGATGATGAATGATTGGTTCACCCAATATATTAGAACCAATCTGGCTATAGAACAACCTCCACTCCCAGTTAATTCACCACAAACTCTATTATGCCATCAGTGAACCCGGTTCAGCTAAGTAAGCCTCTGGTAGATAAGATTAAAAAATATAGGGCCGAAAAGTTTTAAGCTACAAAAAATGATGATGCTGAAAGAGCCGAGTTCTGGTTAGAGAACATAATATGAGTATTTGATGAACTGTCATTGAATCCTGAAGAATGCATAAAATGTGTTGTTTCACTTCTGAGGGATACGATGTACCACTAGTGGAAGACTTTAATATCTGTGGTTCCGAGTGAGGGAGTCACTTGGGATTTCTTCCAAGCTGAATTTCGAAAGAAATGCATCAGTCAAAGATTCATTGACCAAAAACGTAAAGAGTTTCTTGAGCTTAAACAAGGTCGTATGTCTGTTACAAAATACGAGTGGAAATTTGTGAGACTGAGTCAGTACACTCAAGAATGTATATCAACTGAAGCTATAATGTGCAAAAGATTTGAAGATGGTTTAAACGAGGATATCCATTTGGTAGTTGGGATTTTGGAGATCAAAGAATTTGTTGTGCTTGTTGAACGAGCATGTAAAGCGAAAGATCTCAGAAAAGATAAAAGAAAAGCCGATTTTGAAGCCAAAAAAGTAAGAAAGAGATTGTCGGGCAAGTCATTTCAATCTGCATCAAAGAAGTTCAAAGATGATAATAGCCGTTCAAAAGCTAATGCGGGACATTCGAATAGAGGTCGTGCTAGATCACATTCAACTTCAAAGCTCCAGCTACATCTGTTGCCAGTGCTGGAAATGTTAAATCCGATCACCCTGAGTGCAAGCATTGTGGTAAAAGACATCCCGGTAATTGTAGACTATATGATCAGGCTTGTTTTAAATGTGGATCGTTAGACCATTTTATCCATGATTCCCCTGAATCTGTTGAGCAAGAAAGTGTGCAAAATCTGAGACCAAGTAGCAATGCTTCTCATGGTAGACCTCCCAGAAATACAAGAAATGTGTGTGGCAGTCAGAGGGGAACAAAAGAAATAGCTATTAGACCCGAGGCTCGTGCACTTGCCAGAGCCTATGCTATTTGAGCTTGTGTGGAAGCTTCTTCACCAGATGTGATTACGGGTACATTTAGTCTTTATGATACTTCTGTGATTACTTTAATAGATCCTGGATCAACACATTCGTATATATGTATGAATTTAGTGAACAGTAAGACTTTGCCTATAGAGTCTACTGAATTTGTAATCAGAGTTTTGAACTCCCTAGGCAGATGTGTTTTGGTTGATAAAGTCTGCAAGAATTGTCCGTTAATGTTTCGAGACACTTATTTTCTGGCTGATCTGATGCTGTTACCTTTTGATGAATTTGATATAATTCTGTGTATGGATTAGTTAACTTTGCATGATGCTGTTATGAACTGCAAACAGAAAACTATTGATTTGAGATGCAAGAATGATATAATAGTCCAAACTGAATCTAGTGATTTGAATGGATTGCCTACTGTGATATCTTCAATGAAAGCTTTGAGTATTGTGAGAAAAGGTTGTGAAGCCTACTTTGCTTATGTGATTGATTCGAGAGTGTCAGAAAAGAAAGTTGACTCAGTGCCTCTTGTATGTGATGTGTTTCCTGAAGAACTTCTGGGTCTACCTCCGGTTAGAGAAGTTGAATTTGGCATTGAATTGGTACCTGGTACTACTCCAATTTTGATAGCTCCATATAGAATGTATCCAATTGAATTAAAAGAATTAAAGTCTCAATTGCAAGAGTTGACTGATAGAGGATTTTCTAGACCGAGTTTCTCACCTTGGGGTGCTCTAGTACTATTTGTGAAAAAGAAAGACAAAACGATGAGAATGTGTATAGATTATCATCAGTTGAACAAAGTGACTATCAAAAATAAGTATCCCCTACCCCAAATTGATGATTTGTTTGATCAGCTGAAAGGAGTTGTAGTGTTTTCGAAGATAGATTTGAGATCAGGCTATTATCAGTTGCGAGTAAAAGACTCAAACATTTCAAAAACTACTTTCTGATGCCTTTTAGATTTACTAATGCACCTGCTATCTTTATGGATTTGATGAATAGAATTTTCAGACCGTATCTAGATCAATTTGTTATTGTATTCATTGATGACATATTGATTTATTCACGTGATGAATCCGAACGTGCCGAGCATCTGAGATTAGTAGTACAGACTCTGTGAGATAAATAGTTGTATGCGTAGTTTAGCAAATGTGAATTTTGGTTACGAGAGGTTAATTTTCTGGGTCATATTGTATCAGCATCTGGTATCTGAGTTGATCTGAGCAAAATTTTAGCTATTCTGGATTGGAAACCTCCGAGGAATGTCTCTGAAGTTCGCAGTTTTCTAGGACTTGCTGGTTATTATAGAAGATTTGTTAAAGTCTTTTCTATGATAGCGACTCCGTTGACAAAGCTGCTTCAAAAAGAGGTTAAATTTGAGTGGTCAGAAAAGTGTCAGAATAGTTTTGATTAGTTAAAAATTTTGTTGACTGAAGCTCCGGTATTGGTACAACCTGAATCGGGTAAAGAATTTGTGATCTACAGTGATGCTTCATTGATTGGTCTGGGATGTGTTTTAATGCAAGAAGGCAAAGTCATTGCTTATGCTTCGAGACAGTTGAAGTCGCACGAAAAGAACTATCCGACACATGATCTTGAGTTAGCTGCGATTGTGTTTGCTCTAAAGATTTGGCGCCACTACCTGTTTGGTGAGAAATGTCACGTATATTCTGATCATAAGAGAAGATTTGAATCTATGATAGAGAAGATGGCTTGAATTGCTAAAAGACTATGAACTTGTCATAGATTATCATCCGTGTAAGGCAAATGTTGTAGCAGATGCTTTAAGTCAAAAATCATTATTTGCTCTACGTGCGAGGAATGCTCATTTGGATTTGTCCGATGATGGTTCAGTTTTAGTAGAGTTAAAAGTAAGACTTTTGTTTTTACAGCAGATTATCGAAGCTCAAAAGATTGATAAGGAGATTTTAGCTAAACAAGCTCAATGTGATTTAGAGTCTGATTCAGAATTTAGAGTTGATAAAGATAATTGTCTGGGATTTCGAGATAGAATTTGTGTCCCGAGAAATCCAGAATTAATTCAGATGATTTTGAGTGAAGCTCATAACAATCAGTTATCCGTGCATCCGAGTAGTACGAAAATGTATAATGATCTGAAACAATATTACTGGTGGTTCAGAATGAAAAGACATATCTCTGACTTTGTTTCTAAATGTTTGATCTGTCAGCAAGTTAAAGCTAAACATCAGGTGCCATCTGGTTTGTTACAACTGATTATGGTTCCGGAGTGGAAATGGGATGGAGTGACAATGGACTTTGTTTCGGGTTTACTCCTATCTCTGAGAAAGAAAGATGCAATTTGGGTTGTAGTGGATCGATTGATGAAAGTAGCTCATTTTATTCCGGTTTGATCCAATTACTCGCTTGATAAATTAGTTGAGTTATACGTTTCTAATATCGTGAGATTACATGGTACCCCATTGTCTATAGTGTCAGACAGAGATCCAAGATACATCATGATTCTGAAATAAGTTGCAAGATGCTCTGGGTACGAAATTGCATTTTAGTACTACTTTTCATCTGCAAATAGATGGTCAATCCGAGCGGATTATTCAGATATTCGAGGATATGTTGAGATGTTGCATTATTGAGTTTAAAGATACGTGGGAATAGTATTTGCCTTTGATTGAATTTGCTTATAATAACAGTTTTCAGTCAAGCATTAAAATGGCACCGTACAAAGCATTATACGGTCGTAAATGCCGTACACCTTTGTATTGGACAGAGCTTAGCGAAAATAAGTTCACGGAGTTGATTTGATAAAAGAAACTGAACAAAAAGTAAAAGTGATCTGAGATAGTTTGAAAGCAGCTTCCAATCATCAGAAATCTTATGCAGATTTGAAAAGAAAAGACATTGAATTTGAAATCGGGGACAAAGTGTTTTTGAAAGTATCTCCGTGGAAGAAAGTGCTCCGGTTCGGTAGAAAAGGCACATTAAGTCTGAAGTTTATCGGGCCGAATGAGATTATCGAGTGTATCGGACCAGTAGCATATCGATTGTTGTTGCCACCAGAGCTAGAAAAGATTCATAATGTGTTTCATGTATCAATGCTTCGATGATACAAATCTGATCTGTCGAATGTAATTCCTCCGTCTGAGATTGAGATTCAGTCTGATATGACTTACGAAGAAAAGTCGATCCGTATCTTAGCTCGCAAAGTTAAAGAACTGCAAAATAAGAAAATTTCGTTAGTAAAAGCGATGTGTCATCGACATGGTTTGAAGAGGCCACGTGGGAGCCTGAAGATGTTATGAGACAACAATATCCTAATCTATTCAACGGTAAGATTTCGGGGACGAAAATCCCTAAGGGGGAGAATTGTAATAGTCTGGTTTAGACCCTAGTCGGAATAGTGGTTTCAGGACCACATATCTGAGTTATAAAAATATTTAAACATTATTTTCTGTGCTTATGATATGTGAATTAGCATCTATGAAAATTCCGTATGAAAATTTAATTGTTTGTGTGCTTAATTTGATAAAAAGACCTAATTACATAAAATGCAAAAGTTGCATGCTAATTGTTAAAAGTGCTTAATTGATTTGGCTTTATGATTGTGAGGTCCTTATGATGTTATTTGACCATTGAATGAATTAAATGACATAAAAGGGCATGTGTTAGGTGAATAAATAATTTTATAACAAAGGGTAAATTTGGAATTTAGCTAATGATATGTTTTATAATAAAACAAAAGCATAAAATAAGTCATTATCTTCAATCTTTGTCGAAATTGAAGAGGAAAATATAGGGTTTATGTGTTTGAAGCATTCAGCCAGCATCTAGCTTTATTAAAGGTCTATTTTTATTCGGTTTTTGATAATTTCTACATTTTTGTAATCGTTGCTTCGTATACTATGTAACACCCCTAGCCCGAGTCTGATCACCGGTTTAGGCTATGAGGTATTACTGAACTAAACATTTAATAACCTCATTCACATTGTAAATAACATAAACAGAGATCAAGATGGAATACATACTAATATTTAAGTTATACGCCATTTTCGTATGGCCAGAGTAATTACAAATTCAAAATATTGTTATTAACAGCCTAACCCATACATGCCATATCAAGTCCAAAATATAATTGTACCCAAAAAGATCGATAGTGTGATTAACTGCTGACGATCCTCGAGTCAGTGGCTCGAATTAACAATCTATAAAATAGGGAAATAAAGAATAGAGTAAGCTTTCAAGGCTTAGTAAGTTTTAAGCAATACAAACAATTAAAACTTGTCATTTAAATTGAGCATTTAGTATCACAAAACTAATATTCTAATTAGTTATCACTTGGCTGAATATATATGTGTATAAATACGTGAATACACAAAAAAAAAATTTAGCACGTACTTTACTTTACTTCATAGCTCATACAATTGATTTAAGTCACAGACTTTCATATAATGTCAGACATCAACTGAATAAGTCATGCTCTTTGTCGTAGATATAGTAATCATTCACACGCATATATCGTTCTTTGATACTAATAATTCACCTTAAAAATCAATTCACATGCGAATACATAATACATACCTGACTATCGTAATATATATCATACAAAATCACTAGTAGTTTAACTCGAACCTTCAAATTCATAATCTTACTTGAATCACCTAAGATTAAGCTCGCTAGGTTTAAAACCGAATCCGATCCACGACCAAGATAAAACTCGTGGGGCTTTAAGCTCGAATATAATACCAAAGACTAAGCTCATGGATTTAACCCGGATATAATACCAAAGACTAAGCTCATGGGACTTTAACCCGGATATAATACCAAAGACTAAGCTGCGGGACTTTAACCCGGATGTAATACCAAAGACTAAGCTCATGGACTTTAACCTTGGATATAATACCAAATATCATGCATATTTAATCATATATTAACACATCTCATTCAACTTATCACATTAGTAGTCATTTACATTTCGGTTCAAAAGTCATACATAAATATCACATATCCATTTCACCATTCAAGCTTAACCCATAGTGACCATTCAACTATATGTCATATACCTAAATTATTTATCTCACAACTTAATTCAAGTAGAGCCAAAAGGTCACAATTCATATAATGTATACACATCAAGGCATCATAAATTATATACTAAAGGTGACTACTTAAAACTTACCTTGGATATACTTGAACGGTTGCCAAATGGCTACTCGGTTACTTTCTCTTTTCCCTTATCCGAAATTGCCCCCCTAAGCCCTTGAGCTTTAATTCAACAAATTTTAAACTAGTCATTATTCGACTATTCAAGTATTACTTTCAGAATATAATACATATATATTCGACTTTCACACATACAGATTATAGTAAGCTTATAAGAAATCAATGAGCAATTCATTAGCAAATTTTTATCAATGTTTACAACATAATCACAATTTCACTATAAGCTGACTTCCTGAGCAACAGTCACTAAATTATTTATAACTGGAGCTAAGAAACTCCAAATCAATTGCCATAAATTTTCCTTGAAAATAGACTCATTTATCTTTTATCCATAAAATTTTCATAATTTTCAGTTTAGCCAATCAATACCAGATTTTTCCTAAAATTTCCCTTGTTTCACTGTTTGACTAATCTGACCACTCTTCACTACGAAATAAATTTCTCATTGTACAGAATTCAAAATATGTTCTTGTTTATTTCATTTGAAACTAGACTCATTAAGGAGTCTAAGCATATAAATTTTATCATATGACTATTTTTATACATTTTATAATGATTTTATAAAAATAGAATAGGGGATCTAGAAGTCATTTTGACTCTGTCCCACATTACTTCAAATATATCATTATCAGAAATTCTTTTGCTTTTAAAGTTTCTTTTATAAGAAACTAGACTCATGAAGCTTTAATTACATAATTTATTTAGCTTCTAACTCACCCACAATTTATGGTGATTTTCCAAAATCACTTTACTGCTACTGTCCCAAATAGATTATTACCAATTCACTCTTTCACACATTCTTTGCATACATATTATTTAAACATGTATATCACCAATCAATTTCATCATATATATCTATAATTTCACTTAAGCATAATATCAATACAACACATTGTGCTCAAATCATTATTCAAGTTCAATTTCGGCTAACACACATATAAACACTAGCAACTAAATATTAACATTTGCATTTCACCATAATAGCCAATTGCCATTAAGAAATTAAGCCACAATTATTCAATTTTACCAAGCTTAAACTTAATTTAACTTATAATAGTTCATAACACATTTAAAGCACATACATTACTAAATTTTATCCAAGTCCACAATCAGCCATAGTACACCCAACGTATTAGCCGATTTCCTACTTAGCATCTAATGCACATATATGCTTAATTTGTTTAGCTCAACTTTACCTATCTAACATTATTCATCAAAAGAACATGAAACAACGACCATTTCCTTCATTTCAATCAAGAACAAATGCTCACAACACAACCAAAAACCAAAATATACTTCATGGGTTAAGGTAGATTCAAGAAAGGAACTTATGAACATCAAAATAGAAGCAAACTACCATGAATTTACCTTGGATATTTTTTCCCCAAGTGACCGAACATTCATGAGCTTCCCTTCCCCAATTTGTTTTCTTACATTCGGTTATGAAGAGCAAAGATGGACAAGCTTTGTTCTTTTCACCATTTTGTTATTTTACTATTTTTTTAATATAATGCCATTACCTATTAAAATGCTTAAATAAAATATAAATTATCTATCAACCATCACTATGGCCGCCCACTAAACTAAAATTGGTCCATTTGACATGCAAGTCCCCCATGTCACAATTCATGCATTATTTGGCACTTTAAATTTTACTTATGACATTTTCAAGTTTTATCACATGGGTCCTATCTTATAAATTTCACATACAAATGACAAAATTAAAGCATGAAACTTTCACACATGCATGTACACACAAAATAAGCATAGAATATAACGGTTAATTATTTTTATGACTCGGTTTTGTGGTCCCGAAACCACTTCCCGACTAGGGTCAAAATAGGGTTGTCACATACTATCAAGCCCATGTCTCAATTTCTGATTTTATTGATGATTTTGAAATGTGCCATTGATGAATTCATAAGTTTTATGTTGTTATATGATGAAATATGAGAGTTTGAAGTTGGGTTTATATGTTTTGTCTCTGGATTTTTGATGCTTTTGAGGAAAATGGGCTAAATTGTGAAATTTGTAAATTGAGGGAATAAAATGTGAAATAAATGAAATGAATGGACTTGTATGAGAGCTATGAATATTTGGCCAAGCTTGTGTACAAGCAAATTATGCTTATGTTGTGATTTTGTGAAGTAGGGGCTAAAGTATCAAAATGAGAAAATATGATGGCTAGTTTGCAAAATGCCCAAATTGTGTGTATATGGATTGGTTTGAATGATTTGGTGAGTAAAATGGTTAAATTTGAATTTATATAGATTGAGAATTAAAGAATACAAAATTAGATTAGGGAAAGTCGAAAGTTGTCGAGTGACCGATTCCATCCATCAGAATTCATACGAGGTAAGTCTATATACAAATAAATGTATTTGAAATGGTTTAATTCTGCTTATTTTCCATTGAGCTATGATGAATGACTATATGATTTAAGAAAATGAAACATTTGAGAAAGTATCGACAAAGTTTCGACGTTCAAAAAGCCCCGTACGAACCTTAGGAATAGTTGGGATACATATGTCATGACATAGGATTCCGATATGTGTTATCTTGTAAGACCACATCTGGGACGTTGGCATCGACTTCTGTTTTACGTGTAAGACCATGTCTGGGACATCGACATTGTATCTTATTTCGTGTATGACCCTATCTCAGATAGTGGCATCAATATTTGATTACATGTAAGACCACGTCTGAGACGTTGGCATTGTATATGCTTTTCGAGCTTTCCGCGTATCCTTACATTTCTGAATGGTTCAAATAGACATCTTGAGAAATTGAATGACTTTGTGAAATTATATCCAATTCAGGTATGTTTGCTTTATATAACCTATTTGAGAATGAAAGGTAAGTATATGAATATGAGATTTGTGTTGGAATTTGTCTACAAAGTATAAATGATTTGATGATGCTTATTTTATTTGAATGATATGTTTATTTGTATATGACTTACTAAGCTTTTGAAAGATTACTTTATGTGTGTTTGCATTGTTTTATAGATATCAAAGCTACTGTGAGCTCGGGGATCATCGAGGATAGTCATCACACTATCGAACTTATTTTGATACTTTTGAAAATGTATATATTAAAGTATGGCGTGTATAGGTTAGAAGTGGTTGGATTATGTTTTGGGATGTATATATTTAGCCATGTGATATGGCTAGTTTGTGTTTGAACTTACAGTTTGATAATGGTATACGTTATGTGATGCTAGTGTGCAATTGTGGTATGTTTTTGGTTAGCCAAAAGAAATGGTAAATGTTGAGAAGTTTTGGTAAGTTTGAGCATGAGGTTGAATGATATATGGAACATATGTTTAGGTATGATTTTAGTTTAAGTTTTGGTATGAATTGATTGATGAATTAAGACTGGAATTTATTGAAAATGATAAGTCATGAATAATGTATGTTTTGGTTCTAAGATTGGCTGAAATTGGTGTGCAAATATGTTTGGTTTGGTGCTTGTAGGTTTGACCCATTTGGGGTGGCGAGTTGGCTATTCAAATGGCCTATTTTTGTCGACAAAGGCAGAGACACGGGCGTGTGTCTCAACCATGTGTGACACACGGCTATGTTACACGACTGTGTGTCCCTTGGGGTACCCTACAATTGTAAGTCAGTTTCGAGCACGGCCAAAGCACATGGGTGTGTGGCTAGCCATGTGGCTCAAGTCAAGCTCGACCACGGTCAAGACACACAGGCGTGTCTTGTGGCCGTGTGGATAAGTCAGTATGTATACCCTATTTTTCCACGGCTTAGACACAGAGGCGTGTCTAATGCCGTGTGAGGCACACGGCCTATTCACACAGGCGTGTGACCTTTGAAAAGTTGAAAAAATTTTCTAAGTTCTGAAAAGTTCATATGTTATCGATTTTGGTCCTGAATGCATGGTTTAGACTTTGTATGCTCGGTTTAAGTTCATATTGAATATGAATGAATTGTAAATATTGAAATGAGATGATAATTGATATTTGATTGTTCTGATCTAAGTTTCGGGTCCGGTAATGCCTGTTGACCTATTCCGGCGACAGTTACGGGTTAGGGGTGTTACAAGTAGTTTTCAACACATCAATATCTTTAACTTACAACTGATAATAACCAAATCTGAGGTCTATTTTCGAAAAAATTGTTTCACCCAAACAAATCACTGATACAGGGCAAAAAATATTTATTATTTATCATAACTTTATTCAATTATCGGTAATCGATACATAGTCTCATCGACCTGTCTTTCTTTTCCACAAATAACAGAGGTGTACCCCAGGGAGATACACTCAGCCGAATAAAACCTCTATCTGATAACTCTTGGAACTGTGCTTTAAGTTCTTTCAACTCATTTGGTGCCATTCAATACAGTCTATCACAAATTCAACTTCACTTTCAGGCGGTAATCCTGATAACTCTTCAGGAAACACATCAATAAACTCGTTAACAACCATACCTAATAAATCTTCAATCTCGATACTCGAGTATCAAGTATATAAGCCAAAAATGCTTCATAGCCTTTTCAAATCAATGTATGTGCAGAGATAACTAAAATAACTTTAGTAGCAATGACTGATCTATCAGACTTAATTGTAATCATTTCACCAATCTAACATCTCAAATAAATCGTTTCAATATGCAATTCACTACAACATCGTGTAACATCAACCAATCCATTCCCAGAATGATAGCAAATTCGTGAAATGGTAACAATATCAAATCAATAGGAAATTCACAACCCTATATTCTCAGTGGACACTTTGGACATATTAACTATCACACACTGACCTAATGGATTAGTAACTTAAACACTAAACTCAGTTAACTCAATAGGTAAATTCTTATCCATTGCTAATGCAATGCAAATATATGAGTGAATTGACCCATGGCCAATCAGTGTATACACAATTACATCAAACAGATAGAACGTACCAATAATAGCATTAGGTGTGGTAGCTTCCTCCTTGGCTCGGATGGCATATGCTCGAACAGGTGCTCTAGCTTTAGATCTAACAACTGTGCCTTTCGTCCCACTACGATCAGCTCCAGTATTACTTCTTTGACTAGGACGTCTACCTTTTTGAAGCATAGACAACTTCTTTACACTCCGCTCATTATTGTTCCCCGCTTTTCTCGAGAAATTTCACATGAAATGAACTATCAATCCACATTTGAAACGTGCACCTAACTTGGTTTTGTATTCACCAACATGTAATTTTCCATAATGTTCGCATATAGGTCTCGGAGCACTATGGACACTACCAACATTATTCAAGGTAATACCTGAGATCTCGAATCATACTGCCTTGATTTATTTCTACTTGAAAACCCAGATGGTGAAGTAAATCGGCTGAAAGCTTCTGTCGATGTCTTTGACGGTGGAGCCGAAAATGGTCTAGAGGAACTCTGTTTACCAAAATCCTAAGATTTTCTTTCATTCTGTATCTTATTGTAGCAGATTTCTCCCATCTTTTGTGCCCGATTAGATAACACCACGAACTCTCGCAATTCCATCGTGCTAAATAACATTTTAATCTTATCATTTAACCCGTCTTCAAATGGATGCACATTTCTTCCTCAGTTGACACAATTTCTTGGGCATATTTATTGAGCTGTACAAATTCTCGCTCGTACTCGGCTATAAATTTATTTCCCTATTTTGATTCAAGAAATTTTTTCTTTTTTCGATCCAAGTATCTTTACTGACATATTTCTTTCTAAACTCAAATTTGAATAAATCCCAATTTACTTTGTCTATCGGTACAACTGCTGTCAACGTTGACCACCAATTATAAGCCTCATTTTTAAGCAAAAACACAACACATCTAAGATAATCATCGGGAGAACAAACAATTTCATCGAAAACTCTATGAATGTTTTCAAGCCAGTACTCTACCTTAGCTAGGTCATATCCGTTTTGCCTCTAAATTCCTCGGCACCACACTTTCTGATTTTGTCAATAGGGGTGATACAGCTACGACCCGAGACCCTCCTAGAGTTGGTGTGAAACCTTAGGAAATGCCATTGGGGTTTATCGAGAGTTCATGGAAAATCAAGCTAAGCAACCCTTGCAACCTAATTCGAGCTCATTTAGCTCGATCCTAGCTTATTGAGCTCAATTCCATTTCTTTTTTTAATTTATGCATTTTTAGTTGCTGGAATAAATTAAATGCGTTTAGTTAATTTAGATAGTTCAACTCAAGTTAATAAATATGTGCTAATCTGAAAATGTTAATTAAAGTGTTAAATATGTCTTAGTTAATACATGTTAATAGCTGTTAATGTGTCTAAGTTTGAGACAAATTAAATGTGTCTTAGTTAATACATATTTTAATTTGTCTTAGCTGCATTAATAGATTATCATAGCTGTCGAATTTATTATGTCTTAAGCTGATTTAATTTACTGAATTAAATTGTTCCAGCCACATGCATGGACGGTTTGAATGAAAGGTGTGCAGATGATTTAGGTGCTCCAAGCAACTCTTCGTGAACACTAAGGGACAAAGGTGAGCTGCTGATTCCTTTCTCCAAGCTGCCACTTTGTGGAGTCCAACAACCCTAAGAGCTTTCACACTTGCCGAAAATTCTTTTCACACTTGTTGCCTATTCGGTTTTGAGCATTCACACACAAAAACTACTCAAATTCGTTGGTTCACACCTAAGGACCATTGAAGTGCCCAAGCTGACTTTAATAAGTTCAAAACTATTCAGCTGATCAAAACAGGCCATTTAAGCAAGTCCATTAAGCTCTTTTAGCTCATTACTTAATTTCATTAACTCCAGCTAATTGGAAACATCAAGGGATTGTCTATTGGTGTCACCAAGGCTAAGGAAGCTTTAAGAAACTTGCTTGGAAACTTCATGGAAGTTTCAGTTCATTTAAGCTACAAACAAGCTGTCCTTTTAGTTGCTTAGGTGTCCATTCGGCTAGCCTATAATTTTGGCTATAAATATAAAGCTCCTAAGTTGTAATTTAGACTTTTACTACTTGAATGAATTTTTATAATTTTGTGAGTTTAAGTCAACTCTCAAATTTTGTCTAAGACTCAGCTTGACTTATCTAGTTTGCTAGTGGCGTCAACCTATTTTCTTGAAGAACTTATCACTCAATCGAGTGTGGCGTTCAAACCATTGATACATTTGGTTCCTATCTCCTTATAGATAGTGGGTCAGAGTCCCATTTTCTACCTTCCATCCACCTTAGGAGTCTTATAAGATTCAGGTCATACTTTAACATAGTATTGGTTCTTTCTTGATTCTTAAGCCTAACTTCCATTCAACTATCATCATCATTTATTTGCTTTGTTTCTTTCTTTAGCTGAACCTTAGCTTATCATATCCTTAAACACATTGCGAACCTGTTGTTACACCTATAATCAGCCGAACCTATTCAAACTTCATGCAAGAACGATACTTCTCAGATTTAACGATCAGGCACAACTACGACCCGAAATACTTCTGCAATTCGGGAACGTATCAAGGGGGTCATCAAATTCTTTCAGTTGTTTGAGGACACGAGGGTGCCACAGGGGGCAAATAGGGGGTGAAAGTTCTTGAGTCACAGGATTGGCTCGCATAAATTTTGTGAACCACTGATCCATCATGCCGAAAAATGCATTTGTAAGATCACTTTCAGTCATTTTTAAAATCGGTAGACTATGACTTACTTCCTGCTTGGAAGTCAAAACATTACTGTTTACCTCATTGGTGGCAGCTCGATGGGATTCTGCTAACATTCTTTAATTCTATAAGAAAACAAGGTTATATTGGGTTAAATAACATCAGACTATCACAGGTTTATGTGGCATGTAATATCTAGACTCTAGACACATTATGGTAAGTCTAAGAATTGACTAAACTATAGCTCTGATACCACTAAATGCAACACCCCCGCCCATCTCTGTCATCAGATTAAGGTTATGGGATGCTACGAAATTAACAAGTAAAAAATAAGCAATTTCAACTCAAAATTCAATTTAACCAATCATTAGTAAATGTAGATTTAATAACCATGCTAATCATACAAAAACGAGACTTAAATCTAGCCTATGAAACTCTAGAATCAATTCAGAAACAAGTAGGGACTAATTCGAAACAAAATAGAAAAGTAAGGTAAAAACAAAAAATAGAGGTCACACGGTCGTGTGATAGGTTTAGGCTGTGTGGTGCTATGGAACATGGTCGTGTTATACAACCGCATGAGAGGATTAAGACTGTGTGGGTAGAGGTACATGACTATGCCTTCTGATCGTGTAACAGACTGTGGCCGTCTGTGCCAATTGATAATTAAATCACATATACCACACGACTGTGCCATATACCCATGTATGACATGCAGTCATGTGTCAAGCCATGTTTTAGCCCATGTGAACCTAAAAGTTCCTTCAAATGCAAGTCATACAATTATGTGCTTACTTAGGCCACAAGTATACCATTAACCAATCATTCGACCTATTCAAATTACACTAGAAACATACCAAAACATACAATTTACCTAATTCTAACCAATATGCCATAAGACACCATCACAAACAACATTCAAGTCTAATATTCAACTTTAATTTCTACAAAATTCAAACTTTATTAGATAAGGCCATATAAGGTGACAATATGCTATAATTCAATCATCAATTAACATTATTTGCCAAAGCATATGCACCGCATATTAACTATCAAAAGAAAACCATACATATATACAAATTCATAGCATCCAAAAAAACTCCAACCAAAGTATTACCTATCACATTTAATTCATCTATATGCATTTCATTCCATCATTTATGTAACGCCGTGAATTTTGGGCCTAGAAGTATTAGGTCTTGAGTTTGGGAACAGTTAGAATACTGCTCATAAATTTTTAGTTGTGCAAGGAAGTGACACAATTGAGTGTCTGCTTCAATGGTTATGTACTCTGGGAAGTGTCTGAGAAGTCTTGGGTTCAAGTCTGGGCAGGTGCAAAAAGTTTTATTTTTTAAAAGGAATAAGCACTGTCTCTAGACAGTACGCTTTTAATTAAATGTGGGTAAAACATGTCATAAAATGCCTACTGGTCTAGGGGAAGTGGCATATGGAGTGTTTCATGGGGCCTGAAGTTCGAATCCTACAATGCGCAAGGGAGTGTTTTATTTTACTGTGAGTACATGGGAGTGCCCTAGGTTGATCGAAACTCTAAGGAGTTTAAAGAGAGTTCAAATTAGTAGGTTGGAGAGGTTCGAGGAGAGGATCAAGGGATTGGTGGACGATTTGAGTAATTTAAGGAAGAAATTTTGGGATGTGGAGATGGTGGAAGAGTTGTGTCGAATTGGTACTCTAATCAAGGGGAATTCGGCTTTGGTATGTTAGCTACTCTAAAATTTCGGCTGAGGTATGTGATCCTTCTAGTTTTTGGTGTTGCTTTACCTTTGGTGGCCGAGTTGAGCTAGGGGCTTTTGGTGACTTTTTTGGTTTACCGATTCTATTCCTCTTCTACTTTTCTTTTCAAATGTACCTCCCTTGTTACCTTAGGCTAAATGTTGCAAAGGTCATTGGAGTCTCTCAGGTTTTTGTTTCTTTGTTGGCCGACTAGTATCCTTCCCTTTTTCCCAAATAGATTTTCCTCTTGATCATTACGTCTCCTTCTTCTCTCTCTGCTTCTTTCTCTTTTCTTTGGAGTCGATCATTTTCCTCTTTGGCATACTGCTTTGGCTGATTCTTATTGTTTTCCTATCGCTCTCATTTGGTTTTGTGTAGCCGAATACCTCTTTCCCTTATAGCTGAATATTGTTTTTATTCTATCAATCTTTCCCTTGTTCTTCATTGTCAATTCTCATCTCCTCTTCTTTTCTTCTTGTGCTACCGATCTCAGTTGGGGGTAACTGTTCCATTGTTGCCTCTGTCAAAGCGAGTGCTTCCGACTTTCGTGTGGAGTGTAGATCAATTACTCCTTTCTCTGAATCTGGGTTTTTGCATTTTTACATCTAATTGTGTTGGATTTGGTTTACCTACGGAGTTTTAAGGCTACATCGGGTGAAACAGTGGAGGTACGTTCATCTTAGGAGAGGTTGCGAACCTAGAATCCTTTCAAGTGTGTAAACACTGCTCAAACTGTAAATTGGCAAAGGCCGAAAAATACGACTAGTGACGTTACATGGGTGTGTGCTCGCTCGTCTGGTAAATCAAACACATAAAACATGGGCGTTTGATAGTAGAGGCCACCATGAGCGATCTCATGAGCTTGGGCCGTTTTGGGCCACGTTGGGCCAAAATAGGCTGTGTGGGCCCCACGGGCTCGTAGGCCCAACACGGGTAAACCACATGGACTTGTGGAAAATATTAGGCCAGGCTATGTAAACCATACGGCTATGGCCATTTTTGGGCTATATGGGCCGTACGAGCGTGTGAGCCCACATGGGCTCGCAATATGGGCTGTGGGCCCTTATCACTGTATGACTGTTAAGGTTACACGGGTCGCCTGAGATGACTGTGAACCTACTGTTGGGTCGATAAGTGTACCTAGACCCCTTTTATGTGGTAAATGACTATTTTGCCCTTATATGTTAAATGACTATTTTGCCCTTATGTGGTAAATGACTGAAATGCCCTTACATGGTAAATGACTGAAATGCCCCTACATGGTAAATTGACTGTTTTGCCCCTATGTGAGGTATTTATATATATGTACATGTATGACTGTATTTTAGCTTACTATTTAAACTGTAATGGATACATGTATGATTCTGTGATATGACATAACATAACTGTATGATGCATTGCATGGGGATAGGTTTATTATGATTGGAGGAAGTGTACTCTACTGGCAGCTCTACTGCAAATCACTAATGGCTTTAAGCCTATTTTACTGGCAACTCTACTACAAATACTGTTTAGTGCCGCAACCGGTGCTAATTCTGGTCTGTAGGGATGGGTGGGCTGATTATATCCCCACATGGAGTGTAGGGTTGGACGGAGATGGTGTGTAGAGGCTGGATGGGTAGGACTTCAATACTCTTTATCATATCGCATCAAGCTTACTATTACGCAATGGGCCAAGGCCCGTGTGCATGATCGCTTTTATATTAAGATAGGCTAAAGCCCAAACTGATAATGTCACTGTTACTGATATGGGCTTAGGCCTAGACTGTATTTGCTCACTGTATGTTTGACTGTCTATTTTTTAAGGGATTACACACTGAGTTTTCGTAAACTCACCCTTCTGTTTATCTGCACATGTAATCCTTAGATGGATCAGTGCTGCGAGGGACTCGAAGGTGGCCACACAACCGTGCATGCTTCTATTTCTGACTTTTAAACTTTTAGTATTTTAATTTGGGTATTTTCTGTAATAAGGCCTCTTTAAATTTTTATTGTTTAATTTGGGGTTTTATTTAAATTGATTTATAACTACTAGCAGTAGGACACGGGTTTTCAAAAGATAAATGTTTTTCAAAAATAGCACAAATACGTAAACGGTTTTAAGAGCTACCGCTGGAAAACGTTTTACAAGTATACGCTAGTACGCAACTGTTTTAAAAAGCTTTCGCTACAAACGAGATTTTGAAATTAATAACGTTTAAAGTAAATACTTGTTGATAATGACACAAGTTTTGAAATAATCTTCTAGATCAGACAAAGAGGCTAAATAAAAATTGGGCTTTTCAAATGAGATCAAGCTTTACAAAAAACACTTCAATGTGACATTGTCAGATTCAGCCATAACGTTCAAGCCAAATTTGGGGTGTTACATTTAGTGGTATCAAAGCTGGGTTGCAAAACTCGGCTGTGGAATTGGCTTACTTTTTAGACTTAGAATTTCTAAAAGAACTGTTTCAAATGATTTGAGGTATTTTCAAAATGTTTTACTAAATGTATGGTACACCGAGTCTCCATGCCGATCCTGTAAGTTCTCTCTGAAAACTGTATTTTGATTTTGACTGAAACTGCCACAAGTAGGATTACTGAGACTATTGTAGGTAGTATTGCAAACTCTTTAATAGTGTAACATCCCGAAATAGGGCCTAAACGGAATAGTGGTTGCGAAACCACAAATTCAAGGTAGAAAAATTTATTTTATTATTATTTTGAGGTTCATGATATGATTACATGATTGTGTGAAAATTTCGTGATGAAATTCTATGCATAAAGTGCTTAAGTTGAGATTAGGGACTAAATCGAATAATTTGCAAAACTTGCATTCTAGAAGTTTTTAGTATGAAATTGCTTTGAAATATTAATTAGGAGGTCTTAAATAGCAATTTGACCAATTTTAAGTTCATGGACAAAATTATGACATGGAAGGAATTTTTGGAAAGTTTAGTAGTAAGGGCATTTTGGTCATTTAGTTATTAAAATGAATTAAAAACAAAATTAAAAGCCAATTTTTGTCCATCTTCTTCATTAGGACGAAATTTCAAGGGTTCTCCATAGCTAGGGTTTTTTTCAAGCTTTCAAGCTCCATAGTAAGTGATTCCAAGCCCCGCTTTTAATGTTCTTTACGTTTTGAGTCCCTGTAGCTCGATAAAGCTTATGCTAGCAATAATTTAAGTTAGGGTTCATATTTGGAAAAATACCCATAGGTGAAATTTGTGTATTTTGATGTTTTATGATAGAATATGAGGTTTTAAATTATGTTAGACAATTTGTACTACTACTCGGTTTTAAGCAAAACGAGTAAAACGACTTAATCGGTAAAAATACCTAATAGTCATAAGTGCATGTTAGAGTATGAATTTGATGCTGCCATAGAAGAGAAAAATGACCAGCATGTCATAAAACATAAGAAAATAGGATGAAGTTAAATTTACGAGCTTTGGGGCAAAAGTGTAAATATGCACGAAAGTTTAGGGGCAAATCAGAATTTTTCCAAAATATGATTTTGGGTCAATTTGAATAATGTGAGTCCTAATTAGACTATATTTTAAATGATAGAGCAAGGAAAACTGAAATTCAAAGCTAAAATGGAGAAAATACCAAGTTGTGGACGAAATGGTAAAAGTAGCTATTTTTTTTTTGCATACGAGGTAAGTTTACATAAAATAAATGCAATATTCTTTTATTTTACATTATTATTGCAAATTTCCAGCATTTATATACTTATTTTATGAGAATATTTAAAGTCAAATTAAAGGCAAAGTGACAGAGAAAAAGCATTAGGAAGCCCCGTTTGAACCTTAGGAATGTTAGGATATTGGGGTTGACAGACAGACAGACATGTAAATGAGCCATGTAAGTCCATATCAAATATATGGCTTTGGAGACAGGAATGAGCCATGTAAGCCCATATTAGATATATATATATGGCATTGGAGACAGGAATAATTCATGTAAGTCCATGTCGAAGACATGGCATTGGCAGGATATTGATAGACAGGAACGACCCCAATATCCTTAGTATTCCGAGTGGTTCAATGGGTCATTGTACACGTTAAATTACAGTGAATTATCAACAAAAGGGAAGGTAGATTATATTTATGAATAGTGAAAGGTCAGGTAAGAAAGAAGTTAAGTGAGTAAAGAAGAAGGTAGAAAATGAGAAGTAAATAAAGTTTATGAGGCTAGGTGACATTATGTATAATTATTCATTATGTTTGAATGTTGTAATTTATTTGCTTGTAAGCTTACTAAGCCTAGTGCTTACTCTCTTTATTTTCTTTTTCTTATAGTTTTTATCAAGCCACTCGGGATCGAAGGAAACGTCGGAGACCCGATCACACTATCGAAGGAATCACATTGGTATAGTTAGACGTTTCGTTTTGTGTATGGCATGTATAGGAACTTGGTTTCTTTTGATATGATATGATCAATGAATGATGTGTAAATACTTGCTAGTGATTAACTAATAGAAGGGCTGATGATATACATGTTTAATAGTATGTATGAATAAGTAGTAACTATCACATGAAAACTAAGAAAAATGTGAAAGTAACTTAAAAACAGATTTAAGTATCAGAAATAGCATAACTTTTAAAAATCACTAAAAATCGTAGAGACATGGTTTGATGGTGAATAATATATGAAATTAAAGCTTATTATGTCTATTTTCTTATGGAATAAGCAAAACAGGTAAAGGTATTATATTTTATGAGATATCTGAGTTTTAGTGAAACAGGGTCAGAGAAATTTCTAGATCCCCTATTTCAAATTTGGAAATTAACCATAAATTGTACAAAAATAATTAGGTGGTTTAATTTATATGGTTAGAATCCTTATTGAATCTAGTTTTAATAAAAACAAACGGTATAGTTATATTAATTTTGTATAGGGAGAAAAGTGGTTCGTAGTAAGTAGAGGTCAGTGCAGTCGAATTCTAAAACAGGGGTAACTTTAACTAATAAACTGTACTAATTGGCTAAGTCAAAAATTCTAGAAAAAAATTAGTGGATAGATATATGAGTCTAGTTTCGAAAAAAATTACGGATCTAAATTTTGAGTTTGAACTAAAGATATGAATTTTTAGGTGACTACAACGCAGAATGACAAAGACATTCAAAAGTTTAAATAAACAATTTTAAAACTATTTAAGTGATAGATTAAGTTTAGTAATGCCTCGTGCTCGATTTTGGCAACAGTCTCGGGTAAGGGGTGTTACAAATAGTATATACCGAAACTGTAGTAAAGCTAGTAGACACGGATAGACACTGCATTGTGCAAAAAAAAAAACTCTATACTTTTGAAACTGTTTCCGTAAAATATCTGTTAATAAACAACTAGAACTATAAACTGATTTGCATAAAACTATTAACAAAGATAAAATGCGATTCGATTATGAACACTGGATGTACTCGCGGAAGGGGATATAATAGGCTATGGCGAAGGCCGTGAGGGTGCTCAAGCTAGATTTTATGATTGTGCAGATGGCAATGACACACTATCCCAAGCTATGTCACAGATTCTGGAGAGGGTCGCTGGACCCAATACTGGTGCTGTTGGCTGTGGATCGGTTACGAGACGACTCCAGCCCAATGGAGCTGAGATTTTTAGGGGTATTGCTAGAGTTTCCCTAAGATGGCTGGGTATTGGAGTAAGGCATTGTCGCGGTCTATTTATAGACTATACTGGAAACATTCAAGTTAATGTGGCAATGTTTTGGAACTAGAGTGCACAGCGAGAGCGTAGTGGTGTAGTCTGTGTTAAGTGACGGTTCTGGTAGTTGGAAATTTCGGGGACGAAATTTCTTTTAGGAGGGGTGAATTGTAATGCCCCGAATTTTGGGCCTAGAAGTATTAGGTCTTGAGTTTGGGAACAGTTAGGATGCTGCTCATAAATATTTAGTTGTGCAAGGAAGTGACACAATTGAGTGTCTGCTTTAATGGTTATGTGCTCTAGGAAGTGTATGAGAAGTCTTGGGTTCAAGCATGGGAAGGTGCAAAAAGTTTTGTTTTTTTTTTTAAAGGAATAAGCACTATCTCTAGACAGCAGCCTATTAATTAAATATGGTAAAACATGTCATAAAATGCCTACTGGTCTAGGGGAAGTGGCTTGTGGAGTGTTTCATGAGGTTTGAAGTTCGAATCCTACAATGCGCAAGGAAATGTTTTATTTTACTGTCAGTACATGGGAGTGCCCTAGGTTGACCAAAACTCTAAGAAGTTTGAAAGGAGTTCAAATTAGTAGGTTGGAGAGATTCGAGGAGAGGATCAACGGGTTGGTAGACGGTTTGAGTAATTTGAGGAGGAAAATTTAGGACGCGGAGATGGTGGAAAAGTTGTGCCGAATTGGTACTCTAATCAAGGGGAATTCAGCTTTGGTATGTTAGCTACTCTAAAATTTCAGTTGAGGCATGTGATCGCTCTAGTTTTCAGTGCTGTTTCCCTTTTGGTGGCCGAGTTGAGCTAGGGGCTTTTGGTGCCTTCTTTGGTTTACTGATTCTATTCATTTTCTACTTTTCTTTTCAAATGTACCTCCCTTGTTACCTTAGGCTGAATGTTGCAAAGGTCATTAGGGTCTCTCGGGTTTTTGTTTCTTTGTTGGCTAAATAGTATCCTTCTCTTTTTCCCAAATCTGTTTTCCTTTGATCATTACGTATCCTTCTCTCTCTTCTTCTTTCTCTTTTCTTTGGAGTATGTCATTTTCCTCTTTGGCATACTGCTTTGGCTGATTTTTATTGTTTTCCCATCGCTCTCATTTGGTTTTGTGTAGCCGAATACCTCCTTCCCTTGTAGCCGAATATTATATTTATTCTATAAATATTTCCCTTGTTCTTCATTGTCGATTCTCATCTCCTCTTCCTTTCTTCTTGTGCTGCCGATCTCTGTTGGGGGTAACTGTTCCATTCTTGCTTCTGTCAAAGCAAGTGCTTCCGACTTTCGTGTGGAGTGTAGATCGATTACTCCTTTCTCTGAATCTGGGTTTTTGCATTTTTACATCTAATCGTGTTGGATTTGGTTTACCTACGGAGTTTTAAGGCTACATCGGGTGAAGCAGTGGAAGTACGGTTCATCTTAGGAGACGTTGCGAACCTAGAATCCTTTCAGATGTGTAAACACTGCCTAAACTGTAAATTGGCAAAAGCCAAAAAATACGACTAGTGACGCTACACGGGTGTGTGCTCGCTTGTGTGGTAAATTGAACTTGTAAAACATGGGCATTTGATAGTAGAGGCTACCATAAGCAATCTCATGGGCCTAGGCCATTTTGGGCCACGTCGGGCCAAAATGGGTTATGTGGGCCCCATGGGCCCCACACAGGTAAACCACATGGACGTGTGGAGAATATCGGGCCAGGCTGTGTAAACCACACAGCTAAGGTCATTTTTGGGCTATGTAGGCCATACGAGCATGTGGGCCCACATGGGCCTGCAATATGGGCTGTGGGCCCATTATCATTATATGACTGTTAAGGTTACACGGGTCGCCCGAGACGACTGCGAACCTACTATTGGGTCAGTAAGTGTACCTAAACCCCCTTATATGGTAAATGACTATTTTGCCCCTACATGGTAAATGACTGAAATGCCCCTACATGGTAAATGACAAAAATGCCCCTACATGGTAAATTGACTTTTTTGCCCCTATGTGAGGTATTTATATATATGTACATGTATGTTTGTATTTTAGCTTGCTATTTAAACTGTAATGGATACATGTATGATTCTGTGATATGACATGACATGACTGTATGATGCATTGCATTGGGATGGCTTTATTATGATTGGAGGAAGTGTACTGTATTGGTGACTCTACTGCAAATCACTGATGGCTTTAAGCCTATTTTACAGGCAGCTCTACTACAAATACTGTTTAGTGCCGCAACTGGTGCTAATTCTGGTCTATAGGGATGGGTGGGTTATATCCCCACATGGAGTGTAGGGTTGGACGGAGATAGTGTGTAGAGGCTGGATGGATAGGACTTGCATACTCTTTACTGTTACTGTACTGTTTACTATTACTGCACTATTTACTATTACTGCAATGGGCCAAGGCCCAGGCGCATGATTGTTTCTGTATTAAGATGGGCTAAAGCCCAAACTAATAATGTCACTGTTACTGATATGGGCTTAGGCCCAGATTGTATTTTCTCATTATATGTTTGACTGTCTGTTTATTAAGGGATTACACACTAAGTTTTCGTAAACTCACCCTTCTGTTTATCTGCGCAGGTAATCCTTAGGTGGATCGATGCTACGAAGGACTCGAAGGTGGCCACACAACCGCGCATGCTTCTATTTCTGACTTTTAAACTATTAGTATTTTAACTTGGGTATTTTTTGTAATAAGGCCTCTTTAAATTTTTATCATTTAATTTGGGGTTTTATTTAAATTGATTTATAATTGCTAGCAGTAGGACACGGGTTTTCAAAAGATAAATGTTTTTCAAAAATACCACAAATACGTAAACGGTTTTAAGAGCTACCGGGGGGAAATAACATTTTACAAGTATACGCTAGTAGCAACTGTTTTAAAAAGCTTTCGCTACAAACGGGATTTTGAAATTAATAACGTTTAAAGTAAATACTTGTTGATTATGACACAAGTTTTGAAATCATCTTCTAGATCAGACAAAGAGGCTAAATAAAAATTGGGCTTTTCAAACGAGATCACGCTTTATGAAAAACACTTCAATGTGACATCACCAGATTTGGCCATAATGTCCAGGCCGAGTTTAGGGTGTTACAATTTATATATTTCATCACATGTCAAGCAAAAATCATATTTAAATCTCTAAACCAAGCTATGATCCATCATGTCATTTGGCACAAACATTTAACTTATATACAAGCACAAAATATGCCACTTATAAAGAAAACTTATAAACAAATACAAGATACTCCTATTTCATGCTACATATCCAAAAATAAATGTTTTCAAAGTCTACCACAAGATAGCTCAATAGTGTGATCTTGAACTTGATTCGATTGCTTGATTCTGCAAAATGATATTTACAAGAAAATAAGAAAATAAACGACACGAGTAAGCTTTAAGGAGCTTAGTAAGTTCATTGTTTCAAATGATTTAACTTACTCTATGAACATAGTTTAATAATGGCATAATTGCAAAAAAACCCTCAGCGTTTTGGGGTTTTGTTTTTGTGCCCTTGACCTTTTTATTTTTTGATTGACACCCTCAACATTACGATTTTTTAAAGAAATCAGTGCAGTTTTACATTGACCATTAATCAAATTGTAGGTCAACGTAATAGCCCATGTGGCATGCCACATAAGCGCATGACATCATATATGACGTTATCTATTTAACAAAATTTTTTCTCATTTTCTCTCTTGCCAAACACATAGTTGCTGCCCTTTTTTTTCTCTCATTTTCTCTCTTGCCAAGCACTATTTTTCTTCTTCAAAACATATGGTTGGCTCATTTCATCTACAAGAATCTCCATTACCATTATTGTAATCATGCTTTTGTGTAATTTTTGTAAACCCACACCACACTTTCAACTTCAAATCATTATTTTTCCCTACTGTCGGCTGCCATTTCTTTTCTCTCATTTTCTCTCTTGGCAAATACTTTTTTTCTTGACAAAAAGACCTTTACGAGATTTACCATAGATAAAAAATTTATACTGTTAACCAATCCCATAGGATTTGTCTGTTATTTACTCATTTATTACAGAAATCGGGCATTAATTTAGATTTGTTAATGTGTGTGTTTTGACAGATAAGAAGGTATTCATACCATGATGTGATAAGGGTGTTTGAGATACAAAAATACCTAGACATATCTGAAGTTCAAACATATGTTATCAATAGTGCTACGATTGTTTTCATCAATGAAAGGCCATAGCCAAGGCCTGAAAAGGGTGTCATCAGCACCTGTGAAGTCTATGAGCGTAGCCTTGTTAACAACTTCAGATTTTGCTTTTTTGGTTGCAAGGTAACAAAAAAAAAAAAAAACCACCACTCTTCTCTCTTTCACTTTCTAATTAAATTTTCTTGGCAAGTCAATGGTGCTGTTTGGCAGTTGAGAAAACTATTAGGGGCAAGTGAAGCTCCCAAATTTGCATATTATGTTTGACTTTTGCAATGTGTTTATTGGGTCAATTTACAAGTTTTGAATGTTATCTTAACATTACAGGTAGTTGGCACTTCAAAGGATTTCTAGAAGAAGAAGAGGTAAATGGGAATGGCATCAGATTCAATGGATTCATATAGCAGCAGTAGCCATCAAAATTACCTCAAGAACAATAACAACAATAACAAAGTCCAAAGCTTTAGCCCATCAACACCCCCACCAACATCGGTTAATTACTGAACTATTAAACGAAGAAAGGGAATTACACATAGAGCCCCAATGGCAGGTCTAATCATAGAATATTAAGCCATACTATTTAAATATTATTGTCCCACATATACAAAGGTAATTATCTTGTATATAGAAGCAGCAATGGTGAACAAGAAGAGGATAAACAAGTGGTATAATAAGCTCCAAATCTTAAGGACTTGAATGGTATTATTAAGATATAAATTTTTTTGTTTTATTTATGGTATTTAAGGTGCTTATTTTATCCATGGTAAATCTCGTAAAGGTCTTTTTGTTAAGAAAAAAAGTGTTTGGCAAGAGAGAAAATGAGAGAAAAAGTTGGTAGCAGATAGTGGGGAAAAAATAATGATTTTAAGTTGAAAGTGTGGTGTGGGTTTACAAAAATTACACAAAAGCATGATTATAATCATGGTAATGGAGATTCTTGTAGATGAAATCAGTCAACCATATGTTTTGAAGAAAAAAATAATGTTTGGTAAAAGAGAAAATGAGAGAAAAAAATGGTAGCAACCATGTGTTTGGCAAGAGAGAAAATGAGAGAAATTTTTTTTGTTAAATAGATGACATCATTTATGACGTCGTGTGCTTATGTGGCATGCCACATGGGCTATTATGTTGACCTGCAGTTTGATTAACAGTCAACTCATGTTGACCATTAAAACTGCATTGATTTCTTAAAAAATTGTAATGTTGAGGGTGTCAATCAAAAAATAAAAAGGTCAAGGGCACAAAACCAAAACCCCCAAATGTTAAGGGTATTTTGTAACGCCCCAAAATTTCTAATTTTATTTCTGTGAAATCTTGACACAATTGTCTATCTGCTTCCATGGTTAAGTGTTCTGGGTGTGTGTAAGAGGTCCTAAGTTCAAGCCTTTTCTTTGGCAAATCTTTGATATTTTTCTGATCTAAGCCTTGTGTTTAGTGAGTGGGCTTATATTTGATTAACTGTAGAATCATATCAAAATGAGCTTGCTGGTTCGAGTGGTTTGATATTCTTCTGGTCTCTGTAGTTTATGATCAATAGTTGCTTCTACGTTTGGTTTTGGCGTAATCGGTAAGTGGGTTGCTTGTGCAGTTCTTCCTATCATTTTGCTTCAGAAGTTTGAAACGTTGCTGTTGTTATGGTGTAGGTGTAGTCGACGGATTGTGACTTTTAGTTTCATAAGTGGATCGGTGTTGATGGTGTTTCATTTAACATTGGTAAGTTGAGAGTTTGGTCGTATTGTGGTTTGCAATTGGTATTTGTAGTCACTAAATCAATGTTGGTATACTGTTATTAGGTCTTGGAAGGCTCGAGAGTAGTTTTTGCGTCAAAATCAATACCAGGTGTGTACCCAAAATGCAGAAAAATGGGATTCGGTGAAAGCCAAAAAACCCCTCTGTCGACGCCACCGGCCGTGTAATAGGCTGTGTGGTAGGTCGTGTGTGACGACACGGCTATGTGATTGATGAAGGCCAAGCCGTATCCAAGACACGGCTGTGTGATGGCCGGGGTGTGGCTGTGCGGGTCACATGGGCCACGTTAAACTAGACGTGTGGGCCACACGAGCTACGCCAGATTGTACGTGTGGGCCCAGAAAAGCACTCCACATAGGCGTGTGATATCTGGGCTAGGTCGTGTGACCCATACGGTTAAGGCTAATGTAGGCATGTGGGCCATATGGGCGTGTGGGTCCACATGGGAAGGCCACATGAGCATGTGGGCCCATTGTATTGATATTTTTTGTAGGGTTGCACAGGTCATCCTAATCGACTGTGGGCCTACTGTGGGGTTGGTAACGGCTTACTAAACCCTAAAACTATGTGTTCTGTTAGACTAATGAACTGTTATGAGCATGCCTATGTTTTTAATCTGTTATCTATTTACGAAAGCATGATTTATTTGTTAATTCTCTAAGCATGTACTGTTACTGTGATTGGGATGGGATGACATATATATTGGAGGAAGTGTTCTGGAAGGCAAATTATGCCTAATATCTAGCGGCACGGCTGCATTATATCTGATATGTGCTGCTTCAGTACAGCGTGGTGTGTAGGGTTGGATGGGTGTTTTAAACCCCACATGGTATGTAGGAATGGTCGGAGATTGTGTGTAGAGGATAGGGGTAAGATTTTGTTATCTGATTTGCATATTTGTAACTGTATCTGTATCTGACCTGGGTTCAGGCCCAATTGTGAATCTGCCTGATTTGTGATATTCTGTATGTGTACGTGTTTAACTCTATTGGGTTACACACTAAGTTTACGTAAACTCACCCCTTCTCTATTTTTCTGTAGAGGTAACCTTCAGTCTTAGGCAGATTGGTGCAACGGAGGACTCAACGGTGACCACTCGCCAAAATTGTTTTATTTGTTTTAGTTTTTATTTTAGTTTGGTGTTAAGATTTGAGAGTTTGTATTTTCTGGGACTCTCTGGACTATTTTAAACTATTTGGCGTGGTTTTGGGTATTTGGTTTTATTTACTTATAACTATAACGATTTTCTAAACACAGCGAATTTGTTTTTAAGCTTCTGCTACAAATACATTTTATCTTTAATTGATTTAAAGAAAGAGAGCTTTGAAATTAATAGTAATGATAAAGGCTAATGAACTGGAAAGGTTTTATCTTAACGACAACCATTTTTCAACCCATTTCATGTGACACTTTCGGATTCGACCATAACGTCTAGGCTAGATTTGGGATGTTACATTTAGCGGTATCAGAGTCAGGTTACAAAACTCAGCTGTGGATTTTGGGTTTCAAAATTGGTTTTTTAAAGAATTGGTTTTCAAAAGATTTTAAACATTCTAAAGTAAGTATGTGATACACCGAGTCTCCGGCGTCGATCCTGTAAGTATTTTTGATTTCTGATAAAAATTCTAGAAACATTATTGATAGTCTACTTGAAAACACTATAGTTAGTACACTCTGAAACTATAGTAAAACTGATCGAGACTAAAACTTTCGAAAACAACTTTGAACTTTTGATACTTTATGCATAAAACATCTGTTAATAAATATCGAAACTGATGCATAAAAATTTTAATGTAGATAAAACTTCTAAGTCACAGTGAGCCCATGAAGTATCTGTGGACGTAGTATTCGAGGACGAGGTAGAGGCCGTAGGGGGCTCAAGCTGAGTCTTCATCTCTGGGCAGCATGCCAAATCTAAACATCAGTGAGACACCGGTGCCACCTGCCACTGAGATTGGGTCTCAGAGTCGACCGGCTGGGGATGATACAGTATTCCAAGCTACGCTGAGGAATTGGAGTGGGTCGCTAGACCCAATTCTGGATCATGGGGTCGAGGGTCAGTAACTGAGTGACTCTGGTCTAATGGAGTAGAGTTGTTTAGGGGTGTCATAGGAGTCACCCCAAATTTAGCTGAGTACTGGTTGGAGGCCACAAAGAGGATTATGGATGATTTGGACTATACTCCTGAGAAGAAATTGAAGGGTGCAATCTCCTTACTTCGTGACGAATCATATCAGTGGTTGACAGTTAAGGAGGGCACTCAGCTTGACCATGTGACTTGGGAGTTGTTTAAGACTACATTTCAGAGCAAATATGTGGGAGCCAGCTATATAGATGCTCGCAGGCGTGAGTTTCTGAACCTCACGCAAGGTGACCTATTTGTGTCCGAGTATGAGGTTGAATTTTTGAGGTTGAGCCGCTACGCTTGAGGCATGGTGGTGTCCGAGTATGAAAGGTGTGTTAGGTTTGAGGATGACCTAAGGGATAATCTGAGGGTTCTGATTGCTACACAGAGGCAGCGCAAGTTTTCTATTCTAGTAAAGAAGGCAAAGATCGCAGAAGATGTTAAACGTGCTGAGTGCCAGAATAGAGATAGGGAGAGAGGTAAGAACAAAATGGATACAAAGCCCTCTAGTTCTATTCTGAGGCCTAGGAAAAAGGCCACATCTGATGGGCCAGTTAGATTGGGGGCCCTTGTTGCTTCTGTTACTCCTATTGGGTTGCAACCTTGCAGTGATTGTGGGAGACACCATCCAGGCCAGTGCTGGAGGAGGACTGGGCCGTGTTTGAGGTGTGGGTTTCTTGAGCACCGTATTAGGAAGTATCCACAGCATACAAATTAGATGTAAGCTCTAGATCCGAGTACTGTACAGCCTCAGAGAGAAGTTTAGCAGCCACCTAGGGGCCATGGATAGGCCAGGGGTGATAATGGTAGGCTGAGGGCAGAGAGCATTGGGCAGAGGTGCAGGTCAGATAGAGACAAGACAACCTGTTTCGATTTATGTTGTACATAACCGAGAGGACAGAGATTCTCCTGACGTCATCATTGGTACGTTCTTTATATTTGATGTACCTTACTTGGCTTTGATAGACATAGGGTCTACTCACTCATACATAGCTAGTACTGTATTTGGAAACCCAGGGATTACAGTTGAGAGCACTAAGAGTGAGGTCACTGTACTAAGTTCATTGGGGCAATCTATTTGGGTCAGTAAACTTTATAGGGATGTACCTTTAGTTGTACAATGAATTATTTTTCTGGCGAATCTAATGGAGCTTCCGTTTCAGGAGTTCGATATAATTCTAGGAATGGACTAGTTGGTCAAGCATGAGGTTAGTTTAGATTGTGTGACTAAGAGGGTCATTCTGAAAACTGAGGAGGATGAAGAGGTGCTTGTATCGAAGAGTGTCGGGATTATCTGTCGCATGTGATCTCTGCACTGGTAGCTGAGAAACTGGTCTGGAAAGGGTGCAAGGCGTATTTGGCTTACGTCAGCACTACTGTTTCTGAAAACTCTTCGATTGGGGATATCAGAACTGTGAGGGATTTTTTAGATGTTTTTCTTTAGGAGTTACCGGGATTGCCTCCAAACTGAGAGGTTGAGTTTGGGTTTAAGCTTCTTTCGGGTACAGCTCCGGTGTCTATTACTCACTATCGAATGGCACCGAAAGAGCTTGCGGAACTTAAAGCTCAATTGTAGGAGTTGTTGGACGGTGGCTTCATCTATTCGTGTGTGTCTTCGTGGGGAGCACCAATACTGTTTGTTAAAAAGGATGGGACCATGAGGATGTGCATAGATTATTGGCAGTTGAACAAGCTGACCATTAAGAATAGTATCCACTTATGAGGATCGACGGCTTATTTGATCAGTTTTGAGGGGCTTCTGTGTTCTCTAAGATTGATCTTCGATCGAGATATCATTAGTTGAGGGTTAAGGAGGCTAATTTTCTTGAGACCACATTTATGACTCGTTATGGACATTACGAGTTCCTAGTTATGCCTTTTGGTTTGACAAATGCACCGGCTGCATTTATGGATCTGATGAATCCAGTATTTCAGCTCTATCTGGATCAGTTCGTTATGGTCTTCATTGATGACATTCTAGTATACTCTAAGACTGAGGATGAGCATGATGACATCTTAGAGTAGTGCTTCAGATTCTACATGAGAAGCAGCTCTATGCTAAAGTCAGCAAGTGTGAGTTTTAGCTACGTGAAGTAACTTTTTTGGGGCACATGGTTTATGCTAAGGGGATTCGTGTTGATCATTGAAAGATTGAGGCGGTGGTGGATTAGAAATAGCCTAAGAATGTATTTGAGATCTATAGCTTTCTGGGTTTGGCGGGATACTATCGGTGTTTCGTTGAGGGGTTCTCTTTGATTGCTGCACCGTTAACTAAACTCCTGTGTAAGGGTGTACCGTTTGTCTGTACTGATGCATAGCAATTAAGCTTTGAGAAGCTGAAATCTGTTTTGATACAGCCTGAATCTAGAAGGGAGTTTGTAATATACAGTGATGCATCGCATGTTGGATTGGGTTGTGCTCTAATATAGGATAGTAAGGTTGTGGCTTATGCACCTCGTTAGCTTAAGACACACGAAGGAAATCATCTCACGCATGACCTCGAGTTGGCTGCTGTGGTCTTTGCACTAAAAATTTAGACGCACTATCTGTATGGGGAGAGGTGTATCATCTACAGTGATCACAAGAGCCTCAAGTATCTCCTTACTCAGAAAGAGTTGAATCTTCAGTAGCGTCAATTGATAAGTTGTAATTTATACATATTTTTATCCCATGCTTAGCACATTTTTGGATGAATTAACATTAGATTTATGTAATTTGATGCTTCTAATCCTTTAATTTCATATCTTATACTTAGGTGAGCTTAGGAAAGTAAAAAGAACAAGAAACGGGCCAAAAATAGAGAAAATGGGCCGACATGGGAAATCAACATGGCCTGGACTTCCTCACACGGGTAGAACACATGCCCATGCCATTATAGCAGGCTTGAACACGGTTTAAAACGACCTCAACAGGGGCGTAATTATTTCTCAGCCTTGACCACGGCTTGAAGTAATCGCACACGGGCGTTGTAACACCCCAAACCCAGCCTGGAAGTTTGGCTCGAATCTGGTGTGTCACATTGAAGTGTTTTTCGAAAACCATGTTCCCATTAGAAACCCTTCTTAATAATTAAAAACTTATACCCTTTTTAAACCTTGTTAGAAAACCTCAGCTGAATAACATTCTTAACAACTTTGTAAAAATCTTGGCAGTTGCGGAAGCTTAATTTAAAAACAATTGCGGATACATGATGTTTTGAAAACAGTAGTTGCTTTGGAAAACTGTGTTCTAATACTAGCAATTATAAGAACAATAAATAAAATTCCAAATTAGAAATCCAAAAAATTACAATGGCTTTACTACAACCCATATAAAAACATTTAAAAGCAATAAACAAAACTGTAACATAAACAGTGTGTGTGGCTCCCTCCGAGCCCCTCGTACCTCTAATCCGTCTAAGGCTAGAAATTACCTGAAAGGTTAATAAATGGGGTGAGTTTACGAAAACTCAGTGTGTAATCCCCTACTTTATAAAAGGAACAGTCAGTCATATAAAAGAATTAAAAGTCTGGCCCTAGCCCTACTTACAGTTTCAGTATCAATTGGGCCTTAGCCCATTATAACAGACAGTACTAGATAGGCCTTAGCCCTATACAGAATTCAAAATGAAGCCAATAGATCTACAACAGATACAGAACAGATATTTCATGTATGCAGAAGCCTAACCTATAACCATCCGTATACATCCCCGTACCAACCTTACACCATGTGGGGAGACAACTCGACCCACCCATCTGCTACACACTACAGAATTTGTGGCAGAGCCACCAGAAACAGATATTTGTGGCAGAGACACCAGAACGCTTCCTCCATCAATATAGCCCATGTCCCATGCAACAGATATACATGTCATGGCATACAACATACAGAGTCAGAATATCATGCCCATATTTGAATCAAACAATCACAGTCAAGTCATTCATATCACCAACATATATTCACAATCAAATCCGTCAACCACACAATCCAAGTCAGTCACTTGCCCACAAGGGCAAAACAGTCATTTAACACCTTAAGGGCCAAATAATAATTTTACCCCACAAGGTTATCTCAGTAATTCTACCCTACAGAGGTATTTCAGTAATTCTACCCTACAGGGGTATTTCAATAGTTTTGTAAATTGAGGGTAAAACGGTAATTCTATAAATTAGGGGTACTTTGGTAATTTTACAAGTCGAGGGTATTTCAGTAATTTGGTAAACTAAAGTATTCTAAACAGGGATAACAATACGAATGGGCTTAAAGCCCTTTCTCGGCCCAAATGGGCCCACACGCTTGTGTGGCCCTTTTAGCCCAAATCTAGCTACAGATATTAGATTCACCTAGCTTAGTCCAATATTTACTACACAATCAAACAACTTATCCAATTGGGCCCGTAGGCCCATTGGGCCCACGTGGCCCCTTTCGGCTCATCGCGGCCCGAAGTAGCCATCCTACAGCCAGAGTAGTGAGAAATACACATATGATAGGAGACTGGAGTTAATCTACGCTCCGAGCACTCTTAGCCGACGCCCAACCCAAACGAGCAAGCGATAAAGCAAAAGGGATCAGCCAAGAAAGGTACCTTTACTCTCCTCATGGTTCTCTCTATTTAAAGCCAGCTTCGCATCCACTCTTATGTTAGCTTCCCGATGTGGAATCCCTCCATCATCAGAGTTTAAATTCAACACCAACTCTTGCTGCCCCCTGTTAGCAAAATAAATGATCTTTGATTGCCATGAGTTTCGAACCCTGGACCTCCTTGCCAACTTTATGACGCCACCTTCCTGCCTCTTATGTGGTGCTACTTTGAAACTAGACCACAAGGCTTTTTGTGGCATAATTTCTCCAACAATATTCTTAAGGCCTACCTACTACACCCAGGGTTTGATTCACCTTAAACCAAAATTTTTGCTAGAGTTCAGGTTTGAACCCAGGACTTCTCCAACACTTCTCAGCACATTTAACCACTAAAACAAGCCTTCATTAACGAAATTTATATGCACAACAAAATATTATAAGCTGCCTTCAACCACTCCCATGCTCAAGTCCCAAAACTTCTAGGCCCAAATTCAGGGTGTTACAGGCGTGTCACACGGACGTGTCCCTTTTGAGCCCAAGTTGAGTTCTATTCAGAAAGGGGCAATTTTGAGGGTTGAAAAGCATTCTAAAGCCTATTTAATAGACCCTAAAAGAGGAGAGAAAGGGGACGGAGAATAGGAAGCAAGGAATTACTCGAAGAAAGCCGATTGATCCATCTCGAAAGTCGGATTCACCTCCAAGACTGAAGATCTCCCTTCAATTTCCTTCAGGGGTTTTTAGGTTTTCTTTATGTTTTGTCGTTATTCTTCTGAGGTGTTTACTTTTATAGTTATGAACTAAATCCCCTAAATACCTAAGGGGGATGAAACCTAAGACGGATCTTGTTAATATTTTCTGAACTGTATGATAAATACTTGATTTGTTCTTAATTATGACTTTAACTCTTATTTGAATATTCCAGGATATTGATTCAAGTATTGATGTGCTTATTTTGAGGATGAATAGTCCCTGTCTAAGAGTAGATCATTCATAATTAAGTGGAGTTACATGCAATCCTAGAGATAGGATGACATAAATCTGCCGAATTAGAGTCAAATCTAATAAAGGAATCCATAGATCGAGTTAATGCAAAACTAGAGGTTTTAATTAGAAAGAGATTTCAATTAATCAACCTAGGGTTAGACGTTATTAGTCTTGAATAGGGATAATAACATAACTTAGGGATTTCTACGGACCAAGTCAAGTGAATAAATCATCTGGTTCAAGTTAATTAACAAGAGAACTCTAGGTGGATTCTTCCTTGGGTGTTGTCTAAATCAATCAGTTTTCCCCAAAGTATTTCCTCAATTTATTTTTTGTGCATTCTTAGATTAGTTAATTAGTTAGATAAAACAACTTTTATTATTTTTTTAGGCTAGATAATAAAAAGAAAGTTAATACTAGTACTTTTAGTTCTTTTAGGTTTGACATCCGGTCTTGCTAAAACTATACTACTGTTCGATAGGTGCATTTGCCTTCATTGTGATAATAGTTAGTTCAAGTACGATCAATTATAAATTTTAAAACTTATTGTGAGTGGCAATCATTGATGGATTGAGCTATTCAAGGATTATGATTGCACCATCAAGTATCATCCTAGAAAGGCCAATGTGGTAGCTGACGCTCTAAGTCAAAGAGCGATGTCTGATTTGAGGGCGATGTTTGCTCGTCTTAGTCTGTTTGATGATGGGAGTCTGTTAGCCAAGCTATAAGTTAAGCCGAATTGGATTAAACAAATTCAAAATAAACAGTTAGTGGATGAGACTCTGGGTTTTTGGTTCTGTCAGGTTAAGAATGGTACTACTATAGACTTTGGGATAAACAGTGATGGTGTTTTATGTTTTCGAGGATGGATATGTGTGCTAAACGATTCTGATCTGAGGCAGTCTATTCTGAGGGAGGTGTAACAGCCTGGTTTAAACCCTAGTTGAAATAGTGGTTTCGAGACCACGAATCTGAGTAAAAAAATATTTTAATATTATATTCTATGCATGAAGTATGTGAATTGATATGTATGAAATTTTCGTATGAAAATTTTATCGTTTGAGTGCCGATTTGTGAAAAAAGACTTAATCGCGTAAAATGCAAAAGTGGCTTTCTATTTGTTAAAGTATTTATTCGCTATGGTTTATTAAATATGATGTAACACCGCAAACCTAGCCTAGACGTTATGGCCGAATCTGGCATGTCACATTGAAGTGTTTTTTGAAAATTGATCTTTTCGGTAAAAGTTTGTTACTAAATTTAAAACCTCTTTGTTAGAACTCGAATCATCCTAAAATTTGTTATTTATTTTAAATTGTCATCACCTTTAAAACATTGTTTGTTACGGAAGCATTTCATAAGTGTTGCGAAAATGTAGTGTTTTGAAAACAGTTATCATTTTGGAAAATCGCGTTCTACACTTATCAAATATAAAACATAATAACCATAAGTCCCAAATTAAAAGCTAGAAAATTTAGAGAGGCCTTATTACAAAATTAAAAACCCAAACTAAAATTTTGAAATAATTAAAATCATCCAACTAGAAGTAATCATATGGCCACCTCCGAGTGCCTTGCAGCTCCAAATTGTCCAAGGCTGGGGGTTACCTGTACAGTTAAAAAGAAAGGGTGAGTTTATGAAAACTTAGTGTGCAATCCCTTAATGGACAACAGAAATAAGAATACGCAAAGCAGTCTGGGCTTTAGCCCTATACAGTAGCAGACTGGGCCTAAGCCCAATACAGGATCAGCACATTGTAATGCGATTATGCATCCCACCCAAATCCAGCCAGCACACCACCTGTACCAACCAAAACACCATGTGGGGATATAAATTGACCCGCCCAGCCAGCACACCAATAACGCAGCAAAGCTAACAGAAAATGTGGCGAAGCCAATAGAATCAGAATATATGGCAAAACCACTAGTACAGAACTTCCTCCAAATCAGACCCCAACCCCATGCAGTATGTCATCTCATAAATATTATGTGTATGCAAAGTCATACTCAGTACAACCATATATGTAAATCTTAAGCACATCAGTCATACAGATCATAGGGCATAATCGTCATTTTACCATACAGGGTTATTATGGTCATTTTACCCTATAGGGGCATTACAGTTATTTTACCTATTTTGGGGTTTCAGCTCAGATAACGACCTCTCTGAAGGTCTACAATCGCCTCGAGTGACATAGATAACCTAAATGATCATAACGGGGTAAATGGGCCCAATGCCCATTACTCGGCCAAAGTGGGCCCACACACTCGTGTGGCCCATTTAGCCCAAATTTACTTACGGCTATGTGACCTACATAGCCCAGTTCAATATTTATCACTTACCGTGGATTTAATTTGTGTAGGGCCCACGTGCCCATTGGGCCCACCCGACCCATTTCGGCCCAACGTGGCACATAACGGCCCAAGTCTACGGAAACGCTTATGGTGGCCTTTAAAGTCTATCACCCATGATTTGTGGGCTCCGTTTACCCCACGAGCGGTCGCACGCTCGTGAGGCTTTAAATGCCAAAGTTTCAGCATTTCGGCTTTTCAGCTTTTACCGATTTACAGTAAGGAAGGGTGTGGTTACACACCTGTTTATGCAACCACTCCAAGTTCCTCAAATGCCCAACCTACATTCATTTCCACCTACAGTCAGTCCTTCATTTGTTAGTGTTCATAAATACTACATCCCCAAATCAGTACTCCCACTTACCTTGACTGAAAGTCCTATGGCTAATTACACATAGATCGATGACTAAAACGATCACACGCTTCTCGCTGGATAACTGGATAAACCATAGATCTTATTAAACAGGACTGCTCATAGGTGTGGCTTAAACCCATGATCATCAACTACAAAACAAGGTATCGTATTACATTAATAGAATGGTGAGGAAAAAGGTTTGATTACCTCCAAAATACTTGCACTACCTAAAAACCCAATGATCCACATAAGAAACCAATAATTGATCGTCAAAGCACAATGAGAAATGAGGTATTTGACTTTTAAGAAACAAAATGAGGGAAAACAGGCTGAACTAACAGAAAATAATACAACACATACCTTTTGTCAAGAACTCTTGTAGAAATTGAGTTAATCAACACTCTCCATAGGGCTCAGTAATCATCGACCAAGAGTACCCAATAGCAGAGAAAATTGAAGAAAATAGAGAAAGGAAAGGGGATAATCGGCTATTGAAGAAAAACCAAAAGGAAAGAATAGAATCGCGAGGAGAGAAAGAGAGCAGCCTAGAAAAATCGGCCAAGATGCAGTGGAAATAACAAGAGGGGAAAAAAGAAGAAAATGGAGAACAGAAGGGGAGCAATCTCGATAGTGCTTGAGGGATGTATTCGGTCAGTATTGGAAGAGAAGGAAAAATTCAGAGATTTAGCCAATTAGAGTAAAGAAGAGTGCAAAACAAAAACAACCTCACAATAAAAACACCTTAAAACGAAAAGCTAACTATCATTTTAGAGAGAAAAAAATACCCAAGTAGGGAAAAATCGAAGCCAAGGTCCCCAGCAACAAATGGCTACCCAAAACGCAAAAAAGAACCCCTAATAGCCGAATGTATGAGTGCCTAAAGCCCCCCATACAACACAACTCTTCTCCCCAACCCAAATTCCTTGATTTCGTCCTAATATCTCTCCATAATTCTCTTCACAAATCACCCCAACATCCTATTCAAACTCTATTCAAACTCTTATGACCAAGTCCACAACCATAGTAGAATTTTAATCCAACTCTACCTGTCTTACCTCACGGAAATAAAATAAATACACCTTGTATGCCATAGGTGTAACACCCCTTACCCGAGACTGTTGCCAAAATCGAGCACGAGGCATTACTAAACTTAATCTATCACTTAAATAGTTTTAAAATTGTTTATTTAAACTTTTCGGAATGTGCTGTCATTCTGCGTTGTAGTCGCCTAAAAATTCATATCTTGAGTTCCGAAACTCAAAATTTAGATCCATAATTTTATTCTGAAACTAGACTCATATATCTATCCACTAATTTTTTTCTAGAATTTTTGACTTAGCCAATTAGTACAGTTTATTAGTTAAAGTTACCCTTGTTTCAGAATTCGACTGCACTGACCTCTACTTACTTCGAACCACTTTTCTCCCTATAAAAAATTAATATAACTATACCGTTTGTTTCTATTAAACCTAGATTCAATAAGGATTCTAACCATATAAATTAAACCACCTAATTATTTTTGTACAATTTATGGTGAATTTCCAAAGTTGAAATAGGGGATCTAGAAATTTCTCTGACCCTGTTTCACTAAAACTTAGATATCTCATAAAATATAATACCTTTACCTATTTTGCTATTCCATAAGAAAATAGACATAATAAGATTTAATTTCATATATTATTCACCATCAAACCATGTCTCTACGATTTTTAGTGATTTTTAAAAATCATGCTATTTCTGATACTTAAATCTGTTTTTAAGTTACTTTCACATTTTTCTTAGTTTTCATGTGATAGTTACTACTTATTCATACATACTATTAAACATGTATATCATCAGCCCTTCTATTAGTTAATCACTAGCAACTATTTACACATCATTCATTGATCATATCATATAAAAAGAAACCAAGTTCCTATGCATGCCATACACAAAATGAAACGTCTAACTATACCAATGTGATTCCTTCGATAGTGTGATCGGGTCTCCGACGTTTCTTTCGATCCCCGAGTGGCTTGATAAAAACTATAAGAAAAAGAAAATAAAGAGAGTAAGCACTAGGCTTAGTAAGCTTACAAGCAAATAAATTACAACATTCAACATAATGAATAATTATACATAATGTCACCTAGCCTCATAAACTTTATTTACTTCTCATTTTCTACCTTCTTCTTTACTCACTTAACTTCTTTCTTACCTGACCTTTCACTATTCATAAATATAATCTACCTTCCCTTTTGCTGATAATTCACTGTAATTTAACGTGTACAATGACCCATTGAACCACTCGGAATACTAAGGATATTGGGGTCGTTCCTGTCTATCAATATCCTGCCAATGCCATGTCTTCGACATGGACTTACATGAATTATTCCCATCCTCCAATGCCATATATATATCTAATATGGGCTTACATGGCTCATTCCTGTCTCCAAAGCCATATATCTAATATGGACTTACATGGCTCATTTCTCTGCTCTGTCTGTCCACAACCCCAATATCCTAACATTCCTAAGGTTCAAACGAGGCTTCCTAATGCTTTTTCTCTCACACTTCGCTTTAATTCAACTTTAAATATTCTCATGAAATAAGTATATAAATGCTGGAAATTGACAATAATAATGTAAAATAAAAGAATATTGCATTTATTTACTGTAAACTTACCTCGTATGCAAAAAAAAATAGCTACTTTTACCATTTCGTCCACAACTTGGTATTTTCTCCATTTTAGCCCAAATTTCAGTTTTCCTTGCTTATGGAGCTTGAAAGCTTGAAACAAACCCTAGCTATGGAGAACCCTTGAAATTTCGTCCTAATGAAGAAGATGGACAAAAATTGGCTTTTAATTTTGTTTTTAATTCATTTTAATAACTAAATGACCAAAATGCCCTTACTACTAAACTTTCCAAAAATTCCTTCCATGTCCTAATTTTGTCCATGAACTTAAAATTGGTCAAATTGCTATTTAAGACCTCCTAATTAATATTTCAAAGTAATTTCATACTAAAAACTTCTAGAATGCAAGTTTTGCAAATTATTCGATTTAGTCCCTAATCTCAACTTAAGCACTTTATGCATAGAATTTCATCACGAAATTTTCACACAATCATGTAATCATATCATGAACCTCAAAATAATAATAAAATAAATTTTTCTACCTTGAATTTGTGGTTTCGCAACCACTATTCCGTTTAGGCCCTATTTCGGGATGTTACATTTCTCCCCCCTTTAGGGATTTTCGTCCCCGAAAATCTTACCTGTGAAAAGATTTGGGTATTTTTTTCGCATAGCCTCTTCGGGTTCCCATGTAGCCTCGTCTACCCCATGCCTATTCCATAGTACTTTCACAAGTACAATACTTTTGTTCCTTAATTGCTTTACCTCTCGAGCTAGAATCTTTATCGTTCTTCACCGTAAGTCATGTCCGATCAATCTCAACCTCATGTCGAGAAATTACACGTGACGGATCTCGAACGATAACGACGTAGCATAGACACATGAAATACATTATGAATCTTCTCTAACTCAATCAAAGCAAAGCTAACCGATATGCTAATGGTCCGACTCTCTCAATCACTTCAAACGGTCCAATAAAACGTGGACTTAGTTTGCCTTTCTTGCCAAATCGAGAACTTTCTTCCACGGGGGATACTTTCAAAAAAAAACTTTGTCACCAACTTGATACTCAATCTCTTTTCTCTTCAAATCGCATACGACTTTTGTCCATGAGAGGCTGCTTTTAAGCAATCTCTCGATGATTTTTACTTTCTCTTCTGCTTTCCTTAACTAGATCAACTCAGAATCTGATTTCCTTAAGCTCATGTCCCAATACAAAGGTGTGCGACCTTTACGTCCATACAAAGCTTTATAAGGTGCCATCTTCAAACTCGATCGATAACTATTATTGTAGGCAAATTTTACTAATGGTAAATATTTTTTCCCAACCGCCTTGAAATTCCAATACACAAAGATCTAAGCATATCTTCAAGTACTGAATAACTCTCTCTGATCGACCGGTCGGTTTGAGGATGGAAAGTCAGACTAAAACTCAACTTTGTGCCCAAAGCCTTCTGTAATTTCTTCCAAAACCGTGAAGTAAATCTTGGATCTCTGTCAAAATAATCGATAATGGCACTCCATGTAGTCTAACTATCTCTCAAAATGTATAACTCACCAACTTGTCAAGTGAGTAATCCATACGGATTGGGATAAAATGAGCCGACTTAGTTAACTTATCAATCACAACTCATATTGCATCTTTCTTTCTCGATGTAAACGGCAATCCCGTCTACAAAATCTATAGTAACTCGATCCCATTTCCACTCGTGGACTAGCACAGTCGCAATAAACCCAAAGGTACCGATGTTCGGCCTTTACTCACCGATGCATCAAGCATCTAGAAATAAACTCAAATGCCCCTTCTCATTCCTACCCACCGACAATCGGATATCATCATTTAACCCATCCTCAAACCTTTTACACATGATAGCCTCTGTGGACACACATTCTTGAGCATATTTATCGAGCCCGACAAATTCACGCTCATAATCGGTCACCGTCATATTGCCTTGTTTCAATTCCAGAATTCTTTTCTCTTACGGTCAATAAACCTCTCGATGATGTACTTTTTACTAAATTCCTCCCGAAAGAAATCCCAAGTGACCCTCTCCTTTGGTACAACTGATATAAGTGTCTTCCACCAGAGAGTAGGTGAGTCTCCAAAAAGTGATACTACACATTTCATACATTCCTCGGGTGTACAAGATAATTCACAAAGACTCGATAGTATTTTCTAACCAAAATTCGCTTCTTTCTCGCATCATCATCTTTTGTTGCTCGAAATTCTTCCGCCCTTTGTTTCTGATGCTATCAACTAGTGGCTTTTCTCTTATCACTGCACTGTGATCGGGGAGCTTGAGCTACATGGGTAGCCCGAGAATCATGAGGGGTGGAGGTCTAACTCACTGGATTCGTGACGAACGAACTTGGCAAACCAATCATTCAAAGCTTGGAAGAGAGCTTCTCGAGTCACTCCTCCTGATTAATCATTCTCGGCCTATTCTCATATGGCGCTACCCCTTCCACGGGAGCAAAGTGCATTACTTCCTACATCATCATCACCACTCACTCGGGATCCATTACAATAAAACAAAATATTTAAAAATCGTCGAGTCATCACACTATCAAAATACAGTATGGCATGTATAGCTAGACTTTTACTCACACTAACTATTCCGAGAACCGACTAAACCTGCTCGATACCAATAAATGTAACACCCTTTACCCGAGATCATGCCAAAATCGAGCACGAGGCATTACTAAACTTAATCTATCACTTAAATAGTTTTAAAATTATTTATTTAAACTTTTCTAATGTGCTGTCATTCTGCGTTGTAGTCGCCTAAAATTTCATATCTTGAGTTCCGAAACTTAAAATTTAGATCTGTAATTTTTTTCTGAAACTAGACTCATATATCTATCCACTAATTTTTTTCTAGAATTTTTGACTTAGCCAATTAGTACAGTTTATTAGTTAAAGTTACCCCTGTTTCAGAATTCAACTGCACTGACCTCTACTTACTGCGAACCACTTTTCTCCCTATAAAAAAATAATATATCTATACGTTTGTTTTTATTAAAACTAGATTCAATAAGGATTCTAACCATATAAATTACACCACCTAATTATTTTTGTAAAATTTATGGTGAATTTCCAAAGTTGAAACAGGGGATCTAGAAATTTCTCTGACCCTGTTACACTAAAACTCAGATATCTAATAAAATATAATACTTTTACCTGTTTTGCTATTCCATAAGAAAATATACATAATAAGCTTTAATTTCATATATTATTCACCATCAAACCATGTCTCTACGATTTTTAGTGATTTTTAAAAGTCATGCTATTTCTGATACTTAAATCTGTTTTTAAGTTACTTTCACATTTTTCTTAGTTTTCATGTGATAGTTACTACTTATTCATACATACTATTAAACATGTATATCATCAGCCCTTCTATTAGTTAATCACTAGCAAGTATTTACACATCATTCATTGATCATATCATATAAAAAGAAACCAAGTTCCTATACATGCCATACATAAAACGAAACGTCTAACTATACCAATGTGATTCCTTCGATAGTGTGATCGGGTCTCCGACGTTTCTTTCGATCCCCGAGTGGCTTGATAAAACTATAAGAAAAAGAAAATAAAGAGAGTAAGCACTAGGCTTAGTAAGCTTACAAGCAAATAAATTACAACATTCAAAGATAATGAATAATTATACATAATGTCACCTAGCCTCATAAACTTTATTTACTTCTCATTTTCTACCTTCTTCTTTACTCACTTAACTTCTTTCTTACCCGACCTTTCACTATTCATAAATATAATCTACCTTCCCTTTTGCTGATAATTCACTCAGTAATTTAACGTGTACAATGACCCATTGAACCACTCGGAATACTAAGGATATTGGGGTGCGTTCTCGTCTATCAATATCTCGCCAATGCCATGTCTTCGACATGGACTTACATGAATTATTCCTGTCTCCAATGCCATATATATATCTAATATGGGCTTACATGACTCATTCCTGTCTCCAAAGTCATATATCTGATATGGACTTACATGGCTCGTTTCTGTTCTGTCCTGTCCTGTCAACCCCAATATCCTAACATTCCTAAGGTTCAAACGGGGCTTCCTAATGCTTTTTCTCTGTCACTTCGCCTTTAATTCGACTTTAAATATTCTCATGAAATAAGTATATAAATGCTGGAAATTGACAATAATAATGTAAAATAAAAGAATATTGCATTTATTTACTGTAAACTTACCTCGTATGCAAAAAAAAAATAGCTACTTTTACCATTTCGTCCACAACTTGGTATTTTCTCCATTTTAGCCCGAATTTCAGTTTTCCTTGCTTATGGAGCTTGAAAGCTTGAAACAAACCCTAGCTATGGAGAACCCTTGAAATTTCGTCCTAATGAAGAAGATGGACAAAAATTGGCTTTTAATTTTGTTTTTAATTCATTTTAATAACTAAATGACCAAAATGCCCTTACTACTAAACTTTCCAAAAATTCCTTCCATGTCCTAATTTTGTCCATGAACTTAAAATTGGTCAAATTGCTATTTAAGACCTCCTAATTAATATTTCAAAGCAATTTCATACTAAAAACTTCTAGAATGCAAGTTTTGCAAATTATTTGATTTAGTCCCTAATCTCAACTTAAGCACTTTATGCATAGAATTTCATCACGAAATTTTCACACAATCATGTAATCATATCATGAACCTCAAAATAATAATAAAATAAATTTTTCTACCTTGAATTTGTGGTTTCGCAACCACTATTCCGTTTAGGCCCTATTTCGGGATGTTACAATAGGATTCGAACCGAAATTCTCCCAATTACCAAGTCACGCCACTTGCCACCAAATCACAAGGCTTTTTGTGTCACATTTTACCCACAAATATTTATAAGGCCTACAAGCTAAAGCCAAGGTTCACTTAAGGGGAAAAACTAAAATTTTTGCAAGAGCCCAGACTTGAACCCAGGCTTCTCAATCACTCAAGCACACCCAAATCACTTAGCCATTAAAGCAAACATGCAATTTGTGCCACTTTCTTGCTTAACTAAAATATTTATGAGCAGTCTCCTAACCGCTCCCATGCTTAAGGCCCAATACTTCTAGGCCCAATTTTGGGGCGTTACAGTTCACCCCTCCTTAAGGAAATTTCTTCCTCAAAATTTTCCAACTAGTAGGGTAAGTCGCGTAACAACTACACCACTACTCTCTCGCTGCGCACTCTGATCCCAACGATGCTAACTCACTCTACCTTGAACTTGGAACCTCTTACACACAGCTAAAACACCTGCCCACTAGGGTAGATAGACATCACACGCATACAACCTCTATGTCCAAATCATCACACTCAAACAAAATATACCTGACATAAAAGTGATTTGGCAATCCCGAGCTCGATGTTCTTTAGACCCGCATCTGAGAATGCTCCTAACTTCCTCCAGCATTCTTCCGGATGACGCCTTCAGTAATGCTCACAAGTCGAAAAGTTTAGACGCATTTTAACACGCTTCACAGAACGAGGCTCTAGCCCCAGAGAACTACGATCTCTCTTTTTCTTGCAGTCCATGCTCCTAGCCCAGAGTGTTTCACCAATTACCTTGACTTCCTCCAGCACTTCCCTTACTAACCGGGTTAGCGCCTTAGTATCAAGCTCCGAGTTATCGCTACATGAAGTTGGCGGACTTACCCTGACTTCTGTCTCTTGAACCATTTCATGCTCCAGTGAAGCTGGTGCCTCCCTAGCAGGCATGTAACCCGATGTTGAAGACCCAGCCCTAACACTTCCTCGCCCTCTACCGCGACCATGTGTACCCCTTCCACGAGTACCTCTAGTGCTCATTTTGATAATGAATTATCAGCTTAAAAGTCTTATGTGTCAGTTTGTAATTTTAGTAATTGTTAACGAATGTGTTATGAACGACAATAATTAGGGTTTGTTTTCGCAGAACAAGATCTTACTACAGTTTTCCGTCTTCTATAGTCTCAGTGCTCTCTAACTAGAGAGTTTCAGTATACTCCTACTACCTATAGTAGTCCCTCAGTAATACCTTTTAGTTTAAGCAATCTACAGTAAAAGAAGAACTTACAAATTCAGCGCCGGAGACTCAGTGTGCCACACTAGTAAACCTTCCAAAAATATTTCAAGAACAGTTGTCAAAAAATTCCTAATATTTTCAAAACCCATTCCATAGTCGATTTTTGTAACCAAGCTCTGATGCCACTAAATGTAACACCCCAAACCTGGCCTAGACGTTATGGCCGAGTCTGGCATGTCACATCGAAGTGTTTTTTGAAAATTGATCTTTTCGGTAAAAGTCCGTTACTGAATTTAAAACATGTTTGTTAGAACTCGAATCATCCTAAAATCCATTATTTATTTTAAATTTTCATCACCTTTAAAACATTATTTGTTACGGAAGCATTTCATAAGTGTTGCGAAAACGTAGTGTTTTAAAAATAGTTATCGTTTTGGAAAATCGCGTTCTACTCTTAGCAGATATAAAACATAATGATCATAAGTCCCAAATTAAAAGCTAGAAAATTTAAAGAGGCCTTATTACAAAATTAAAAACCCAAACTGAAATTTTGAAATAATTAAAATCAAATCCAAATAGCAGTAATCATGTGGCCACCTTCGAGTCCCTCGTAGTACAGTTAGAAAGAAAGGGTGAGTTTACGAAAAATCAGTGTCTAATCCCTTAACGGACAATAGAAATCAGAATATGCAAAGTAGTCTGGGCCGTAGCCTTATTCAATAATGAGCGATGCAGGTTTAGCCTATACAAGAGCGCATCGGGCCTAAGCCTAATACAGTATCAGTACATTGTAATGCAATTATGCATCCCACCCAAATCCAGCTGGCACACCATCCGTACCAACCAACACACCATATGGGGATATAAATCGACCCACTCAGCTAGCACACCAATAACGCAGGCTGTTATTAACAGAAAAAATGACAGAGACACTAGAATTAGAATACGTGGCAAAACCACTAGTACAGAACTTCCTCCTAATCAGACCCCAACCCATGCAGTATGTCATCTCATAAATATTACGTGTATGAAAAGTCATACTCAGTACAATCGTATATGTAAATCTTAAGCACATCAGTCATATGGAGCATAGGGCATAATCGTCATTTTACCATATAGGGGTATTACGGTCATTTTACCCTATAGGCGCATTATAGTCATTTTACCTAGTTCAGGGTTTCAGGTCAGATAACGACCTCTCCGAAGGTCTACAGTCGCCTACAGCAACATAGATAACCTAAATGATCATAACGGTGTAAATGGGCCCAAGTCCTATTACTCGGCCCAAGTGAGCCCACCTGCTCGTGTGGCCCATTTAGCCCAAATTTAGTTACGGCTATGTGACCTACATAGCCCAGTCCAATATTTATCACTTACCGTGGATTTAACTTGTGTGGGGCCCACACGACCCATTTCAGTCCAATGTGGCCCATAATGGCCCAAGTCCACAAAAACGCTCGTGGTGGCCTCTACAGTCTATCACCCATGATTTGTGGGCTCAATTTACCCTACGTGCGGTCGCACTCTCGTGAGACCTCAGATGTCGAAGTTTCAACATTTCAGCTTTTCGACTTTTGCCGAAAGGAAGGGTGTGGTTACACACCTATTTATGCAACCACTCCAAGTTCCTCAAATGCCCAACCTACATTCATTTCCACCTACAGTCAGTCCTTCATTTGTTAGTGTTCATAAACACTACATCCCCAAATCAGTACTCCCACTTACCTTAACTGAAAGTAGTGTGGCTAATTACACATAGATCGATGACTAAAATGATCACACGTTTCTCGCCGGATAACTGCATAAACCATAGATCTTATTAAACATGACCGCTCATAGGTGTGGCTTAACCCATGATAATCAACTCCAAAATAAGGTATCGTATTACATTAATAGAATGGTGAGGAAAAAGGTTTGATTGCCTCTAAAATACTTGTACTACACCACTTCCCGCGAGAACCTAGAAACCCAATGATCCACATAAGAAACCAACAATCGGTCATCAAAGCACAAGGGGAAATGGGGTATTCAGCTTTTAAGAAACAAAATGAGGGAAAACAGGTTAAACTAACAGAAGACAATACAACACATAACTTTTGTTAGGAAATCTTGTAGAAATTGAGGTAATCAACGCTTTCCATAAGGCTCGGTAATCATCAACCAAGAGTAACCAATAGTACAGAAAATCAAAGAAATAGAGAGAGGCAGGGGGACAATCGTCTATTTCAGAAAAATTGAAAAAAAAAGAATAAAATCGCGAGGAGGGAAAGAGAGCAGCCTAGAAAAATCAGCCAAGATGCAGTGGAAATAACAAAAGGGGAAAAAAGGAAGAAAATGGAGAACAGAAGGGGAGTAATCTCGACAGTGCTTGAGGGATGTATTCAGCCAATATTGGAAGAGAAGAAAAAATGCAAAGATTCGGCCAATCAGAGTAAAGAAGAGTGCAAAATTGAAACAACCTCACAATAAAAACACCTTAAAATGAAAAGCTAACTTCGGCTTTAGAGAGAAAAAATACCCAAGAAGGGAAAAATCGAAGCCAAGGTCCCCAGAAATAAACGGCTACCCAAAACACAAAAAGAACCCCTGATAGCTGAATGTATGTATGCCCAAAGCCCTCATACGGCACAACTCTTCTTCCCAACCTAAATTCCTTGATTTCCTCCTAATATCTCTCCATGATTCTCTCCACAAATCACACGAACATCCCATTCAAACTCTATTCAAACTCTCATGACCAAGTCCACAACCACCTCAGTAGAATTTTAATCCAACTCTACCTATCTTACCTCATGGCACTAAAATAAATACACCTTGTATGCCATGGGATTTGAACCGAAATTCTCCCAGTTACCAAGTCACGCCATTTGCCACCAACCACAAGGCTTTTTGTGTCACATTTTACCCACAAATATTTATAAGGCCTACAAGCTAAAGCCAAGGTTTACTTAAGGTGAAAAACTAAAATTTTTACAAAAGCCCAGACTTGAACCCAGGCTTCTCAATCACTCCCAAGCACACCCAAATCACTTAGCCATTAAAGCAAACATGCAATTTGTGCCACTTTCTTGCTTAACTAAAATATTTTTGAGCAATCTCCTAACCGCTCCCATGCTCAAGGCCCAATACTTCTAGGCCCAATTTCGGGGCGTTACATATAAGGTCCTTGAGATGTTATTATACCATAGTTATTGGAGTATTACATAAATGACCATCTATTATATGAATTTTAAATGTTTTCATTAATGGCAATTTAGTAATTATAAATAGTGTTATTAAATTAAAATAAAATAACATTTTGTTCATCATTTTCTTCACTATTGCTGAATGTTAAAGGTGAAAAACACCATTGTTGAGCAAGCTAGGTTCGGCACCTTTGGAAGCTTGATTCGGGTATGTCTTTTGCTCGATTTTTGATAATTTATACTTTTTTGAGAACGTTACTTTGTATACTAGCTAGCCCATGCTTTAATTTTTAGAATTGATGATGAATTGAGATTTTCCATTGCTGATAATGTGATGAATTTGTTGTTGATGATGAAAAATAAATCTTTGTTGATAGATTATTATGTTTAATTAAGTGCTTTTTGACAAAAATGTGTATTAAGGACTAAATTGAGAAATTTGTAAATTGAGGGGTCAAAATGTGAAATAAATTGAATTAATGGGCTACTAGGGACCCAAGGTGAATTCGGCCGAACACGGGCATAGTAAAATTTTGAGTATTTTGTGTTGTTTTGAAATAAGGACTAAATTGTGAAAAATGTAAAATGTTAGGGGCTAAAGTGCAAATTTTTTTTATGTTTTTTGAATTAATTTGAGTAAATATGTTATTAAACAAGCCAAATTTGTATTGAATTAGATCAAGAAATGAGAAAATCGAATTTGGATCAGGAAAAGTCAAAAATTATCGAATAGTTGTTCCGGTCCGTTCGTGTTAGTATGAGGTAAGTTCATAAGTAAATAAATGTTGTTAAATTGAAATATATATATGCATTATATGTGCTAAATTGAGTTGTAAATAAATATATATGTGTTCCCAAATTGAATTTAGCTTTGGAGAATCTGTTCCGAGCATGGATTGATTGAATACGTGAAATTAAGAAAGTTCTGATAATGTGACGACGTATGAAAAGCCCCGTACGAACCATAGGAATAGTTAGGATACATATGTCATGACATAGGATCTGATATGTGTTTTCATGTAAGACCACGTCAGGGACATTGGCATCGACTTATGATTTACGTGTAAGACCACGTCTGGGATGTTGGCATTGTATTTGATTTACGTGTAAGACCATGTCTGGGAAGTTGGCATCGTATTTGATTTTGTGTAAGACCATGTCAGGGATAGTGGCATCAATATTTGATTACATGTAAGACCACGTCTAGGATGTTGGCATTGTACAAGCTTTCCGAGCTATCCGCGAATCCTTATGATTCTGAACGGTTCAATGGGCATTCTGAGAAATGAATAACTATGTGAAATTATATCTGATTCAGGTATGTATAATTTGTTTATGAAATTCAAAAATGAAAGGTGAGTTTGTTTCATATGACTATACGTGAAATATATGACAATGAATGGTATGAATGTATACAACTAAAGGATGTGTTACATACGCTCATTATATGAAATTGTGGTCCTCTGTTTCGGACATGAGAATTATGAAACATGAAACATGGCTTTGATATATGATTAGTATAATAAAGTTGATCTGGTTGGCTATATAATTCATGTATACGAATTTGGTCTATGTGAATAAAGGAATTATGGATGTTCGAGTTTGGAAGTATTTATAAAGAAGTTGATATAATCCTTATAATTTGTAATAAATGACCATGCTTTGATTGGTGATGTAATGAATATGTACGAGCTTGATTTATATGATTGAGCTAACAGATGTTATTCAAATTTGAAAGCATGGTTATCTGTTCAATGATAAATAAGATAAATGGAGTTATTAATGTGGTTATATGAATTTACAAGTACAATGAATGCATATGTGATTGAGATTTGTTAAATTCAGTTTAGTGATATTGATTCATAAATGTCATTGAGATGATTTATTTGCTTATGGCTTACTAAGCTTTCAAAGCTTACTCTGTGTGTTTTTCCTATGTTTCTAGAGTTTTGGAGACTTGCTCGGGTTGGAACTCGTATTGCTTCGGTAAATAAAAGTTGTAACACCCCAAACCCAGCCTAGACGTTATGGCCGAATCTGGCGATGTCCCATTGAAGTGTTTTTCTAGTAAAGTGTTATATCAGTGAAAAACGCTTCATATATTTAACCTGTTTGTGTGTTCCTAATGGTGATTCTGAGATATGTCGTTCATTTCAAAACTTGCGTCACTATCCAAAAATTATTTACTTTAAAAAAGTTATTAATTTCAAAATATCATTTTATAGCAGAAGTTCTTTTAAAACCATTGCGTACTTGCGTTTACTTTGTAAAAAATTGTTTCTTTTAAAAAAATCGAGCTTTCCTAACACTAGCAGTTATGAACCAAAACAAATAAAAATCCCAAATTAAAGTTAAAATCCATAAAGGCCTTATTACATAAAAAATACCCAAAATAAAATTACTTATAAAAATAAAGCAAATATGAAAGTAAATGCGGTTGTGTGGCCACCTTTGAGTCCCTCGCAGCACTTGATCTGCCTAAGCTTGGGGCTTACTTGAACAGATAAACAGAAGGGTGAGTTTACAAGAACTCAGTGTGTAATCCCATATCAAACAACCATACAAAGTTGCAAAAAGCGATGCAGGCCTAAGCCCGCTTCAAAGAATGGTTCAATTTCGATTAGGGCCTTAGCCCATTACAAAGACATCGATGCTCGTTGGGGCCTGAGCCCATCTCAGTGACGGTAATGGTACAGGTATGCAATCAAGAAATCCTACCCAACTAGCCTCTACACTCCATCTCCGTCCAACCCTACACTCCATGTGGGGATATAATCAACCCACCCATCCCTACACTCCAAGTAGTACCGGTTGCGGCACTAAATAGTATTTGCAGCAGAGCTGCCAGTACAGTACACTTCCTCCAATCATAATATACCCATCCCATGCAATGCATCATGAAACATGTCATGTCATATCATAATATTACACATGTACTCAATGTAGATAAAATATCATGCCAAAATATAGTCATACATCACATAGGGGCAAAACAGTCATTTAATCAAATAGGGGTCTAGGTAAACTTACTAACCTATCAGTAGGTCCATAGTCGTCTCTGTTAATCACACATATATTGTACAATTCAAACATCCCAGACGTGGTCTTACATGTAATCACATATCAATGCCACTATCTCGGACAGGGTCTTACTCGCACACATATATCAGTGTAACACCCCAACCCCGGCCTAGACGTTATGGCCGAATCTAACGTGTCACATCGAATTATTTTTCTAAAATATATCTTTTCGGTAAAAATTCAATACTGAATTTAATTCCTTTTATTAATATTTAACAAAGGTTCTCGTCAAAACGTTTACCTTATTAACCAACAGAAGTTATATTAGATTGATTAAAAACGCCTGAACTTTTTTAGTCGATGATGTTTAAAATGCGTATTTTAGAAAACAGTAATTGTTTTAAAAACTTGTTTTAGACTAGCAGTTTAAAAATATATATAGCCCGAAGCCAAATTAAAAGTTAAATCCTCAAATGGCTTTATTACGTAAGTAAAACCCAAAGATAAAATCATTAAATAAATAAAGTCATAAGTAAATCATTTGCGATCGTGTGGCCGCCACTAAGTCCCTTGCAGCTCCAAATCATCTAAGGCTGGGGATTACCTGTACATTTAAAGGAAAGGGTGAGTTTGTGAAACTCAGTGTGTAATCCCTCCAAACAGTTAGACAGTAAACAGTACATGCAGAACAGTCTGGGCTGTAGCCCTATTTAGAACTGAATAGTCTAGGCTTTAGCCCTATACAGTAACGGTGTAGGCCTAAGCCCAACTCAGTATCAGTACAGTGGAGTCATGTAACCCACCCTAATCTATCCAACACACCACCTGTACCAACTAATAGACCATGTAGGGATTAAATCGACCCACCCAGCCAATACACCAATATCGCAGCGAAGCTGCTAATAACAGTATACGTGGCAAAGTCACCAGAACAGTAATTACATGGCAAAGCCACTAATATAGTACTTCCTCTAAATCAGAAACCCAATTCCATACAGTATGTCGTGTCATAAATATTACATGTATGCAGTATATCATACTCAAAACCAGCCTTATAAATGTCATACACACATCAATTAACCTACCATTAGGGGTGTATTGGTCATTTCGTCGGTTAGGGGTAAAACAATAATTTAACCACTCAAGGGTATTTCGATCATTTAACTAATTTTAGGGTCTTAGTACAGATAACGAACCTTCGAAAGGTCTACAGTCGTCTCGAACGACCCAGATAACTCCTATGGCCAAAATAGTGTAAATGGGCCCAAGGCCCATTACTCGGCCCAAGTGGGCCCACACAATCGTGTGGCCCATTTAGCCCAAATACAGTCATGACTACGTGTTCACAATATCCCACTCCATTATTTGCCACTTACCGTAAATTTTGTTCGTGTGGGGCCCACGAGTCCATTGGGCCCACACGGCCAATCTCGGCCCAACGAGGCCCATAATGGCCCAAGCCCACGAGAACTCTCGTGGCGGCCTCTACAGTCTATCACCCATGATTTGTAGCTCGATTTACCATACAAGGGTTCGCACGCTCGTGAGGCCTCAGATGCCGAAGTTTCAGCTTTTCGACTTTTTTCGATTCACAGTTACATAGTGGTGTGAATACACACCTTTATCCAACATTTCGACAGTAGCAAAATTGGGTGTACGATTACACACTTGTTTAGCGAGAAGCAGAGTATCCCACCTGTGATCAACCTACAATCCATCAATGCATACTTGCCAATTCCTAATCAAAGGGTTCATAAGTATTTCATCTCAACCCAACACTTACCACACACTTTTGATGACAACAGTTCTGTCTATTATACTAATCGGATGACAACCACACCCTTTTCTGCTGAGGATTTGAGTTAACCAATAGAATCCATTTTCCATCAGCAAAAAAATAGAAGGTTAATGGACATTCAGCCAAAATAAGCCCACTTACCCCAGTTACCGATTGAATGCCGAAAGAGGGATTTGAACGCCTACGAACATTTGAAAACCCAAACACATGAGAAGGGTCAAAGAGTCAGTAACCCTAAACTGAGTTATTCTACTTTATTGGAGAAAAAAGATACAAAAAGAATCAAGAACAGAGTCAAGAAGCAAGAAATACTTACCCAAGATCAACTGATAGAAATGATAGAACGAAGAAAGAGTCAGTCACTTGTCCGAGCCTAGATGCCCTAATAGACAAAAACCCAAGGTAATGAGAAGGGAGAAGTAATTGACTATAACTTAAGAAGAGAGGAAGAGACGGAACCAGAGATGATCCAGAGATAGCATATTCGGTCAACCTTCAAGAGCAAAATTGAAGATCACAGGTATTCAGTTTAGAAAAGAGGAGAAAAAGAATGCCAATTCGGCAGGGACCAAATGTGAAGAAGAAAGGGAAAGGTTCCCAAAAGAGTGTTCGACACTTGCTATACTGTATTTGGCAATATGATTGAGAAATATGATTGAAAATAGAAAGACCCAAATGGTCAGAAACATACCAAAACAAAATGGGGAAACAAACGCTCAAGAGGAAAGCTACCGAAACAAAAATGAAAAGAAAAGAACCCTATTGTTCCTATACCAATTCAGTACCACCAAAGGAAAATGAAAAGTTCCCCAAAGTGCCAAATACACCTCCCTAAAGAATCCCAAATTCGGCCAACACCTTTCCACCCAAACTCCATGATTTTTTCCCCTTTATCTCTCCACTTTTCCCTCCTCTAAAACCCTACCAACCTTCATCCAAATCTCTTTTCCCCAAGTCTCAAACCACCTCTGTAGAGTTTGAATCAAACTCCACCTGTCACGCCACAGAGATATAAAATAAAATCCCCTTTAGATTACCTAGGATTCGAACCCATGCTCTCTCAGATGCTCCACACGCTACTTGCCGCTAAGCCACAGGGCTTTTTGTGACATAAAACCACCACAGTTATTTATAAAGCCCATGTGTCAGTATCCAGATTCTTTTAAGAGCAAAATTAAAAATTCTGTAAAAGCCAGGGATTAAACCCAGGACTTCCCAAACACACCCAAATCACCTAGCCATTAAAGTAAACATGGAATTTATGCCAAAACATGAAAAATTACAGACCCTATATTTTTGGGCCGTTACAACTCTACCCCCTAAAAGAAATTTTGGCCTCGAAATTTACCTGGTCAGAATAAGTGAGGGTATTATTGTCACATCACCTCATCTGGTTCCCACGTAGCTTCTTCTGAGCAGTGATTGCGCTATAGCACTTTGACCAGTGGGACAGATTTCCTCTTTAATACCTTAATGTCACGATCTGGTATCTGCACCGGCTCTTCCTCGATAGTTAGATCAAGTCTAATCTCAATTTCCTCAACTGGCACTATGTGTGAGGGATCAGAATAGTATCACTCAACATAGATACGTAGAACACATCATGAATTCTATCTAACTCAGGAGGCAACTCGAGTTGATAGGTGACTGGTCCCACACACTTTAATACTCAGTAAAGTCCGATGAATCTAGAGCTTAGTTTGCCTTTTTGTCCAAATCTCAAAATTTTCTTCCATGGTGAGACCTTCAGAAAGACATAATCCCCTCGATCTCTTTACACTTTAAGTCTGCATAAGACTTTTGCTTATCAAATGCTTCCTTTAACCGTCATCGAATCAACTTTACCTTTTCTTCGGTATTAGAAACCAACTCTGGCCCTAGAACACGCCGCTCACCTAGCTCAGTCCAACATGTAGGAGTACGACACCTACGACCATACAATGCCTCGTACGGTGCTATTTGAATACTGGACTGATAGCCGTTGTTATATGCGAACTCTGATAATGGCAAGTAGTCCTCCCAGCTGCCTCGAAAATCCAATACACAACATCTTAACATGTCCTCCAGGATTTGAATCACCCTCTCTGACTGACCATCTGTCTGAGGGTGGAACGCAGTACTAAAGTCCAACCTTGTACCCAGAGCCTCGTGTAACTTCTTTTAGAACCGAGATGTGAATCTAGGATCTCTATCCGATATGATAGAAACTGGTACCCCATATGGTCTCACAATCTCAGCCACGTACAATTTAGCCAACTTCCGCAGTGAATAATCAGTGCGAACCGGTATAAAGTGGGTCGATTTAGTCAACCGATCTACAATAACCCATACCGAATCCTTTTTAGTTGGCGTTAAGGGTAGCCCAGTTACAAAATCTGTGGTTACCCTCTCCCACTTCCAGAGTGGAATCTTTACTGGCTGCAGTAACCCAGAAGGTAGTTGATGCTCAGCCTTAACTTGCTGGCATGTCAAGAACTTACCCACGAAATCAGTAACCTCGCGCTTAAGCCCTGGCCACCAGTACAACTCACGAAGATCTCGATATAACTTATTTCTGCCAGGATGCATAGCATACGGACTACTAAGCACTTCTTGCAGTATAGATTGCCTCAAATTAGAATCCTTCGATATACAAACTCTCTCACAGAAACATAGTACTCCCTCACTATTCAGCCCAAAATCTGCAGTCTCTCCATTCTCAACTAATCAGAAATGAGGAACCAATGACTCATCCAACAATTTTTTCTCCCTAACTTGATCAATCCAGGTCGGTCTTATTTGAAGCTCAGCCAACAAGCTACCATCACCGAACAAGCTGAGACGACCAAACATTGCTCTTAAATCAGATACAACCCTACGGCTCAGTGCGTCAGCCACCACGTTAGCCTTACCAGGGTGGTACTCAATTGAACAATCATAATCCTTGAGCAACTCTATCCATGTTTGTTGCCTAAGGTTCAACTCCTTCTGAGTAAAGAGGTACTTGAGGCTTTTATGATCTGTGTAAATAGTAGACTTCTCACCGTATAAGTAATGCCCCCAAATCATCAGTGCGAAAACCACCGCAGTTAACTCCAAGTCGTAAGTGGGGTAATTTGCCTCGTGAGGCTTAAGCTGACGAGACGCGTAAGCGACCACCTTACCCTCTTGCATCATGATCCACCTCAGTTCTTGATTACACCAGGATATCGTCTATAAACACAACTACAAACTGATCCAGATAGGGCTGGAATACTTTGTTCATCATATCCATGAAAGCAGCTGGTGCATTCGTCAACCCAAATGACATCACTAGAAACTCGTAGTGACCATACTGAGTCCTAAACGCAGCCTTGTACACATCAACCTCCTTAACCTTTAGCTGATGGTACCCAGATCAATGATCTATCTTGGAGAAAATCGAAGCTCCTCGCAGCTGGTCAAACAGATCAGCTATCCTCGGTAAAAGGTACTTGTTCTTAATAGTCAGTTTGTTTAGTTGACGATAATTGATGCACATGTGCATGGACACACTGGCTAACAGTCCGCCTGGTGCTACATCATAGGCACATTGGGACCGTAGATAATTGTAACCATATACATATAAAATATTCTTCTTCACGAATAACACTAGTGCTCCCCACGGGGACACACTCGGTCGAACGAATCCTCGATCTAGTAGTTCTTGAATTTGAGCCTTTAACTCCACTAGCTCCTTCAATGCCATCCTATAAAGGGTGATGGACACCAGGGCTGTTCCAGGTAGGAGCTCAATACCGAATTCGACCTAACGGCCTGCAGGCAACCCATGAAGCTCTTTGAAAAATACATCCAAAAACTCCTTAACAGTTCTGACATCTCCAACAGAAGGACCTTTAGAATTAGAAATGCTGACGTAAGCTAGAAATGTCTTGCAACCCTTACGAACCAATTTCTCGGCCCTTAATGCTGAGATTACGTTAGACAGATAATCTCTTCGCTCCCCTATCACAGTCAGCTCCTCATTCTTAGTAGACTTCAACAGCATATGCTTAGCAGCGCAATCCAATTTCACACGGTGTTTCACTAGCCAATCCATGCCTACTATAATATCGAATTCTCCAAACAACAATTCCATCAAATTCGCCAAAAAGACAACCCCTTGGACTTCTAGGGGCACGTCTCTGAACAACTTACTCACCCTAACTGATTGTCCTAGTGGACTCAACATAGTCATCTCACTAATAGTATTTTCAAAATGAATACTCAGCGACCCAGACACCATGTTAATTAAAGCAGTGTATGGTACATTATAAATCAGGAATGTACCAGTTATGACGTTAGGGGCGTTACCATCCTCTCAACGACGAACAGCATAAACCAAGGTTGGCTGTCTCACCTTAGTGTTACCAGCACCTCTGCCCAGTGCTCCACGACCTTGTACCAAACCATTTCCACCCCTGGCCTATCTACGGCCTCTCGGTGGCTACTGACCACCTCTCTCTGGCTAAACATAGCCCTGACCTGTAGCTTGCATCTAAACAAGCCTCTAAGTATAGTTTTTAACCTGATGATCCATGGACCCACAGCAAAAGCATGCTCCAGTTAGTTACCAACACTCACCCTGGTGAGCTCTACCACAATCAACGTAAGGCTGCAGTCTTGCAGCAATAATAGGAACCACTTGGACAGGCCCATCAAATCTGGCCCTCCTAATAGGCCTTCTAAAAGAACCTGAGGGTCTAAAATCCCTTTTATTTCTACCCCTATCTTTCTCGCAGTTCTGGCGCTCAGAGCGCTTCACATCCTCAGTAATCTTTGCTTTCTCAACAAGGGCAGCAAAGTCTCACTCCCTTTGCAGAGCTATCAGCACACGTAACTCATCCCAGAGCCATCCACGAATAGCACATAGCGTTCATACTCAGTTGCGACTATCCCTAGAGCATACCGACTCAGCCGTGGAAACTCTGCCTCATACTCTGCCACAGTCTTATTCCCCTGGGTCAAGTTCAGAAATTCCTTCCTTCAGGTATCCATATAACTTGCGCCTACATACTTCCCTAAAAAGGCCGCTTTGAAGAAATCCCATGTCAAACGGTCGACCTACGTACCCTCTTTCACGGTGAACCACCATTGGTAGGCCTCATCTCGCAGTAAGACACTGCTCCTTTTAATTTTTGCTCCACATTACAATCAAGGTCGTCCATTATCCACTTGGTAGCCTCCAACCAATACTCTGCCACGTTTGGGGTTACACTAGAAACACCCCTAAAGATTTTTGCTCCATTAGGCCGGAGTCGCTTAGAAAGACCCTCGACCCACTAATCCAGTACTTGCTCCAGTAACCCTTTCAAGAACATGTAGCATTGCCTGGGATAGAGCATCATCCCCAGCTACTTGGTCATGAGACCCTGTCTCAGTTACTGGTGAGGCTGGTGCCTCCCTAGCAGGCATGTGACCAGATGCTGAAGACCCAGCTCTAGTACTTTCTCGGCCTCTACTATGGCCTTGTGTACCCCTTTCGCGAGTACCTCTTGTGCTCATTTTGCTAGCAAATTATCTAATTAAAAGTCTTATGTATCAGTTTATAATTTCAGTAATTATTAACAATGTGTTATAAATGACATTAATTAGGGTTTGTTTCAGCAGAACAAAATCTTACTACAGTTTTCAGTCTTCTATAGTCTCAGTTTACTCTAACTAAAGAGTTTCAGTGTAGTCCTACTACCTATAATAGTAATACATTTCAGTCTATAACAATAAACAGTGTCAAAAAACTTACAGAATTGGTGCCGAAGACTCGGTGTGCCACATTTCCAATCACAACGTTTAAAAAAACCAAATAAATTTTCAAAAACCCATTCCACAGCCGAGTTTTACAACTTAGCTCTGATACCACTAAATATAACACCCCAACCCTGGCCTAGACATTATGACTGAATCTGGTGTGTCACATCAAAGTATTTTTCTAAAATAGATTTTTTCAGTGACTTTAATTCCTTTTACTAATATTTAACAAAGGTTCTCGTCAAAACGTTTCCCTTATTAACCAACAGAAGTTATATTAGATTGATTAAAAAAGTGAAAACTTTTTCAGTAGGTGAAGTTTAAAACGCGTATTTTAGAAATCAGTAATTGTTTTAAAAACTCATCCTAGACTAGCAGTTTAAAAATATATATAGCCCGAAGCCCAATTAAAAGTTAAATCCTCAAATGGCCTTATTACATAAGTAAAACCCAAAGATAAAATCATTAAATAAATAAAGTCATAAGTAAATCATTTGCGATCGCGTGGCCGCCACTAAGTCCCTCGCAGCTCCAAATCATCTAAGGCTGGGGTTTACCTGTACATTTAAAGGACAGGGTAAGCAATCGGCTCATTACGCTCTAAAATCTCATACGGCCCAATAAATCTCGAACTCAATTTGCCTTTATGACCTAATTTGAGTATTTTCTTCCACAATGAGACTTTTAAAAAGATTTTATCTCCAATCTGAAACTCTATATCTTTTAATTTCATGTTCGCATACGATTTCTGACGATCTGACGTTATTTTCAAACTTTCACAGATCACTTATACTTTCTGTTCAGTCTCTCTAATCAAACTGACTCCATGTATCTTATTTTCACTGAGCTTAGTCCAATAATATAGTGTACGACATTTACGACTGTACAAATCTTCATAAGGTGCCATTTTGATACTCGATTGAAAGCTATTATTGTACGCAAATTCAATCAGAGGTAAGTATCGTTCCCACGTACCTTCTAACTCGAGAATGCAACATCTCAACATATTCTCAAGTATCTGAATGATTCGTTCGGACTGACCATCTATTTGCGGATGGAAAGTAGTGCTTAAATGTCATTTAGTACCTAGAGCATCTTGCAGTTTCTTCCAAAACCGTGATGCAAACCTCGGATCTCTATCCGAAACAATAGAAATAGGCACACCGTGTAATCTCACAATCTGAGAAATATACAATTCAGCTATCTTATCAAGCGAGTAATTTGTACGAATCGGAACAAAATGAGCCGATTTAGTTAATCTATCAACAATAACCTAAATTGCATCTTTCTTGCTCGGTGTCAATGGTAAACCAGATACAAAATTCATAGTAACTCTGTCCCATTTCCACTCAGGTATCATGATCAGCTGAAGCAATCTAGAAGGTACCTGATGCTCAGCTTTTACTTGCTGACAAAATAAACATTTCAAAACAAAGTCAGAAATGTCTCGTTTCATACCATGCCACCAGTAAAGCTGTTTCAGATCATTGGACATTTTTGTACTACCTGGGTGAACAGATAACTTACTGCTGTGAGCTTCATTCAAAATCATCTGAATCAACTCTGAATTTCTCAAGACACATATTCGATTTTTGAACCTCAAACAACCATCAGCATCAACTCTGAACTCTAAATCAGCATCTGAATCACGTTGAGCCCGTTTTGCCAATAAATCATATCAAATTTTTGAGCGCCACAAATTTTTGAATAAATAATGGTCTTGCTTTTAATTCAGCTATTATCGAACCATCATCAGACATAGCCATATGCACATTCATTGCACGTAAAGCAAACAGTGATTTTCATCTTAGAGCATCAGTAACAACATTAGCCTTCCCCGGATGGTAGTCAATTACAAGCTCGTAGTCTTTTAGCAATTCTAACCATCGGCATTGTCTCAAATTCAGATCTTTTTGAGTCATCAAGCATTTCAAGCTTTTGTGATCAGAATAAACATGACATTTCTCACTGAACAGATAGTGACGCCAAATCTTCAATGCAAACACAATAGCTGCCAATTCTAGGTAATGTGTCAGATAGTTCTTTTCATGTGGCTTTAACTGTCTCGAGGCATAAGCTATAACTTTTCCTTCCTGTATCAAAACACAGCCCAAACCATTTAAAGATTCATCACTATAAATAACAAATTCTTTACCCGATTCTGGCTGAACTAGCACTGGAGCTTCAGTCAAAAGGGCTTTCAACTGATCAAAACTTTTCTGGCACTTTTCTGACCACTCGAACTTAACATATTTCTGCAATATCTTCGTCATCGGGGCTACAATCATAGAGAAACCTTTCACGAACCGCCTATAGTAACCAGCAAGTCCCAGAAAACTTTGGACTTCAAAAACATTTCTCGGAGGTTTCCAATCAAGTATAGCTGAAATTTTGCTCGAATCAACACGAATACTCGATGCTGATACAACATGGCCCATAAAAATGACTTCACTTAACCAGAACTCACATTTACTAAACTTTGCATACAACTGATTATCTCGCAAAGTCTGTAACAGAAGTCTCAGGTGTTCGGCATGTTCAGTTTCATCACGGGAATATATTAAAATGTCATCTATGAACACAACCACGAATCGATCTAGATACTGTCTGAAGATTTGGTTCATCAAATCCATGAAAATAGTAGGTGCATTAGTAGGTCCAAATGGCATAACCAAAAACTCATAGTGTCCGTACCACATTTGAAAAGCAGTCTTTTGCACATCGGAGTCTTTAACTCGTAACTGATAGTAGCTTGATCTCAAATCTATTTTTGAAAACACTGTAGCCCCTTTCAGTTGATCAAACAGATCATCAATCCATGGCAACAGATACTTATTCTTTATAGTCACCTTATTGAGTTGTCTATAATCAATGCACATTCTCATAGTTCCATCTTTCTTTGTCACAAACAACACTGGTGCACCCCAAGGAGAGAAACTCGCGCGAAACCTCTATCTGTCAATTCCTGCAACTGAGCTTTCAATTCTTTTAATTCAGTAGGTGCCATTCTATATGGAGCTATCGATATCAGAGTCTTCCCAGGCACTAACTCAATACCAAACTCTACCTTTCGAATAGGTGGCAAACCTGATAATTCTTCAGGAAAGACATCTGGATACTCGCATACAACAGGTACTAATTCAATGTTTCTTTCAGCCATTTTACTATCAAACAAATAGGAAAAATAAGCTTCGCAACCTTTCCTCACATATTTCTGAGCTAACATCGAAGATATCACTACTGGTAACCCATTCAGATCATTTGATTCAATTCGAATAATCTCATCAGTCTGGCATCGTATATCAATAGTCTTTCTTTTGCAGTTTACCACAGCATCATGCAAAGTCAACCAATCCATATCCAGAATTATGTCGAACTAATTAAATGGTAACAACATCAAATCAGCCAGAAAGCATAGATCTCGAATCATCAAAGGACAATTCTTACACACTTTATCCACCATAACACATCGACCCAAGGGGTTTGACAGTCTAATCACAAACTTAGTAGACTCAACAAGCAGAGTCTTACTAAATACTAAAGTCTCACACACATAAGAATAAGTCAAACCTGGATCAATCAATGCAATTACATTAGTATCATAGAGACTGAAAGTACCAGTAATAACATTTGGGGATGAAACCTCCTCACTTGCGCGAATAGCAAAGACTTTGGTAGGTGCACGAGCCTCAAATCTAACTGCTGTATCTTTAGTCCCTCTCTATCTACTACTCACATTACCTACATTTCTGGGTGGTCTACCTCGAGCTGTAGTGTTACCCAATCTCGTATTCTATACTGGATTTTCTTTAGCTAACTCTGGGCATTCACAAATATAATGATCCATCGATCCACATTTAAAACAGGCCTGATCATGCAATCTGCAACTGTCGGGATGTCATTTACTGTAACATTCACACTCATGTTGATTTGATCTGACATTACCCACACTAGCTACTAAGGTAGCTCTCAAACTCACAGGTGGTCTATTCTGATCCCGTCAAGAATAACCCGATGTAGCCTTAGCACGACTAAAATCATCTCGGGACTTCTTTGGTGACGACTGGAATGACTTACCAGATGATCTTTTACATGCATCTCTAACTTCAAAGTTTGCATTTCTTTTCTCTTTCTTGAGCTCTTCAGCTTTGCAAGCTCGCTCAACCAGTACTACAAACTCTTTTATCTCAAGTATGCCAACTAACAGTTTAATGTCTTCATTCAGTCCATCTTTAAACACATTATAGCTTCGGTCGAAACACACTCTTGGGCATACCGACTAAGTCTTAGGAATTTTAGCTCATATTCTGTCACGGTCATTCGACACTATTTCAACTTTAGAAATTTCTTGCGCTTCTGGTCGATAAATCTCTGGCTGATATATTTCTTACGGAACTCAGTCTGAAAGAATTCCCAAGTCACCCGCTCTCTCAGAACCACCGATACCAGTGTATTCCACCAGTGATATACAGTGTCTCGTAACAAAGATATAGTACATTTCAAACATTTATCTGGGGTACAGGACAGCTCATCAAACACACGGATAATATTATCAAGCCAAAACTCAACCTGCTCAGCATCATCATCATCAATAGCTTTAAACTCTTCAGCCCCATGTTTTTTGATTTTATCAACAGGTGGCTTATATAATATCAACGGATCACTTACTTGAGGTATAGCAGGCATCGAAGATGGATTAGTCGGGGGTGGAGGTTGTTGTGCAGCCGAATTAGTCCAGATATATTGAGTAAACCAGTCGTTCATCATTTGATAAAAGGCTTGTTTAGCCTTACTCTCTTGATTGCATCAAGCTTTCGAGGGGCTCATTCAAGACTTACTCGAACTACTACTCAACAAAGAATAAGAGCTTTAGTTTCGGCTCATCGGGATAGAGATAGGAAAAAAAAGAATTTTTGTCGTTTGTGGATTACTCTAATAAATGCAGTATTTACGGAGTGAGGGTATCCTATAGTTATAGTAGATTAATACACAATCTGTACAAGAAATAGTTGCTTCTGAATCATAAAATACTTGCACAAATAGCTATCTCAAATAGGAATTGTCTTTATATGATTTCCAACGAGATTAGAAAATAAGGAGATCGGAAGAAATCCAACGAAATGCTTTAAATGAAATGGGGTTCCCTCAAGAATGAACTCGGAGAAGGTAGAGTAGAAATTAATATGATAAAAAATTTTGATTCTGACGAAGTCGATCGAGAATCAACTGGTGTTGTCCCTTGCGTGGGAGCAGGCACTACACTCTCAACATCATCAGCAATAGCTCTGTCGGGATCCATTTACTATATGAAAACACATTTTTCAAATGTTAGAAGTCATCACACTATCGTAGTATATATTATGGCATGTATAGCTAGACTCACACATGCTACATTAGGGTCAGATTAGGGTCATAAGGCATTACAAAGTAAAAGCACATTTCCAAACAATTATATAAATACACATGAACAAGTCTCGAAGATTGGTCAAAATTTATTTCATAAACTAACACAACTCTTAAATTTGAAGCGTTTCATATCATATTTATATTTATACAGTCATATCATTCTTATGCAACAATATAAAATATATCGTTTAGAACATTAAAGCATATATTGATTTTAACAAAGATAAGACATAGACCTAAATGATTATCCAACTATTATAATACATGAGTATACATTGACTTTTCATATTAACTAGTGATATCATTACTCAATTCAAACTCAAACATCATTTAAATATCTAATATAAATTGAATTTATACTTAAAATCACATGTCAATACATTATACAAAAAAATATCTTTATATATATATATTTACAGACTAACCCAATTAGTGTCAAATATCTAATTCAAAAAACAACCACATAAGTCACATAATAATGCTGAATATTTATGCATGCTAATACCATGTAATGGTTCATTTATGAAACTAACTTTTATGACTTAAATGAATGTTTTGTCGTAGTAACCGAATACATATAACTAAATATATATATTTCATACTTATCAACAAACATAGACCACAACCAAATTCCCAATCCCCTTGTTTCAATCATTTTGTCTTAAAAACATATAATTCAAATAATACATCAAACCACTTCATTACATGTATATTCACAAGTGCTGAATCATAAATAGCTCAAAAATAATATTCATATCTCCCATCTCATAACCGAATGCCAAATCACATATAACATGTTGACTGAATACTACAACCAAAATTTAAATAATTGTTTATCTGCTCATACCATAACCGAATCAACCTAATGCATATATCCAAAATCACTAAGCAACATTAACGCTCAGAATAGATATCACAAGTATCATTCAACCATGGCACATTGTATAATAACCAAAAAGAGCTTAAACCATAGCCCAACAAAACCAAATTTAAGCATGGAAGTTAAGCCATTTTCGCGTGGCCTTTATACATATATATTTTTTTAAAATAAACCAACCCCATAGTTAGCCTATACATGTCATAGATTTAATAGTTCACTTATAAAAGTACCAGAAACAATTGATAGTGTGATTGACTTTGCTGGCGATCCCCGAGCTCGTAACTTGAATCCAAAAATCTATAAAACAGAGTAAACATGAATACACAGAGTAAGCTATCATAGCTTAGTAAGTCATAAGCAAATAAACAACACAGAGTAAACATGAATACACAGAGTAAGCTATCATAGCTTAGTAAGTCATAAGCAAATAAACAACCTAATAATATAAATAACTCTTTATAAACTAAACCGAATTACATCAACATTACCTACTTAATATCAAACTTACAAATTTCATAAGTAAAACATTTTCATAGACATTTTTCCACCTTGGCCGAATGCTCACATAGTCAATTTAAGTAATTTTCATTCAACTTTCCAAGACAATATGTCTTTAGATAACCAAATATTCATACACTCATAAACACAAGCTCAAGTATCATAATACGACATCATGTACACACATTTCTTGAATGGTCGAATATACATGGTCACATATATAACCTTCTTTTGCATCACACATAATTTGTAACAACTATCAAGGACATACTTACCTTATTACTAGTAGCTAACAAGCTAATTCATACCTGACCATTTAGCTCATTTTACACATCTAATCACGATTTACCTTTGCCCGATGAACCATTCAGAATTGGATAGGACACTCGGATAATCACACATATATCGTACAATGCGAACGTCCCAGACGTGGTCTTACATGTAATCACATATCGGTGCCACTATCTCAGACAAGGTCTTACTCGCACACATATATTAGAGTCACATATCGATGCCATGGTCTTACTCGCACATCACATATCGGAATCCTATGTCATGACATATGTATCCTAGCTATTCCTAAGGTTCATACGGGACTTTCAGATGTCGTAACCCAGTCGAAACGAAGTCGTAAACATAGTTTCCAAGCTTAACAACATTCAGCTATTGCATATATAATTTCACATATTTCATTTCAGCATGTATAACTTGCATATAACTAAAATTAAATACGTCTATTTGCTTATAAACTTACATCGAACGATGTAAAATAGAACAGAACGACTAGTCGACAACTTTCATTTTCCCCCGATGTAAATCTGATTTCTTTTGTTCTTGATCTAAACATATTCAAATTTAGCTCATTCAAACATATTTTCATTCAATTTAATCCAAAAACACATAAATGGGAAAATTACCATTTTACCCCTGACATTTTACACTTTTGACAATTTAATCCCTATTGCACAAAAAACGAACTATGCAAAATCTCAACATACCCATGTTAGGCTGAATGTTCCTAGTGTCCATACAAGTTCATATATTTTATTTATTTCACATTTTAGTCCCTCAAATTATTATTTTTGTAATTTAGTCCTAAATACTCAAAATCATCAAAAACTCCAATACAAAACATGTTAACCCAAAATATATCTTTCATATTTCATTATCAAACAACAAAAGTCACAAGCTCTCAACAATGGCAAAACTCAAAATATTCATCAAAATAAAAAAATTAAGCATGGGTTTACTAGTACTCAAAGCAACGATCTCAAAAACGTAAAAATTATAAAAAACCGAGCTAAACACATACCTGGATTGAGCTTAGAAATGGTCGAACCCTAGTTTCTTTTCTTTTTCTTTCTTGTTTAAGTTTCGGTGGATGAAGATGATAATATAAACCATATTATAAATTTTATGTTTTATGATATATATGTTATTAACCATTTTTACAATTTTAACGTTTTAAATTAAATTAATAAACCCTTATACCAAGGTTCCTACTTTGCTAAGTAGCGGGTCGAGGTACCACCTTGAAAACTTATAAGCATTTGGGTCAATATTTTCTAATATTGGTTCATGTTTGTTTTTGAGATCATTTTCATTCCACTCCATTCCATCCTTTCGTTTTATCATAATCGAACCATCAATTCACTTCACATCTGTTGTTTGTTATCCAATTACTATATTTATTTCCATCTTTTATTATTTTTCTATAACCGAACCTACATAAACTTCATATCCATAAACCCATCTTTGAACCCTTTTTACATAGCTTCCCCCATTATTCACTTAAAACATCCTTTGAACAAACTGAACGATACTTCTTCGTAGACGATTGGGCAAACTCGCATACGACTCGACTCACCCCCATGCGAATCGTATCAGTAGGGATGGGTGTGTTGATTATATCCCAACATGGAGTGCAGGGCTAGATAGAGATGGAGTGTAGAGGCTGGCTGGGTAGGATCTTTTGATTGTATAGTTGTACTGTACTGTCACTGAGATGGGCTATGGCCCAAATTGATACTGATATTGTAATGGGCTAAGGCTCTAACTAAGACTGAACCATTACTGAATTGGGCTTAGGCCCAGACTGTACATGCTCACTGTTTGTTTATTTGATATAGGATTACACGCTATTTGTTTATTTGATATAGGATTACACGCTAAGTTTCCATAACTCACCCATCTTTTTAACTGTATAGATAATCCCCAGTCTTAGGCAGATCGGTGCTGCAAAGACTCAAAGGTAGCCACACAACTGCGGATACTTTCATTTTTGGTTTTTAAATTATAAGTAATTTTATTTTTGGTATTTTTACTATAATAAGGCCTTTATGGATTTTTACTTTAATTTGGGTTTTTATTTGATTTGATTCATAACTGCTAGCAGTAGGGTAAGACGCGAGTTTTCAAAAAGATAAATGCTTTTCAAAAATACCACGAATACGTAACCTGTTTTAAGAGCTTCCGCAAGAAATAACATTTTAAAAAGTTAATGAAGGCTTAGTATGATTAACTTTTTGCCAAACGGTTTACGTTTTGGAAATGAACAAGACATCCTAAAATCATCGTTAAAGATCACAAAGAGGTTAAATATAGAACGGGTTTTTCAATAATATCTCACTTTACGAAAAACATTTCAATGTGACATCACCAGATTTGGGCATAACATCCAAGCCAGGTTTGGGGTGTTACAAGGTAGATAATTAAGTATTAAAGGCACTTATAAGAATCAACACACTCTAAACACTCATACACAAATTTATTAATGAACATGCAGCTCAAATCACCTTATTTAAAATGAAAATAAACACACTTTAATTTATGCATAAAAAGTAACAGCCAAATTAAATAACATACTTATATAAACAAACTCAAACATATTTAACAACTAAGATGCTTAAATGCATGGTTTAAGATGTAAACTAAATGAACAAATAGGTTACTTATTGCATGACTTAATTTAATGATGCAAACTTTAACTAACATAGGAGTTACATAATGCATGACTGTATTAAATGTAGAACACATATTAATGATGTTCAAACTATGACATAATTAAAGACTCATACTAATAATGTTCAAACTATGACATAATTAAAGACACAAACTAAAATAACTAAAGTAACTAAAATAAATGAATCAAAGTCCTTATTTTCTAGCAACCAAATTAACAAAATGAAATTAAAAACTTCATTTTGCACTTGGGCCCCTCGTGCTTGGGCCAATTTCGATGTCGTCGAGGTGTATCGAAACATGATTGCGGTCAGGATCGCATCAAGCAGGCTTGAGGATATCATCAACAGAATCATTGACACGACTAATAGGGGTGATAGTGTTAAGAGATTAAAGGAGACGCGTTGTAAGTTGAATTATCTCTATGCACGAGAGGAAAAATATTGGGTGCAAAGATCGAGGGCCCAATGGCTTAAGGAAGGCGATAGAAACACTAAGTAGTTTCATGCAAAAGCTACTGGCAGGTTTAAAAAAATAGGATTGATAAGCTTAAAGATGCTCAAGGTGATTGGGTCACTAATAGCAAAGATATTTGTAAGGTGGCCAAAAACTATTTTGGAACTTGTTTCGTGGAAACAATATCAACCACAAAGAATTGGGCTTTATTAGGGAATGCATCACTAGGGAGAATAATGATTTGATTACAAGGGAGTATACCGAGACTGAAGTTTTTTAAGCCATCAAACATATGGACCCTAGTAAAGCCCCTAGAGTCGATGGTCTCTCTGGAAGTTTTTTCAAGCAGCATTGGGATATTGTAGGAAAGGAAACCTTGAGGTTTTGCTTGGATGCGCTTAATGGGTAGGAGAATATTTCCTTGGTTAATGAAACCATTATTATTTTAATACCCAAAATTAAAGATCTTTGCGATATGACTAACTTCTGCCCTATAAGTCTATGCAGGTACATCTACAAGAATGTTGCTAAGGTTATATAAAATCTTTTAAAAGCTATACTCCCCGATTGTATAAGCCAAAATCAAAGCACTTTCGTCCTGGGGAGAATGATTCATGACAACATATTAATCGTGCACGAGCTCCTTCACTATCTTCAAAGTGCTTGAAACAGGCCAAATAAAGGTTGTGTCATCAAACTTGACATGAGTAAAGCTTATGATCACATGGAATGGAATTTCATCGAGGCGGTTATATGGAAAATGGGCTTCGACAAATGATGGATCGACAAAATTATGGCTTGTGTTCGTTCTGTGAGGTATCTTATTAAGTGTAATAATATGTTATCGGTGACTATTATTCCTAAGAGGGGCCTCCACCAAGGGGACCCTCTTCCTCCGTATCTATTTTTATTTTGTATGGAAGCTTTCTCTAGAATGCTTATTCAAGCTCAAAACAGTAATGCGCTTAGAGGCATCCATACTAGCAGAAATGGTCCGAGGATAACTCACTGTTCTTCACTAATGATGCTCTCCTGTTTGTGCAAAACAAAAAAAAGTGATGTTGATTGAGTTATAAACATCCATAGAAAGATTGCCTCTACCTCTGGTCAAGAAATTAACTATGAAAAATCTATGGTTCTATTCAGCCCCTTAAGAGATCAAAGAAGATATTTTGGTGACCTCCTGACATGAAAATTGTGGAGAAGCTTGACAAATACTTAGGCCTCCCCATTCCTATTGGTAAAAGGAAAAGAGAAGTGTTTTTTGAGGTAACTAACAAATTTTCTTGCAGGATAAACAGTTGGTCTAAAATTACTCTCATATGGAGGCAAAGAGATTTTTATAAAGGTAGTATTATAATCTATCCCTACATATGCGTTGTCTATTTTCTTGGCCCCTAAAAGCGTGATCGAGGAGCTTCAATCTAAGATAAATAGAGTATGATGGTCTAGAAAGGAGAGTGGAAAATATTGGTCCATACTCCCTTGGAAGAATTTATGTCAGCCAAAAAGGATGGGGGGTATAGGCATTCGAGATATGCAACTTCTCAATATTGTACTATTGGGCTGTCTAGTCTAGAAACTCATCAACAACAAGGACTCCCTTTGTTTTAAAGTTCTGTGTAACGCCCGCAGAATTTTGGGCCTAAAATTATTATTTTTGAGCATGGGAACAGTTAGGAGGCTGCATATTAATATTTAGTTGTACAAGAAAGTGACACTATTGCATGTCTGATTCAATGGTTAAGTGCTCTGGGAAGTCTCTGAAAAGTCTTGGGTTCAAGCCTGGGCAGGTGCAAAAAGTTTTGTTTTTAAAGGAATAAGCACTGTCTCTAGGCAGTAGGCTTTTAAATAAAAATGGGTAAAACATGACAAAAAGGGCCTGCTAGTCTAAGTGATAAGTGGGGTGCTATGGTTACTTGAGGTCTGAGGTTCGAATCCTACTTTGAGCAGTGGAGTGTTTTATTTTGCTACACTTGTCGTGTGGGTAGTAAAGGTTAATTGAAACATTGCTGAGTGGAGTGGAGTTTGAATTGGTCATGGGGGGATTGTAGGAGGGAATGTTGGGATGTGGATAGTGATCGATTGGAGAGATTTGAGGTGATATTTTAGGAGAGAATCATGAGGAGATGAAGAGAAGGAAGTGTTGTGTCGAATAGGGATTCTAGGCACTCAAAAAATCGTTGTTGGGGAGGAATTTGACTTTGGGGAGGAATTTTAGTTTCAGTTTGTGACATCCCTAATTTGACCCTAGTCGGAAAGTGGTTTCGGGACCACAAAACCGAGTCATAAAAATAATTCACTGTCATATTTGATGCTTATTATATATGAATATGCATGTGTGAAAATTTCATGCTTAAATTTTGTTAGTAATATGTGAAATTTATTAAATAGGACTTGTGTGAGAAAATTTAGAAATGTGCTAGGCAAATGATAAAGTGGCCTATTAATGCATGTTATAAAATGTTTGTACTTGCATGTCAAATAACCCTTTTTGTTTTTAGTGGCCGGCCATGATGAGGAATTTATATTAAAAATAGATGTAAATAATTACTTAATGGTTGTATAATTGTATTTGGTAAAAGAATAAAAAATAAAAAATAAAAGTGATAAAAACAAAGCTTCATTTTTGGTTCTTCTTAGTAAATTGAAGAAAGAAAGAGGAAAAACCATTATTTTGGCTTGTTTAAAAGCTTAATTCTTTAATGATTTGCTAAAGGAGAGGGAGAGGGTTGTAGCAAGAAGGTGTAGGAGCATATTAGAAGCTAGGATCAGCTGGGGAAAAATCTCTGTGAGTTTCTTACATCATTTTTCCTTTTCTTTTTCTTAACTGCTCTATTAAAATGTCAAAACTGGTTCGTCTGGTATGAAGGGAAATGAATAAATAGTGATGTATTTATTATGTTTGAAACCTGTGAATAGGAGTGTTTAATGCTGCCATTAATGTAGCTGGATAGGTAATCAAGACAAATTTAATCTTTGCAGATGTATGACCGAATGTCATTGATGTGCTAAATTAATGATGTTTATTTAGTTGCGGTTTATGGTGTCTAAACCTGATTTTTAAAGGGGTTAATGCAACAATTTATGAAGTTATTGAATGAGAATAAAAGCAAAGTAAATGCTGTAGAATTTATGTCTAAGTGTTAGTTAATGTGCTGGTTAAATGGTGTTCAATAGCTGTATGTTTATGTTGTTTGGGTTGTTGATGGACAATTAATTACGATAGGAGAAATGGTTGTAATAATGCTAATTAATGATGTCTAAATTGATGACAAATTAAGTCGTTGGAGAATATAATTGGTAATTAATAGGTTATGCATTAATAAGTTAATTGTTAATTATTATTTAAGTCTGATTTGGTGGGTCATTTGGGCTGCTAAAATGTAGAATTTGAATGCTATCAGAATTGATATTAAGTACCCAGTTATACTGCCATAATTTGTGCATTAAAGTTGTCTATTTTAGAAGTATCCTAATACCGTCTGAATTGGTGTTATTCTTCCAATTATGTTGTAATATTTTGTATATTAATGTTTTTTTATTTTAGAGCATCTTAATGCTATCCAAATACGTAAGTCTTTGAGACTTTCTTTTAGGTTTCATGAACTAATATAAATTCCTACTGCGTTCATGTTGTCCAAATTTGAATGAACCGAATGTGGTTTGACTTGAATAATGACCGCACTATATTGTCCGATTTTTGGACAGATTAAATATGTTTTACATGAATGATTTTCTAGATTTAATGTTGTCCAAGTTTAGATATATTGAATGTGATACCATCTTAACAAATTTAGTGTTGTGCCTTATTCATGGCTGTCCGAAACAATATATATATATGGTATTTTTAGTATATTTGTCCATTGATAAGGTTAACTAGTAGTTCAAGTAAGCATTACTCTATTCGACATGTACATGAATTGGGGTAATAGGTTCGATAATTAGCTTAAGATATACGGGTAATATCACATGTCCGATTATAAGTTAAACATTTGATAGTTGTGGTTCATTGGATATAATGTTTGAATATCACTTTGGGGAAAATATATGATCGGTTGCCTATTACTTAGTTGAAATGAATCTTAATAAATTGATATTCGTATATAGTAAAGTTGGATATGTAGTTAAATAAATCTATTTGTTTTAATTAAGCTCAAGAGCAAAGAGGGGCTAAATCAGATAGGGGAAAAGAGAAAGCAATCGAATAGCCGTTGAAATCGTTCGACAACATCCGAGGTAAGTTCTAGCATATAAGTTTAATTATAATGAAGAATGATATGGAATACGGGTAAAGATGGGACTATGAATTGGTGTAATTACCTATAGTAAAACGATAAGGAATAAGTTACTTCTATGAGCCTTAGCCGATTGGTTATTAGAAAAGTGATATTTAAATTATGATTTGTATGTGATAATAAGAAGTACTTATATATGATGATATGTTTTAAACTCAAATGGTAAGTTCTTAAGTGTTTGGACTTGGAAATTTAAGAGCAAATTGTAATAATCTGCTTAGGACAGCAGCAGCGATAGCGTGATTTTTGAAAATCACCATAAATTGTTGGAGTGGAATTAGAGACTGAATAAAATATGAAATCAAAGCTTAATGAGTCTAGTTTCAAATGAAATAAACAAGAACATATTTTGAAATCTGTACAATGAGAAATTTGATTCCTAGTGAAGAGTGGCCAGTATAGTCGATCAAAGAAATAGGGAAACTTTAAGAAAATTCTGGTTTTGATTGGCCTAACCAAAAATCCTGAAAATTTTATGGATAGAATATATATGAGTCTATTTTTGGGGAAAATTTACGGCACTTCATTTGGAGTTCCGTAGCTCCAGTTACAAATAATTTAATGATTGTTGTTCAAGAAAACAGCTTGTAGTGAATCTGTGATTTTGTTGTAAACATTGATGAAACTAATTGAGTTGCTTATAAGCTATTGCTGAGTTGATGTACAAGATAAATATATAGGTGGTGAGGCCAAAATGGCTAAAATTTAAACGTGTGTAAGTTATCCGAATGGCTATTTTATAAACGTAAGCAATGTATATGTAATATGTGTTGATAGTTTTATAAATTGAAGGTGTAGTGACTTATATGTTGTTTAGCCGAATGGTTGCCATAAGAAGAATGTAAGTCATGTGTGTATTTTCTTATTTAGTGAAAGTTTATTGAAAGGGATATATATATATATATATATATATATTCAAATATGTATTATAGTCGAATGATATTATGACATGAAGTTAAGGTACATGCTATATGCTTATATTCGAATGAGGTTAATGAATTACAATGGTGATAGTTTGTGTGAAATGTAGTAACATGTGATTAAATATACATGGAATTTGGAAAGTATCCGGTTAAGACTCATTGACTTCGTGATGTGGCCTAATGGCTCTTGTGAAATGAGACTAGCTATATTGAGATACTGAATAAGTTCGAATGAAGTGATACCTTATTAATGTGTTTCCGTGTTGGAAAAATCGAAGGTATGTGAATATGAACTAAAGAACTAAACTCCTAAATATATATAAACATTTATGTATGTGCACGAAATGAGTGCATATGATTAAGTGGTTAGAAGTATTGAAAGATTGAATTGGTAATTAGTAACTATGGAAACGGTAAGTGTACAAAGGTTAAGTATATGGTAAGTGATACTTACTTGCTATGTGAACTCGATTTCGTTTGTATTACAAATGTACTTGGGAATCACTTATGAGATGGTTATAAGTTATATTCAACGAGTATTGACTCTATCAAATTATTTATGTAATATGAAAACATGAATATATGTTTCCAAATATGGAAACCGAATGTGATTATAGTGTTATGTTTTAGTTCGACTGATTAAACTAAAAATAGCATTGATGTTTTTTTTTTTATGCGAAGGGGTATATACTCTTAACTTTATATAAAATAGATGAATTACATGTGCATACATAGGGTTTAATCTATTTGACTGAATGGTGATATATCTTGACATTTCAAAACGTGATTTGTGTAAGGTCTAATCTTAAGCGACTTAGCAATAAATCAACAATTACGGATGTTCAGCACATTAAGTTGGCCGGGTATGTATTATGTACTTGTGTAGGCTTATTAAGCCCATCGAGACTTCACTTGGATTTTGTATTATCAAATTTGGCCTTTGCTCGGGGATCGTCAACAACTCGTCACACTATCACTATCCACTGTTTGGTATTGCTATGTTTTGGATTATTTTATGGCATGTATAAAATAGACTAGTAGTGGAATGATACTCTGGTTAATGTATATAAGCCATGTGTAAATGCCATCCTTTGAATGTGTACTTATAGAAGTTTAATTTTATCCCTGGCTGTATTTAGCATTTATCTAAATGAATGATCTTTATTTCAAGAAAAAGTTCAAAATTTTACTGTTCTGACATGAGTTACAAGTCTGGTAATACCCCTTTCCTATTCCGACAACGGTTACGGGATTGGGGTGTTACGCGGTTACTGTGCATTTTTACTTTCTCCTCATTTCCAGTTTCTAACATTGTTTTCGGGTTCTCTTCATTCTCTATTTTGGGTAGCCAAAATTTTCTTTTTACCATTTAGGTATTTTGCATGTTGGTTCTACTTTTCATCTGTACTCTACTAATCGATTTTCTCCTTTCCCTTTACTCCCTTCACAATAATTCTTTCCCTTGCTCTATTTTATGTTGGCCGAATACCTTTATCTTCCCCACTCTCAAACTCTTTCGGTTTTAGCCTTGGTTTTGATTGATTCTCTCTTTTTCTATCCCTTACTCTCTTCACTTTTATTTTCGGTTTGAGAACTGTTCTCTGACTAATCGGTGAATGCATCCGACTTCTTCTTCTCTCTCTCAATTGGTCCCTTGTTGACCGAATCTTCCTTATCACCCTCACCCCCAATCGGTTTCTATTTGACCGAATACTGCTATTTCTTTCGCTCTCATTGTGCTGGATTATCTTTTCTGCTCTCTCCCTTTCTGTCGATTTTGTATACTATTCCTACTCTGTGATTCTACGATTTCAGTAAGTGTGTATGTTCGTTTAGAGATCAAACTATGGTTATGTATAGTTGTTAATGAGGGTTCTGATTGGTATACAGATAATAATCGAAGGAAGGGGGAAAAACATTCTGGATCAACGGTTTAGGTATGTGTAAGGGCTTGGGGTTCGAATCAAGGTATGTGACAGTTGACTTTTGGATAAGTGTTCTGGAAAAGAGTAATATTAATTTGATTACCTCGTGACTAATTGAATGTTTGTGGATTAGATCAGGGTTTGGAGTAATCAAGGGGTGCGAGCGTATTTCTGTTATCAGGTGTGTAATCACACTGCCACAATATTAAATAGGCAAAAGCCAAAATAGGTGACCGTCGATGCTACACGAGTGTACGCTCACTCGTATGATAATCTGAATGCATAGGCATGAGCGTTTGATCGTGGAGGCCACCATGAGCGATTTTATGGGCTTAGGCTACTTTGGGCCATGTTGGGCCGTATGGGCCCCACACAAGTAAACCACACGGACGTGTGGAGAGTGTTGGGGCAGGCTGTGTGGATCACATGACCAAGGCCATTTTTGGGCTTTGTGGGCCACATGGGCCCACAATATGGGCCTTAGTCCCATTTTCACTGTTTGATTATTGTGGTTTGCACAAGTTGCCCGAGACGACTGTGGACTTACTGTAGGGTCGACAAGTACACTAAACCCCCTTGTGTAATAAAATGACTATTTTGCCCTTATGTGGTAAATGACTAATTTACCCTTATGTGATAAAATGGCTATTTTGCCCTTATGTGGTAAAATGACTGTTTTACCCTTATGTGGTAAAATGACTGTTTTGCCCTTATGTGGTAAAATGACTGTATTGCCCTTATGTGATAAAATGACTATTTTGCCCTTATGTGGTAAAATGACTGTTTTGCCCCTATGTGATACATGTTTATATTTTAGCATGCTATTGTAACAGTGTTGAGTACATGTATAACATTATGATATGACATGACATGTGGCATGATGCATTGCATGGGGGTGGGGTTTTATATGATTAGAGGAAGTGTACTATTCTGGCAGCTTTGCTGCAAATCACTGATGGCTCTAAGCCTATTATTCTGGCAGCTCTGCTTCAAATACTGTTTATTACCGAAACTGGTGCTATATTTTTGGTGTGTAGGGATGGGTGGGTTGATTTTATTCCCACATGGTGTGTAGGGCTGGAAGGAGATGGAGTGTAGAGGCTGGATGCGTAGGACTTGTATACTGTTTACTATTACTGCAAATGGCCAAGGCCGAACATATAACTGTTTGTGTATTGAGATGGGATAAAACCCAAACTAATATTGCCACTGTTACTAAAAAGGGCTTAGGCCCAGACTGTATTTGCTCACTGTATGTTTGACTGTCTGTTTATTAAGGGATTACACACTAAGTTTTCGTAAACTCACCCTTCTATTTATTTGCGCAGGTAATCATTAGGCGGATCAGTGCTGCGAGGGACTCGAAGGTGGCCACAGAACCACTCATGCTTCCATATTTGATTTTTAATTTATAAGTAGTTTAATTTGGGTATTTTTATGTAATAAGGCCTCTTTGGATTTTATTTTTAATTTGGGGATACATATCCGTTTTGCTTTAATACTACTAGCAGTAGGAAAAAGACGCGAGTTTTCAAAAGGATAAATATTTTTCAAAAAGACCACGAATACATAAGTGGTTTTAAGAGCTACTGCAAGAAAACAACGTTTTACAAGTAAACACTAGTACGCAACTATTTTAAAAAGGCTTCTGCTAAAAAGGAGATTTTTAAATTAATAATGTTTTAAAGTAAATACTTTTGATAACGACGGAAGTTTTAAAATCATCTTTTAGATCACACAAAGAGGCTTAATAAAGATAGGGCTTTGCAAATGATATCATGCTTTATGAAAAACACTTCAATGTGACATCGCCAAATTCAGCCATAATGTCCAAGCCAGGTTTGGGGTGTTATATTTAGTGGTATTAGAGCCAAGTTGCAAAACTCGACTGTTGATTTGGGTTTCTTTTAAAGCTTGGGAATTCTAAAAAGAACTGTTTCAAATTATTTGAAGTATTTTTAAATATTGTACTGAATGTGTGGTACACCGAGTCTCCGGTGCTGATTCTGTAAGTCTACTAAAACTGTTGATTGTTTAGATTGAAATAACTGAGACTACTATAGGTAGTAGACTATACTGAAATACTCTAGGTAGGGTAAACTAAAACTGTAGTAAGACTACGATCCGCGAATACAAACTCTGAAACAAATACTATTTTTCCATAAAATATCTGCTAATAAACACTAGAACTGTAAACTAATCTGTATAAAACTGTTAACAAAGTTAAAACACAATTCGATAATGAACACTTGAGGCACTCGCAAAAGGGGTAAGAGAGGCCACGGCGGAGGCAGTGGTGGTGCTCGAGTTGGGTCTCATGATTGTGCGGCTGGGGATGATGCACTATCACAAGCTATGTTGCAGATTCTGGAGAGGGTCGTTGGACCTAATACTGGTGCTGTGGGCCGTGTATCGGTTATGGAATAACTCCGGTCTAGTGGAGTTGAGATTTTTAGGGGTATTGTTGGAGTTGCCTTAAGGTGGCTGAGTATTAGATTGACGCACTGCCCCAGTCTATCTATAGACTGGACTAAAAACACTCAAGTGAAAGTGAAGATGTTTTGGAACTAGAGTGTGCAGTGGGAGTGTAGTGGTGTAGTCTGTGTTATGCAACGGTTTTAGTAGTTGGAAATTTTAGGGATGAAATTTCTTTAAGGAGGGGTGAATTGTAACGCCCCAAATTTTGGGCCTAGAATTATTAGGTTTTAAGCATGGGAACAGTTAGAAGGCTACCCAGTTGCAAAACTCGGCTGTGGATTTGAGTTTTCGCAAAAACGTAGAAATTTTAACAAAATTGTTTCAAATAGTTTAAGCAATGAATATAATTTGGAAATGTCTTATCGATGGAGTGGCACACCGAGCCTCCGCATCAAACTTGTAAGTTTTTTAACTATTTATATTGAAAAGATTGTACTAAAATGTTATTACTGAGACTACTTTAGGTAGTAAGACTTTACTAAAACTCTCTAGTTAGAGTAAGCTACAAACTATAGTAAAACTGCGATCTGCGAAAACAAAACTCTGAATTACTGATAGTATTTTCCATAAAATATCCTGTAATCAACACTGGAACAATAAACTAGCTGGCATAAAACTATTAATATAGACTAAGCGCATTCGATAATGAGTACCAGAGGTACTCGTGGAAGAGGCCGCGATAGAGGCGGTGCAGCTGCTCGAGCTGGGTCTGGGTCTTCGTCAGCTAGACACCAGCCTAATGAGGAAGCCAGAGAGGCACCAGCTTCACCACTGAGATAGGGTCTCAAAATCGAGTGGCTGGGGATGACACACAATCGCAAGTGATGTTGAGGATACTGGAAAGGGTCGCTGGGCCTAATACTGGTACTGTGGGCCATGGGTCAATACAGAACGACTCAAGTCTAATGGGGCTAAGATATTCAGGGGTATTGCTGGAGTAGCCCCTAATGTGGCTAAATAATTGACCGAGGCCACGGAGAGGATCATGGATGACCTCGATTGCACTTCTGAACAGAAACTAAAGGGGGGAGTATCACTGTTGAGAGATGAGGCCTACTAGTGGTGGCTTATGTTAAAGAGGGCACTCAAGCTGACCGGTTGACCTGGGAGTTTTTCAAGACTACTTTCCAGGCTAAGTATATGGGTGCCAGTTATGTGGATCCCCGTAGGAGGGAATTTTTGAATTTAACTCAAGAAGATAGGACAGTAGCTGAATATGAGGCTGAATTTTTACGACTGAGCTGTTATGCACATAGGATGGTGACAACTGAGTACAAGCGATGTGTTCGATTTGAGGATGGCCTCAGAGATGGTCTAAGCATTCTAATAGCTCCTCAGAAGGAGCGGGATTTTGTAACACTGGTTGAAAAGGCGAAAATTACCGAGGAGGTGAAGCGCACTGAGTGCCAGAATAGAGAAAAAGGCACAGGTAAGAGGGATGCTGAGCCCTCAAATTCATTTCAGAGGCCTAAGAAAAAGGCCAGAGCTAATGGGTCGAATAGAGTTGGGGCCCCTGCTGCTGCTACTAGATCGTAGTTTTGTGCTGACTGTGGGAGACGCCATCAGGGCAAGTGCTGGAAATAGAGTGGAGCATGTTAAAGGTGCGATCATACAAGCACTAATGCACCGGATCCCATTAGAACTCTGTAGTTAAGTGTGCTTGGGTGAGAGTATTACTAGGATGGGTGACCTCCTAGGAAGTCCTTGTGTTGCACCCCTCCCATTTCCACAACGGAATCTTAACTGGCTGAAGCAACCCTGAAGGTAACTAATGCTCAGCCTTCACCTATTGGCAAGTCAGACACTTACTCACAAAGTTGGTAACTTCACCCTTAAGTCCAGGCCTCTAATATAACTCATGAAGGTCTCGGTACATCTTGTTTCTGTCAGATGCATAGCATAAGGACTGCTATGCGCCTCTCGCAGTATAGACCGCCTTAAATTAATATCCCTCGGTACACAGACTCTCCCACGGAAACACAGTAACCCTTCACTATTCAGTCCAAAATCTGAAGTTTCCTCACTCTCTAACTGTCAGAAACGAGGACTCAGTGACTCGTCCTCCAACTATTTACCCTTAATCTGCTCAATCCACCTCAGTTTAACTTGAAGTTCAGCCAATAGACTACCATCATCAAATAAGCTGAGTTGAGCAAACATTGCCCTCAGATCTGCCATAGCTCTACAGCTCAGTGCGTCGGCTACCACGTTAGCCTTACCAGAATGGTATTCAATCGAACATTCATAATCTTTAAGTAGCTCCACCCATCTATGTTGCCTAAGGTTTAGATCTTTCTGAGTGAGGAGGTACTTGATGCTCTTATGGTCCGTGTAAATGATACACTTCTCGTCGTACAGATAATGCCTCCAAATTTTCAGCGCGAACACTACCGCAGCCAACTCCAAGTCATGAGTCGGATAATTCACCTCATACATCTTAAGCTAAAGTGATGCGTACGCTACCACCTTGCCGTCTTGCATCAACACACATCCCAAACCGATATGTGATGTGTCGCTGTACACAGTAAATTCTATCCCAAACTCTGGTCGTATTAAGATAGGGGCTTCAATCAATACTTTTGTAATATCCTGAATTAGGGCCTAATCAGAATAGTGGTTTCGTGACCACAAATCCGAGATAGAAATAATTATTTTATAATTATTTTGAGGTTTATGATATGATTACATGATTGTGTGAAAATTTTGTGATGAAATTCTATGCCTAAAGTGTTTAAATTGAAAGTAGGGACTAAATCGAATAAGTTGCAAAATTTGCATTCTAGAAGTTTTTAGTATGAAATTGCATTGAAATATTAATTAGGAGGTCTTAAATAGCAATTTGACTAATTTAAGTTCACGGACAAAATTAGGACATGGAAGGAATTTTTGGAAAGTTTAGTAGTAAGGGCATTTTGGTCATTTAGTTATTAAAATGAATTAAAAACAAAATTCAAAGCCAATTTTTGTCCATCTTCTTCATTATGATAAAATTTCACAAAACTCCAGTTGATAGAATTCGCAAGCAAGGGGCCGAAGAATTTAAAGCAAATATTGATAATGATGCAGAGAAGGCAGAGTTCTGGCTTGAAAATTCTATCCGGGTATTTGACGAATTATCTTGTACACCTGAAGAATGTTTGAAATGTGCTATATCTTTGTTGAGGGATTCAGCTTATAATTGGTGGAAGACTTTGATTTCAGTGGTACCGAAAGAGAAAATAACTTGGGAATTCTTTCAAGAAGAGTTTCGGAAGAAATATATTAGTGAAAGATTTATTGATCAGAATCGTAAAGAATTTCTTGAGCCGAAGCACCAGTGTTAGTACAACCCGAATCAGGTAAAGAATTTGTGGTGTATAGTGATGCTTCTCTAAATGGCTTGAGGTGTGTACTCATGTAAGAAGGAAAAGTGGTGGCATATGCCTCGAGGCAGTTAAAACCTCATGAGAGGAATTATCCTACTCACGATTTGGAATTGGCTGCGGTGGTGTTTGCTTTGAAAATTTGGCAACATTATTTGTATGGTGAAAAGTGCCGGGTATATACCAACCATAAAAGTCTTAAGTACTTGATGTCACAAAAAGACTTGAATTTAAAACAGCGAAGATGGTTGGAGTTATTGAAAGATTACGAGCTTGTTATTGATTATCATCCGGGAAAAGCGAATGTGGTTGCTGATGCTTTGAGCAGAAAGTTACTGTTTGCTTTGAGAGCTATGAACACTCGGTTAAAGGTATCAGATGATGGTTCGATTGTAGCAGAGTAAAGAGCAAGACTGATGTTTTTACAAGAGATTTGTGAAGCTCAGAAAAATGATCAAGATTTGCTAGCCAAGAGAAGATGTGAAGAAGTCGTCACGGGATCGATTTTTTTAATCGGTTCGATGGTAGCTTGATGTTTAAAAATCGATTTGTGTGTACCAAAAAATGATGAGTTGATTCAAAAGATTTTGCATGAAGCACATAATGGCTGTTTGGCGGTTCATCCGGCGATCTGAAAATGTATAATGACTTGAAGAAAATGTATTGGTGGAGTGGAATGAAAAAGATATTTCCGAGTTTGTATCAAAGTGCTTAATTTGTCAACAGTGAAAAAGTCGAACACCAAGTGCCTTTAGGATTACTTCACCTATTATGGTTCTGAATGGAAATGGGATCGGATTACTATGGATTTTGTTTTAGGGTTGCCATTGACTCGGGAAAGAAAGATGCCATCCGGGTAATAGTTGATGGATCGACTAAATCGGCTCATTTTATTCCTAGTACTTCACAGTTATTCTCTTAATAAGTTGGCTGAATTGTATATCCGTGAGATTGTTAGACTTCATGGAATACCTTTGTCAATCATTTCGTATAGAGATCCGAGATTTACTTCACGGTTTTGAAAAAAGTTGCAAGAGGCATTAGGTACAAAGTTAAATTTCAAAGATCGCCTTTCATCCACAAACCGATGGACAATCGAGAAGAGTAATTCGATTCTTGAAGACATGGTCAGATGTTGTGTATTGGAATTTCAAGGAAGTTGGGAAAGATATTTGCCGTTGGTAGAATTTGCTTATAATAATAGTTATCAGACGAGTTTGAAAATGGCACCTTATGAAGCATTGTATGGTCGTAAGTGTCAAACGCCTTTGTATTGGACTGAGCTCAAGGAAAATCAGATTTATGGAGTTGATCTAATAAAAGAAATTGAAGAAAAGGTGAAAGTGATTCAAGATTGTTTGAAAGCTGCTTCAGATAGACAGAAATCGTATGCAGATTTGAAGAGAAAAGAGATTGAATATCAAGTTGGTGACAAAGTGTTTTTGAAAGTATCCCCGTGGAAGAAAGTCCTTAGATTTGGACGGAAGGGCAAATTAAGTCCGCGTTTTATTGGGCCGTATGAAGTAATTGAAAAAGTTGGACCGGTAGCATATCGGCTAGCATTACCACCTGAATTAGAGAGGATTCATGATGTGTTCCACGTATCTATGCTACGTCGGTATCGTTTGGATCCTTCACATATAATTTCACCGACAGAAATTGAACTACGACCGGATATGACTTACGAAGAAGAACTGATTAAGATCTTAGCTCAAGAGGTCAAGAAACTAAGAAATAAAAGTGTCGCTCTCGTGAAGGTATTGTGGCAAAAGCATGGGGTAGAATAGACACATGGGAACCTGAAGAAACTATGAGAAACCAATACCTACACCTGTTTACCGGTAAGATTTTCGAGGACGAAAATCCTTAAAAGGGGGGAGAGTTGTAATATCCTCAATTAGGGCCTAATCGGAATAGTGGTTTCGTGACCACAAATCTGAGATAGAAATAATTATTTTATAATTATTTTGAGGTTTATGATATGATTACATGATTGTGTGAAAATTTCGTGATGAAATTCTATGCCTAAAGTGTTTAAATTGAAAGTAGGGACTAAATCGAATAAGTTGTAAAATTTGCATTCTAGAAGTTTTTAGTATGAAATTGCATTGAAATATTAATTAGGAGGTCTTAAATAGCAATTTGACTAATTTAAGTTCATGGACAAAATTAGGACATGGAAGGAATTTTTGGAAAGTTTAGTAGTAAGGGCATTTTGGTCATTTAATTATTAAAATGAATTAAAAACAAAATTAAAAGCCAATTTTTGTCCATCTTCTCCATTAGGATGAAATTTCAAGGGTTCTCCATAGCTAGGGTTTGTTTCAAGCTTCCAAGCTCCATAGTAAGTGATTCCAAGCCCCGTTTTTAATGTTCTTTACGTTTTTGAGATCCCGATAACTCGATTAAGCTTATGTTAGCAATAATTTAACCTAGGGTTTATATTTGGAAAAATACCCATAGGTGAAATTTGTGTATTTTGATGTTTTATGATAGAATATGAAGTTTTAAATTATGTTAGACAACTTGTACTACTCGATTTTAAGCAAAAATGAGTAAAAGGGCTTAATTGGTAAAAATACCTAATAGTCACAAGTACATGTTAGAGTGAGAATTTGATGTTGCCATAGAAGAGAAAAGTGATCAGCATGTTGTAAAACAAAAGAATAAGGAATAAAGTTTAATCCCGAGCCTAGGGGCAAAAATGTAAATATGTAAAAGTTTAGGGGTAAAATTGTAATTTTGCCAAAATTTGAGTTAAGGATTAATTTGATAATGTGAGTATTAAATAAGCTAAATGTGTTATTTTATATCAAGAAAGGCGTGGAATCGACCTCAATCGAGGAAAAGAAAAGATTGTGGACTAAATTGCAAAATCTTTGTATTTTGGTACCAAGGTAAGTTCATGTGTAAATAATATAGTATAATTGTTTTTTTTTTAAATTATTGATGTTAATTATATGATATGCTGATTTTTATCATGAAATATATGTTTTGTGGTTATTTTCGAATAAAATGCAAATTATTTGTTAAATATAAAGTGTTACCGAGTATTGGTTTCGGTATTTTACGAAAGATGGCAAGGATATGTGTTCGAGGAAAATCCCGTTTCAACCTTAGGAATAGATTAGGATACAAGTGACATGTCACTAGCATGGTTGAGCATCCGAACTCGTTGAGTTGAGTCCGAGTTCACTTATGGATGCGAATGTTCGAACTCGTTGAGTTGAGTCCGAGTTCGTGAGATGTAACTAGGCATCCGAACTCGTTGAGTTGAGTCCGAGTTCACTTATGGATGTGAACACCCGAGCTCGTTGAGTTGAGTCTGAGTTCACTTATGGGCGGGTTACATGATTGCTTGATTACATATGTGGCACTTATGTGCAAATTATCCGTGTATCCGAGTTATATTCTGATGTGTTCAACGGGTGAAAATTTCTATGAAATGGAAGAACACTTAAGATGCAAGTGACGTTTTGGTAAGTGTTGTGAAATGGGCACTTTGGACAGGTATGTACTTAACCCTCGGGTTGAAAATAGATACAACAAAGATAAAGTGGTAAGATGATGAATGATGTTTAGAAATGTGGTATATGTTTTGGTGATGCCATGCTAAGGTTGTTTGGTATAATTGTATTGTTATGTTACTTGTTATTTGCATATGAACTTACTAAGCATTTATGCTTACTCCTTCCTTTTCATTCATTGTAGTTTTGAACAAGTCAGCTCGGGAATCGGGACAGGTCGAAGTTTCGATCACACTATCCGAAGGATTTCTATTGGTAAATGGCTTGTAAAACTTAAGTGTGGCATGTATAGCAATGTACCTATTTTGTGTAAATAATTTTATGATATGGCCATGTTTGGTTGAGAAAATGTTAAATTAAGCTTAGTAACACCTCATACTCAACTCCGGCGACGGTCTCGGGCGTGGGGGCGTTACAACTTTCTTGAGCTTCTCAAAGCTCTCTTGCTGCGTATCAATCCAGTTAAATGGCACACCCTTACGTAGCAGCTTAGTTAAGGGCGCAACAATCAGTGAAAACCCCTCCATTAAACGTCTATAATGCCCTGCCAGACCCAGAAAACTTTGAATTTTTGATACTGACTTAGGCTGGTTCCAATCCAGAACAGCTTTAATTTTCCAAGGATCAACCATAATCCCCTTAATAGATACCACATGACCAAGAAACATTACCTCACGTAACTAGAATGCACACTTGCTGAACTTGGCGTACAATTGCTAGTCTTTCAAAATCTGCAGAACCACTCAGAGATGTTCATCATGCTCCACCTCAGTCTTCGAATACACCAGAATATCATCAATAAACACTACTACGAACCGGTCCAGATAGGGTTGGAGCACGCGGTTCATCAGATCCATAAAAGCTGCTGGTTCATTCGTCAGTCCAAATGGCATTACCAAGAACTCATAGTGACCATAACAAGTCCTAAACGCAGTCTATGTACCCCAGTCTCTTTGACTCTCAGTTGGTGGTACCTTGATCGAAGATCTATCTTAGAAAAAACCGAAGCTCCATGAAATTGATCGAATAGATCATCAATCCTCGGTAGAGGGTACTTATTCTTAATCGTCAATTTATTCAGTTGTCGATAGTCGATGCACATACGCATGGTTCCATCCTTCTTTTTAACAAATAAGACCGGTGCTCCCCACGGAGACACACTAGGGCGAATGAACCCTCGATCCAGTAACTCTTGAATCTAAGCTTTAAGTGCTCCACTAGCTCCTTCAGTGCCATTCTATAAGGGGCAATGGACACCGGAGCTGTACCAGGCAGGAGCTCTATCCCAAACTCAACTTCACGGTTAGAAGGTAACCCAGGCAGTTCATCAGGAAAAAACATCAGGAAAATCCTTAACAGTGACACAATTGCATGTCTGATTCAGTGGTTAAGTGCTTTGGGAAGTGTCTGAGAAGTCTTGGGTTCAAGCCTGGGCAGGTGCAAAAAGTTTTGTTTTTAAAGGAATAAGCACTGTCTCTAGGCAGTAGGCTTTTAAATAAAAATGGGTAAAACATGATAGAAAGGGCCTGCTAGTCTAAGCGATATGTAACACCTCTAACCCGTATCCGTCACTAGAGTAGGTTAAGAGGCATTACTTAATCCACAACACAATTAAGAATGATCAAATATCAAATATCATTTAATTATAATAAATTTCATACATTCACATTCTATAAGATTGTAAAAGCAAGTATACAATACTTAAAACATGCGTTCGGGACTAAATCGACAACATTTGAAAGTTTAAGAACTTATAAAATTTTTCCACTTTTCAAAGGTCACACGCCTGTGTGAACAAGCCTTGTACCTCGCACGGTTTAGACATGCCCGTGTGTCTAAGCCGTGACAAAATAGGGCATAGCTACTGACTTTCCCACACGGCGAGACTACACGCCCGTGTGCTACGTACACGCCCGTGTCCAGGCCGTGTGCTAGGCCGTGCCAAAAATAAGGGGTATTCTGTTTGTGATGTTAGCATACCAATTAGGGTCACACGACCAATCCACAAGCCCGTGTGTCTTGGCTGTGTTCGAGCCTAACTTACAAATTAAGGGTACCCTAGGGGACACACTATCGTGCAACATAGCTGTATGTCACACACGGCTAAGACACACGCCCATGTCTCTGCCCGTGTGGACAAAACAGGCCATTTGAATTACCAATTTGCCACCTAAATTTGGTCAACCTACAAGAAAAAGAATCAAGCATATTTATATCACCATTTTAGCCAAATTGAACACCAAAACATGACCCTTTCATATCATACAAGAGTCACCAAAATTCATACTCCTAAACCTTACTAATTCATGTCAATCATAAGAAAATATCATACCAAAATATTTCCTCTATACATCATTCAATCTCAAGTTATTCTTACCAAAACTCAATCTCAAGTTATTCTTACCAAAACTTACCAATTAAGACATACCACAATTTCATGTTACCATCATATACCATAAACCATTATCAATTATAATTTCAAGCACAAAGTAGCCAACTCACATGGCTAAGCATATACTTCATAAAACATACTTCTCAAACTACTAGCCTATACATGCCATACTTAAAAAAATATGCATTTTCAAAAGTACCAAAATGAGGTTTGATAGTGTGGTGATGACCCAAGTTGATTCCCGAGCTTGCATAGCTTCGATATCTATAAAACAATGTAAACACACACAAAGCAAGCTTTCGAAAGCTTAGTAAGATCGTACTAACAAATATCAACAACATAAAACATGAAACATCAATACATAAGTAATTATAATCTCACAAATCATTCATTAAGTCCATGACAACACCAACTATATGTTTATACAAACTCAATAAAATTTTATGTTTATACTTACCGAAACATTTTCATACTCATTCGTTTTCAATCTCACCTCTTGTTCGAATACTTTAGACTTTTCGATAATCACCAATGCTCCGCACACTTAATGCTTAAAGATTAGTCAAAGCTAAAACGATTCCGCACACTTAGTGCCATCTCAACTAACCGAAGCTAAATCGGTATCGCACACTTAGTTCCTTTAGTACCCGAAGCTAGTTTAAATCGCACACTTAGTGTCAAATACTTTCGATTCATCATCATATTCATCCAATTCAATTATATACAATCCATGTATAATAAAAGCGTCAAAACTTACTTAATATCCTATTTTAAGTATGAACTTACCTCGTACTCAGAATTTGTCAACTCGAACTGTTTATTCTACAACCTTCGATTTCCCTCAATCTAAGTTGGAATTCCTCTTTTCTTGATCTATAAGTATTCAAAATTAACCCTTTTATTCACTAAATCATTCAAAACAATCCATATACGCACAATTAGGGCATTTTACAAAATAACCCTCATATTTTCACATTTCGACAATTTAGTCCCTAATTCACAAAATCACAAAATACACAAAATTTGCTTGTACACAAGCTTAGTCAAATTTTCATGACTCTCATACAAGTCCATACATTTCATTTATTTTACATTTTAGTCCCTCAAAATGACATTTTTACAATTTAACCCAAATTACTCAATTTCATCAAAAATTCAAAGACAACATATGTAAACCCAATATCAAGCTTCCATAATTAATCAACTAACATCATAAAACTCATGGTTTCATCAATGGCACATTTCAAAATCATCACCAAAATTAGAAATTGAGGCATGGGTTAGATAGTACTCAAAACAACGATTACAAAAACGTAAAAATTATCAAAAACTGAACAAAACACATGCCTAAATCAAAGGTTACAAGTGTCGAACCCTAGCTCAACTTTATTTTCTTTTTCTTTGATGAATTCGGCAACAACGAAGATGATAATGGGTAATTCCATGCTTTGTTTTATCAAATATTAACTTAATATACCTTTTACTATTTTACCCTTGTCTTTTAACATTAAAAACATTAACATACATGACCATTAATGTCCACTTGTAAGTTTAATGGTCAAATAACAATATAAGGACCTCTATTTTAATAAGAAAAATCAAATAGACACTTTTAACATCTAGCACACAACCTTTACATTTTACGCGATTAGGTCTTTTTTGCAAATTAAGCATACAAATAGTTAAACTTTCACACGAAACTTTCACACATGTCAATTCACTTATAATAAACATAGAAAATAATATTAAAATATTTTTTTGACTCGAATATGTGGTTCCGAAACAACTATTTTGACTAGGGTCAAAATCAGACTGTTACACGATAAGTGGCATGCTATGGTTACTTAAGGTCTAAGGTTCGAATCCTACTTTGAGCGGTGGAGTGTTTTATTTTGTTACACTTGCCGTGTACGTAGTAAAGGTTAACTGAAACACTGCTGAGTGGAGTGGAGTTTGAATTGGTCGTGGAGGGATTGTAGGAGGGAATGTTGAGATGTGGATAGTGATCGGTTGGAGAGATTTGAGGAGAGATTTTAGGAGAGAATCGTCGGGAGATGAAGAGAAGGAAGTGTTGTGCCGAATGGGGATTCTAGGCACTCAAAGAATGGGTGTTGGGGAGGAATTCGGCTTTGGGGATGAATTCTAGTTTCGGTTACGTGTATTTTTGCTCTCTCCTCATTTTTAGTTTCTGACATTATTTTCAGGTTCTCTTCATTCTCTATTTTGGGTAGCCGAACTTTTCTATTTACCATTCAGGTATTTTACATGTTGGTTCTACTCTTCATCTGTACTCTACTGACCGATTTTCTCCTTTCCCTTTACTCCCTTTACAGTCATTCTTTCCCTTGCTTTATTTTGGTTTGGCCGAATACCCTCCTCTTCCCTTCTCTCAAACTCTCTCGGTTTTAGCCTTGGTTTTGGTTGATTCTCTCTTTTTCCATCCCTTACTCTCTTCATTTTTGTTTTCGGTTTGAGAATTGTTCTCTGACTAATCGGTGAGTGCATTCGACTTCTTCTTCTTTCTCTCTCTCTCTCTCAATTGGTCCCTTGTTGACCGAGTCTTCCTTATCACCCTCACCCCTAATCGGTTTCTATTTGACTGAATACCGCTATTTCTTTCACTCTCATTGTGTTGGATTATCTTTTTTGCTCTCTTCCTCTCTGTCGATTTTGTGTACTACTCCTACTCTGTAATTCTACGATTTCAGTAAGTGAGTATGTTCGTTTAGAGATCAAACTATGGTTATGTATAGTTGTTAATAAGGGTTCTAATTGGTATGCAGATAATAATCGAAGGAAGGGGAAAAATATTCTGGATCAACGGTTTAGGTGTATGTAAGGGCTTGGGGGTTCGAATCAAGGTATGTGACAGTTAACTTTTGGATAAGTGTTTTGGAAAAGAATAGTATTAATTTGATTACCTCGTGACTAATTGAATGTTTGTGGATTGGATAAGGGTTTAGAGTAATCAAGGGGTGCAAGTGTATTTCTATTATCAGGTGTGTAATCACACTGCCACAACATTAAATAGGCAAAAGCTGAAATAGGTGATCGTCGATGCTACATGAGTGTGCGCTCGTTCGTGTGGTAATCCGAACTCATAGGCATGAGCATTTGATCGTTGAGGCCACCATGAGCGATTTCATCGGCTTAGGCTACTTTGGGCCATGTTGGACAGAAATGGGTCTGTGGGCCCCACATGGGTAAACCACACGGACGTGTGAAGAGTGTTAGGCCAGGCTGTGTAGATCACACGACCAAGGCCATTTTTGGTCTTTGTGGGCCACACGGGCATGTGGGCCCACATGGGCCCGCAATATGGGCCTTAGGCCCATTTTTATTGTTTGACTATTGTGGTTTGTACGGGTCACCCGAGACGATTGTAGACCTACTGTGGGTTGGCAAGTACACTAGACCCCCTTATGTGATAAAATGACTATTTTGCCCTTATGTGGTAAAATAGCTGTTTTGTCCTTACGTGGTAAAATGACTATTTACCCTTGTGGTAAAATGACTGTTTTGCCCTTATGTGGTAAAATGAGTATTTTGCCCTTATGTGATAAAATGACTATTTTACCCTTGTGATAAAATGACTATTTTTCCCTTATGTGGTAAAATGACTATTTTGCCCTTATGTGGTAAAATGACTATTTTACCCTTATGTGATAAAACTATTTTTCCCTTATGTGATAAAATGACTATTTTGCCCTTATGTGGTAAAATGACTATTTTGCCCTTGTATGGTAAAATGACTATTTTTCCCTTATGTGGTAAAATGACTGTTTTGCCCTTATGTGATAAAATGACTATTTTGCCCTTATGTGGTAAAATGACTATTTTATTTGCCCTTATGTGGTAAAATGACTATTTTGCCCTTATGTGGTAAAATGATTGTTTTACCCTTATGTGATAAAATGACTATTTTCCCCTTATGTGGTAAAATGACTATTTTACCCTTATGTGGTAAAATGACTATTTTGCCCTTATGTGGTAAAATGACCATTTTGTCCTTATGTGGTACAATGACTGTTTTGTCCTTATGTGATAAAATGACTGTTTTGCCCCTATGTGATATATGTTTATATTTTAGCATGCTATTGTAACTGTGTTGAGTACATGTATAACATTATGATATGACATGACATGTGGCATGATGCATTGCATGGGGGTGGGGTTTTATATGATTGGAGGAAGTGTACTGTTCTGGCAGCTTTACTGCAAATCACTGATGGCTCTAAGCCTATTATACTGGTAACTCTGCTGCAAATACTATTTAGTGCCGCAATTGATACTATATTTTTGGTTTGTAGGGATGGGTGGGTTGATTTTATCCCGACATAGTGTGTAGGGTTGGGCGGAGATGAAGTGTAGAGGCTGGATGGGTAGGACTTGCATACTGTTTACTGTTTCTGTACTATTTACTATTACTGTACAATTTACTATTACTGCAAAAGGCCAAGGCCAAACATATGATTGTTTCTATATTGAGATGGGCTAAAGCCCAAACTGATATTGCCACTGTTACTAAAAAGGCTTAGGCCCAGACTGTATTTGCTCACTGTATGTTTGACTGTCTATTCATTAAGGGATTACACACTGAGTTTTCATAAACTCTCCCTACTGTTTATCTACGTAGGTAATCATTAGGCGGATCGGTGCTGCGAGGGACTCAAAGGTGGCCACACAATCGCTCATGCTTCCATATTTGGTTTTTAATTTATAAGTAGTTTAATTTGGGTATTTTTATGAAATAAGGCCTCTCTAGATTTTATTTTTAATTTCGGGATTCATATCTATTTTGCTTTAATACTGTTAGCAGTAGGAAAAAGACGCGAGTTTTCAAAAGGATAAATGTTTTTCAAAAAGACCACGAATACATAAATGGTTTTAAGAGCTACCTCAAGAAAATAACGTTTTACAAGTAAATGCTAGTACGCAACTGTTTTATAAAGGCTTCCGCTACAAACGAGATTTTGAAATTAATAATGTTTTAAAGTAAATACTTTTGATAGGGACGCAAGTTTTAAAATCATCTCTTAGATCACACAAAAAAGCTTAATAAAGATAGGGTTTTGCAAATGATATCATGCTTTACGAAAAACACTTCAATATGAAATTACCAAATTCGGCCATAACATTTAGGCCGGGTTTGTGGTTTTACATTCTGTCCTCCAAGTATTTCCCTGATGGCAATATTTTTAATGCTAAAAGGAGGAACAAAGCCTCGTTCACTTGGTCAAGTATAGCTGTTGCAGCGGTTAAGTTAAAAAAAGGATTTGGCTGGCAAGTGGGGAATGAAGATCGTATTAATATTAGGACTGATAACTGGGGTTTTGAAGACTTAAACGGGAGTACTATCATTCCTAATAACATTAATCATGATGTCAACATTGTAAGAGATCTTTGGTTGGTGAATGATAGAAAATGGGATACTAATAAAGTCTACTTGATGTATGGGAAAGATTGGGGAGGCAGAATCTATAACCTTCCCATCGGAAATAAGGGCTAGAAAGACAGAATTGCGTGGTTCCATAACCCCCATGGATGTTTCATGTCGGAGTCGGCTTATTCTTGGCTTCTCCTAAAAGAGATAGGTTTCGGTCCGCATAGGTTCTATTGGAAGGCTATATGGAAGATTGATACCCTTCCTAAAATTCGGGTGTTTGCTTGGAGAGTTGGTCATGAGATTCTTCCAAATAACGTTAAAATTTCTACTATCAGAATCGGTTTTAACCAAAAGTGTCTGAGATGTGATGCTACGAATGAAACCCTACTGCATGCTCTTCATGATTGCCCTACCTCTTGTAAAGTCCTTTATAATAGCCCGATTTAGACCCTATTCAGAACGATGGTTTTAGGGCCATGAATTTGAGTCAGAAAAATATTTTAAAATAATTTTTTGTGTTTATTATGTGTGAATTTATATATGTGAAATTTTCGTGTTTTAATTTTATCGTTTGAGTGTCTAATTTAATAAAAGGGCTTAATCATGTAAAATAGAAAATTTGTGGTTTAATTTGTAAGGGCTGAATTGTTGTTGTCTTTATTGTATGAGGTATTTAAGTTGCAATATTACCATTGGAGTTAGTGATGGACGGTTGTGGCCTTAATATATATGTTTTAGTTATTAAATTATAAAGGTTAAATTTGTAAAATGTTAAATAATATATGTTATAATAAAACAAAAAATTAAAAGCCATGCATCTTGTTCATACTTTTGATCAAAAATTGAGAAAGAAATAAAGCTTAAGGTATTTGGCCATTGTTGAGCTCGATTAAGGTATGTAACTAGCTTGGTTTTTGATAATTTTTACGTTTTTGAGATCATTGCAGTGTAATGTACAAATCCCATGTTTGAATTTCTGATTTTGATGAATATTTTGAGTTATGCCATTGATGAATAATTGAGCTTTGTAATGTTAGTTGATGAATTATGAAAGATATGTTTTGGATTAATATGTTTTGTATTGGAATTTTTTATGATTTTGAGTAATTAGCACTAAATTGCAAAAATAATAAAATTGAGGGACTAAAATATGAAATAAATGAAATGTATGGACTTGTATGAACATGGGTAGCATTCGGCCTAAGCATGGTGTGTGAAAATTTTGTATGTTTTGTGTTTTGTGCAATTTGGACTAAATTGTAAAAAGTGTTAAATGTTAGGGGTAAAATGGTAATTTTCCCATTGATGTGTTTTTGGACTAAATTGAATAAATTATGTTTGAATGATTTTAATTTGAATATGTTTAGATCAAGAACCAAAGAAATCAGATTTGGATCGGGGGAAAACCAAAGTTGTCGATTAGTCATCCTGTTCTAATTATCGTTGTCTGAGGTAAGTTTATAAGCAAATAGATGTTATTTATTTGATTAAATACGAACTATATATGCTAAAATTAATAATGTGATAATATATATGTGAAAGTTGAATATGTATAAGCTTGAAATCTATGTGTACGAGTTCGATTCGACCGAGTTACGATGTCTGAAAGCTTGTACGAACCTTAGGAATAGCTAGGATACATATGTCATGACATAGGATTTTTTATATGTGTTCTCATGTAAGACCACGTCTGGGCGTTGGCATCGATATGTGATTTCGTGTAAGACCCTCTCTGGGATAGTGGCATCGATATGTGATTACATGTAAGACCACGTTTGGGACGTTGGCATTGTACGATATGTGTGATTATCTGAGTATCCTATTAAATTTTGAATGGTTCAATGGGTAATGATAAGTTGTGATCGAATGTGTAAATTGAGCTAAAGTGATTAGGTATGAGATAGTTGATTACTTATTTGAAAATAAGGTAAGTTGCTTATTTGATATGTGATGCAAATTATACATTATGCTAATGTAAATATATGTGTATTTGTAAATTATATTTGGCCACATAATATGTATAAATATGAGATATTAAAGTTTTATTCAAGAGTATCTGCTTATGAATGTATATATTCGGTTATATAATGGTACTATGGTTTTGAAATTGAATGTCACTTTGATAATAGATACATGTATAATCGGTCAAGGTAAAATTTACATATGAAAGTATATATTGTAAATGAAATTATGAGCTTGAAATTAAATGTGATTATGATAGCATAAATTGGTTTGGTTAAATTGAGTTGATATTGCCATTGAGTTACTTATTTGCTTATGACTTACTAAGCTATGATAGCTTACTGTGTGTGTATGTTTGCCTTTGTTTTATAGATTTTGGAGTCTAGTTACGAGCTCGGGGATTGTCAGTAAATTTTATCACACTATCAACTATTTTTGGTACTTTATAAGCTTAATTTCGAACCTATGGCATGTATAGGCTAGATTATATTTGGATATGTTGGATTTTTATTGTGTATATATTAAGCCATGCAAAAATGGCTAATATGTTATGTAAGTATATGAAATTTTGGTCAAGTTTATATGTGTCGTATGCATTGAAAGTGGTTGATGGTTTTTGATGTGGTTTGGTTGATTCGGTTAAAGTATAAATATATATATGTATTATGATTGGCTTGATAATGATGTTAAAGTTTGTGAGTTTTAGTCATGTAATTGGCTTATATTGAAAGTATATCTCAAGGTATATATGTTTGAGGTGTTGGTTATATGTTTCGGCAATGAAAAAGGTTAAGTATGATTTTATAATTTGGCTTAGTAAGAGGTAAAATAATGAGTATGCATTGCATGTGAAATGACTATTATTAGTCAAGTGAGAAGTGCTTAGGTTGGTTATTTTTCTTTTATAAATGAAATTTGATCATTTGGTAATGTTGTTTGTGTTTATAAATTTGGTTTATTAAGTCGAATAGAAATGGTATGAATCATTTGTATGTTGTATTAATGACCGACTAAATGAGGTTTGAATGGTTGGTATTATGCGCATATACTTGTGTAATGTGAATAGTAGTATATTTGGTCATGAGATAATGTTAGCTATTTTCATTATTGTTATTGGATATTTAGTTGTGTAATATAGCCAAATTGGTTTAATATGCAAATGTGCAAAACTTATAATTTGATATGTTAGTTTCGGCATTTGAGCTTGGAAATGGTTATTGATACTAAGGTTTAGTGCACATGAAACTGTTTTGTAATAAGTTAACTATAATTTGATTAGTAGAATGCCAAAAATGAACAGCTCACATAATTCAAGCAGTGGGTTTTTGAAGCATGTGGAATATGAATTTAATGTATGATAGTTAACTTAAATTATTTTTGATTTGATTGATATATGTAATAAAATATGTTTTATTCTTAATTAGGTATTCGAATACCATAGTTATTTGATGATCATATGTTTCGAATGTTGGTAACTATGGAGCATGTACAATTTGTTTTTACTATGCGCGTGTGCAGAAGTTATGAAATGATTTGGTATTCAATTAATAAAATAATTGTTTTGACACATGCTTAGTATATGATATAAATTGATATTTATGACTTGAAATTTTGAATAGGATAAAAGTATTCATGTGATTGAATCACGAAGCATGAATTATAATAAATGCCTATTCTAAACTGTATTTTGATTGGTAATGCCTCGTAATCCCATTCCGACGACGGATACTGGTTAAGGGTGTTACAATTTTATTGGTATCAGAGCTACAGTTTAGTCAATTCTAGGACTAATGTAACGCGTGTGAGTCTAGCTATACATGCCATAATTTATACTATGACAATGTGATGACTCCTGACATTTGAAAATATGTTTTTCATATAGTAAATGGATCCCGGTCGAGCTGTAGCTGATGATGTCGAGAGTATAGTGCCTGCTCCCACGCAAGGGACAGCGCCAGTTGACTTTCGACCGACTTTGAGTAACCAAGAGGGAGAGGTTAAACAAGCCTTTCACCAAATGATGAATGACTAGTTTACTCAGTATAGCCAAATAAATTCGGCTGCATAACAACCTCCACCCCGACTAATCCTTCTTTGATACCTATTATACCTCAAGTGGTTGATCTGTTGAGATTACACAAGCCCCTTGTTGATAAAATCAAAAAACATGGGGCTGAAGAATTTAGAGCTACTGATGATGATGATGCTGAGCAAGCTGAATTCTGGCATGATAATACTATCCGCGTGTTTGATGAGTTATTTTGTACCCCGGATGAGTGTCTAAAATATGCTATATCCTTGCTATGAGACACCGCATATCACTGGTGGAATACACTAGTATCAGTGGTTCTGAAAGAATGGGTGACCTGGGAGTTCTTTCAGATTGAGTTCCCTAAGAAATATATCAGTCACAGATTTATCGACCAGAAGCGCAAAGAATTTCTAGAGTTGAAACAAGGTCGTATGATTGTGACAGAATATGAGCGGAAATTCATGAGACTCAGTCGATATGCCCGAGAGTGTATTTCGACCGAAGCTATAATACGTAAAAGATTCAAAAATGACGTGATCCAGCTCAGTTGATTGAGTCGAGTCGATGTAGATTGCCCGATCGTCTTCGAGAAGAATCGTTTACAAAAATCGTCGAGTTGTTTGAATCAACTTAGTAGGCTTAAAGTTAATAAAATGGATTTTCAAAATTGGCTAAGTCTTTGATGGTAGGTTCGGTTAGAAAGAAACAAGGATAGAAGTGATTTGGATAGGCTCGGTTTAGGATAACAAGTGAAACAAAGATAAAAGATGGAAATGGAAAATGAACTTAAACTTTAAAAAAGATTCGATACTATAGCGAGTATCGCCCCAAATCTTATATCGTTTAAAGTGGTCGGATGAAAGGTAGAATGATAGGAGAACGCCACACCAGATAATGGTGATAAGTTCTAAAAACAAGTTCGGGTTGATGCCACTAGCACGCTAGATAAGTTACTTGAGACTCGTACGAAATATGAGAGGAAGTAAACCTCACAGTAGCAAAGTTTCATTAAACAAATTGTCAAAAAGTCCTTTCTCTAGTTTACAAAGAAACTATTTATAAGCTTAATATGCCTATTGATATTCGGCATCTATGATGTTTACACTAACTTAAATTCTGTTCATATTTGTATTTAACATGTTCACACAAAAGTATTAAAATTCAGTTCATGCTTGAAGATGGTGCATGAATTGGCCGAACCATCATGTTGCTTCACTTGATGCATTCATGCATACTTAGCCTTGAAGAATAGCCATAATGCCATGAATGTGCAACCCTTTAATACTCCTACATCTCCCTTGGCCAAATGAGGCTTTAATGTGCCTTCAATACTTGAATTGAATGTATAGAAATTCATCTCCCTTGTGGCCAACGTCCATGAACTTTAATAAATGGCAGAATAATCATGTATGGGAGAAGAAAGGGTTTATTCTAAATGCTGGTTGGTACTTGCACGAATTTCTCAAGCATTTATCTTCCAATTGTCCATAAATACAGTCCATGAATCTTTAAATACATGATCAATCAATTGCTTCCTCTTGGATGAAAGTCCCAAATGCATGTGTCCCTTTGAATGCCATCTATTGAACCTCAATTATGCATGTACCTTGCATTAACTCCTCTTCATGCATTTGGATGAACCTAAACACACATTAAACACATTAAGTCAAACATGAATTCAGCTGAACCTCAATAAAACATCATCTAGACATATTGATTAACATATTAAATAAATTAAAACACATTTAATTATGGACTAGCTAGTATATTAAATTCGGCTAGCTCAAAACAAGTGAAAACAATTAATGAACTAAATTGAGCTAGGATATTAGGTCATGAGCTGTAACAAATTAAATAAAATAAATGAGCTGAAACTAATCTAGGTTGAGCTCAAACGAGCTTAAATGAGCTCAAGTGAGCTGATTCGAGCTGAATGGAGCTCGGGGAGCTGAAGATGAGCTAAAATCAGCTTATACTAAGATGGAAGGACTCTTTAATGAGCTGGCCCAAACTTCTCCTTTAACATGGAGCTTGCTTTCAGTCCAAAGTTGAGCAAATAAAGCCAAAACAGCTTCTTGAAGTTGCTTAGCTCAAGCTCGAGTCATGGGACCTTTAAGGAGCTCGATGGGATCGGGATTAGAACTTGTTGAGCTCTAGGGCGTGGTCACGTCATTCCCCCCTTCTTCGAAGTGACTTATCCTCAAGTCGAAAGTTAGGATCACTTTAAAGCTTGAGATAAAATAGCTAACAAAAATTTGATTAGGAATCAAAGTTTGACAATTAAAAATTTTATCATCATGAAAGAGTAAAGGCTTAAAGACAAGACAAGCTAGGAATGGGCCGATTCTCTTGAAATCGTGAATAGATGGTTGTTTGCCGAATGCAAAGTGAAGGTTGGGTTTTTCCTTCTCAAATTGACTTTCCATATTCGGCTGTAAGAAATACAGAGGAATCAATCTCAAATTGCATCCATAATACATGGAAAATTTATTCAATCGATCATGAACCCATAGTCTCATTCGGTCAAAGCATGCATACCTCTAATTTTTAAATAGTTTCGATATGCCATTATTACAAACAAGTGAGCTCAATTGGTTCAAAGGATAATTAATCATGTTTGTTTGCAAACAATCATACTCAACAATCCTTATCCATACCTTTTCAACAAGATCAATCAAAGAGAAAAGTTTATATGGTTTTTCATCTTGTACATTCAAAGTGTGCCAAGGCCAATTGGTTACAACCTTACTCGTATGCTGATCAACATCATAGTTTGTATTAGTAATATTTTTGTAACACCCCCACGCCCGAAACCGTCACCGGAGTCAAGCTTGAGGTGTTACTAAACTTATCTTACCTTTTAAACAACTCTAAACCACTTATTTTAATTTTCGGAATAAACTGTTTTTCTGTGTCATAGCTGCTTAAAAATTCATTTCTCGAGTTTCAAAACTCAAAATTAAGATCCATAAATTTTTCCTGAAACTAGACTCATATATCTATCTACTAATTTTTTTCTAGAATTTTTGACTTAGCCAATTAGTACAGTTTATTAGTTAAAGTTACCCCTGTTTCAGAATTTGACTGCACTGACCTCTACTTACTACGAACCACTTTTCTCCCTATAAAAAATTAATATAACTATACCGTTTGTTTATATTAAAACTAGATTAAATAAGGATTCTAACCATATAAATTACACCACCTAATTATTTTTGTACAATTTATGGTGAATTTCCAAAGTTGAAACAGGGGATCTAGAAATTTCTCTGACCCTGTTTCACTAAAACTCAGATATCTAATAAAATATAATACCTTTACCTGTTTTTCTTATTCCATAAGAAAATAGACATAATAAGCTTTAATTTCATATATTATTCACCATCAAACCATGTCTCTACGATTTTTAGTGATTTTTAAAAGTCATGCTATTTCTGATACTTAAATCTGTTTTTAAGTTACTTTCACATTTTTCTTAGTTTTCATGTGATAGTAACTACTTATTCATACATACTATTAAACATGTATATCATCAGCCCTTCTATTAGTTAATCACTAGCAAGTATTTACACATCATTCATTGATCATATCATATCAAAAGAAACCAAGTTCCTATACATGCCATACACAAAACTAAACGTCTAACTATACCAATGTGATTTCTTCGATAGTGTGATCGGGTCTCCGATGTTTCCTTCGATCCCCGAGTGGCTTGATAAAAACTATAAGAAAATAAAATAAAGAGAGTAAGCACTAGGCTTAGTAAGCTTACAAGCAAATAAATTACAACATTCAGCATAATGAATAATTATACATAATGTCACCTAGCCTCATAAACTTTATTTACTTCTCATTTTCTACCTTCTTCTTTACTTACTTACCTTCTTTCTTACCTGACCTTTCACTATTCATAAATATAATCTACCTTCCCTTTTGCTGATAATTCACTGTAATTTAACGTGTACAATGACCCATTGAACCACTCGGAATACTAAGGATCTTTGGGGTCGTTCTGTCTATCAATATCTCGCCAATGCCATGTCTTCGACATGGACTTACATGAATTATTCCTGTCTCCAATGCCATATATATATAATATGGGCTTACATGGCTCATTCCTGTCTCCAAAGCCATATAACGATATGGACTTACATGGCTCATTTACATCTGTCTGTCTGTCAACCCCAATATCCTAATATTCCTAAGGTTCAAACGGGGCTTCCTAATGCTTTTTCTCTCACACTACTTTAATTCGACTTTAAATATTCTCATAAAATAAGTATATAAATGCTGGAAATTTACAATAATAATGTAAAATAAAAGAACATTGCATTTATTTCTTTGTAAACTTACCTCGTATGCAAAAATAGTTACTTTTACCATTTCGTCCACAACTTGGTATTTTCTCCATTTTAGCCCGAATTTCAGTTTTCCTTGCTCTATCATTTAAAATATAGTCTAATTAGGACTCACATTATTCAAATTGACCCAAAATCATATTTTGGCAAAATTACTGATTTGCCCTAAACTTTTGCATATTTACACTTTTGCCCCAAAGCTCGTAAATTTAACTTCATCCTATTTTCTTATGTTTCATGACATGCTGGTCATTTTTCCCTTCTATGGCAGCATCAAATTCATACTCTAACAAGCACTTATGACTATTAGGTATTTTTACCAATTAAGTCCTTTTACTCGTTTTTGCTTAAAACCGAGTAGTACAAATTGTCTAACATAATTTAAAACCTCATATTCTATCATAAAACACCAAAATACACAAATTTCACCTATGGGTATTTTTCCAAATATGAACTCTAGGTTGAATTATTACTAGCATAAGCTTAATCGAGCTACCAGGATTCCAAAAACGTAAAGAACATTAAAAACGGGGCTTGGAATCACTTACTATTGAGCTTGGAAAGCTTGAAAACCCTATCCATGGCTTCCCCCATGCTAATTTCGGCCTCCATGAAGAAGATGAGCAAAATTGGCTTTTAATTTTGTATTTTAATTCATTTTACCCCTAAATGACCAAAATGCCCTTACTACTAAACTTTCAAAAATTCCTTCCATGTCCTAATTTTGTCCATGAACTTAAAATTGGTCAAATTGCTATTTAAGACCTCCTAATTAATATTCTAATTCAATTTTATGCAAAATACTTCTAGAACACAAGTTTTGCAATTTATTCAATTTAGTCCCTAATTTCAAATTAAGTACTTTATGCATAGAATTTCTTCACGAACTTTTCACACAATCATGCAAACATATCATAGACCTCAAAATAATAATAAAATAAATTTTTCTACCTCGGATTTGTGGTTTTGCAACCACTGTTCCGTTTAGGCCCTATTTCGGGATGTTACAATTTTTGTAATCATTGTTTAAAACAAACACTTCATTGCTAATCAGAGAAGAACAATCAATCATATCAGGATACAAATATTTTTCGAAAACCAAAGCATCAACAGAGTTTTCATCATCATTTGAATAAAACAGAGATGTCTTAAGATTTTTCAAAGTCATTCCTTGTTTACCTTTAGGAGTAGGAAAACAAAGATCGGTTTTACCTTTTTCTATCAACACAAACCTTCTCTCCTCGGAGATATAGTGTAGTCGAAACTCATTACACGATCCTTGAGAAAAATAAAATGAAGGGTAAACACAAAGACAATTTGTGCTTTTCAAAGTGTCACTTCCACAAAGATGAAAGAGGTTAGTGTCACCATGGATGATGAACTTGAAGGAACTTTCTGAAACGTTATTCACAAATTGAACACATGAATCGATGCCAGGATCAAAAGCATTAGTTGGCCTACAACCACATAGAAAGCACAAAATTTAGGATACTTGAGTTTCCCACATATCGAACACAAATAACAAATTCCAGGTTTGAATACATGAGTTCAATTACTTATTCCAAAGTGTAGCAAAGGTTTCATTTTTGTTATTAAATCAAACTTGCTGAACCAAAAGGATTTGTGCATATACAGAATCAAACAATCAGACCTCTTTACATTCATCTGAATAGATGTGCACAAATTCAAATATTTCACACAAAGCATTAAATAATTCGCATAACCATCACAATCAACCAACTTAAACGTTTGTCGTGAAAACCGGTTATCATGCAAGATTATATTTCGTCTTTGTCGATCTAGTCAAACAACGTCAATAGGTTTTTCATCGAAAAAATAATCTAGAGAACAACTCCTCATACTTCCACTTAGAACGGGTTTATCAACCACAAACAAAGGATAGCAATTAACCATGTCAAAAATAGGAGATGTTTTAAAAACTAAGTCATTGAAAATTTTATTGACAATTTTCAAACTTATTTGTCGTGGCTCGATTGTTAAAGATTCCTTACCTTTAGGCACTTGTGGTTGGATTTCACCTTCAACCTTACCTTTTTCGATCAAATGAATGCGTCTCTCATCGAGAAGGTATTGAAGTTGAATTTATCAATCGAATCTTCAGTAACCTAAAATGAAGAAACAAAACAAGAACAACTCACATGTGGGTTAGTTATAGCAACACTCACTTTTTCTTATTCTCACTCATCTTTGTCACTCTTCTCTTTTGAAGACTCATTCTCACTTTTTATTTCAATTTGCTTTTCTTGCTCGCACTCCTTTTCCTTTTCTTTCTTCATACTCATTCCCTTTTTGCTCACTCTCAATCTTTTTCTCTCTTTTATTTTCTTTTTCTTCTTCGATTTATTTTTAGATTTTTTTCTCTTCTCTCAATTTCATTTAAAATTCATTCATTTTCTCTCATTATTATCTCTTGTCTCTCTGTTCTCTTTTTTTTTTCTTTTTCTTTTTGCCTCATTCTTTCATTACAATATGAAGATGATACAAATGAATCAGAATGATAAATGTTTTGTTCGAAGGAAGAGAAAGTGTTTACATATGGGTCATGATCAATTCTTCGTGACTGATCCTCCGTGGATGAATTTTTTGAAACACTTGATGAGATATATCTATCTTCTCTTTTGTCATCTCGAAAGATCTCAGACTTGAAGTTTGCTTCTCTTTGTCTCGAATTCCTTGACGAATAGGAATCTCAATAAGAATCTCTTTTCAAATAGTCTTTGGATGTGTGTCCCCGGTTGATCTTAACTTCGTGTCTCGACTTGGCAAAATTTACTTCCGTTAGCCTCTTGCTTGATGGCCTAGCTTTTCTTGGATTGACTCAATTTTTCAGTCGAGCATGCACTCCATCTCTTTTAACAAATACTGAAATTCAAATTTTAAAAATTCTTCTCGCAACATGATTTAGAGAAAAAAATGATTAAAATAGAAAAATGAAGTCCTCACCACAAACCTCACTATTTCACTCGGAAAGAAAATTAAAGGATTTCACTCGCGCTCGTGTTTACACTCGTTTTAAGGCTTTTTCTTTTTTCTAATACACTTACACACTCGTGCCTTTTACCACTCAATTCTTTCTCTCATGATTTCATATTTCTTCTCATTTAGACTTATTTGCTGCTTTGGGTTCGATTTCAAAGGGTTTCAAGGGTTGTAATACAAGAGGTGTGAGGTAGGCTAAACAAAAAAAATTTGGGTTTAAGTGTGGCATTGGGGAGGGTACTTGATAGTAGAACGAACAACTTGATGATCGGGATTACAAATGGATGGAAAAAAAAAAGAACTTCAATGCTTCACCCTTTTTTTTTATACTCAAATTTTTTAAATTTTTGATTTTTTTTTTCAATTACAACGAAATGATTACAATAGGGAACTTTCAATACAACTTGAATTTTTTTTAATTCAAAACTTTTTTTTATTATGAACCTACTTGGGAATGCTACGAACGTCGACGCTTCTCGTTTTAATAGCTCTGATACTAAATGACATGATCCGACTCGATTGATTGAGTCAAGTTGATGTAGATTGCCCAATTGTCTTCGACAAGTATCACTCACAAAAATCGTTGAGTTGTTTGAATCGACTTAGTAGGCTTAAAGTTAATAAAATGGGGTTTCAAAATTGGTTAAGTCTTTGATGGTAGGTTCAGTTAGAAAGAAACAAGGATATGAGCGATTTGGATAGGCTCAGTTTAGGATAACAAGTGAAATAAAGATCAAAGATGGAAATGGAAAATGAAGTTAAAATTCAAGAAAGATTTGATACTATATCGAGTATCACCCCAAATCTTATGTCGTTTAAGGTGGTCAAATGAAAGGTAGAATGATAGGAGAACACCACACTAGATGGTGGTGATAAGTTTTAAAAACAAGTTCGGGTTGATGCCACTAGCACGCTAGATAAGTCACTTGAGACTCGTATAAAATACGAGATGAAGTAAACCTCACAATAACAAAGTTTCATTAAACAAATTGTCAAAAAGTCCTTTCTCTAGTTTACAAAGCAACTATTTATAAGCCTAATATGCCTATTGATATTCGGCATCTATGATATTCACACTAACTTAAATTTTGGTCATATTTGTATTTAACATGTTCACACAAAAACATTAAAATTCGGTTCATGCTTGAAGATGGTGCATGAATTGGTTGAACCATCATGTTGCTGTACTTGATGCATTCATGCATACTTAGCCTTGAAGAATAGCCATAATGCCATGAATGTGTAGCCCTTTAATACTCCTACATCTCCCTTGGTCGAATGAGACTTTAATGTGCCTTGAATACTTGAATTGAATGTATAGAAATTCATCTCCCTTGTGGCCAACGTCCATGCACTTTAATAAATGGTAGAATAATCATGTATAGGAGAAGAAAGGATTTGTTCTAGATGCTAGTTGGTACTTGCACGAATTTCCCAAGCATTTATCTTCCATTTGTCCATAAATACGGTCCATGAATCTTCAAATACATGATCAATCAGTAGCTTCTGATATGACCTTAGCTTGGGATGTCTCTACTGAATCCATTGAGTTGCCACAAGGGCCTATTACTAGGTCACGATCTAAGAAGTTTAAAGACACATTGGCAAGCTACGTGGAACTAGTTTGGGAAGAACAAGAAGTCGAACCCATTAATCATGCATGGATGAGCCCCATAGGCGGTACTTGCAATTTATTGCAAGTAGAATTTAAATTTTAATAAAACTTATCTTAAGTTTAATAAATGAGTTGCTGGTTTTAATTCAACTCATCTTAGTTTATTTATTTGAGTTTTTATTGAACTTCATTTAATAAGATGCTTATTTAAGTAATCTAGTTACTAGAATAATCTATTGAAGCATGAGTTCAAGTTTATTTAATTCTACTTCTTTTAATTAAACTAGTTGCCGCATTAATTGATGCCTTTGTTTCTAGTTCATTTATTGAAGTCAAGTATTTAATGTGATTTAGTTTAATTAGTGATTAATTGTATTTAATAAAGTTCATTTTAATGTGTTTATTGCAAATGTTCCTTCATCTCACAACCGTTACATTTCAAGGCTGTTCCAACTTAATGGAAGTGAATTTTCAAGTGCTTTTCTTTTGTTACAAAGGAAGGAGCTGTTACAAGGGAGATTTTATACATCAATTAAGGAGTTTTAAGGAGCATTTTAACACCCTTTTAAATTCAGCAGCAACCCGTTCACCTACTAGCTAATTTTGTTCTTTAAAATATTAAAACAAACATTCAAAACACCATTAAGTAGCTGGTATCTTTTTAGCTAGCCAAGGAACATCTCAAGAGACATTTTTCAAGAAATCAAGGATATTTATTCAGTTGAATTAAAGTGAATTCAAGGATGGAGTTAATTGTTATAAGAATGCCAAAAGACTTGAGTTTAATTTTAGTTTTAACTAGCACATTAAGATGTGACTGTTCAGCTAGTTTTTCTATACCTATAAATATGTGTAACCATCCATTTTGAAGGATGTTTGGGACTTTTTAATGAAACTCTACTCATTTGGTGAGAAATACTTTTCTTCGATTTTGTCCAAAGACTTGTTGGCTTATCTACAAAGCTAGTGACGTCAACCCGTTCTTTGCCTTTCTCGAACTTATCACTTTCGTAAGTGTGGCGTTCGAACCCTATACCGAGGTTCCTATCTTTCTTGATAGTGGGTCGAGGTCTTGACTGGATATACAAACCTTTTCAAAAGCATATAAGTATTGGGTTGACACTAATTAGTGTTGGTTCTTGCTTGCTTATTGAGCTATTTCTTTCCATCCTTTTACCATATCCAAAACATAATCAACTTTTACCACTTATTTGGTAACCAAATATTTTCCCTTTCTAATTAGCCATTTTATTTTTAATCCTTTAATCCCAGTTAAGCCTATTTCATTGATTTAGTTAGATATCCTTCTAATTAAACCATACTTTCTCGTAGACGATCGGGCAACGTAAATACAACTCGACTCATCATTCAAGGTAGATCGTATCATTTGGTATCAAAGCCATTAAAACGAGAAGTACGGACCTTCGAAGACAAACTCAGATTAGTACGTGAAGAACCGAAGTAAGTTTGAAAAAAAAGCAAAAAATTTGAGTTGAAAATTTTTATTTACTCTTGTATTCCCCGATCAAGAAAATTCCCATTCTCAACCATTCCTACCCATTCAGCGCCACACTTAAACCCCTTTTCATCTTTTCTTTCAGCGTACCTTACCCCCTTCATTAATTCCCTTATTTCCCAATTTGTGACTGACCCCTAAGCCTACGATTAAGCCTTGGCAAGTCTGCTTACGAAGTCATGAGAAAAGAAGGAGCGAAAAAAGGCATGAAAGCGTGAGCACAATCGAGAGGAGGTAAAAACCAACATACGAATACAAACACAAGCATGAGTGCTATCAATTTTTTTTTCGAGTGAACGTAAGGTTTGTTGTGAGGTTTCAATTATTATCTTTCTTCAGTTTTTATTTGTTTTATTTTTTTTGTTGTCACAAAACCCTAAACGAAATATGGAGGAGCGACAAGACCAACAACCTGTTAGAAATGTTCCAGACCTTAATCTTCAAGCTATGCTTCAAGAGGTGGAGTGACTCTTTGATCAGAAGTTTGATCCTATACAAGAAAAGTTGGATTTAGTTGAAGAAAGAGTACGACGGAGAAGGACACCTCAAAGTCCCCTTAGGAACAAGATGATCAGTCGGATCCTAGTGAGGCCAAAAGTGACCAAGGGTCCAATGTGAGTGTTCAACGGAGGGAGCAGCGAAATCGTGGCCAAAGAGATCAGAGACGAGAAGATGATGATCTCAAGAGTATAAAGCTGTCAATACCTCCCTTTCAAGGCAAATCCAATCCAGAGGCGTACATAGAGTGGGAAAAAAATATTGAATTAGTATTTGAATGCCACAACTATTCCGAGAGTAAGAAGGTCAAACTAGCTGCAATCGAGTTTTCTGATTATGCGATGATTTGGTGGGATCAATTCACCACTAGTCGAAGGCGCAACGGAGAAAGGCTTATTAATACTTAGGTTGAGATGAAAGCTGCAATGCGACGGTGATTTATTCCTTCATGTTATCATTGGGAGCTTCATTAGAAACTTCAAAATCTTACTCAAGGAACTAAGAGCATAGAAGACTATTACAAGGAGATAGAGGTTGTGATGATTCGTGCAGATGTGCAAGAAGACCGCGAAGTGACTATGGCTCATTTTCTAGCTGGTCTTAACCGTGACATTGCTAATGTCGTCAAACTTCAACATTACATCAAGGTGGTGGACATGGTACACGTGGCAATCAAAGTGAAAAAATAAACGAAGCGTAAAGGGGCTACTCGAGGCTACTCGACTGCAAATCCTCCAAGATGGGGACAAGGCGTTAGCAAAAGCTTTCCATCAAACCGAGCGAAGGAGTCCACGGTGTTGCCTAAGACAAATAAGCCTTTGGCTGAATCAAGCAAAGGCAAATCTATCGAGAGTTCATCCAATCGTTCTAGAGATATTAAATGCTTCAAATGTCTCAGAAGAGGACATATTGCAAGTCAGTGCCCAAACCGGAGCACCATGGTGTTCGTGCTAATGGTGAAATTGAAACAAAGGATGAAGAGGAAGATGAGCCGAATTGAATTTTGACAAAGAAGAGGATTTGGAACACCCTGTTGAAGGTGAGTTGATTGTAGTCAAACGAATTTTAAGTCTACAAGGAGTGGAGAACGAGAAACAATGAGAGAATATTTTCCATTCGAGATGCCAAATTCAAGGGAAAATTTGTAGCATTATCATAGATGGTAAAAGTTGCACGAGTGTGGTGAGTACTCTCATGGTGGAAAAATTAGGACTGTCGACCATGAAACATATGAACCTGTACAAGCTTTAATGGCTCAACGATGGTGGTGAGCTCAAAGTCATGAAACAAGTTCTAGTTTTCTTCAGCATTGAAAAATACTTCGATGAAGTACTATGCGATGTGGTGCCAATGCAAATGAGCCATTTGTTGTTAGGATGACCATGGCAGTTCGATCGAAGAGTGGTTTATGATGGCTATACTAATAGATATACCTTCAAGTACTGTGGCAAGAATGTGACACTTACACCATTAACCCCGAAGCAAGTATACGAGGACCAACTCAAACTCAAAACATCTATGGGACAAATGCGAGAAAAAGAAAAGAAAAATGAGAGAGCTTGTAACGCCCCAAATTTGGGCCTAGAAGTATTGGGACTTGAGTATGGGTCCGTAAGGAGGTTGTATATAAATAATTAATTGTGCAAGGAAATGTCACAATTAAATGTCTACTTTGGTGGTTAATGGCCCTAAAAAGTGTTGGAGAAATCTTGGGCTCAAACCTGGGCTTTGGCAAAAATTTGGTTTTAAGTGAATAAAACCTTGGATGCTTGGAAGTAGGCCTTTTATAATATTGTGGGAAATAAATACACAAAGAAGCATGTGGTCTAGTGGTTGTGGCGTCATTAAGGTTGCAAGGGAGCCTGGGTTCAAGTCTTGGCTCTTACAATTCATTTTGGTTTTTCTCTTAAATGAATCTGGACGCTAGCACATATGTCTTAAAGTCAATTATGGACATTTTTATCACACAAAAAGCCTTGTGGTGGAGTGGCAAGGTGGCGTTTTGTGTAACTGTGAGGTATGAGGTTCAAGTCTTGGGTTGCGTATGTGGAGTATTTATTTTGCTATTTGAGCTATGTAGGAGGTGGAGTTGGACTGAAACTCTGTGGTTGAAATGGTCATAAGAATGAGGAATTTTCCTAATGGTTGAAAGTAATCCCACATTGGAAAGCTAACATGAGAATTGGTGAGAAGCTAGCTTTAAATAGAGTGAACCAGATGAGTTGGTGAGCAAGACTTAATGCAGGATGTGCCAAGGTTGGTGATCGTGCACTTCAGTGCGTTCTCATAAGCAGGTGTGTATTCACGCCCTTCTTTGTTGGAAGTTGCAAAAGCTGAAAAGCCGAAACCTCGGCATTTGGGGCCTCACGAGCGTGCAAATGCATGTGGGACAAACTAAGCCCACAAACCATGGGTGATAGACTGTAGAAGGCTGCCACGAACGTTCTCGTGTGCTGGGGCTGTTCTGGGCCTCGATGGGCCTGTGGGCCCGCTTGTGTAAATCTAACTGCTAGGTGGAATATGGTGGGCTTGTCATGTCACGTACATGACATAGGCCGTTCTGGGCCGTGTGGGCCCAATAGGCTTGTGGGCCTACACGAAAAATGTATGTTATGTGGTAGGATTTAGACTGGGTTACGTTGTTCGTAAGGCCGTGAATAGTTCTGGGTTAAATGGGTCGTATGGGACCAATCGGCCCGTGGGCTCGCGTGGGCAAATTTCACTGTTAAGTGGGAAGTTGATAGACTTGTCATGTTGCGCACCTGAATTAGGTTATTTTGGGCCTCGATGGGTCAAAATGGGCTGTGTGGGCCAAATGGCCTCGTGGGCCCACACAGACAAATTCTGCAGTAAGTGACTATTAATGAACCGGGCTATGGTGTACACATAGCCGTATCTAAATTGGGCTAAATGGGCCACATGAGCATGTGGGCCCACTTGGGCCGAGTAATGGGCCTTAGGCCCATTTGCACTGTTATGTCTGTTTAGGTTACTTAAGTCACTTGGGGCGACGATAGACCTTCAGTTTGGTCGCTAAGGCCTTGATGTGTAAAATTACCGAAATACCCCTATAGGGATAAATGACTGTTTTGGCCTTGTGGGTAAATAATTGACTTGGACTATGAATCTGACTGATTTGACTGTGCTTTACGACTGTGTTTTAACTGACTTGACGGTGGTTGTTCGACCGATATATTTTTAATGTATGTTTAAATGATTGTTACTAAGCATGGCCATTTTGCATACATGTGTGATGATTGAGCATGACATACACGACATATTGCATTGGGGTTGGGTTTATGATATGGAGGAAGTACCGTACTGGTGACTCTATCACATTTATTATTACTGGTGGCTTGCCACACTTGCTATTACTGGCAGCTACGTTGCATTATTATTATTATTACTGGCAGCTTTGCTGCGATATAGGTGTGTTGGTTTGGTGGGTCGATTGATATCCCCACAGGTGTGCTGGATAGTTATGGGATGGGTTGCATTTTGCACTATTTTAGGTCTGTAATGGGCTTAAGGCCCACACTGCTACTATTTAAGGGCTAAGGCCTAGACTGTACTGATATTGAACAGGGCTCAGGCCCAGATTGATTCTGAATTCTATTGGTTTACTAACTGTTTTAGTTTAGGAGGGGAGTACACACTGAGTTTTCATAAACTCATCTCGTTTATTAATTGTGCAGGTTGTCCTTAGCTTTAGAGGATTGGTACTGCGAGTGACTCGAAGGTGGCCACATAAATGCTGTTGTCTCTGATTTTCTTTTAAATTACCTATTTGCAAGTACTTACATTTGATCAGGGTTGTAATAAGGCCTCTTTTAATTTCTGGTTCTAAATTTGGAATTTTATATATCATTTTTATAGCTACTGGAGTAGAACGTGATTTATCCAAAACAATAACTGATTTTTTAAATATCACAATTCCGCAACTGTTTAAATTAAGCTTCCACGGCAAACAAAATTTTAAAGGTAAAAATGTTTTGCAAGAGAATGACTTTTAATAAACCAACGTAAACTGAGATTTTCACAAGTTTTAAAATGGCCAGCGGTTTTAAATAGTAAGAAGGGTTTTCAATGAGAACATGGTTTTTCGAAAAACACTTCAATGTGACACGCCAGATTTGGGCCTAACTTCTAGCCCGGGTTTGGGGTGTTACAGAGCTAGAGGTAAAATTTCAAAAGAGAGTGAAGAGGAAGCAAGAAAAGAAAAAAATGGAGAAGAAAAAGAAAGTGGGAAAATAAGTGTGTTTACGAGAGCGTGTGATGTTCAGAGAGCTTTAACTTTGAGACAACCTATATTTGTACTTGTGTACAAAGAAACTTTGTTAAACACTAACGAGTTACCCTACAGTCTACCTTCTTTTATGTTTTCTCTTCTATAGGAATTCGAGGATGTTTTCCCAGAAGAAGTGCTGAGTGGATTGTCTTCCATTCGAGGTATCGAGCACCAAATTGATCTAATACCTGGAGCCGCACTTCTTAATCGGCCTGCTTATCGAAGTAACCTAGAAGAAACTAAGGAATTACAAAAACAAGTTGCTGAACTTATAGATAAGGGTTACATCTGAGAGAGTCTCAGTCCTTGTATTGTGTCGATTTTACTTGTGCCTAAAAAGGATGGTTCGTGGTAAATGTGCATTGACTGTCGTGCTATCAACAAGATCATTATCAAATATAAACATTCGATTCCTCATCTCGATGATATGCCCGACGAGTTAAGTGGTGTCAAGATATTCACGAAGATTGATCTTAGGAGTGGCTGATACAATCTAACTTCGTGATGAGTCGAGTTGTATGTAAAATGCCCAATCGTCTACGAGAAGCAATGATAATTTAGTTTAGTAAAATTGGCAAAGAAGGAGTTTAAGAAGAAATGATTAGGTTAAGGAAGTTTATGGTTTGAAATGGTAAGATATGAAAAGAAAGAATTGGTTTTTTGAACGAAATGGTAAGATGTGAAAAAGATGGAATTTACTTTTGGTATGAAATGGATAAGAAAGGAAAATGGATTGAACAAAAGTGCAAACAAGAACCAATACAAATTTGGTATCGACCCATTGCTTGTAAGCCCTTTAGTTCTGTTTAAGAGTGGTTAAGGTGACCTTGACCCACTATCTAACAAGATAGGAACCTCGGTATGTTTGAACGCCACACTACAAATAGTGATAAGTTTGATTTTCAACAAAGAAAACGGATGACACAACTAGAACACTAGGTAGCCAATGAATCCTTGAACAAAAATAGAGAAAAGTTTACCTCACAAATTTGATAGCATAACATTAACAAAATGTCCAAAGTCTTCCTTTCAATAGGCTGATTACATGTATTTATAGTGTCAAAAGAGGCTAGCTGAATGGTCACTTTTAATGAAGCTAATAATGAGCTCAAATGAAAAGTCACAACTTTTGAAATTCTAACCCAAGTAATTCCAACCTTCAATGTGATTTACTTCTCAATTAAGTTGCTTTCAAAGTCTTTTGAAGTCTCCATGACCAACTGAAAAGACACCAGCTTCTTTGATGGAAAATTGAATGCATGTAGTGATTACTCATGAAGCAAATGGTTATGGAAGATGAAACAAAGATGCTGCCAAATTTAAAGAAGAATAATGCTCTCCTTTAATTGATAAAACAACTTCTTAATGATGTATAAAGCCTCTTTGTAATAGCCCCCTCTTTTGTAACTGAAATCTCTTGAAAAGTCACCTTATTGAATGCATAACAGCCTTTAAATGTAATGGATGTAAGCTGAAAAGTCACCTGCAATTAACACATGTAACTGACACATTTATTCAATTATTAAGCTTAAAACAGATTAACAACTAAATCAAATAAATGAACTAACACTTATGCATCATTTATTCCAGCAACTAGTTTAATTAAGAGAAGCATTATTAAATGAACTTTAACTCATGCATCAATAAATTATCCTAGTAACTAGATTATTTAAAGAAGCAACTATCAAATCAGGTTAATAAAAAAAACTCAATTAATTAAACCAAGATGAGTTGAATTAATGACCAGCAACTCATTTATTAAACTAAGATGCTTAAATGCAAGGATTAAAATGCAACTAAATGCAAAGCTAACAAATAAATAAAAAGTTCAATTTAGTTGGAACGGGTTGAAAGAGCTGGAATTGAGCTGAAATCAGTTTGCAATATGTTGCAAGGAAACTTTATTGAATTGGTCCCAACTCATTCTATTTCTCCAACCAAAGCCTCACCCTACAATTGGTTAACTAAGGCCGAAATGGCCTCTTTGAATTGCTTAGCTCGAGCTCGCATGATTGGTCCTTGGGGCAGCACCATTGAATCCTTACTCGAACTTGGTGCACTCTGGGATGCGATCGTATCATTCCTCCCTCTTCGAAATGACTTGTCCTCAAGTCAAAATCTCCATCAAAAGGGGTTAAATCTGACACATTAAAAGTCACACTAACGTTAAATTCACCAGGCAAATCGAGTTTATAAGATTTTTCATTTATGCGCTCAAGAATTTGGAAAGGACCGTCTCTGCGAGGTAACAATTTTGATTTTCGTTGAGTCGAAAAATGCTCCTTAGGAATGTGAACCCAAACCCACTCTCCAGGTTCGAGGGCCACTCATGTTCATCTTTTGTTAGCATTACGCACGTAAGACTCAGTTCTTGCCTCAATGTTAGCTCGCACCTTTTGATGTAATTCTTTGACAAAGTCAGCCTTTTCCTTCATATCTGCATGAACCATTCGATCAGTAGGCAAAGGTAATAAATCTGAAGGTGTCAATGGATTGAAACCGTATACAATTTCAAAAGGTGAATATTTGGTAGCAGAATGGATAGGACGGTTGTAGGCAAACTCGATATGTGGTAGGCAATCTTTCCAAGACTTCAAGTTTTTACAGATGATGGCCTAAAGTAATGTGGACAATACCCTATTGACGACTTCCATTTGGCCATCGATTTAGGGGTGGCTGGTGGTCGAGAATAATAGTTTGATTCTTAATTTTCCCTACAAGGATCTCTAAAAGTGGCTCAAAAATTTTGCATCACGATCCGATACAATGGTACGAGGAATGCCTTGAAGTCGAGTGATGTCTCTGAAAAGCAAATTTGCAACATGAACAGCGTCATCAGTTTTAGTGCAAGTAATAAAATGAGACATTTTCAAAAAATGATCAGCAACCATAAAGATAGAATCCTTCCTCATTTTTGTGCACGGTAGTCCAAGAGCGAAGTCCATGGATTTATCGACCCACGGAGCTTCAGGAATAGGTAATGGCGTATATAAGTCATGTGGCTGAACCTTCAATTTAGCCTTTTTACAAGCTATACACCTCTTGCAAACTTGTTCCACATATTTGCGCATTCGCGGCCAATATAAGTGTTCTTGAAGGGTTGCAAGCGTCTTGTTGACTCCAAAGTGTCCCATAAGTCCGCCACTATGGGCCTCATGCACTAATAAGTCTCTAACAGAGCCACAAGGAATGCAGAGTTTACCTTCTTTAAAAAGAAAGCCTTCATACCTATAAAAGTTTTCAACAAACCATTCTTGCACGTAACAAAAATCTCACCAAAATCAGAATAGTTAGCGTAAGAGTCTTTTAACAAAGCAAAACCAAGAATTTTAGAGTCTAAATATGACAATAGAGTGTACCTTCTTGAAAGCGCATCAGCCACTATGTTATCTTTACCTTTTTGGTATTTTATAACATAGGAAAACGATTCAAGAAACTCCACACATTTTATGCGTGACGTCAGTTCAATTTGTACTGGCCTTGAATGTGCTTTAAAGCTTCATGATCGGAGTGTATAACGAACTCCTTTGGCCATAAATAATGTTGCCACGTCTTAAGGGCTCGTATGAGTGTGTACATATCTTTATCATATACCGGATAGTTGAGTACAGCTCCACTAATCTTTTCACTAAAATAGGCCATAGGTCATCCTTCTTGTGTTAAAACAGCACTGATTCCAACGCCTGAGGCATCACATTCAGCCTCGAAGGTCTTCGAGAAATCTGAAAGAGCAAGAAAAGGAGCTTTAGTAAGAAAATCCTTAATTTTAACAAACGACTTTTCTTGCTCATCATTCCAATAGAAAGCAGAGTTCTTTTTAATGACGCTCGTAAGAGGGGTAGCAATGGTGCTGAAATTAGGAATGAAACATCGGTAGAAACTCGCTAGGCCATGAAAACTCTGGACTTGCGTGATACTAATTGGCCTTGGCCAATCTTGAATGGCCTTAACCTTTTCTTGGTCTACTTCAGGCCCTTTCGCACTAACTATAGACCCTAAAAAGATAGTTTTGTCAAAACATAAAGAACACTTTTTAAGGTTAGCATATAATGTTTCTTTACGTAAAACTTCCAAAACAAATTTAAGGTGCCTTACATGGTCTTCAATCAACTTGCTATATATCAATATATCGTCGAAATAAACAACACAGAACTTACCAATAAATGACCTTAACACATAATTCATTAACCTCATGAAAGTGCTGGGGGCGTTGGTTAGGCCAAATGGCATGACCAATCATTCGTATAGCCCATGCTTGGTCTTGAATGCCGTTTTCCACTCGTCTCCTTTTCACATCCTAATCTGGTGGTAGCCACTTTTTAAATTGATTTTCAAAAATACTTTGACTCTGTTGAGTTCATTAAGCATGCCGTCAAGGTAAGGAATTGGATAACGGTATTTGATGGTGATCTTGTTTACGGCTAGACAATCTATGCACATTCGCCATGTTCCATCTTTTTTTGGTACTAGCAAAATAGAAACAGCACAAGGACTAAGACTCTCGCGAACGTAGCCTTTTTCCAATAGATCATTGACTTACCGTTGTAGTTCTTTAGTCTCTTTTGAATTTGCTCGATAAGCGGGATGATTTGGAATAGTAGCTCCCGGCACAAAGTCTATTTGATGCTCAATTTCATGAAGTGGTGGTAGACCATTCTGGACTTCTTCCTGGAAAACATCTTTAAAATCCTACAACAAAGATAAAACAGAAGAAGGTAGGGTGTCGGGTAATTCGTTAGTAGAAAATAAGGTTTCCTTGTACATGAGTACAAGAACAAGGCGATTCATTACTAATGCTTTTCGAATATCACTAACTTTTGCAAAGACACTCATTTTTTCAATTTCCTTCTCTTTTTCTTCTTTTACTTTGCCTATTTTCTTTTCGCTCTCTTTTGTTTTCTTTTTTCTTCTTCTATTTTTTTACAATCTTCTTTTTCTTTCTCTCTCATTTGTTCAACGGATGCCTTCAACTTTAATTGGTCATCGTAAACTTATTTAGGAGTTAATGGCGCCAACGTAATATTCTTTCCCATAAACTTGAAAGTATACTGATTGGTATACCTGTCGTGTAGCACTCGCCGATCAAAATGCCAAGGACGACCAAGGAGTAGATGGCCCGCGTGCATCGGAACAACATCACATAATACTTCGTCTGAGTACTTTTCCATGGTGAAACGAGTACTTGCTTGGTCACTTTAAGTTCTCCACCGTCGTTGAGCCACTAAAGTTTATAAGGGCTCAGATGCTTGGTAGTTGGCAAACCAAGCTTTTCAACCATCACTGTTGTGACAGCCCTAATTTGACCCTAGTCGGGAAGTGGTTTCGGGACCACAGAACCGAGCTATAAAAATAACTATAAGTTATATTTCATGTTTATGAAGTGATTAAATACAAGTGTGAAAGTTTCAAGCTTTGATTTGGTCATTTGCATGTGAATTTATTCAATAGGACTTATATGTGATACATTTGAAATGTGATTGGTTAATTTTTAATGGTTTAAAAATGCATGTGTTTAAAGGAATGGTTTTGCATGTTAATTTACCCATTCCTAGTTAGTGGCCGGCCATGTTACTTTTATATTATAAAATATGATAATTTTATTAGTTTTATTTAGTAAAAATGCCATATTATCATGAATGAATGGAATAAAATAAAGAAATAAAATAGTAAGTGGAAAAAAAAAACAACCAAACACTCACCTTGTTCATTCCAAAAACCGAAAGAGAAGAAGAGTTGGGGAGAAAGAAGCCATTCGGTCATTTAGGTCTTCATCAAGGTATGAAATTCATGTAAATTTTTGAAATGTTAGATAAATTTGAACTAATCACCAAGTTCTTTAGGTAACCCATGTTAGAAATTTCGGTATTGAGGTGTCTAGGACTTTCGGCCATAGTAGCTATGGAGAAATAAGGTTTTTGTTTCTTGTTGAATTACATGAATCTTGTTGTATGAGTACTTGAACTAACTAGGATTTAAATAGATGCATAGATTTAAAGTGGGAAGAATCGGCTAGTATGTTTGATGCTAATGCCGAATATGAAAATGTTGTACTTGAGTAAATTGGGTGGTTTGAGTTTATAAAATGAAAAGAATGCCCAAATGTGTTATAATTGATTTGGTGTTAAATTAAAAATTGCTAAAGACTTCCATTGTTCTAGCCGAAAATGTGTGATTAAAGAAGAAATTGTTTAAAAATGTAGGTGAATATGGCAAGTGTATTCGGCTTAGGGCATAAAAGATATGAAAATTTTGGTATTTATTTTGATTGTGTGTGAATGACCATGGATAATTGATCGCATAAATATTATAATACAAGATGTTATATTATAATTATTAAACTACAAAACATTGTACATGTTCGGCCAAATAGATAAATACAAGTAAGCTTATATCAAACTTGAGTATTCGATTACATGAGAAATTATATTGAACATGTGCATTTAGATACATGTGAGGTTATATTGAATTCATAGTTTCGGTCATATGTGTTGATCTATTGAGTTGGAATATTGGGTTATTGTGGTATTAAAATTGATCTTGAATATTTGGCCAAGGTAAACTATTTGAGTAAAGCATATCTTGATGGTACATTTCGGCTAGTATAAAATGTATTAAAGCTATATGTATAGTTTTTTAATGTAACTTACCAAATATACAATTTTGAAAACGAAATGGTGATAGACTTAAGTGGGCAATTAATTCATGTGAATTGGTTCTAAAAATGTATATGAATGCCGTATGATTGTGTTTGATTGGGAAGTAAATTGTTTGATTTAGCTCAAGAGCTTAGAGGATCAAAGTTGGATAGGGGAAAGGAAAAAGTGATCGGATAGCCGTTGAAATCGTTCGACAACATCCGAGGTAAGTCTTCGAGCAATGAAACTTAGTTTATGATTTGATTAAGTCATGACATATAAGCATAACAAATAAACGGTGATATAACGATTCTATTTGAATTATTTATTGAGGTGATTAGTTTATACCAATGACGGGTAGCCAAATGTGTATAGAGATCATGTTATAAAGCCAATAAAAATCATGCTCTTTGTATGTGACTAATGAGCCGAAATTGGTAAGGTTTGATAAGTGTCTTGTGTTTGAGCTTCAGTAATGAAAATTAAATATGGATGTATCATGATTAAATGACATATGTGCATGATTATTCGAATGACATCCGAGCTAAGACCCGAAGGCATTTGTGCTAGTGACTACATCCGGGCTAAGTCCCGAAGGCATTTTTGCTAGTGACTATATCCAGGCTAAGACCTGAAGGCTTTTGTGCTATTAAATATATCCGGGCTAAGTCCCGAAGGCATTTGTGCGAGTTGCTATATCCGGCTAAATTCCGAAGGTACTTGGATTTGGAAATGAGCAATCTTGCTGTAATAATTTCAATTAATACGCTCACAAAAATCCAAATGATAAGGTATGTTTTGTATATGTATCGGAAAAGTAAATTCCTTTTTAGATAGTAATTGCTTTATTGATTAACAACTTCCGGCCTTTAGTTAGGTTTGATCCCATGTGTATGAATATACTGGTTGATGTGTGAGGTAAGCATGATTTCGGGAATATGCATATATGTAACTATTCATTTAGTCATATGAATTCTATACTGTAATCGTAAATAATTTCATTACTTGAACTTACTAAGCATTAAAATGCTTACTTTGTTACTTTGATTCTCTGTTTTATAGATTTTGTTAAACCATTTCTATCGGATTCGGGAGGGTCAAAGTCAAGTCATCCACACTATCTAAGCCACTTTTTGGTACTCTCTTAGTTCTATTCTGAAAACGGCATGTATAGGACTAACCTTGTTGTTAATTAAGTATCTTTTTGGTAATGTGTATATATATATATATATATATTCGGTTGGCCATGTGAAAATGGCTTATATATTTTGAGCATAGCGTTATAATCATTTTGTATATATATATGGTTAAAGAGAGGTGTGGAAATGCCTGGCAATGGTTAGCCATTGGAATAGTTAATCCCGATCATAATTGGTGCCATGTATGTCATATAGCTAGTTGAATTATGGAGACTAGGAAATAGGTGAAATTGGCCTTAAAATAGATGCTGACAGCAGCAGTGGTGTGAGTTTGAAAAATCACTAAAAATATTAGAAATGTAATTAAATAATGAATAAATTATGTAATCAAATATTGATGAGTCTATTTTCATATGGAAGAAGTGAAATGACCATATGAGCCGTATTTTATGAGATGTTAAAGTTTTCGTGAAACAGGGCCAGAGCAATTACTGGATCCCCTGTTTTGACTTTGGAAATTCACCATAAATTAACCAGAGATAATTAGAAGTCATACCTTATATGTACAGATTCCTTTCTGAGTCTAGTTTCATTAGAAACAAACGGCATATGTATTGAATCCCTGTACAGGGAGATATCTAGGTCGTAATGCATGAAGGTCAGAGTAGTCGAACCCTGAAACCGGTGAGACTTTAAATAATAAAATGTACTAACTGGTCTGACCAAAAATTCTAAAAAAAAATTTGTAGATGGATATATGAGTCTAGTTTCAGGAAAAATTTACGGAATTGGTTTTCGAGTTTTGAAACTCGAGATATGATTTTTGAAGTGACTGTGACGCAGTTAGCCAGCTTGTCTGGAAATTTAAAATGAACTGTGTAAATAAAAGTATTGAGTCCGTTAACACCTCGTGTTTGACTCCGGCAACGGTCTCGGGTACGGGGCGTTACAATTTTATTGGTATCAAAGCTACGGTTTAGTCGATTCTCGGACCAACGTAGCATGTGTGAGTCTAGCTACACATGCCGTTAAGTGTTAATACGATAGTGTGATGATTTCTGACAGTTAAAAATGTGTTTTTGTTAGTAATGGATCCCGATCCCAATCGAGCGGTAGCTGACGATGTGGAGAGTGTAGCGCTGCTCGCTCGCGCGGGACGCGCCAATGGACTCTCAACCTGTTGCAAGCAATCAAAACGACGAGGCTGGACAAGCCTTTTATAATGTGATGAATGATTGGTTTAACCAATACATCCGAACTAATACGGCTGTTCCACAACCCCCATTCCCGACTAATACATCCCCAAAGACTGCAGTACCTCCCGTGAATCGACGGATGAGGTTAAACAAGCCCCCAATTGATGAATCAAAGCACGGGCTCTTTGAATTTAAAGCTACGAGATAGCGACGATGCCGAGCAAGCTGAATTTTGGTTGGACAACACTATCCGGTACTTGATGAACTATCTTGCACACCCGAGGAATGCCTAAAGTGTACTATCTCTTTGCTACGTGATTCTGCCTACTATTGGTGGAATACGTTGATTTCTGTTGTGCCCAGAGAGCGGGTAACTTGGGAGTTTTTCCAAACCGAGTTTTGGAAAAAGTATATCAGCCAGAGATTCATTGATCAAAAATGAAAAGAATTTCTTGAACTTAAACAAGGTTCCATGACTAAGTTCGATTATGAACGAAAGTTTGTGAGGCTTAGCCGTGCGCTTCGAGAATCGCGCTTCTGTCGTAATGTGTAAACGCTTTTGAAGATGGTTTGAACGAAGATATAAAGTTGTATGTTGGCGTTCTAGAAATCAGAGAGTTCGTAGTACTTGTCGAGCGAGCTTGCAAAGCCGAAGAGCTCAGTAAGGAGAAAGGAAAAGGCTGAAATGGGAGCCAAAGAGTTTCGTAAAGATCTTCGAAAGCCCTTTCAACAATCATCGAAGAAGTTTAGAGATGATTCGCCGATCCAAAGACACTTCGGGTTTTCGAGACGAGATCGTGATCGACCCCACGTGAGTCGCGAGTCACTTGGTTGCCGTGTGGGAAATGATCGTCGAACAGACAGAGTGTCGATATTGTGGTAAATGGCATTCGGGAGTTGTAGATTCCATGATCGCTCCCGCTATAAGTGAGGATCACCGACCACTTTATTAAGGATTGCCCGAGGTCAGAGCAGAATGTAAAGCGGTGGGAAACTAGGTGCTACTCTGCTTGAGGTAGACCATCTAGAAATGCGGGAATGCTAGCGGCGGTCGAGAGAGATCTAGAGATGCTACAACCAGATCTCGAGGCTCGTGCTCTCTGCTAGAGCTTATGCTATCTGCGCACGCGAGGATGCTTCTTCGCGGATGTTATTACTGGTACTTTTACTCTCTTTGATACGATGTGATTGCTTTGATAGACCCCTGGTTCTACTCATTCATATGTATGTGAGACTTTAGCATTCATGAAGACTCTACCTATTGAGTCTACTGAGTTCGTAATCCGAGTGTCAAATCCCTTGGGTCATTATGTATTTGTTAATAAGGTGTGTAAGAAATGTCCCCTAGCAATCCGAGGTTCTTATTTTTTGGCCGATTTGATGCTTTTACCATTTGATGAATTTGATGTTGTCCTCGGTATGGATTGGTTGACCGTCCATGATGCAGTTGTGAATTGCAAAAGAAAGACTATTGATTTGAGATGCGCAAACAACGAGATAATCCGAGTTGAGTCTACTGATATGAACGGGTTGCCAGCAGTTATATCTTCGATGCTGGCCCAAAAATATGTTAAAAAGGGGTGTGAGGCATATCTTGCGTATGTACTTGATAGTAAAGAATCAGAAAGGAAGCTTGAATCAGTACCAGTAGTTTGTGAGTATTCAGATGTTTTTCCTGAGGAGTTACCAGGATTACCACCCGTTCGAGAAGTTGAATTTGGCATCGAACTAGTACCTGGTACCACACCAATTTCAATGGCTCCATATCGTATGGCACCAACGGAATTGAAAGAATTGAAAACTCAGTTGAAAGAGTTGACGGATAGAGGTTTTGCTCGACCAAGTTTTTCACCTTGGGGTGCACCAGTTTTGTTTGTGAAAAAGAAGGACGGAACCTTGAGAATGTGCATCGACTATCGTCAATTGAATAAAGTGACCATAAAGAATAAATATCCGTTACCACGTATTGATGATTTGTTTGATCAGTTGAAGGGATCCTCAGTGTTTTCAAAGATAGATTTGAGATCGGGTTATTATCAATTGCGAGTTCGAGACTCAGATATACCCAAAACTGCTTTCAGAACGAGATACGGTCACTACGAGTTCTTAGTGATGCCGTTTGGGCTTACAAATGCCCCTGCGGTATTTATGGATTTAATGAATCGAATTTTCAGACAATATTTAGACCAGTTTGTGGTTGTGTTTATAGACGACATCTTGATTTATTCACGCGATGAAATCGAACATGCCGAGCACTTGAGATTAGTGTTGCAGATTTTGTGGGATAAACAGTTGTATGCTAAGTTCAGTAAATGTGAGTTCTGGTTAAAAGAAGTTAGCTTTTTGGGACACGTGGTATCTGCGACGGGTATTAGAGTTGATCCGGAGCAAATTTTCAGCCATACTCGATTGGAAGCCCCAAGGAATATTATCAAGTCCGAGCTTTTTGGGACTTGCCGATTTACTACAGCGCTTTGTAAAAGGTTTCTCGATGATAGCCACACCATTGACGAGATTACTTGAAAAGATGTTAAGTTCGATTGGTCGAGAAATGTCGAAAAAGTTTTGATCAATTGAAAACTTATTTGACCAAAGCTCGATGCTAGTGCGGCCGAATCCAGTAAAGAGTTTGTCATTTACAAAGTGATGCATCCTTGCTTGGGCTGGGTTGTGTATTGATGCAAGAAGGTCGACTGGTAGCTTATGCATCAAGACAATTGAAGCCGCATGAGAAAAACTATCCGACTCATGATCTCGAGCTAGCTGCCATTATTTTTGCTTTAAAAATATGGCGTCACTATTTGTTTGGTGAGAAGTGCCATATATATTCGGATCACAAAAGTCTCAAATATTTGATGACTCAAAGAGATTTGAATCTGCGACAAAGACATTGGCTTGAGTTGTTAAAAGATTATGAGCTTGTCATTGACTATCACCCGGGAATGGCTAATGTGGTTGCGGATGCTTTAAGTCGCAAATCACTGTTTGCTTTACGAGCAATGAATGTACACCTGTCAGTTTTATCCGATAGTGAGTTAGTAGCAGAATTAAAGGCCAAACTATTGTGGATTCTTCAAATTCGTGAAGCTTAGAAAGTCGATGACGAATTGGTTGCTAAACGAGCTGAATGTGTTTCGAATGCAGAATCAGAGTTTCAAATTGATGACGACGACTGTTTGAGGTTCAAAAGTCGATTATGTGTTCCAAGAAATTCTGAACTTATTTCAATGATTTTGAATGAGGCTCATAGTAGTTGAATGTCAATTCACCCGGGAAGTACGAAAATGTACAACGACCTGAGACGTCAGTTTTGGTGGCATGGTATGAAACGAGACATTTCCGATTTTGTTTTGAAGTGTTTAATATGTCAACAAGTGAAAGCGGAACATCAAGTGCCCTCGGGATTACTTCAGCCAATCATGATACCAAAGTGGAAGTGGGATCGAGTCACAATGGATTTTGTATCTAGATTGCCATTGTCATCAAACAAGAAAGATGCGATCTGGGTGGTTGTTGATAGACTTACGAAGTCGGCTCATTTTATTCCTGTACGTACGGATTATTCTCTTGACAAGCTAGCTGAATTGTATGTTTCTCAGATTGTAAGATTACACGAGGTACCTATTTCTATCGTGTCGGATAGAGATCCGAGATTCACCTCGCGATTTTGGAAGAAACTGCAAGAAGCTTTGGGTACCAAGTTGCATTTTAGCACCGCTTTTCATCCACAGACTGATGGTCAATCCGAGCGGATAATTCAGATACTCGAAAATATGTTGAGATGTTGTATCCTTGAGTTTAGTGGTTCATGGGAACGGTATTTACCTTTGATTGAATTCGCTTACAACAATAGTTTTCAATCAAGTATTAAGATGGCACCTTACGAGGCTTTGTACGGTCGTAAATGCCGTACACCATTGTTTTGGACCGAGCTTGGTGAAAGTAAAATTTTCGGAGTTGATTTGATTAAAGATGCTGAGCAGAAAGTATAAATAATTCATGAAAGTCTGAAGGCAGCGTCAGATCGTCAGAAGTCGTACGCGAATTTAAAACGAAGAGATATTGAGTATCAGGTGGGAGACAAAGTATTTCTTAAAGTTTCACCTTGGAAAAAGATACTCGATTTGGTCGTAAGGGCAAATGAGTCCGAGGTTTATAGGGTAGTATGAAATATCTCGAACGAGTTGGTCCAGTGGGCATATAGATTGATTTTACCCCGATCTCGAGAAGATTCACAACGTTTTCATGTTTCAATGCTTCGACGTTACATGATCCGATCCTTCACACATAATAAATCCCTCTCGAGGTTGAAATTCAAGCCGATATGAGTTATGAAGAAGAACCGATTCGTATCCTAGCTCGTGAAGTGAAAGAGTTGCGAAACAAAAGGGTTCCGTTAGTAAAGGTGTTATGGCTCAAACACGGATCAAAGAAGCTACTTGGGAAACCGAGAACTCTATAAAAGAACGATACCCAAACCTATTTACCGGTAAGATTTTCGGGGACGAAAATTTCTTAAGTGGGGAGAGTTGTGACAGCCTAATTTGACCCTAGTCGGAAGTGGTTTCGAGACCACGAGAATCGAGCTATAAAAATAACTATAAGTTATATTTCATGTTTATGAAGTGATTAAATACAAGTGTGAAAGTTTCAAGCTTTGATTTGGTCATTTGCATGTGAATTTATTCAATAGGACTTATATGTGATACTTTTGAAATGTGATTGGTTAATTTTTAATGGTGTAAAAATGCATGTGTTTAAAGGAATGGTTTTGCATGTTAATTTACCCATTCCTAGTTAGTGGCTGGCCATGTTACTTTTATATTATAAAATATGATAATTTTATTAGTTTTATTTAGTAAAAATGCCATATTATCATGAATGAATGGAATAAAATAAAGAAATAAAATAGTAAGTAGAAAAAAAAAAAAACAACCAAACACTCACCTTGTTCATTCCAAAAACCGAAAGAGAAGAAGAGTTGGGGAGAAAGAAGCCATTCGGTCATTTAGGTCTTCATCAAGGTATGAAATTCATGTAAATTTTTGAAATGTTAGATAAATTTGAACTAATCACCAAGTTCTTTAGGTAACCCATGTTAGAAATTTCGGTATTGAGGTGTCTAGGACTTTCAGCCATAGTAGCTATGGAGAAATAAGGTGTTTGTTTCTTGTTGAATTACATGAATCTTGTTGTATGAGTACTTGAACTAACTAGGATTTAAATAGATGCATAGATTTAAAGTGGGAAGAATCGGCTAGTATGTTTGATGCTAATGCCGAATATGAAAATGTTGTACTTGAGTAAATTGGGTGGTTTGAGTTTATAAAATGAAAAGAATGCCCAAATGTGTTATAATTGATTTGGTGTTAAATTAAAAATTGCTAAAGACTTCTATTGTTCTAGCCGAAAATGTGTGATTAAAGAAGCAATTGTTTAAAAATGTAGGTGAATATGGCAAGTGTATTCGGCTTAGGGCATAAAAGATATGAAAATTTTGGTATTTATTTTGATTGTGTGTGAATGACCATGGATAATTGATCGCATAAATATTATAATACAAGATGTTATATTATAATTATTAAACTACAAAACATTGTACATGTTCGGCCAAATAGATAAATACAAGTAAGTTTATATCAAACTTGAGTATTCGATTACATGAGAAATTATATTGAACATGTGCATTTAGATACATGTGAGGTTATATTGAATTCATAGTTTCGGTCATATGTGTTGATCTATTGAGTTGGAATATTGGGTTATTGTGGTATTAAAATTGATCTTGAATATTCAGCCAAGGTAAACTATTTGAGTAAAGCATATCTTGATGGTACATTTCGGCTAGTATAAAATGTATTAAAGCTATATGTATAGTTGTTTAATGTAACTTACCAAATATACAATTTTGAAAACGAAATGGTGATAGATTTAAGTGGGCAATTAATTCATGTGAATTGGTTCTAAAAATGTATATGAATGCCGTATGATTGTGTTTGATTGGGAAGTAAATTGTTTGATTTAGCTCAAGAGCTTAGAGGATCAAAGTTGGATAGGGGAAAGGAAAAAGTGATCGAATAGCCATTGAAATCGTTCGACAACATCTGAGGTAAGTCTTCGAGCAATGAAACTTAGTTTATGATTTGATTAAGTCATGACATATAAGCATAACAAATAAACGGTGATATAACGATTCTATTTGAATTATTTATTGAGGTGATTAGTTTATACCAATGACGGGTAGCCAAATGTGTATAGAGATCATGTTATAAAGCCAATAAAAATCATGCTCTTTGTATGTGACTAATGAGCCGAAATTGGTAAGGTTTGATAAGTGTCTTGTGTTTGAGCTTCAGTAATGAAAATTAAATATGGATGTATCATGATTAAATGACATATGTGCATGATTATTCGGATGACATCCAGGCTCGGACCCGAAGGCATTTGTGCTAGTGACTACATCCGGGCTAAGTCCTGAAGGCATTTGTGCTAGTGACTATATCCAGGCTAAGACCTGAAGGCTTTTGTGCTATTGAATATATCTGGGCTAAGTCCCGAAGGCATTTGTGCGAGTTGCTATATCCGGCTAAATGCCGAAGGTACTTGGATTTGGAAATGAGCAATCTTGCTGTAATAATTTCAATTAATACGCTCACAAAAATCCAAACGATAAGGTATGTTTTGTATATGTATCGGAAAAGTAAATTCCTTTTTAGATAGTAATTGCTTTATTGATTAACAACTTCCGGCCTTTAGTTAGGTTTGATCCCATGTGTATGAATATACTAGTTGATGTGTGAGGTAAGCATGATTTCGGGAATATGCGTATATGCAACTATTCATTTAGTCATATGAATGCTATACTGTAATCGTAAATAATTTCATTACTTGAACTTACTAAGCATTAAAATGCTTACTTTGTTACTTTGATTCTCTGTTTTATAGATTTTGTTCGTCAGCTATCGGATTTGGAAGGGTCAAAGTCAAAGTCATCCACACTATCTAAGCCACTTTTTGGTACTCTCTTAGTTCTATTCTGAAAACGGCATGTATAGGACTAACCTTGTTGTTAATTAAGTACCTTTTTGGTAATGTATATATATATATATTCGGTTGGCCATGTGAAAATGGCTTATATATTTTGAGCATAGCGTTATAATCATTTTGTATATATATATATGGTTATAGAGAGGTGTGGAAATGCCTGGCAATGGTTAGCCATTGGAATAGTTAATCCCGATCATAATTGGTGCCATGTATGTCATATAGCTAGTTGAATTATGGAAACTAGGAAATAGGTGAAATTGGCCTTAAAATAGATGCTGACAGCAGCAGTGGTGTGAGTTTGAAAAATCACTAAAAATAGTAGAAATGTAATTAAATAATGAATAAATTATGTAATCAAATATTGATGAGTCTATTTTTATATGGAAGAAGCAAAACGACCATATGAGCCGTATTTTATGAGATGTTAAAGTTTTCGTGAAACAGGGCCAGAGCGATTACTGGATCCCCTATTTTGACTTTGGAAATTCACCATAAATTAACCAGAGATAATTAGAAGTCATACCTTATATGTACAGATTCCTTTCTGAGTCTAGTTTCATTAGAAAAAAATAGTATATGTATTGAAGCCCTGTACAGGGAGATATCTAGGTCGTAATGCATGAAGGTCAGAGTAGTCGAACCCTGAAACCGGTGAGACTTTAAATAATAAACTGTACTAATTGGCCTAACCAAAAATTCTAGAAAAAAATTTGTAGATGGATATATGAGTCTAGTTTCAGGAAAAATTTACAGAATTAGTTTTCAAGTTTTTAAACTCAAGATATGATTTTTGAAGTGACCATGATGCAGTTAGCCAGCTTGTCTGGAAATTTAAAATGAACTGTGTAAATAAAAGTATTGAGTCCGTTAACACCTCGTGTTTGACTCCGGCAACGGTCTCGGGTACGGGGCGTTACAACTGTACTTGCTACGTTTGTACAACTACCACCGTCGATGACCACACAACAAACTTTTCCTCCTACTTGACATCGGGTATGAAATATGTTCTCCCGTTGTAGCTCGTTATCCATGCCTTGGAGACTAAGGCTCCTTTTGACAAAGAGTAGTTTGCCTTCCACGGGTTGTTCTAAGTCCTCTTCAGCTTCAGAAGTCGATTCAGACTCCTTTTCTTCTTCATCCTCCATCTTGATTTCGCCATCTGCACAAATCACAATGGTCCTTCAATTTGGGCACTGGCTGGCTATGTGACCTCTCCTGAGACATTTGAAACATTTGACGTCTCGATTACAATTAAAAAAAACCTCGGGTGCCTTACCTTTGTTTACTTCAATGTTAGGCTTGTTGGTTTTCGGAGGTGCTATGGTATCCTTTACTCGAAATGTTGGAAAACCTTTACTCGAACTTTGGCCCCACTTAGATGTGTTAGAAGTGGAAAAACCTCGGCTTGGGCCTTTACGCTTGAGTTGCTTTTCTACCTTGATGGCCATATGAACCATGTCTGCCACTTCAAGGTATTGTTGAAGCTTGACAACATTCGCTATGTCTAGGTTTAATCCAGCTAGAAATCGCGCCATTGTTACTTCGGGATCCTCTTGGACATCTGCCCGAATCATCACAATTTCCATTTCCTTGTAGTAGTCTTCAACGCTTTTGGTCCCTTGTGTAAGATTTTGAAGTTTTTGGTGCAACTCCTGGTGGTAGAAAGAAGGGATAAATCATCGCCTCAGAATTGCCTTCATCTCGATCCTTGTAGATATTGGTCATTCTCCATTACGTCTTCGACTGGTAGTTAATTGATTCCACCAGATCATGGTGTAATCCAAGAATTCGATTGCTGCCAGTTTCATCTTTTTGTTTTCAGAGTAGTTGTGACAATCAAACACCAACTCGATCTTCTTTTCCCACTCAAGATAGGCCTTCGGATCTGATCTACCTTGGAACAGTGGTGTTGAAAGCTTGATGTTCTTAAGATCATCATCTTCACGTCTCCGATCTCGATGTCGTGGTTCCCTCCAGCGATTACTTGCATTCAACTCTTGATCGCTTTCAAGATCACTAGGATCATTTACATCATCATCTTGAACTCTTTGTCTTTCCCGTTGTTGGTTTGGTCTCTCCCGTATAGGTTGGACTACTTCAGGAGGTCTTTCGCATTTCTCTCTCACTTCGACTTGGAATAGGCGATCTTCGAGGGGATTTAATCTTCGTTCTAAGAGCCTTTCCATCTCTTGTAATAGAGCTTGTATGTTCAAATCAGGAACGTTGCGAACAGGTTGTTGTGCAAGACGATCTTCCATGTTAGGATAGGATTCTTGTGACATTGAGTTTAGTAAGGAACCTCACACAAAACCTCACGATCACTCTGAAAGAAAGAGGAATTTCACTCACGTTTGTGCTTACGCTCGAGTATAGGCTTTTACCTCCACTCTATTGCACTCACAACTCTCGTGCCTTTTACATCTCTTTACCTTACTCGTATTTCATAAGGAGATTCGCCAAGGCTTAACCTTAGTCTAGGTGGTCGGTTTCAAATAGGTAACAAGGGATGATGTGATTTAAGACAGGGTAGGCTTACAAGAAAGAAAAAAATTCAGGTATAGTGTGGCGAAAAGGTCAAGGATGGAAGTGGATGAGAGAGTAAGAGTTTGAGGGTTGAAAAATGGAGAAGAAGTAAAACAATGTTCAAGTTTCAAAAACTTTTTTTTCTGAATATTTTTTTGAATTTTTTTGAATTTTAATTTTTTTTTATACTTACAAACTAGTTTTCGTTGCGTTCTTCGATCTTCAGAGCTTCTCGATTCTAACTCTGATACCAAATGATACAATCTAACTTCGTGATGAGTCGAGTTGTATGTAAAATGCCTGATCGTCTACGAGAAGTAATGATAATTTAGTTTAGTAAAATTGGCAAAGAAGGAGTTTAAGAAGAAATGATTAGGTTAAGGAAGTTTATGTTTTGAAATGGTAAGATATGAAAAGAAAGAATTGGTTTTTGGAATGAAATGGTAAGATGTGAAAAAGATGGAATTTGATTTTGGTACGAAATGGATAAGAAAGGAAAATGGATTGAACAAAAGTGCAGACAAGAACCAATACCGATCTGGTATCAACCCATTGCTTATAAGCCCTTTAGTTTGGTTTAAGAGTGGTTAAGGTGACCTCGACCCACTATCTAACAAGAGAGGAACCTCACTATGTTTGAACGCCATACTACGAATAGTGATAAGTTCAGTTTTCGATAATGAAAACGGATGACACAACTAGAAAACTAGGTAGCCAACGAATCCTTAAACGAAAATAGAGAAAAGTTTACCTCACAAATTTGACAGCATAACATTAACAAAATGTCCAAAGTCTTTTTTTCAATAGGCTGATTACATGTATTTATAGTGTCAAAAGAGGCTAGCTGAATGGTCACTTTTACTGAAGCTAATAATGAGCTCAAATGAAAACTCACAAATTTTGAAATTCTAACCCAAGTAACTCCAACCTTCAATGTGATTTACTTCTCAATTAAGTTGCTTTCAAAGTCTTTTGAAGCCTCCATGACCAACCGAAAAGACACCAGCTTCTTTGATGGAAAATTGAATGCATGTACTGGTTACTCATGAAGCAAACAGTTATGGAAGATGAAACAAAGATGCTGCCGAATTTAAAGAAGAATAATGCTCTCCTTTAATTGATAAAATAACTTCTTAATGATGTATAAAGCCTCTTTGTAACAGCCCCCTATTTTGTAACCGAAATCTCTTGAAAAGTCACCTTATTGAATGCATAACAGCATTTAAATGTAATGGATGTGAGCTGAAAAGTCACCTGCAATTAACACATGTAACTGACACATTTATTCAATTATTAAGCTTAAAACAGATTAACAACTAACTTAAATAAATTAACTAACACTTATGCATCATTTATTCCAGCAACTAGTTAAATTAAGAGAAGCATTATTAAATGAACTTTAACTCATGCATCAATAAATTATCCTAGTAACTAGATTATTTAAAGAAGCAACTATTTAATCAAGTTCATAAAAAAAACTCAATTAATTAAACCAAGATAAGTTGAATTAATTACAAGCAACTCATTTATTAAACTAAGATGCTTAAATGCAAGGATTAAAATACAACTAAATGCAAAGCTGAAAATTAAATAAAAAGTTCAATTTAGTTGGAACAGGTTCAAAGAGCTGGAATTGAGCTAAAATTGGTTTGCAATATGTTGCAAGGAAACTTTATTGAACTGGTCCCAACTCGTTCTATTTCTCCAACCAAATCCTAACCCCATAATTGGTTAACTAAGGCCGAAATGGCCTCTTTGAATTGCTTAGCTCGAGCTCGCGTAATTGGTCCTTAGGGTAGCATCGTTGAATCCTTGCTCGAACTTGGTGCACTCCAGGATGCGATCATATCATTGGCTACCATCAAATCCATATGCGAGAAGGTGATGAATAGAAGACTGCCTTCAAGACCAAACATGGTTTGTACGAATGGTTGGTAATGCCATTCGGTTTTACGAACGCTCGTAGTACTTTTATGCCATTAATAAACCATGTATTGCGTGCTTATATTGGGAAATTTTTTGTTGTTTATTTTGATGATATCTTGATATACAACAAGTCATTGGAAGAGCACGTTCAACATTTGCGAGAGGTGTTAAAAACGTTGCAACATGAGGTACTCTATGCAAACCTTAAAAAGTGTTCATTTTGTACTAACAAAGTTGTGTTCTTAGGTTTTATGGTGAGTTTTGAAGGGTTGGAAGTTGATCAAGAGAAAGTTCGAGCGATCCAAGAATGGTCGCGCTCGACTAGCATTAGCCAAATGCTTTCATGGGTTGGCTAGTTTTTATTGACGTTTCGTACCTAACTTTAGTAAAATTACTGCACCATTGACAAGTGTTATTAAGAAAAATTTAGCATTTTATTGGACAAATGAGCAAGAAAATTCATTTAATAAAATTAAACAATGTCTTGTCCAAGCATCTTTATTAGCACTTCCTGATTTTACCAAAACCTTTGAAATCGAATGTGATGCTTCAGGTCTAGGAATTGGGGCTGTGCTAACCCAAGATGGAAGACTGGTGGCGTATTTTAGTGAAAAGATAAGTGGGGTTGTTCTCAATTATTCTGTGTATGATAAGGAAATGTATGCCTTAATTTGATCTCTCGAGGCGTGGCAGCATTACTTGTGGCCGAAGGAGTTTGTGATTCACTTCGATCATGAAACCTTAAAGCACATTAAGGATCAACATAAGTTAAACAAGTGTCATGCAAAGTGGATTGAATATCTTGAATCCTTTCCATATATCATCAAGTATAAGAAAGGTAAAGAAAATGTAGTGGCTGATGCTCTATCAAGGAGGTACACTTTGTTGTCTAATCTTGATTCTAAGCTACTTGGGTTTTCTTATTTGAAAGAACTGTATGTTAATGATAATGACTTTGATAATATCTTTGTTGTTTGTGAGAATGGATCTTTTGAGAAATTTTATAGGTATGAGGGCTTCTTTTTTAAGGAAGGCAAGTTATGCATACTACAAGGTTCAATTCGAGAATTGCTTATGCAAGAGGCGTATAGTGGAGGCCTCAGGGACACTGGTATAAGCAAGACACTATCAACTCTACAAGAACATTTTTATTGGTCGCGAATGTGAAGAGATGTTGCACATGTCTGTGAGCGTTGTGTGACCTGCAAACGAGCTAAGTCCAAAAATTCAACCTCATGGTTTGTATATGCCACTACCCATACCTGAATTCCCTTGGACGGTTGTATCCATGGACTTTGTCCTTGGATTACCAAAAACAAAAACGGGCAAAAACTTTATATATGTAGTAGTTGATAGGTTTTCGAAAATGTCTCATTTTATTGCATGTGCCAAGACTGATGATGTTATTCATGTAGCTAATCTCTTTTTTAGAGAAGTTGTTCGTTTACATAGTATTCCAAGAACGATCGTGTCCGGTCGCGATGCAAAGTTTTTGAGCCACTTTTGGAGATTATTGTGGGGAAAGCTTGGAACGAAGCTGTTATTTTTTACCACTTGTCATCCTCAAACGGATGGACAAACAGAAGTGGTAAATCAAGTATTGACTACTTTGTTGCGTGTAATATCCCGAATTAGGGCCTAATCAGAATAGTGGTTTCGTGACCACAAATTTGAGATAGAAATAATTATTTTATAATTATTTTGAGGTTTATGATATGATTACATGATTGTGTGAAAATTTCGTGAAGAAATTCTATGCCTAAAGTGTTTAAATTGAAAGTAGGAACTAAATCAAATAAGTTGCAAAATTTGCATTCTAGAAGTTTTTAGTATGAAATTGCATTGAAATATTAATTAGGAGGTCTTAAATAGCAATTTGACTAATTTAAGTTCATGGACAAAATTAGGACATGGAAGGAATTTTTGGAAAGTTTAGCAGTAAGGGCATTTTGGTTATTTAGTTATTAAAATGAATTAAAAACAAAATTAAAAGCCAATTTTTGTCCATCTTCTTCATTAGGCCGAAATTTCAAGGGTTCTCCATAGCTAGAGTTTGTTTCAAGCTTCCAAGCTCCATATTAAGTGATTCCAAGCCCCGTTTTTAATGTTCTTTACGTTTTTGAGATCCCGATAACTCGATTAAGCTTATGTTAGCAATAATTTAACCTAGGGTTTATATTTGGAAAAATACCCATAGGTGAAATTTGTGTATTTTGATGTTTTATGATAGAATATGAAGTTTTAAATTATGTTATACAACTTGTACTACTCGATTTTAAGCAAAAACGAGTAAAAGGGCTTAATCTCCAGTAAAAATACCTAATAGTCACAAGTACATGTTAGAGTGAGAATTTGATGTTGCCATAGAAGAGAGAAGTGATCAGCATGTTGTAAAACATAAGAATAAGGAATAAAGTTTAATCCCGAGCCTAGGGGCAAAAATATAAATATGTAAAAGTTTAGGGGTAAAATTGTAATTTTGCCAAAATTTGAGTTAAGGATTAATTTGATAATGTGAGTATTAAATAAGCTAAATGTGTTATTTTAGATCAAGAAAGACGTGGAATCGACCTCAATCGAGGGAAAGAAAAGATTGTGGACTAAATTGCAAAATATTTGTATTTTGGTACCAAGGTAAGTTCATGTGTAAATAATATAGTATAATTGTTTTTTTTAAAATTATTGATGTTAATTATATGATATGCTGATTTTTATCATGAAATATATGCTTTGTGGTTATTTTCGAATAAAATGCAAATTATTTGTATTATTTGTTAAATATAAAGTGTTACCGATTATTGGTTTCGGTATTTTACTGAAGATGGCAAGGATATGTGTTCAAGGAAAATCCCGTTTGAACCTTAGGAATAGATTAGGATACAAGTGACATGTCACTAGGATGGTTGAGCATCTGAACTCGTTGAGTTGAGTTCGAGTTCACTTATGGATGCGAATGTCCGAACTCGTTGAGTTGAGTCCGAGTTCGTGAGATGTAACTAGGCATCCGAGCTCGTTGAGTTGAGTCCGAGTTCACTTATGGATGCGAACGCCCGAGCTCGTTGAGTTGAGTCCGAGTTCGCTTATGGGCGGGTTACATGATTGCTTGATTGCATATATGGCACTTATGTGCAAGTTATCCATGTATCCGAATTATATTCCGATGTGTTCAACGGGTAAAGTTATACTCAAATGGAGGAATATTTGAGATGTAAAGAGACGTATTGGTAAGTGATGTTAAATGGATATTTTGGACAGGTATGTATTTAACCCTCGGGTTGAGTATTGATACAATCACGATAAGGTAATAAGATGATGAAAAATGATTAGAAATGTGATATGTGTTTTAGTGATGCATGCTAATGTTGATTGGTATGACCGTTTGTTATGTTATTTATTATTTGCATATGAACTTACTAAGCATTTATGCTTACTCCCTCCTTCTTACTCATTGTAGTTTTGGACAAGCCACTTTCAGAGTCGGGATAGGTCGAAGGCTCAATCACACTATCCGTAAGACTTTTGGTAAATGGCTTGTAAATTTAAGTATGGCATGTATAGCAATATACCTATTTTGTGTAAATGATCTTATGATATGGTGATGGAATGGTTGAGAAAATGTTTGATAATGATAAATTATGAAAATGGTTAGTTTAGATTATGTTTGATGTTAAGGAAAAATTATTAAGATACTTAGTGCATAAAAACTCATAAAAGGGATAAAATTTGCCATAAACAGAGTACTGCAGCAACACTGACACGAGTTTGAAAATTTACTAAAAATCATAGAAATTGAATTTGGTGATGGAGTACATACCAAATTTAAGATTATTATGTCTAGTTTCACATGAAACAAATGAAACAGGTAAAGGAATTATATGTTAAAAGATATATGAATTTTGGTGAAACAGGGCATAGCAGTTTCTGAATCCCCTGTTCCAAATTTAGAAATTCACCATAAATTTTAAAGATACAATTAGGTGATGTATTTTATATCCTTAGAATCCTTATTGAGTCTAGTTTTAGTATAAATGAACCCCATAGTCATATGAATTTTTTACAGAGAGAAATGTGGTTCGTAGTAAACAGAGGTCAAACCAGTCAAGTCCTGAAACAGGGGTAACTTTAACTAATAAACTGTACTAATTGGCTCAACTAAAAATTCTAGAAAAAAATTAGTAGATAGATATATGAGTATAGATTCAAGTAAAATTTACAGATCTTTATTTCGAGTTTCGTAACTCGAGATATGATTTTTCTTGTGACTGTGACGTAAGTAGCTTAAAAGCTGTGAATGTAGAAACAAAGAATCCAAAGTTCTAAAAATGTTAAATTAAGCTTAGTAACACCTCATACTCGACTCCGGCGACGGTCTCGGGTGTGGGGGCTTTACATTAAGTGGTATCAGAGTAGGTTTAGTCAATTCTCGGACTACGTGTTGTATGTACGGATTTTGCTATACATGCCATATGTATAAATTGTGATAGTGTGACGACTCTGACCATTTAAATGATTTTTTATAGTAAATGGATCCCGATCCAGTGTGTGGCGGATATGAGTAGAGAGTAATGCGCCACTCTCCGATGAAGGAGCAAATACGATCTGAAAATCCACCTCCTCATCGTTGGTCGGGAGGAGGAGAAAGGGGTCGTGAAGCCTTTCTCCAAATGATGAGTGCATGGTACACCGAGTTCGTTCTCAGCACGAACCCAAATGTACAACCTCCCCACCTCCCCAATTCCTCAACCTGTACTCCAGACACCTCAAGGTATGGATCTCGATGAAATTTTGAGAACTCGAGCTTGATAGAATTCGCAAGCAAGGGGTCAAGAATTTAAAGCAAATATTGATGATGATGCCGAGAAAGCGAGTTCGGCTTGAAAATTCTATCCGGTATTTGACGAATTATCTTGTACACACACAAGAATGTTTGAAATGTGCTATATCTTTGTTGAGGATTCAGCTCATAATTGGTGGAAGATTTTGATTTCGGTGGTACCGAAAGAGAAAATAACTTGGGAATTCTTTCAAGAAGAGTTTCGGAAGAAATATATTAGTGAAAGATTTATTGATCGAAGCGTAAAGAATTTCTTGAGTGAAGCAAGGTAATATGATGATTCTGAGAATATGAAAGAGAGTTTGTTCAATTAAGTAAGTATGCCGTAGAGTATGTTCCTCAGAGGCCAAGATGTGCCGACGATTTGAAGACGGGCTCAACGAAGACATCAAGGTATTTGTTGGAATTCTGAATTAAAAGAAATGGTTGTATTGGTTGATCGAGCTTGTAAGGTCAAGAATTACTTAAAGAAAAGAAAAAGGTAGAGGCCGAGACTAGAAATTGGAAGAAAAGACCGATGAGCGGTTCATTTTCACAAAGAACTGGAAAGTCAAGGAATATGAATCCTCGTTCCCAAGCTTCACCGGGCAATCATATGGGAATTGTAAGAAGCAAAATGTGGGTCCTAAATCCCGGACTACTTGGCAATCGATGTAGGGAACTTGAGATTTGTTAAACTCGAGTGCAATGTGTGGTAGAAATCATTTTGGTCATGTAGAGCAAATGAATGTTTTTCGATGTGGTTCTCCTGATCATTTTATTAGAGATCGCCCAGAGAGAGCTGAAAAAGAAAAATTTGAGAATACAAAAACAAGTGGGGCGGATTTGAGAGGAAGATATCCAAGAAAAGTCGGGAGCGAAGTAAGCGATAAGAATGTAGCTGTGGATGCACCAGCTTAGACTCAAGGAAGGGCTCCAAATAGAACTTATGCTATTAAAGCGCGTGAAGATGCTTCCTCACCGATGTGATTACCTGGTACATTTTCTCTCTATAATGTTAATGTTATTGCTTTGATTGATCCCGGTTCTACTCATTCATATGTATGCATGAAATTGGTGTCTAGTATGAATATACTTGTTGAGAACACAGAATTTATGATTAGAGTGTTGAATCCGTTAGGCAAATGTGTGATTTGTTGATAAAGTATGTAAGAAATGTCCTTTAATGATTCGGGATCATTACTTTACGAGTCGACTTGATGTTGTTGCCGTTTGATGAGTTTGATGTTATTTTGGGTATAGATTGGTTGACATTGCATGATGCTAAAATAAATTGCAAAGAAAAGGTTATAGAATTAAAGTGTGAAAATGGTGAAACTCTGTGGGTTGAATCGGATAAATCGAGGCATTACCTAGTGTGATTTCTTCAATGTCGGCTCAAAGATATCCGAGAAAGGGTTATGAAGCTTATTTGGCGTATGTAATTAATACAAAAGAAGTTGAAAAGAAAGTTGAATCGATTGCGTTGTGTGAATTTGCGGACGTATTTCCGGAAGAATTGCTTGGGTTTGCCTCGATGAGGAAGTAGAATTTGGTATTGATTTGATACCGGAACAACTCCGATTTCGATTGCTCCATATAGAATGGCACCAGTGAGAGTTGAAGGAATTAAAGTCGCAGCTTGCAAGAGTTGGTGATAAAGGTTTTGTGAGACCGAGTTTTTCACCTTGGGGTGCTCCGTGTTATTTGTGAAAAAGAAGGATGGTTCTATGAGGTTGTGTGTTGATTATCGCCAGTTAAACAAGGTGACAATCAAAAATAAATATCCATTGCCAAGAATTGATGATTTGTTTGATCAGCTAAAAGGAGCGACATGGTTTTCAAAGATTGACTTGAGATCCGGGGTATTACCAATCATGGGTAAAAGAGTCGGATGTGCCTAAAATCGCTTTTAGAACAAGGTATGGTCATTATGAATTTTTAGTTATGCCATTCGGGTTGACAAATGCTCCTACTGTGTTTATGGATTTAATGAATCGCATATTCCGACCATACTTGGACAAATTTGTTATGGTGTTTATAGATGATATTTTAATTTATTCAAAAGATGATACAGAGCATGTTGAGCATTTGAGGATAGTTTTACAAACTTTGAGAGATAAGCAATGTATGCTAAGTTTAGTAAAAGTGAATTTTGGCTACACGTAAGTTGGATTTTTGGGTCATATTGTTTCAGTGATGGTATACGGGTTGATCCTAGTAAAATTTCAGCTATTGTTGATTGGAAACCATCAAAAAATGTAACAAGTTAGAAGTTTCTTGCGGCTAGTTTGGGTATTATCGGCGGTTTGTAAATGGATTTTCTATAATTGCTGCTCCTATAACTAGATTACTCTGAAAGGATGTTAAATTTGAATGGACGGAAGAATGTCAACAGAGTTTTGAAGAATTGAAAAAGTTATTAACAGAGAGCACCAAAGTGTTAGTACAAAATTAATCGTAAAGAATTTTTAGTGTATAGTGATGCTTCTCTAAATGGTTTGGGGTGTGTGCTCATGCAAGAAGGAAAAGTGGTGGCATATGCTTGAGGCGCTTAAAACCTCATGAGAGGAATTATCCTACTCACGATTTGGAATTGGCTGCGGTGGTGTTTGCTTTGAAAATTTGGCGACATTATTTGTATGGTGAAAAGTGCCGGGTATATACCGACCATCTTAAGTACTTGATGTCACAAAAAGACTTGAATTTAAGACAGCGAAGATGGTTGGAGTTATTGAAAGATTACGAGCTTGTTATTGATTATCATCTGGGAAAAGTGAATGTGGTTGCTGATGCTTTGAGTAGAAAGTTACTATTTGCTTTGAGAGCTATGAACACTCGGTTAAAGGTATCAGATGATGGTTCGATTCTAGCAGAGTTAAGAGCAAGACCGGTGTTTTTACAAGAGATTTGTGAAGCTCAGAAAAATGATCAAGATTTGCAAGCCAAGAGAAAACAGTGTGAAGTTGATATGTTTTTGAAAGTATCCCCGTGGAAGAAAGTCCTTAGATTTGGACGGAAGGGCAAATTAAGTCCGCATTTTATTGGGCCATTTGAAGTAATTGAAAAAGTTGGACCGGTAGCATATCAGCTAGCATTACCACCTGAATTAGAGAAGATTCATGATGTGTTCCACATATCTATGTTACGTCGGTATCGTTCGGATCCTTCACATGTAGTTTCACCGACAGAAATTGAACTACAACTAGATATGACCTACGAAGAAGAACCGATTAAGATTTTAGCTCGAGAGGTCAAACAACTAAGGAATAAAAATGTTGCACTTGTGAAGGTGTTGTGGCAAAGGCATGGAATAGAAGAAGCTACATGGGAATCTGAAGAAACTATGAGAAATCAATACCTACATCTGTTTACAGGTAAGATTTTCGAGGACGAAAATCCTTAAAGGGGGGAGAGTTGTAATATCCCGAATTAGGGCCTAATCGGAATAGTGGTTTCGTGACCATAAATTCGAGATAGAAATAATTATTTTATAATTATTTTGAGGTTTATGATATGATTACATGATTGTGTGAAAATTTCGTGAAGAAATTTTATGCCTAAAGTGTTTAAATTGAAAGTAGGAACTAAATCGATTAAGTTGCAAAATTTGCATTCTAGAAGTTTTTAGTATGAAATTGCATTGAAATATTAAAAGTTCATGGACAAAATTAGGACATGGAAGGTATTTTTGGAAAGTTTAGTAGTAAGGGCATTTTGGTCATTTAGTTATTAAAATGAATTAAAAACAAAATTAAAAGCCAATTTTTGTCCATCTTCTTCATTAAGCCGAAATTTCAAGGGTTCTCCATATCTAGGGTTTGTTTCAAGCTTCCAAGCTCCATAGTAAGTGATTCCAAGCCCCGTTTTTAATGTTCTTTACGTTTTTGAGATCCCGATAACTCGATTAAGCTTATGTTAGCAATAATTTAACCTAGGGTTTATATTTGGAAAAATGCCCATAGGTGAAATTTGTGTATTTTGATGTTTTATGATAGAATATGAAGTTTTAAATTATGTTAGACAACTTGTACTACTCGATTTTAAGCAAAAACGAGTAAAAGGGCTTAATCGGTAAAAATACCTAATAGTCACAAGTACATGTTAGAGTGAGAATTTAATGTTGCCATAGAAGAGAAAAGTGATCAGCATGTTGTAAAACATAAGAATAAGGAATAAAGTTTAATCCCGAGCCTAGGGGCAAAAATATAAATATGTAAAAGTTTAGGGGTAAAATTGTAATTTTGCCAAAATTTGAGTTAAGGATTAATTTGATAATGTGAGTATTAAATAAGCTAAATGTGTTATTTTAGATCAAGAAAGACGTGGAATCAACCTCAATCGAGGAAAAGAAAAGATTGTGGACTAAATTGCAAAATCTTTGTATTTTGGTACCAAGGTAAGTTCATGTGTAAATAATATAGTATAATTGTTTTTTTTTTAAATTATTGATGTTAATTATATGATATGCTGATTTTTATCATGAAATATATGCTTTGTGGTTATTTTCGAATAAAATGCAAATTATTTTTATTATTTGTTAAATATAAAGTGTTACCGATTATTGGTTTCGGTATTTTACGGAAGATGGCAAGGATATGTGTTCGAGGAAAATCCCATTTGAACCTTAGGAATAGATTAGGATACAAGTGACATGTCACTAGGATGGTTGAGCATCTGAACTCGTTGAGTTGAGTCCGAGTTCACTTATGGATGCGAATGTCCGAACTCTTTGAGTTGAGTCCGAGTTCGTGAGATGTAACTAGGCATCCGAGCTCGTTGAGTTGAGTCCGAGTTCACTTATGGATGCGAACGCCTGAGCTCGTTGAGTTGAGTCCGAGTTCGCTTATGGGCGGGTTACATGATTGCTTGATTGCATATATGGCACTTATGTGCAAGTTATCCATGTATCCGAATTATATTCCGATGTGTTCAAAGGGTAAAGTTATACTCAAATGGAGGAATATTCGAGATGTAAAGAGACGTATTGGTAAGTGATGTGAAATGGATATTTTGGACAGGTATGTATTTAACCCTCGGGTTGAGTATTGATACAATCACGATAAGGTAATAAGATGATGAAAAATGATTAGAAATGTGATATGTGTTTTAGTGATGCATGCTAATGTTGATTGGTATGACCGTTTGTTATGTTACTTATTATTTGCATATGAACTTAGTAAGCATTTATGCTTACTCCCTCCTTCTTACTCATTGTAGTTTTGGACAAGCCACTCAGAGAGTCGGGATAGGTCGAAGGCTCAATCACACTATCCTAAGACTTTTGGTAAATGGCTTGTAAATTTAAGTATGGCATGTATAGCAATATACCTATTTTGTGTAAATGATCTTATGATATGGTGATGGAATGGTTGAGAAAATGTTTGATAATGATAAATTATGAAAATGGTTAGTTTAGATTATGTTTGATGTTAAGGAAAAATTATTAAGATACTTAGTGCATAAAAACTCATAAAAGGGATGAAATTTGCCATAAACAGAGTACTGCAGCAACACTGACACGAGTTTGAAAATTTACTAAAAATCATAGAAATTGAATTTGGTGATGGAGTACATATCAAATTGAAGATTATTATGTCTAGTTTCACATGAAACAAATGAAACATGTAAAGGAATTATATGTTAAAAGATATATGAATTTTGGTGAAACAGGGTCATAGCAGTTTCTGAATCCCCTGTTCCAACTTTAGAAATTCACCATAAATTTTAAAGATATAATTAGGTGGAGTATTTTATATCCTCAGAATCCTTATTGAGTCTAATTTTAGTATAAATAAATCTCATAGTCATATGAATTTTTTACAGAGAGAAATGTGGTTCGTAGTAAATAGAGGTCAAACCAGTCAAGTCCTGAAACAGGGGTAACTTTAACTAATAAACTGTACTAATTGGCTCAACCAAAAATTCTAGAAAAAAATTAGTAGATAGATATATGAGTCTAGATTCAAGGAAAATTTACGGATTTTGATTTCGAGTTTCTTAACTCGAGATATGATTTTTCTTGTGACTGTGACGCAAGTAGCTTAAAAGCTGTGAATGTAGAAACAAATAATCCAAAGTTCTAAAAATGTTAAATTAAGCTTAGTAACACCTCATACTTGACTCCGGCGACGGTCTCAGGCATGGGGGCGTTACATTGCATGCCATTGTCCGTAAAAATCTAAAGTCGTGGGACGAATGTTTACCTCACATCGAATTTGCTTACAATCGCTCTGTCCATACTGCTACTAAGTTTTCTCCCTTTGAAGTAGTTTATGGCTTTAATTCATTAACTCCCATTGATTTATTGCCATTGCCTAACAATCATTTTGTGCATGTAGATGTTAAGAAAAATGCCAAATACGTCAAGGAGCTCCATCAAAAAGTGCGAGCTAATATTGAAGCCCGAACTGAGAGTTACGTTCAAAGGGCGAACAAAGGAAGAAAATGGATTATCTTTGAACCCGATGATTGGGTCTGGATTCATATGAGAAAAGAATGGTTTCCAGCTCAACGATGATCTGAGTAGTTACCACGAGGAGATGGTCTGATACGATCGGCCTCAGATAAGTCGAGTCGTATGTCAAGTGCCCGATCATCGACGAGAAAGTACCGATAATTTAGTTTAGAAGTTTATGTAGAAGAAGGAATTTTGGAAGAATTGTATTTGAGAAGTCTTTAATTCGGTTTAAATAGATGGAAAGGTTCAATGGAATAAAAATTAAGGGGTTGAAAGAAGTAAGGTTAAGAGGAAGTTTTGGTTCGATATAAGGTGTCCTGGATGGAATGATATGTCTTGGTGAATTTGGTAAAGAATAATAATAATCGATATGGTAAGAAATGGTAGTTTGAATATGGTTTTGGTACGAAATGGTAAAGGAAAGAAATGGAATTGAACAAAAGTGCAAACAAGAACCAATACCGATATGGTATCAACCCGTTGTTTATAAGCCCTTTTAGTTCAGTTTTGGTTTGGTTAAAGTGACCTCGACCCACTATCTAAAAATATAAGAACCTCGGTATGCTCGAATGCCACACTACGAGTAGTGAAAAGTTCAGTTTTCAACAAAGGAAATGATTGACACAACTAGAACACTAGGTAGCCAATGAATCTTTGAACGAAATTAGAAAAAAATTTGCCTCACAATTTTGGCAGAATTTCATTAACAAAGAGTCAAAAGTCCTCTTACAAAGGCTGATTTCACCTATTTATAGTGCTAGAATAGGGTAGTAAAACAGTCACAAACATTCAACTTAATGTGCCAATTAAAAGCTGAAATTAAACTCAAGTCTTTTCACATTCTTGAGCCAAATTACTCCATCCTTGAATTCACTTCAATTTAGCTGAATGAATGACTTTAATTGCTTGAAAAATGACTCTTGAGTTAGCCCTTGGTCAGCTAAATGGACACCAACTCTTAACTAGCTTTATAATTGGTGTTTGAATGCTTGAAATGACCTTTGAAGTGGTAAAAACGACTGGTACTAGAAAAGGTTGCTGCCAAAATTAATTTGGATGATATAATGCTCCTTAAACCTCCTTTAAATGATGTATAACCCTTCTTATAACAGCCCCCTTGCTTTGTAACTAAAAATGACTTGAAAAGCCACTTTATTTAATTTGTAACAGCCTTGAATTGTAACGGTTATGACTTGAAAGACTCTTGCAATAAACACATTAAAATGAGCTTATTAAACACATGTAAACACTTATTAAACATAACACACATTAACACTTAACTTAGGTAAATGAACTATGCATCAATTATTCCAACAACTAGTTAATTAAAGAAGCATCATTAAATAAACTTAACTTATGCATCAATAAATAATCCTAGGAACTAGATTAATTAAGAGCAACACTAATTAAATTAAGACATTATTAAAGCAACTAATGTGAACTTAATTTAATACTTATCATATTAACGAACTAATTAAGGAACTTATTAAATTAAAGAGTAAAACTAATTTAATGAACTAAAAGAGTTGGTGAACTTAATAAACTAAAGCTGAACTTGCAGAAAAATGCAAGGTGAATTCGAGGAACAATCTTCCTTGATGTGACCAGGCAGAATATCATCCTAGATACGAGCTACGAAAGCTAAAATAGAATCTTTAAATGCCTTGGCCCGGGATCTTGTAACAAGACCTTCATGCAGCTCCATGGGATCCTTGCTTGAGCTATGAGAGTCATAAGGCACGCTCGCATCATTCCCCCCTCTTCGAAATGACTTGTCCTCAAGTAGGAATCTACATCAAAAGGGGTTAAATTAGACACGTTAAAAGTAACACTAACATTATATTCACCTGGAAAATCGAGTTTATAAGCATTCTCATTTATGCACTCAAGAATTTGGAAAGGCCCATCTCCACGTGCTAGTAATTTAGACTTTCGTCGAGCCGAAAAGCATTCCTTACGCATGTAAACCTAGACCCACTCTCCGGGTTCAAAAACCACATGTTTCCATCCTTTTTTCGCATTACGAACGTAGGACTTGGTCCTAGCCTCAATATTAGCTCGCACCTTTTGATGTAATTCCTTAACAAAATCAGCCTTTTTCCTTGCATCTGCATGAACCAGCTGATCAGTAGGTAAGGGCAATAAGTCTAAGGGTGTCAAAGGGTTAAAACCATATACAATCTTAAAAGGTGAATATTTTGTAGTGGAATGAATAGATCGGTTGTATGCGAACTTAATATGTGGTAGACAATCCTCCCACGACTTCAAGTTCTTACGAATGATAGCCCAGAGTAGTGTAGATAGTACTCGATTGATGACTTCTATTTGCCATCGGTTTGAGGGTAGGAAGTAGTCGAAAACAGTAGCTTGGTTCCTAATTTTCCCTACAATGACCTCAAAAAATGACTTAGGAACTTCACATCACGATCCGATACAATGGTACGAGGAATACCATGTAATCGAACAATGTCTCGAAAAAACAAATTTGCAATATGAACAACATCATCAGTCTTAGTGCAAGCAATAAAATGAGATATTTTTGAAAAATGATCAACAACCAAAAAAATAGAATCCTTGCCCCTTTTTTTGCGTAGAAGTCCAAGAACAAAATCCATGGAAACGTCCACCCATGGTGCTTCAGGAATGGGTAATGGCGTATATAACCCGTGAGGTTGAACCTCAATAAAAGACCTTAACACATAATTCATTAACCTCATGAAAGTGCTGGGGGCGTTAGTTAGGCCAAATGGCATGACCAACCATTCGTACAGCCCATGCTTGGTCTTGAATGCCATTTTCCACTCGTCTCCTTCTCGCATCCTAATCTGATGGTAGCCACTTTTTAAATCTATTTTCAAGAAAACTTTGGCTCCACTAAGTTCATCAAGCATATTGCCTAGACGTGGAATTGGATGAAGGTACTTAATTGTAATTTTGTTTATGGCTCGGCAATCTACACACATTCGCCACGTTTCATCCTTTTTTAGCACTAATAGAATAGGAATGGCACAAGGACTAAGGCTCTCACGAATGTAACCCTTTTCCATCAATTCATTGATTTGCCGCTGTAATTCTTTAGTTTCATCTGAATTAGCTTGGTAAGTAGGATGATTTGGGATTACAGCACCTGGCACAAAATCTATCTGATGTTCAATTTCGCGAAATGGTGGAAGGGCACTCAGAACTTCTTCCGGGAAAACATCTTTAAAATCCTGCAACAAAGTCAAAACAGAAGGGGGAAGGGTGTCGGGCAAATCGTTAGTAAAAAATAGATTTTCCTTGTACATAAGTACAAGAACAGGTCGATTCATTACAAGTGCTTTTCGTATATCACTCACTTTTGGAAAGACACTCATTTTGTCAATTTTTTTCTTTTTTTCATCTTTTTCGTTGCTAATTTTCTTTTCACTCTCTTTTGTTTTCTTTTTCTTTTTTTTTTTATCTTTTATTTTTTTACAGTCTTCTTTTTCTTTTTCCCTCATTTGTTCAACAGAAACCTTTAACTTTAACTGGTCATCATATACTTATTTGGGAGTCAAAGGTGCCAACGTGACATTCTTTCCCATGAACTTAAATGTATACCGATTGGTACACCCGTTGTGGATTACTCGTCGATCAAACTGTCACGGACGACCAAGAAGTAGATGCCCTGCGTGCATCTGTACAACGTCACAAAGTACTTCATCTGAATATTTTCCAATGATAAAGGATACGAGCACTTGCTTTGTCACTTTGAGTTCTCCACCATCGTTGAGCCACTGAAGTTTGTAGGGACTCGGATGTTTGGTAGTTGACAAACCAAGCTTTTCAACCATCAACGTACTCGCTACATTTATACAACTGCCACCGTCAATGATGACACTACAAACTTTGCCACCAATTTGACAACGTGTATGGAATATGTTCTCCCATTGTAATTCATTGTCTGTGCCTTGGAGACTAAGACTTCATTTGATAAAAAGTAGCTCACCTTCTATAGGATGTTCTAAGTCCTCCTCAACTTCAAAAGTTGATTCAGATTCCTTTTCTTCCTTGTCCTTTGTTTCAATTTCGCCATCCGTACGCAACACCATGGTCCTTCTATTAGCGCATTGGCTAGCTACATGACCTCTTCTGAGACATTTAATACATTTTATGTCCCAATTTTAGTTGATAGAAGCCTCGGGAGTCTTTCTTTTGTTGGCTTTAGTGATTGGCTTGTTGGTTTTCAGAGGGGTTGTAGAGTCTTTTCCTCAAGAAAAGGGAAGGCCTTTACTCAAACTTTGGCCCCACTTTGAAGTGTTGGAAGTGGAAAATCCTTGGCTTGAGCCTTTTCGCTTGAGTTACTTTTCAACCTTGATGGTCATATAGACCATATCAACCACTTCAAGATAGTGTTGTAGTTCGACAACGTTTAAGATATCGCGGTTTAAGTCGGCCAGGAATTGCGCCATCGTTGCTTCAGGATCTTCTTGCACATCCACCCAAATCATCACGATTTCCATATCTTTATAGTAATCCTCGACGCTTTTAGTCCCTTGCGTGAGATTTTAGAGTTTCTGATGCAACTCCCGGTGGTAATATGAAGGAATGAAACGTTGCCTCATCGTTGCCTTCATATCAGCTAGTGGTTAACTGATCCCACCAGATCATAGCATAGTCTAAAAATTCGATTGCTTCGAGCTTCACCTTTTTGTTTTCGGAATAGTTGTGATAATCGAGCACCAACTCGATCTTTTTCTCCCACTCAAGGCCTCCGAATTCGGTTGACCTTGGAATGGTGGTATGGAAAGTTTGATGCTCTTAAGATCGTCATCTTCACGTCTCCGGTCTCTTTTTTAGTGAACTCTTTGGCGATCACTTGTGTTAGATTCTTGTCCACTTTCAATATCGCTAGGATCATTCGGCTCAACATCTTGAGCCCTTCGTCTTCCCTGATGCTGGTTTGGCCTCTCCCTTCTATGGCGAACAATTTCGGGAGTTCTTTCACATGGCTCTCTTGCTTCAACTTGGAACAATAGGTCTTCGAAAGGTTTGAGCCTTCTATCTAATATTCTTTCCATCTCTCCTAAGAGAGCTTGCATGTTTAAATCAGGGACGTTGCAAACTGGTTGTTGTGCTGGCCATTCTTCCAAATTTGGTTCGGGTTCTTGTGACATTGTATTAATTAAATAAACCTCACCACAAAAACCTCGCAATCACTCGGAAAGAAAAAGAAGATTTCACTCTCACTTATATTTATGCTTAAAAAAATAGGCTTTTACCTTCACTTTTATTGCACTCACAATCGCTCATGCCTTTTACCTCTCTTTACTTTTCTCTTGATTTCGTAAGTAGATTCGCTAAGGCGTAAAACCTTTGTCTAGATGATCGGTTTCAAAGGAGTAATAAAGGATTATTCGATTTAGGACAGGGTAGGCTAAAAAGAAAAGTTGATTTGATTATAGTCTGGCGAATGGTTAAGGATGGAAGAAAAAAGGTGAATAGAAGAGTTTCAGGATCGAATTTAAATGAAAATAAAGCAAATATTCAATTTTCAGCACAAAACAATTTTTTTTTCAAATTTTTTTCAAACCTTTTTTTTGGAACTTTTTTTTTCAAATTTTTTTCGAACTTTTTTTAAAAATTTTTTTAACCTACTTGATGAGTCACGGACTAGCCCAAGAGTAATTCCGAATGCTCGTACTCCTCGTTTAACCAACTCTGATATCAAATGATATGATCAACCTCGGATAAGTCGAGTTGTATGTCAAGTGCCCGATCGTCGACAAGAAAGTACTGATAATTTAGTTTTGAAATTTAATTAGAAGAAGGAATTTCAGAAGAATTGTATTTGAGAAGGCTTTAATTCGGTTTAAATAGATGGAAAGGTTCGATGGAATAAAAATTAAGGGGTTGAAAGAAGTAAGGTTAATAGGAAGTTTTGGTTCGGTATAAGGTGTACTGGATGGAATGATATGTCTTGGTGAATTTGGTAAAGAATAATAATAATCGATATGGTAAGAAATGTTAGTTTGAATATGGTTTTGGTACGAAATGGTAAAGGACAGAAATGGAATTGAACAAAACTGCAAACAAGAACCAATACCGATATGGTATCAACCCGTTGTTTATAAGCCGTTTTAGTTCAGTTTTGGTTTGGTTAAAGTGACCTCGACCCACTATCTAAAAAGATAGGAACCTCGGTATGCTCTAACGCACACTACAAGTAGTGATAAGATCGGTTTTCAACAAAGGAAACGATTGATACAACTAAAACACTAGGTAGCTAACGAATCTTTGAACGAAATCAGAAAAAAGTTTGCCTCACAATTTTGGCAGAGTTTCATTAACAAAGAGTCAAAAGTCCTTTTACAAAGGCTGATTTCACCTATTTATAGTGCTAGAATAGGGTAGCCGAATAGTCACAAACATTCAACTTAATGTGCCAATTAAAATCTGAAATTAAACTCAAGTCTTTTCACATTCTTGAGCTAAATTACTCCATCCTTGAATTCACTTCAATTCAGTTGCTTGAAAAATGCCTCTTGAGTTAGCCCTTGGTCAGCTGAATGGACACCAACTCTTAACTAGCTTCATAATTGGTGTTTGAATGCTTGAAATGACCTTTGAAGTGGCAAAAACGGCTGGTAGTAGAAAAGGTTGCTGCCAAAATTAATTTAGATGATATAATGCTCCTTAAACCTCCTTTAAATGATGTATAACCCTTCTTATAACAGCCCCCTTACTTTGTAACTGAAAATGACTTGAAAAGCCACTTTATTTAATTTGTAACAGCCTTGAATTGTAACAGTTATGACTTGAAAAGACTCCTGCAATAAACACATTAAAATGAGCTTATTAAACACATGTAAGCAGTTATTAAACATAACACACATTAATGCTTAACTTAGGTAAATAAACTATGCATCAATTATTCCAGCAACTAGTTAATTAAAGAAGCATCATTAAATAAACTTAACTCATGCATCAATAAATAATCCTAGGAACTAGATTAATTAAGAGCAGCACTTATTAAATTAAAACATAATTAAAGCAACTAATGTGAACTTAATTTAATACTTATCATATTAACTAACTAATTATGGAACTTATTAAATTAAAGAGTAAAACTAATTTAATGAACTAAAAGAGTTGGTAAACTTAATAAACTAAAGCTGAAATTGCAGAAAAATGCATGGTGAATTCGAGGAACAATCTTCCTTGATGTGACCAGGCAAAATGCAACGCCCCAGAAAGGTAGGGTCTGTAATTTTGCATGTTTTAACATAGATTCCATGTTTTTTTGAAGGGTTGGGTGATTTGGGTGTGTTTGGGGGGTCTGAAAAGTCCTGGGGGCAAGCTTCGGCTTTTGCAGCATTTTTGGTTTTGCTCTTAAAAGAACTTGGTTACTGGCACTTGTGCCTTATAAATAATTGTGGTTGTGTTATGTCACAAAAAGCCTTGTGGCTTGGTGGATGTAACGCCTTGAATTTGGGCCTAGAAGTATTGGGCCTTGAGTATGGGTCCGTAAGGAGGTTGTATTTAAGTATTTAATTGTGCAAGGAAATGACATAATTAAATGTCTACTTTGGTGGTTAATGCCCCTGAGAGGTGTTGGAGAAATCTTGGGTTCAAACCTAGGCTTTAGCAAAATTTTGGTTTTAAGTGAATAAAACCCTAGATGCTTGGAAGTAGGCCTTTTATAATATTGTGGGAAATAAATGACACAAGGAAGCATGTGGTCTAGTGGTTATGGCGTCGTTAAGGTTGCGAGGGAGCCTGGGTTCAAGTCTTGGCTCTTGCAATTTATTTTGGTTTTTCTTTTAAAGGAACCTGGACTTTGGCCTATAGACCTTATAATTAATTGAGGATAAAATATAACACAAAAGAGCCTGTGGTGGAGTGGCAAGGTGGTGTGCTGGGTAACTGTGAGGTCTAAGGTTCAAGTCTTGGGATGCGCAATGGAGTATTTATTTTGCTATTTGGGCTGCGAAGGAGGTGGAGTTGGACTGAAACTCTGTGGTTGAAATGGTCATAAGAATGAGGAATTTTCCTATTGGTTGAAAGAAATCCCACATCGGGAAGCTAACATGAGAATTGGTGAGAAGTTGGCTTTAAATAGAGCAAACCAGATGAGTTGGGAAGGAGGATTCAATGCAGGATGTGCCAAGTTTGGTGATCATAGACTTCGGTGCGTTCTCATAAACAGGTGTGTATTCACGCCCTTCTTTGTTGGAAGTCGGTAAAAGCTGAAAAGCTGAAACCTCGGTATTCGGGGCCTCACGAGTGTGCGAACGTATGTGGGGCGAACCGAGCCCACAAACCATGGGCGATGGACTGTAGAAGGCCGCAACGAAAGTTCTCGTGTGCTGGGGCTGTTCTGGGCCTCGATGGGCCCGTGGGCTCGCTTGTGTAAATCTAACTGCTAGGTGGAATATGGTTGGGCTTCTCATGTCACGTACATGGCATAGGCCGTTCTGGGCCGTGTGGGCCCAATGGGTTTGTGGGCCCACACAGATAAAATGTATGTTATGTGGTAGGATTTGGACTGGGTTACGTCATTCGTATGGCCGTGAATAGTTATGGGTTAAATGGGCCGTATGGGCCCAATAGGCCCGTGGACTCGTGTGGGTAAATTTCGCTGTTAAGCGGGAAGTAGATAGACTTGTCATGTCACGCACGTGACCTAGGTTGTTTTGGGCCTCGATTGGTCGAAATGGGCCGTGTGGGCCCACACGGACAAAATTTGCGGTAAGTGACTATTAATAAACCGAGCTATGGTGTGCACATAGTCGTATCTAAATTGGGCTAAATGGGCCACACAAACGTGTGGGCCCACTTAGACCGAGTAATGGGCCTTGGGCCCATTTGCACCGTTATGTCTGTTTAGGTTACTTAAGTCGCTCGAGGTGACGATAGACTTTCGGTTGGGCTGTCAAGACCTCGATTTATAAAATTATCAAAATACCCTCTATTCATAAAATTACTAAAATACCCCTAATTTGTAAAATTACCGAAATACCCTTGGTTTATAAAATTACTAAAATACCCCCGATTTATAAAATAACCAAAATACCCTTGTAGTGTAAAATTATCGAAATACCCTTGTAGGGTAAAATGAATGTTTTACCTTAATGAGTAAAATAACTGTTTTTCCCTTGTGGGTAAATGACTGACTTGGACTATGAATCTGACTTATTTGACTATGATTTTACGACTGTGATTTAACTGTTTTGACTGTGACTGTACGATTGTGAATTAATTGTTTGACGGTGGTTGTACGACTGATATGATTTTACTATATGTTTAAAAGACTGTTACTGAGTTTGGCCATTCTACATTCACGTGTGATGATTGAGCATGACATACACGACATATTGCATGGGGTTGGGACTTTGATATGGAGGAAGTACTATTCTGATAGGATCACACGGGTCGCACGAGATGACTGTGGATCCAGTATTGATCTGTTATGGTCGCACGGGTCGTACGAGACGACTGTGGATCGATGGACGGCTCAGTGCCTCTTATTCTGATTATGGCTCTGTGCCAAACTAAAAGTGGCTCTGTGCTATGTTGACTATGGCTTTGTGCCAAACGTATTTACCTGTAGCTATGTGCCTAACATACTTATTAATGACCCTGTGTCGATCATATTTACTGAAGGCTGTGTGCCGATTATATTACCATCGCTGATGGCTATGTGCCAAACATAATACAATTACCGATGGCTTTGTGCCAATAATAAGACTGCTACTGAAGGCTTAAAGCTGTATATATTTTAGCAGCTTTGCTATGCTACTATTAGCAGCTACGCTGCGATATCTGTGTGCTGGCTGGGTGGGTCGATTTAATCGCCACATGGTGTGTTGGTTGGTACGAGTGGTGAGCTGGTTGGATTGGGTTGGGTTGCATACCTGCATTGTGATTATACTATTTTGGGCTTAGGCCCACACTGTCAATGCATAGGGCTTAGGCCCGCATCATGCTTCATTATTGAATAGGGCTTAGGCCCGCACAGTTCTTGTATGCCTTTATTCTTGTAATGGGCTCCATCCCAGACTGATTCTGAATTCTATTAGTTTACTAACTGCTTTAGTTTAAGAGGGGATTACACACTGAGTTTTCATAAACTCACCCCGTTTATTAATCATGCAAGTTATCCCTAGCTTTAAGAGGATCGGTGCTGTGAGGGACTCGAAGGTGGCTACACAACTGCTATTGTCTCCGATTTTCTTTCAAATTACCTATTTGCAAGTACTTATATTTGATCTAGGTTGTAATAAGGCATCTTTTAATTTTTGGTTTTAAATTTGGAATTTTATATATCATTTTTATAGCTACTGGAGTAGAACGTGATTTTTCCAAAACAATAACTAATTTTCTAAATATCAAAATTCTGCAACTGTTTAAATTAAGCTTCTGCGGCAAACAAAGTTTTAAAGGTAAAAATATTTTGCAAGAGAATGACTTTTAATAAACCAACGTAAACTGAGATTTTCGCAAGTTTTAAAATGGCCAGAGGTTTTAAATTGTAAGAAGGGTTTTCAATGAGAACATGGTTTTCGAAAAACACTTCAATGTGACACGCCAAATTTGGGCCTAACTTCTAGGTTGGGTTTGGGGTGTTACAGTGGAAGTGGCGTGACATAGCTATTGGGGAGAACAAGGGTTCGAATCCCATGGCAAATAAGGAGCATTTATTTTGCACTTGTGGACGGCAAGTGGTTGAGTTGGAGTAGACTTTTAAGTGGTGGAAGTTTTAATTGGTCTTGAGTGGTTGGGAGAAGAGTGTGAAGGATATCAAGGAGGGTTTTGAGGAGTGTTTCAAGGAGTTGGAGAGGGGGGAGAGTTGTAGCCGAATAGGTAACTTGTTGGAGCAAAAATTCGGCCAAGGGGTTTGGGATGGTCATTTTGACATTTGGTGTTTTAGGAAGTAGGTGTCGAATTCTTCTTTTCATCTTTTGGGGGTTTTTTTTTTGTGTGTTACCCTTTTGTGCTGAATTGGGTGTGACCCTCTCCTCTTCTCAATTTCTTCTTTTTTTCTTCTTGAGTCAAGTTTGCCGAATCCTCTCTAGCCGAATTTTGGTAACCTTTCCTTTTGTTGTCTGAAACGTCTCTCTCTTTTCTTGCTTTTAAAGTCGAAGAAACCAAACCCAACTCTTCCTTTTTCCTTCTCACTGTTTCTTTCTCTCCTGAAGTTAGTCGATTACTTTCCTCCTTGTGTGACTGAAATTGTGGAGGCCTAACCGTTTCGTAATCTTCTTTGATTGAGGGTAAGTGTTTTCTTTAGCCGTATAGTGGAGGGCTTCTTTTTTTTCCATGTTCGTTTTGGGTTTTCCTTTTGCTGAATCCCCTTGGCTGTCGTGAAGATAGGTTCATGTAACGTTTTTCTTTCTCGTTTGAATGGTGCTAGAGAGTCGTGACGGTACCCAAGGGGGTGGGCCGAATGCTATTGCCTTTCGTTTTTAGTTCACATCTTGGTAAGAAGTGTACTTGGTTTTAATGAAGTATTATTAAGTTACTGAACAAATGGGATGTTAATGCAGATTGTTGTCTATAGGAGGGTGATCGTTGGATAAGGGTGGTTTAAGCCTTACTTGTCGTAGCAAGGTAAGTGATGCGTATTGTTGGGAATTTATGAGTACATAGTTGGGTGGTTAACCCAAATGTTTAAGGACTGACAATGGATCATTATTTTGGATTTAGGTTGAGCACGCGGGGATTTGACGTTTTTCTTTCTAAAAAGGTGTGTAACCGTACACCATTTCTATTACTGACCAAAAGCCGAAAGGTGTGTATTCACACCCCTGTTTTATTGCAGATCGGCAAAAGCCGAAAAATTGAAAAGCCGAAACGTCAGTGTTTGAGGTCTCACAAGTGTGCGATCGCTCGTGTGGTGAACCGAGCCACAAGTCGTGGGTGTCGGACTGTAGAGGCCGCCACGAGTGTTCTCGTGGGCATGGGCCATTAAAGGCCACTTGGGCCGAGTAATAGGCCTTAGGCCCATTTACGCTGTTTTGGCCATATGGGTTACCTGAGTCGTTCGAGACGACTGTAGACCTTCCAAAGGGTCGTCATCTGTATTAAGACCCTAAAATCAGTCAAATAACCGAGATGCCTCTGAGGGGTAAAAATTACTGTTTTACCCCTAACTGACGAAATGACCTTATTGATGCTAGTGGTAGGTTATCCGATGTGTGTATAACATTTATGTGCCTGGTTATGAATATGACATACTATATACACCTAATATTTATGACACAACATCTGCATGGGGTTCGGTTTATGATATGGAGGAAGTACCGTACTGGTGACTATGTCACATTTATTATTACTGGTGGCTTGCCACACTTACTGTTACTGGCAGCTACGCTGCATTATTATTATTATTACTGGAAGCTTTGCTACGATATTGGTGTATTGGTTGGGTGGGTCGATCGATATCCCCACAGGTGTGCTGGTTGGTACGGGTGGTGTGTTGGATGGTTATGGGATGGGTTGCATCTTGCACTGTACTGATACTGTATTGGGCTTAGGCCCACACTACTTATCGTTTAAGGGCCGAGGCCCGGTTGCACCGATCTTTGAATAGGGCTCGTGCCCGCATCAAGCTTCTGCATGCACCATTTTCTATTGACTGTCAAGGGATTACACACTGAGTTTTCGTAAACTCACCCTTTCTTTTAACTGTACAGGTAATCCTCAGCTTTAGACAGTTTGGAGCTACAAGGGACTCGGGGTGGCCATACAATCGCAAGGGACTTTATTATTTAGTAATTTTATGTTTGGGTTTTGAGTTTGTAATAAGGCCATTTGCGAACTTAACTGTTAATTGGGCTATGACTTGTTATTTGTAAACTGCTAGAATAGGAACATCGGGTTTTCAAAATAACAACGTTTTTCCAAAAGCGAACCTGTCACTTCAATACTGATAGAAACAGAAGTCTTGAAACTACACTTATTTTAATAACATGAATCACTAGCAAACTGAGTCTTTAGAACTTTAAAGATTTTTACGACAACCGGATTATTAGCTTAAGCTTATCGGATGTTTAAGCAATTAACGTGGCACGTCAGATTCGGTCGTAATGTCTAGGCCGAGTCTGGGGTGTTACATGAAATATCATCCCAGATACGAGCTACGAGAGCTGAAATAGAATCTTTAAAAGCCTTGGCTCGGGCTCTTGTAATAGGACCTTGAGGCAGCTCCATTGGATCCTTGCTTGAGCTACGAGAGTCATAAGGCACGCTCGCATCATGGTCCATTCCAAGTTATTGAATGAATCAATGAAAATTCATATAGACTTGACTTACAGGGTGAGTATAACGTTAGTGTAAGCTTTAATGCTGCTGATTTGTCACCTTTTGATGCAGGTTCTGACTTGAGGACAAGTCGCTTTTAAGAGGGGGGAATGATATGACCTTAGCTTGGGATGTCTCTACTGAATCCATTGAGTTTCCACAAGGGCCTATTACTAGGTCACGAGCTAAGAAATTTAAAGACACATTGGCAAGCTACGTGGAACGAGTTTAGGAAGAACAAGAAGTTGAACCCATTAATCATGCATGGATAAACCCCATAAGCGTTACTTGCAATTTATTGCAAGTAGAATTTAAATTTTAATAAAACTCATCTTAAGTTTAATAAATCAGTTCCTGGTTTTAATTTAACTCATCTTAGTTTATTTATTTAAGTTTTTATTGAGCTTCATTTAATAAGATGCTTATTTAATTAATCTAGTTCATTTATTGAAGTCAAGTATTTAATGTGATTGAGTTTAATTAGTGATTAATTGTGTTTAATAAAGTTCATTTTAATGTGTTTATTGCAGGTGTTTCTTCATCTCACAACCGTTACATTTCAAGGCTATTACAACTTAATGGAAGTGACTTTTCAAGTGTTTTTTTTTTTACAAAGGAAGGAGTTGTTACAAGGGAGATTTTATACATCAATTAAGGTGTTTTAAGGAGCATTTTAACACCTTTTTAAATTTGGTAGCAACCCTTTCACCTACCAGCTGATTTTGTTCTTTAAAATATTAAAACAAGCATTCAAAACACCATTAAATAGCAAGTGTCTTTTTGGCTAGCCAAGGAACATCTCAAGGGACATTTTTCAAGCAATCAAGGATATTTATTCAACTGAATTAAAATGAATTCAAGGATGGAGTTAATTGTTACAAGAATGCCAAGAGACTTGAGTTTAATTTTAGTTTTAACTAGCACATTAAGATGTGACTATTCAGCTAGCTTTTCTATACCTATAAATATGTGTAACCAGCCATTTTAAAGACGTTTGGGACTTTTTAATGAAACTCTGCTCATTTGGTGAGAAATACTTTTCTCTGATTGTAACAGTCTGATTTAGACCCTAGTCGGAATAGTGGTTTTGGGACCACAAATCTGAGTTAGAAAAATGATTTCAATATTATTTTTCGTTCTCATTATAAGTGAATTGACATGTGTGGAAGTCTCGTGTGAAAATTTAATCGTTTGTGTGTTTAATTTGATAAAAAGACCTAATCGCGTAAAATGTAAAAGCTGTGTACTAGAAGTTAAAAGTGCCTATTTGATTTGGATTTCTAAAGTAAGGGTATTTATGTTGTTATTTGTCCATTGATAATGTTGATGTACTTAAATAACCATCCATTAAATGGTTTTATAACGGTTTATTAAAGGGCAATTTGGTAAATGGTTTATAATCATATATTAATAAAATAAAACATAAAATTTGTGTGATATTATCATCTTGTTGCCGAAAATACAAAAGGGAAAGAAAGGTTAAAGCTTAACTAGGGTTCGGCAATATTGAAGCTTAATTCGGGTATATTTTGCTTCAGTTTTTAATAATTTCTACGTTTTTGTGATCGTTGCTTAGTATACTATCAAGCCTATGAGTCAATTTCTAATTTTGTTGATGATTTTGAGTTATGCCATTGATGAAACTATGAGCTTTGTGATGTTAGTTGATGAATTATGAAAGATATGTGTTGGGTTGACATATGTTCTCTTTGAAATTTTGATGAAATTGAGTAATTTGGGCTAATTTGTAAAAATGTTATTTTGAGGGACTAAAATGTGAAATAAATGAAATTTATGGAATTGTATGAGAGCAATGAAAATTCGGCTAAGCTTGTGTACAAGCAAATTTTGTGTATTATGTGATTTTGTGAATTAGGTACTAAAGTGTCAAAATGTGAAAATATAAGGGCTAGTTTGTAAAATGCCCTAAATATGTGCCTATGGATGGTTTTGAATGATTTGGTGAATAAAAGGGTTAATTTTGAATACATATAGATAAAGAAAATAGGAACTCAGACTTAGATCGAGGGAAGTCGAAGATTGTAGAGTAAATAGTCCGAGTCGACAACTCCGAGTACGAGGTAAGTTCTTACTCAAAATATGAAGTTACAACTATGTTTTAATCTTGATTATTTATGAATTGTATATATATAATTAGTTTGGATGAATACAATGCGATTTAAACTAGCTTCGACTATTTGAGGCACTAAGGTGCGATACCAAAATAGCTTCGGTTAATTGAGATGGCACTAAGTGTGCGGATTTATTATAGCTTCAGCCAATCTTTTAAGCACTAAGTGTGCAGATGCTTAAAGCATTGGTGACCTTCGGAAAGTCTTAAAATATCTGAACAAGAGGTGAGAATGAAAACGAATGAATACGGGAATGTTCAGGTAAGTATACTACCTATGTGGTAGGTGGTAAAAGGCATAAAAAGTTTATTGAATTGATATCAACATATGGATGATGTTGGCATGGACTTAATGAATGAGTTGAGAATTTTATAAGCACTTATGTGTTGATGTTTCATATTTTATATACTATTGATGTTTTTGGTAGGAGTTTACTAAGCTTTTGAAAGCTTACTTTGTGTGTATTTGCATTGTTTTATAGATATCGAAGCTACTGCAAGCTCGGGGATTGTCAAGGATCTTCACCACACCATCGCATCTCATTTTGGTACTTTTGATAATGTATATTTTCGAAGTATGGCATGTATAGGCTAGTAGTTGTAAGATTATGTTTTGTGATGTACATACTTAGTCATGTGATTTGGCTAGTTGGTGTTTAAACTCATAGTTGATAATAACTTAGGGTATGTAATGATTGTAACACCCTGAATTTGGGCCTAGAAGTTTTGGGCCTTGAGCATGGGAGCGGTTAAAGATAGCTTTTAATATTTTGTTGTGCATGTAAATTTCGTTAATGAAGGCTTCTTTTAGTGGTTAAGTGTGCTGAGAAGTGTTGGAGAAGTCCTGGGTTCAAACCTGGACTCTAGGAAAAATTTTGGTTTGAGGTGAATCAAATCCTGGGTGTAGTAGGTAGGCCTTAAGAATATTGTTGGAGAAATTGTGCCACAAAAAGCCTTGTGGTCTAGTGGCAAAGTAGCGCCACATAAGAGGCAGGAAGGTGGCGTCATAGAGTTGGCAATGAGGTCCAGGGTTCGAAACTCATGGCAATCAAAGAGCATTTATTTTGCTAACAGGGGACGGCAAGAGTTGGTGTTGAATTTAAACTCTGATGATGGAGGGATCCCACATCGGGAAGCTAACATAAGAGTGGATGTGAAGTTGGCTTTAAATAGAGAGAACCATGAGGAGAGTAAAGGTACCTTTCTTGGCTGATCCCTTTCGCTTTATGGCATGCTCGTTTGGGTTGGGCATCAGCTAAGAGTGCTCGGAGCGCGGATTAACTCTAGTCTCCTATCAGGTGTGTATTTCTCACAACTCTGGCTGTAGGATGGCTACTTCGGGCCGCGATTGGCCGGAAAGGGCCATGTGGGCCCAATTGGATAAGTTGTGTAATTGTGTAGTAAATACTGGACTAGGCTAGGTGAATCTCATATCTATGGCTAGATTTGGGCTAAAAGGGCCACACGAGCGTAAGGGCCTATTTGGGCCGAAAAAGGGTTTTAGGCCCATTCGTATTATTATCCCTGTTTAGAATACTTTAGTTTACCAAATTACTGAAACACCCTCGACTTGTAAAATTACCAAAGTACCCCCGATTTACAGAATTATCGTTTTACCCTCAATTTTTAAAACTATTAAAATACCCCTATAGGGTAGAATTACTGAAATACCTCTGTAGGGTAGAATTATCGAAATACCCTTATAGGGTGGAAATACTGAAATACCCCTGTAGGTAGAATTACCGAGATACCCTTGTGGGGTAAAATTACCATTTTGCCCTTAGGGTGTTAAATGACAGTTTTGCCCTTGTGGGCAAGTGACTGACTTGGACTATGTGGTTGATGGATTTGATTGTGAATATATATTGGTGATATGAATGACTTGACTGTGATTGTTTGATTCAAATATGGGCATGATATTCTAATTCTGTATGTTGTATGCCATGACATGTATATCTGTTGCATGGGATATGGGTTATATTGATGGAGGAAGCATTTCGGTGGCTATGCCACAAATATCTATTCTGGTGGCTCTGCCACAATATCTGTATATGGTAACTCTATCACAATATCTGTTCTGGCAGCCATGCTGTAAATTCTGTGGCGTGTAGCAGATGGGTGGGTCGAGTTGTCTCCCCACATGGTGTAAGGTTGGTACGGGGGTGTATACGGATGGATATGGGTTGAGTTTCTGCATACATGAAATATTTGTTTTGTATCTGTTGTGGGCTTATGGGCTTTGTTCTGAATTCTGTATAGGGCTAAGGCCCATCTGGTACTGTCTGTTATAATGGGCTAAGGCCCAATTGATACTGAAACTGTAAGTAAGGCTGGGGCCAGACTTTTAATTCTTTTATATGACTGACTGTTCCTTTATAAAGTAGGGGATTAAACACTGAGGTTTCGTAAACTCACCCCGTTTATTAACCTTTCAGGTAATTTCTAGCCTTAGACGGATCGAAGCTGCGAGGGGCTCAGAAGGAGCCACACACACTGTTTATGTTATAGTTTTGATTATTGCTTTTAAATTATTATATGTGGGTTGTAGTAAAGCCGTTGTAATTTTCTAGATTTCTAATTTGGAATTTTATTTATTGTTCTTATTGCTAGTATTAGAACACGATTTTCCAAAGTAACTACTGTTTTCAAAACATCGTGTATCCGTAATTGTTTTAAATTAAGCTTTCGCAACTTCCAAGATTTTTACAAAGTTGTTAAGAATGCTATTCAGCTGAGGTTTTCTAACAAGGTTTAAAAAGGGTATAAGTTTTTAATTATTAAGAAAGGTTTTTAATGGAAACATGGTTTTTGAAAAACACTTCAATGTGACACGCCAGATTCGAGCCAAACTTCTAGGCCGGGTTTGGGTTGTTACATTTAGTGGTATCAAAGCCTGGGTTGCAACAAATCAGCTGTGGATTGGGTTTTCAAAGGTTGAATTTCAGAAAATTATTTTCAACCACGTGGTCTGTTTGAAGTATTTCTCTTAAAAAGTGTGGCACACCGAGTCTCTGGTGCCAAATCCGTAAGTCTTCTGAATACTTTTGTCTGTTTAGAAATTGAAATCATCAGAGATTCCTTAGATCTTGTCCGAATTTAAATTTGGTATTTATTTTATGTGGATGTGATGTTTGGATATAGAAATTGTATATATGTGTGATAAATATGTGTCTGCTTCAATGAATGAGTGTTGTATGTATGAGATGTTTCAAGTTCTAGTTGAAGGGTGATAGTGATAGTAGGATCAGGGTACGTAGCGGGTAGCGTAGTTAGGTATATGTTACACGACTACCCTGTTAGATGGAAATTTCGGGGATGAAATTTCTTTAAGGGAGGTAGAGTTATAACACCCTAAATTTGAGCCTAAAAGTTTTGGGCCTTGAGCATAGGAGCGATTGAAGGTAGCTTTTAATATTTTGTTGTGCATGTAAATTTCATTAATGAAGGCTTGTTTTAGTGTTTAAGTGTGCTGAGAAGTGTTGGAGAAGTCTTGGGTTCAAACCTGGACTCTAGCAAAAATTTTGGTTTAAGGTGAATCAAACCCTGGGTGTAGTAGGTAGGCCTTAAGAATATTGTTAGAGAAATTGTGCCACAAAAAGCCTTGTGGTCTACTGGCAAAGTAGCGCCACATAAGAGGCAGGAAGGTGGCGTCATAGAGTTGGCAATGAGGTCCAGGGTTCAAAACTCATGGCAATCAAAGAGCATTTATTTTGCTAACAAGGGGCGGCAAGAGTTGGTGTTGAATTTAAACTCTGATGATGGAGGGATCCCACATCAGGAAGCTAACATAAGAGTGGATGCGAAGCTGGCTTTAAATAGAGAGAACCATGAGGAGAGTAAAGGTACCTTTCTTGGCTGATCCCTGTCGCTTTATGGCGTGCTCGTTTGGGTTGGGCATCGGCTAAGAGTGCTCGAAGCGTGGATTAACTCCAGTCTCCTATCAGGTGTGTATTTCTCACTACTCTGGCTGTAGGATGGCTACTTCGGGCCGCGATGGGCCGGAAGGGGCCATGTGGGCCCAATTGGATAAGTTGTGTGATTGTGTAGTAAATATTGGACTAGGCTAGGTGAATCTCATATCTGTGGCTAGATTTGGGCTAAAAGGGCCACACGAGCGTGTGGGCCTATTTGGGCCAAGAAAGGGCTTTAGGCGCATTCGTATTGTTATCCCTATTTAGAATGCTTTAGTTTACCAAATTACTGAAATACCCTCGACTTGTAAAACTACCAAAGTACCCCCGATTTACAGAATTACCGTTTTACCCTCGATTTTCAAAAACTATTAAAATACCCTTGTAGGGTAGAATTACTGAAATACCTCTGTAGGGTAGAATTACCAAAATACCCTTGTAGGGTAGAAATACCGAAAACACCTATAGGGTAGAATTACTGAGATACCCTTCTGGGGTAAAATTACCATTTTACCCCTAGGGTGTTAAACGACCGTTTTGTCCTTGTGGGCTAGTGACTGACTTGGACTATGTGGTTGACGGATTTGATTGTGAATATATGTTGGTGATATGAATGACTTGACTATGATTGTTTGATTCAAATATGGGCATGATATTCTGATTCTGTATGTTGTATGCCATGACATCTATATCTGTTGCATGGGATATGGGTTATATTGATGGAGGAAGCGTTCTGGTGGCTATGCTACAAATATCTGTTCTGGTGGCTATGCCACAAATATCTGTTCTGGTGGCTCTGCCACAATATCTCAGATCCGTGACTCTATCATAATATCTGCTTTGCGACCATCTTGCCGCAAATTCTGTGGTGTGTAGCAGATGGGTGGGTCGAGTTGTCTCCCCACATGGTGTAAGGTTGGTACGGGGGTGTATACGGATGGATATGGGTTGGGTTTCGCATACATGAAATATCTGCTCAGAGATCTCATGTTGTGGGGCCTATGGGCTTCATTCTGAATTCTGTATAGGGTTAAGGCCCATCTAGTACTGTCTGTTATAATGGGCAAGGGCCCAATTGATACTGAAACTGTAAGTAGGGCTAGGGCCAGACTTTTAATTCTTTTATATGACTGACTATTCCTTTTATAAAGTTGGGGATTACACACTGAGTTTTTTGTAAACTCACCCCGTTTATCAAACTTTTATGTAATTTCCAGCCTTAGACAGATCGGAGCTGCGAGGGGCTCGGAGGGAGCCACACACACTGTTTATGTTACAGTTTTGATTATTTCTTTTACATTATTATATGTGGGTTGTAGTAAAGCCGTTGTAATTTTCTGGATTTCTAATTTGGAATTTTATTTATTGTTCTTATAATTGCTAGTATTAGAATACGGTTTTCCAAAGCAACTATTGTTTTCAAAACATTACGTATCCGCAATTATTTTAAATTAAGCTTCCGCAACTGCCAAGATTTTTACAAAGTTGTTAAGAATGTTATTCAGCTGAGGTTTTCTAACAAGGTTTAAAAAGGGTATAAGTTTTTAATAATTAAGAAGGGTCTTTAATGGAAACATGGTTTTCGAAAAACACTTTAATGTGACACGTCTGATTCGAGCCAAACTTCCAGGCTGGGTTTGGGGTGTTACAATGATAATTTGCGATTGTGGTATGTTTTAGTTAGATGAAAGAGATGGTAAGTTCATGACATGAGATTGAATAATGTTTTTGATATGACCTTACCTTATGTTTGGCATGAGAATGGTTGATATTGTTATGATATGAATGATGAATGATGAATGTTTTGGTACAAAAATTGGCTGGACTGATTGTGCATATATGTTTGTTTTGGTGCTTCTAGGTTGAACCAAATTAGGATGGCAAGTTGGCTATTCAAATGGCCTATTTTTGTCCACACGAGTAGAGACACGGACGTGTGTCTCAGCCGTGTGTGACACGCGACTATGTTGCACGACCGTGTGTCCCCTGGGGTCCCCTACAATTGTAAGTCAGACCCGAGCACAGCCGAAGCACACGGGCGTATGGCTAACCGTGTGGCCCAAGTCAGGCTCGACCACGGCCAAGGCACACGGGCATGTCTTGTAGCCGTATGGGCAAATCAGTAGCTATGCCCTATTTTGCCACGGCTTAGACACACAGGCATGTCTCACACGGCCTGTTCATACGAGCGTGTGACCTTTTAAAAGTTAAAAAATTGTATAAGTTCTAAAATTATTATATGTTATCAATTTTGTCCCAAATACATGTTTAAGTATTGTATACTCCATTTTATGTTATAAATGAATGAGAATGAATGACTGTTATTAGTAATAAGATGATATATGATGTTTGGTGGTTCTGATATGAGTTACAAGTCTGGTAATGCCTCTTAACCTATTCCGGCGACAGTTACAGGTTAAGGGTGTTACATTTTATTGGTACCAGAGCTATGGTTTAGTCGGTTCTAGGACTACCATAGTGTTTGTGAATCTGGCTATACATGCCATATTTATGAACTGCGATAGTGTGATGAATCCTGACATTGTAATGTGCTTTTATATAGCAAATGGATCCCGAAAGAGCTATAGTAGACGATATTGAAAGTAATGCACCTGCTCCCGTGCAAGGGACGGTGCAAGCTGATTCTCGACCGGCTACGAGTAGCCGTGATGGTGAGGCTAAACAAGCCTTCTATCAGATTATGAATGATTGGTTCACCCAATATATTAGAACCAATCCGACTGTACAACAATCTCCACCCCCGATTAATCCTCCTCAAGCTCCTGTTATGCCATCAGTGAATCCGGTTTAGTTAAGAAGACCACCAATCGATAAGATTAGAAAGTATGGAGCTGAAGAGTTTCGAGCTACAATGAATGATGATGCTGAAAGAGCCGAGTTTTGGTTAGAGAATACAATACAAGTATTTGATGAATTGTCTTTGAATCCCGAGGAATGTATAAAATGTGCCGTTTCACTTTTGAGAGATACGGTGTACCATTGGTGGAAAACTTTGACATTTGTGGTTCCTAGTGAACGAGTTACATGGGATTTCTTCCAAGCTGAATTTCGAAAGAAATATATCAGTTAGGGATTCATTGATCAGAAATGCAAAGAGTTTCTCGAGCTTAAACAAGACCGTATGTCTGTCACAGAATACGAGCGGAAATTTGTAAGGTTGAGTCAGTATGCCCGTGAATGTGTATCTTCGAAAGCAATAATGTGCAAAAGATTTGAAGATGGTTTGAACAAAGATATTCGTCTATTAGTTGGGATTTTATAAATAAAAGAATTTGTAGTGCTTGTAGAACGAGCATGTAAAGTTGAAGATCTCGGGAAAGAGAAAAGGAAAACTAATTTTGAAGCTAGAGAGATACGAAAGAGATCATCGAGCAAATCATTTCAATCTGGATCAAAGAAGTTTAGAGATGATAGCAGTCGTTCAAAGACTAGTGTGAGACATTCGAATCGAGATCGTGCTAGAATGCAATTAAATTTTAAATCTCCAGCTACGTCTGTTGCCAGTGTTGATATGCAAAGAATGAAAAGCCTGAGTGTGATCAATGTGGAAGACGAAACTTCGGTGAATGCTGGGGAAAAAGTAATAACTGAGCTTGTTATAGTTATGGTTAAAGAAATCATTTTATAAAAGATTGCCCAGATTTAGCTGAAAAAGATAATGTTCAGAATCCGAGGCAAAGTGGTAACGCTTCTCGTGGTAGATAGGAAATGTAAGCAGTAGTCAAAGAGGAACAAAAGACACGGCTGTTAGATCTAAGGCTCGAGCACCTGCCAGAGCCTATGCTATCCGAGCTCGCGAGGAAGCTTCTTTGCCAGATGTGATTGCGGGTACATTTACTTTCTATGATACTTACGTGATTACTTTGATAGATCTTGGATCGACACATTCGTATATATGCATGAACTTAATGAATAGTAAGACTTTGCCTGTAGAGTCTACTAAATTTGTAATTAGAGTTTCAAACCCCTTAGGTAGATGTGTTCTGGTTGATAAAGTCTGCAAGAATTATCCGTTAATGTTTCGAGACAATTGTTTTCCGACTGATCTAATGTTATTACCTTTTGATGATTTTTATATAATTCTGGGTATGAATTGGTTAACTTTGCATGATGCTATGGTGAACTGCTAACGGAAAACTATTGATTTAAGATGCAAGGATGATGAAATAGTCATAATTGAATCTAGTGATTTGAATGGATTGCCTACTGTAATCTCTTCGATAAAAGCTTTAAGTATTGTAAGAAAGGGTTGTGAAGCTTATTTTGCATATGTGATTGATTCGAGAGTGTAAGAAAAGAAAGTTGAATCTGTGCCGGTTGTCTGTGAGTTCCCCGATGTATTTCCTGAAGAACTTCCAGGATTACCTCCGGTCAGAGAGGTAGAATTTGGTATTGAATTGGTACCTGATACTACTTCAATTTTGATATCTCTGTACAGAATGACTCCGACCGAACTAAAAGAATTAAAGTCTTAGTTGCAAGAGTTGACTGATAGAGGGTTTACTAGACTGAGTTTCTCACCTTGGGGTGCTCCGGTCTATTTGTGTGACAGCCCTAATTTGACCCTAGTCGGAAAGTGGTTGCGGGACCACAAAATCGAGTCACAAAATTATTTAAATGCTCTTTTCTATGTTTATTATATGTGAAGTATCATGTGTGAAAGTATCATGTCTTAATTTTGTCATTTGGATGTGAAATTATTAAAAAAGACTTATGTGTGAAACTTTGAAAATGTGATAGGTTAAATTGTAGCGGTCAAATAATGCATGGTTTAAAAAAAATGTGGACTTGCATGTCAAATTCCCCACTTTTGAGATAGTGGCCGGCCATGATGATATTTGATACAAAATATATGTATTTTATATTAGTATTATAGTAACTAAATGGTTTTATAATATAAAATAAAGATAGTAAAATAGCTAAAGGGTGAAGAAAACAAAGTGCTCATCTTTGTTTCTTCTTAACCGAATTTAAAAGAAAGAAAAGGAAGCTAAGCCATTCAGTCACCTTTAAGCTTGAATTAAGGTAAGTAATTCATGTTAGTTCTTGAAATTTTAGCATATTTTAAGCTAGTTACTAAGTCCCTTACTTAGCCTATGTCAAAATTTTGAATTTTGTGGTGATATGAGCAATCGGCCATGGAAGAATTTGAAGGGAATGGTTGTTGTCTTTATGTTTTAATGAGTAATTGTGGATGGGTGAAGTTTGAGCTAGTTAAATGTTCATATAGGTGGATTAGATGATAAGGGGAAACCGGCTTGTGTGTATGTGTAGTTGCCAAATGTGAATTTAGATAACATTTGAGTAATGTTTGAGTTTTAAAATGATGGAATGGAGATTTAAGCTTGATAAAATTTTGTTAAGAATGAATGAAAGAAATTTGTGTATTCGGCTATGGATGATTGGATAATAAATTGGTGTGGATGCTTTGAATGAGATATGCACAATTATAAGTTGATTTTAAGGTTTGTTAAATTTGTCCTTATCATTGCCGAATGAGTTTAATGGTTAAAGAAAATTGTTAATTGCTTAGTTAATGTGCATTCGGTCATTTAGGATGAGTATACATTTGATAATGTTTTGATGCTTTGAAATGGAATTTAATTATTAAATGAGCTCTAAGCTTGTTGAATTTTGAGATGTGATTGGGAGCAAATTTGACATGAGCATATTTTGCTAATGACATGTTGATAAATGTTGAGTTATGGTACCATGATATTAACTTAGTTACCAATTTGCCGAATGTGCTTATAAGTAAGAAAAGTTATGTTATAATTGAGCTAAGTGTGGCTAGTAAAGCCTATTTAGTTTTCTTGCTATATTTGACCATAAATATGTTTGAGTGATTTCGATTATAGCTTAACGTTTAGTTAAGCATGATTGATGATTTTAGTTATATAGTTGTATAACTGAATTTGTTTTAATTGAGTGTTATTTTGTTAAAGGATTGCTATTATTAAGCTTAAAGGCATTCAGTCATGAGATGGATTAAGGTGAATAAATGTTTATTTGTTTGCTTGAATTAAGCTTAAGAGCAAAGGGAGCCAAATTCGGATAGGGGGAAAGCAAAAGTAGTTGATTAATCAACCCGCAATTGCTCAATGACATTCAAGGAAAGTTCTTAAGTGTTTAAGCTTGATTTTTTTATATGCCTAAGAGTTAAATTAATATGGCAAAGAGAATGTTAATTTTATTTAGTTAATGTGCCGAATATGTAATGATTTAAGGTTATAAGCCGATTATGGCTATTATGCTTAAGTTGAGTTGGATTTGGAAACTTGATGCACTAAATGAGTGTTACAATGAATAAACTATGCCGTATATGTGCTGGAAGAGATATCACGATTTGTAATTATTGAATATCTAAAGGAAACTATGATGCGTATAAAATTATTATTAGTCATATGTGGTAGCCTAATGTGGCTTGTTACTAAAGTGATTAAATGTGAACTTCGATGAGGTATATGTTAGTGATCGATGATATAAGTTATACATTATAATATATATTCGGGTTTCAAACCTAGCAGGCCTTGTGCCGGTGATGAATTTCAGGCTTTGAGCCTAGCAGGCGTAATGCCAGTGAAATGATATCGGACTTAAAGGTCTAGCAAGCTTTAAGCTGGTGAATATTATCGGGCCCCGAGCCTAGCAGGCGTAATGCCAGTGAAATGATATCGGTATTAAAAGTCTAGCAAGCTTATTGCCAGTGATGAAATCAGGTTATTACCTAGCAGGCAAATTGCCAGTGAACTATTAAAAGTGTGGTGCTATAAGACTATGGGCTAATACGATATGTGGATTCGTTCCATAAAGTAAATTATTCAGGTACGAACAACCTAATTATGTACATGTGAATTAAATGAATTTGATGATTGATGTAAATCAAACATATGAGAAATGGTTTCATGTTTATATTCAACTATGAGACCTTGTGTTAGATCGGTAATTGAATTTTTATAATACATTAAGTTGACCAGGTATATGTTATATACCTATATATGTTAGATTGATCGGAATTGAATCATGGATGTGAAATGAGAAGCATATGTGAAGATGTTATATATATCTGAAATAGAATTTATGGTGACCTTGTAATCATAGGTCCATGCTTGTGATGAATAAAAATGTGATGAAATTGAATGGTGATATACATGTTTAAATAATATGAATGCAAAGAATGTGTGAAAGAGTAAATTTGTAATAAATCTGCTCGGGACACCAGCAGTAACGTGATTTTTAAAAATCACCATAAATTGTGGGAGTTGAGTTAGAGGCTGAATTAATTATGTAATTAAATCTTAATGAGTCTACTTTCTTATAAAAGAAACTATGTAAACAAAAGAATTGCTGATAATGAGATATTTGAAGTGATGTGGGACAGAGTCAAAATGACTTCTAGATCCCCTGTTCTATTTTTATAAAATCATTATAAATTTTAAAAAAAGGGTCATAAGATAAAGTTTATATGCTTAGACTCCTTAATGAGTCTAGTTTCAAATGAAAAAAGTGAAAACATATTTTGAATTCTGTACAATGAGAAATTTGATTCGTAGTTAAAAGTGGTCAGAATAGTCAAATAGTGAAATAGGGGAAACTTTAAGAAAATCTGGTATTGAATGGACAAACCAAAAATTCTGAAAATTTTATGGATAGAAGATATATGAATCTATTTTTAGGGAAAATTAACAGCACTTGATTTGGAGGTTCGTAGCTCTAGTTATAAATAATTTAGTGACTATTGCTCAGGAAGACAGATTGTAGTGAATTTGTGATTATGTTGCAAACATTGATAAAACTTGTTAATGAGTTGCTAATTGTTTTCTTATGAACTTACTAAGCTTTAAAGCTTACTCCCCGTTCTCTTTCCCCATTTCTTATAGGTCTGTACAATAGCTCGAGTTGGAAGGGCCGGAGATAACACCACACTATCGAGTTATCTTGTGAGGTGAGAAGGATTGTAAATCATTAAGGTTTAAGGCATGTATAGGGGACTCCATTTTTTTTTTTTTGGAGTGTGAGTTATGTATAATGATAATGTGTAATCATATGATATAATTTCATTGTTTACGAAGTTTTGAATGTATGAATAACTGTATGAGTGTTTAGGATGGTTCAGGGTGGCAAATGGCTTGTCATATAGCTTAGAAGTGTCCACATGGTTAGACACAAGGGCGTGTGTCTAGACCGTATGTGACACACGGTCACACCATACAGGTGTGTTCTCAGGACGTGTGTCCCCTGCAACTTAACCTCCTATTCTGTTTGGTAACATGGCCGTGTCTAATGTCACATGGGCGTGTGACATAGTTAAATGCTAAATTTCTTAAGTGACTGAAGGGTCTCGGTTTCTCTCCAAACCCACTTATATGTGCGATATGAGCTCGATACGTAAATAAATAAGAAAATTGAAATCAGATGTATTCCGTGAAGGTAATTTTTGAATGCCACAGCCTGAAATAGTGTAAAAGTGTACAGTAGCACCTTGAACCCTGTTCTAGGGTCAGGGCCGGGTGAGGGGTGTTACAATTTTAGTGGTATCAGAGCTACGGTTTAGTCGGTTCTCGGATAACATAGTAAGTATAAGAGTCTAGCTATACATGCCGTAAGTAAAGTGTGATAGTGTGATATCTCCCGGCTCTTATAAATTGTTTTGCTCAGGTAATGATGTGTTCCAACCGAGTATTATTAATTGATCTGAAAATGCTATTGAACTGATTGTAATATATTTATGATATGATGGAATTGGAAAGTGTATAAAAAGAAGTTTATGATATGTATGCATTAGTGTAAAGATATGTATGAGATTGTATAAAGTAAATGGTAATGAAAGATCAAATTGGGTGGAACGCAGGGAATGAGTACAATCGTTCACTAATGAATTGACAGCAAAGACCATGGTTGGACCATGGCAATACATGAGACAGATGGGCTAGTGTAAGACCTATCTGGGACATGGCATCTGCTCGACTTGTGCTAAGCGTAAGACCTATCTGGGATAGGCATTGGCACAACCCAGTGAGTGCTAGTGTAAAACCTATCGGGGATAGGCATCAGCATGGGCAGAGCAGAGCTAGTATAAGACCATAGTTGGACATGGCATCAAGTAAGTGATGTACTCAAAACCGTAAGACGTTTTCCAATTTGATAAATATTGACAAGTGAACAAGACTAAATATGGAAACTTGATAAGACATTATTGGTAATTTGAGTAAGAGAAATGAAAGTTTGAATCATGATAAATTCACTTATGTTTTGCTAATATTCACATGAAATAAAGTTGCATGTATTACTGAGATATGTGAAAATGTGTTTGTAACAAGTTGGAAATTTGAAATGTTTGAATCAATGTGCGTAACACTATGATGATGAGTGATAAAGTTATCTGTGTATACAAATATGAAAGTCCCTTTCGAGGCTTAACGACCTCACCCCCTTATTAGTGTTATTATCATAAGGTTTCAATGGAACGAAATACAATGAGTTTGCAAAGAAAGGTTAAAGAGTTAAATAATGAGATAATGATAATGTAAACAAAGTTCAGAATAGGTTGGCAATGAATTAAGGCTGGAAGGAATAGTATAATGTAACACCCCTAACCCGTATTCGATCGTCGAATTTAGGCTAAGAGGTATTACCGAGCTAAACATTAAATTTTCTCATTCACATTACCAATCAACATAACCAGAGATCAAACTGAATACATATTGATTTTTAAGTTATATATATATGCCATTTTCATATGGCCAAAATATTTACAGTTACAAAACATAGTTATCATGAGCCTAACCTATACATGCCACATCTAGACCAAATTATAACTGTACCAAAAAGGTCGATAGTATGATAATGGCTGATGATCCCTGAGTCGGTGGCCAAAATCAACAATCTATAAAACAGAGAAATAAGAAAATCGAGTAAGCTTTCGAGGCTTAGTAAGTTTTTAAGCATTACAAACAATTAAAACTTATCATTTACATCTAACATTAAGTAACACAAAACTCGTATTCTAATTATAAATCACTTGGCTGAAAATACTCAAGTACACTAATTATGAAGCCAATTGGACGAATATATATATATATAAGTACACAAAGAAAATCTTCAGCACATACTTCACTCTACTATATGATTCATACCATTAGTTTAAGTCATATACTTCCATATAATGATAGACATTGACTGAATAGGTCATTCTCTTATCCGTAGATACAATAATCATCCACACATATATATCGTTCTTTGATACTAATAATTCACTTTAAAATCAATTCACATATGATTACATAATACGTACCTGGCCATCATAATGTATCATACATAATCAATAGTAGTTTACATCAAACATTCGAATTCATAATCTTACTCGAATCACCGGCGTTAAGCCTGCTAGGTTTAAAACCCGAGTCTAGTCACTAGCACAAAGCCTTCAAGACTTTAAGCCTGGATATATTTCCAGCATGTAGCCTGCAGACCTTAAGTCCTGTTATAATTCCAGCATATAGCCTGCGGACCTTAAGTTCGGATATAATTCCAGCTATAGCCTGCGGGTATTTAAACCCGGATATAATTCCAAATATCATGCATATTTAGTCATATTTAACACATCTCATTCAACCTATCACTTTAGTAGTCATTTACTACATTCGAATATAAGCTCAATATGCACACCATCCTTTACATTTCGACTTAAGAGTCATACATAAATATCACATATCCATTTCACCATTCAAGCTTAAACCTAAAGTGACCATTAGACTATAGGACATATGCATCAATTATTTATTACACAACTTAATTCAGGTAAAAACCAAAAGATCACAATTCACCTAATGTACTCGTATAAAAACATCATCAATTATATATTAAAGGAGACTACTCAAAACTTACCTCGGATATATTTGAACAGTTGCGGATAGGCTACTCGATTGCTTTCTCCTTTCCCCTATCTGATTTAGATCCTCTTTGCTCTTGAGCTCATTCTAGCTATCACCTAAGCCGAAATTTAAACAAGAATTTTATTCTTCTTCTCTTCTAGTTACGGAAATAGAGGAGCAAAGATGAACCAACTTTGCTTTCTCCTCCCACTAACCATTATTCTATTCTCTTTTAATCATTAATCATTTAGTAAATAAAAAAAATGTTAATAGAAAATATATATAATATATATTAACAATATCATGGCTGGCCACGATCAAAAATGGATAATTTGACATGCAAGTCCACCTTTTTGATAACATGCATTAATAGACCATTTTAAAATTAACCTATCACATTTCAAAAAATGTCTCACATAAGTCCTATTTAATAAATTTCACATACAAATGACAAAATCAAAGCATGAAACTTTCACACATGCATTTACACATATAATAAGCATAGAATATAACGGTTAATTATTTTTATGACTCAGTTTTGTGGTCCCGGAACCACTTTCCGACTAGGGTCAAATTAAGGCTATCACAACTCTCCCCCACATAAGAAATTTTCGTCCCCGAAAATCTTACCAGTGAATAAGTTAGGATATCGATCTTTCATAGAGTCTTCAAGTTCCCAAGTAGCTTCTTCAACCCCATGTTTAAGCCACAGTGCATTCACTAATGAGATTTTCTTATTTCGTAGTTCTTTTACTTCACGATCTAAAATAGGAACCCGGTTCTTCTTCGTAACTCAAATCAAATTGAATCTCAACCTCTGATGGATTAATTATATGCGATGGATCAGATCTATAACGTCGAAGCATCGAAACATGAAAAACGTTGTGAATCTTTTCAAGTTCAGGGGGTAAAATCAATCTGTATGCAACCAGCCCAATTCGTTCGGATATTTCATATGGTCCGATGAACCTCGGACTCAATTTGCCCTTACGGCCAAATCTGAGCACCTTTTTCCAAGGTGAAACTTTAAGAAATACATTGTCTCCGACCTGATACTCAATATCTTTCTGTTTTAAATCCGCATACGACTTCTGACGATCTGAAGCTGCTTTTAGACTTTCACAGATCACTTTTACTTTTTGTTTAGTATCTTTAATCAAATCAACCCCGAAGATTTTACTTTCACTAAGCTCGGTCCAAAACAATGGTGTACGGCATTTACGACCGTACAACGCCTCATAAGGTGCCATCTTAATGCTTGATTGAAAACTATTATTGTAAGCAAATTAAAATAAAGGCAAATACTGTAACACCCTGAATTTAGGCCTAGAAGTTTTAGGCCTTGAGCATGGGAGCGGTTGAAGGCAGTTTATAATATTTCATTGTGTATGTAAATTTCATTAATGAAGGATTGTTTTAGTGGTTAAGTGTGCTGAGAAGTGTTGGAGAAGTCTTGGGTTCAAACTTGGACTCTAGCAAAAATTTTGGTTTAAGGTGAATCAAACCCTGGGTGTAGTAGGTAGGCCTTAAGAATATTGTTGGAGAAGTTGTGACACAAAAAGCCTTGTGGTCTAGTGGCAAAGTAGCGCCACATAAGAGGCAAGAATGTGGCGTCATGGAGTTGGCAAGGAGGTCTAGGGTTCGAAACTCATGGCAAGCAAAGAGCATTTATTTTGCTAACAGGGGGCGGCAAGAGTTAGTGTTGAATTTAAACTCCGATGATGGAGGGATCCCACATCGGGAAGCTAACATAAGAGTGGATGTGAAGCTGGCTTTAAATAGAGAGAACCATGAGGAGAGTAAATGTACCTTTCTTGGCGATCCTCTCGCTTTATGGCATGCTCGCTTGGGTTGGGGCCGGCTAAGAGTGCTCAAAGCATGGATTAACTCCATTCTCCTATCAGGTGTGTATTTCTCACTACTCTAGCTATAGGATGGCTACTTCGGGCCGCGATGGGCCGAAAGTGGCCATGTGGGCCCAATTGGATAAGTTGTTTGATTGTGTAGTAAATATTGGACTATGCTAGGTGAATCTCGTATCTGTGGCTAGATTTGGGCTAAAAGGGCCACACGAGCATGTGGGTCCATTTGGGCCGAGAGAGGGCTTTAGTCCCATTCATATTGTTATCCCTGTTTAGAATACTTTAGTTCACCAAATTACTGAAATACCCTCGACTTGTAAAATTACCAAAGTACCCCCGATTTATAGAATTACCGTTTTACCCACAATTTACAAAATTACCAAAATACCCCTAGTTTACAAAATTACCAAAATACCCCTGGTTTGTAAAATTACCAAAATACCCTTGGTTTATAAAATTACCAAAATACCCCTGGTTTGTAAAATTATCGAAATACCCCTGTAGGTTAGAATTACCGAAATACCCCTGTAGGGTAGAATTACCGACATAGCCTTGTGGGTAAAATTACCATTTTGCCCTTAGGGTGTTAAATGACTGTTTTGCCCTTGTGGGCAAGTGACTGACTTGGACTGTGTGGTTGACGGATTTGATTGTGAATATATGTTGGTGATATAGACAACTTTGGAGGAGCAGCAAGGTTTGGAGTATCGGTTTGGATTAGCTTGGATCATCAGAGTAATTAGATCTAGTCATCAATTTCGGCAAAGGTATGGAGTCTAAGGCCATTATGGATGGTGGCCGAATGTGTAAGTGTTGATAATAGATGGTTCTCGTTTTGGTTTAATTAATGGAAGCTGATTTATTAATGGTTGATTATAGGAGAAATTGTGTAGGAGATCTCGTTGAGGAATATCGCTAAACAGGTGTGTTACGAACCTTCTTTTGTAACCTTCTTTTGTAGCTTAACTCAATAAATGCCGAAAAGCCGAAATGCCAAAATTCTGGCATTTTAAGGACTTGTGAGCAAGCAAACACTTATCGGTTAATTAGATCCTCTATAACGATGATCGTGAACGTTGGAAAAGGTAAGCGCATGATGTTTGGCATTTACGGTAAGTTGGGCCTCGAGGGGTTAAAATCAGGCCCAATGGGCTTTCGGGCCCATTTGGGTAAATTCGGTAGGAAATGAAAACCTTTTTAAATTTTACGTTGAGACTGATAATACTATTATGGAATATAGGATAAATGGGCCTAGATGACTAAATCGACTACGTAGGCCCATTAGGGGTTTTGGCCCAATAACTCAATTTCGCTAAAAATGGGCCAGAATCGCGGTATAAAACCTATGTATTGATAGTAACTATTAATGAACATGGAAAACCATAATACTTGGTAAAATTATGAAATTACCTTTATCGTATGAAAATGACTATTTTGCCCGTAGGTAAAAATGACCATTATACCCCTAGGGTTTAGTTATGAATTTGATATATGAGATTTTGATATACATGATTGATATGATATGCACATGATATGTATGATATGCACATGATGTATTCATAAATGCATTGGGTTGGGTTTTTTATATGGATGGAGGAAGTGCAAAAAGGGCCTATGCCTCAGTTTACCGAAAAGGGCTTTTGCCCCAGTTATTAAAAGAGGCTAGGCCTCTAGTTATATGATAAAGCAGCTATGTTGCCAGTGGAGAGTTTTGGTTGGGTGGGTTGAGTTATTCCCCACATGGAGAGCTTGGTTGGTACGGATGGAGAGTAGCGGATGGTGGGTCGAGTAGTCTCCCCAAATGGGCTTGCATTCATGCATTAATATTACATGTGATATTGAAATGGGCCTATGGGCCATACTGTTTACAGAAAAAGGCTTCGGCCCAGTGATATGAATAATGAAAAGGCTTCGGCCCAGTATATGAACAAATAAAGGCTTCGGCCTAGTATATGAACAAATAAAGGTTTTGGCCCAGTATATGTGGTAACTGAATTTGGGCTTAGGCCCAGTAGGATGATATTGACTTGGGCTCTGAAGGGGGCTTGTTGCACACTGAGTTTTCCAAACTCACCCCCCTTTCTTTCTAATCTTTGCAGGTGAGCGTTGATATGGGGACTTGGAGCCGGAGGGGATTTGGGGTGGCCATGATGATCACGTTTGGACTTTTCAACGAATAAACGGTTTTTCTTTTAGTTTATCTTCACTTTTAATATTATTTATATTTGGGTTGTAATAAGGCCATTTTAACTATTTATTTGGGATTATCTTTAAAATAACTCTATATTTTCTGATAATAATCAAAATGGGCTAGACTTAAGACGTATTTTCAAAGTGATACCTGTTTTCAAAGTAACACAACGACGCACATAATGGGTATAACAAAGATAACCACTTTAAGGAAATTTCAACCAGTTTATCAAAGTGTGGCAATGGTTGTGGGAATGTCTAGGATTGGATCCAAACAAGAGTTTGGTACTTAAGTAGCCTTCATGGCTCACCTCCTCTATTTTGGTTACCTACCTGGTGCTCAGCCTCCATTCACTCTGGTTAGCCATCAATAGTCGGTTTTTAGATAATAAAACAAAACACAGATTTTCAAACTGTGTGTGACACGTCAGATTCGGTCATAACGTCCAGGCCAGGTTTGGGGTGTTACAAATACTGTTCCCATGAACCACTAAACACAAGGATGCAACATCTCAACATATCCTCAAGTATCTGAATTATCCGCTCGGATTGACCATCAGTCTGGGGATGAAAAGCGGTGCTAAAATGCAACTTGGTACCCAATGCTTCTTGTAATTTCTTCCAAAATCACGATGTGGATCTCGGATCTCTATACAACACAATAGAAGTAGGTACCCCATGTAACTTTACAATCTGAGAAACATACAATTCTGCTAACTTGTCAAGTGAATAATTCGTACGTACGGGAATAAAATGAGCCGACTTTGTCATCTATCAATAGCAACTTAGATCGCATCTTTCTTGCTTGATGACAATGGCAACCTAGATACAAAATCCATCGTAATTAGATCCCATTTCCATTCGGGTATCATGATCGGCTGAAGTAATCCCGAACGCACTTGATGTTCCACTTTCACTTGTTGACATATCAAACACTTCGAAACAAAATCAGAAATGTCTCGTTTCATACCAGGCCACCAAAACTGACGTTCTAGATCATTGAACATCTTCGTACTACCCGGGTGGACTAACATTCGGCTACTATGAGCCTCGCTCAAAATAATCGAAATAAGTTTCAAATTTCTTGGAACACACAATCGACTACTGAACCTCAAACAATCGTTGTCGTCAATTTGAAACTTTGATTCCACATTTGAAACACATTCAGCTCGTTTAGCCACTAATTCATCGTTGACTTTCTGAAATTCACGTATTTGATGGGTCAATAATGGTTTGGCTTTTAATTCTGCTACTACCACATTATCGGATGAAACGGACAGGTGTACATTCATCGCTCGCAAAGCAAACAGTGACTTGCGACTTAAAGCATCGGCCACCACGTTAGCCTTTCCTGGGTGATAGTCAATGACAAGCTCGTAATCTTTTAACAATTCAAGCCAACGTCTTTGTCGCAGATTCAAATCTCTTTGAGTCATCAATTATTTGAGGCTTTTGTGATCCGAATATACATGACACCTCTCTCCAAACAGGTAGTGTCGCCATATTTTCAAAGCAAATACGATGGCAGCTAATTTGAGATCATGGGTCAGATAGTTTTTCTCATGGGGCTTCAATTGCCTCGACGCGTAAGCTACAACTTGACCCTCTTGCATCAATACACAACCCAGCCCATGTAAGGACGCATCACTGTAAATGACAAACTCTTTACCAGATTCGGGCTGCACTAACACTGGAGCTTCAGTCAAATAAGCTTTCAGTTGGTCGAAACTTTTCTAGCACTTTTCTGACCATTCAAACTTAATATCTTTCTGAAGTAGCTTCGTCAATGGTGTGGCTATCATCAAAAAACCCTTTAAAAATCATCTGTAGTAACCGGCAAGTCCCAAAAAGCTCCGAACTTCAGTAACATTTCTAGGAGGCTTCCAATCAAGTATGGCTGATATTTTACTCGGATCAACTCGGATACCCGATGCGGATACAATATGCCCCAAAAAGCTGACTTCACTCAACCAAAATTCACATTTACTGAATTTCGCAAATAACTGCTTGTCTCGCAAAATTTGCAATACCAACCTCAAGTGTTCGGCATGCTCGATTTCGTCGCGTGAATATATCAGAATGTCATCTATAAACACGACTACAAACCGATCCAAATAATGTCTGAAAACCTGATTCATTAAATCCATAAAAACATCAGGGGCATTAGTGAGCCCAAACGACATCACTAGGAACTCATAATGTCCGTATCTTGTTCTGAAAGCAGTTTTAGGCACACCAGAGTCTCTAACTCATAACTGATAATAACCTGATCTCAAGTCAATTTTTGAAAATACTTAGGCTCCTTTCAATTGATCAAACAAATCGTCGATTCGCGACAACGGATATTTATTCTTTACCATTACCTTATTCAGCTGACGGTAATCAATACACATTCTCATAGTTCCGTCTTTCTTTTTCACAAACAGCACTGGTGCACCCCATGGAGAAAAACTCGGTCGAGCAAAACCTCTATCTGTCAAATCTTGCAACTGAGATTTCAATTCTTTTAATTCGATTGGTTACATGCGGTACGGAGCTATCGAAATATGTGTAGTCCCAGGTACAAGTTCAATGCCAAACTCTACCTCTCGAGCAGGTGGTAATCCCGGTAACTCCTCGGGAAAAACATCCGGATACTCACAAACCACTGGTACTGATTCAATCTTCTTTTTTGATTCTTTACTATCAAGTACGTATGCAAGATATGCTTCACACCCCCTTTTTACATAATTCTGAGCCAACATCGAAGATATTATTGGGGGTAACCCATTCACGCCAGCAGACTCAACTCGTATTATCTCATCATTTGCACATCTCAAATTAATAGTCTTTCATTTGCAATTCACAATTGCATCATGAACAGTCAACCAATCCATACCGAGGATAACATCAAATTCATCAAACGGTAAAAGTATCAAGTCGGCCGAAAAACAGGAACCTCGGATTATTAGGGGACATTTCCTACAGACTTTATCAACTAGCATGTATCGACCCAAGGGATTCGACACTCGAATCACGAACTCAGTAGACTCAACAGGTAGAGTCTTACTGGATGTTAAAGTCTCACATACATATGAATGAGTAGAACCAGGGTCAATCAATGCAATCACATTAGTATCAAAGAGAGTGAAAGTACCGGTAATAACATCAGGAGAAGAAGCATCCTCGCGTGCGCGTATAGCATAAGCTCTAGCAGGAGCACGAGCCTCAGATCTAGTCGTAGCATCTCTAGACCCTCTCTGACTGCCACTAGCATTCCCCGTATTCCTAGCTGGTCTACCTCGAGCTGTATTAGTACCTGGTTTCCCACTCTGATTCACATTCTGTTCAGACAATCTCGGGCAGTCCTTGATAAAGTGGTCAGCTGATCCACACTTATAACAGGAGAGGTCATGAAATCTACAACTCCCCGAATGCCATTTCCTACAATACTTACACTCGGTCATGTCCCGACGATCGTTTCCAACACTGGCAACCAAAGTGGCTCGCGTACTCATAGGGGGTCGATCACAGTCTCGTTTGGAAAAGCCTGAAGTGTTCTTAGATCGGCCCGAATCATCTCGAAATTTCTTTGGTGACTACAAACTCTCTGATTTCAAGAATGCCAACATATAGTTTTATGTCTTCGTTCAATCTATTTTCGAAACGTTTACACATTATAGCTTCTAAAGAAACACATTCTCGGGCATACCGGCTAAGCCTCACAAATTTTCGTTTATAATTAGTAACTGACATAGAACCCTGTTTAAGTTCAAGAAATTCCTTTCGTTTCTGATCGATGAATCTCTGGCTGATATACATTTTTCGAAACTCGGTTTGGAAGAACTCCCAAGTCACTCGCTCTCTGGGCACAATAGAAACCAACGTATTCCACCAATAGTAGGCAGAATCACGTAGCAAAGATATAGCACATTTTAGGCATTCATCGGGTGTGCAAGACAGTTCATTGAGCACTCGGATAGTATTGTCCAACCAAAATTCAGCTTGCTCAGCATCATCACTATCTGTAGCCTTAAATTCAGTAGCCCCGTGCTTCCGAATTCTGTCAACCGGGGGCTTATTCAACCTCATCTGATCAATTATCAGAGGTATCGTAGGTGCAGAGGGTGTATTATTTGGGAGTGGGGGTTGTGGAACAGCTGTATTAGTTTGAATGTATTGGTTGAACCAATCATTCATCACACTATAAAAAGCCTGTCTAGCCTCATTGTTCTGATTGCTTGCGATAGGTTGAGAGTCCATCGACGCTGTCCCATGCGCGGGAGCAGGCGCTACACTCTCTACATCATCAGCTACCACTCGATTGGGATCGGGATCCATTACTATACGAAAACACACATTTTTTTAACTGTCAGAATTCATCACACTATCGTATAAATACTATATGGCATGTATAGCTAGACTCAATCACTCTACGTTAGTCCTAGAATTGACTAAACCTGCCTCTGATACCAATAAAAATGTAACACCCTAACCCGAATCCGATCGCTGAATTTAGGCAAAGAGGTATTACCGAGCTAAACATTAAATTTTCTTATTCACATTATCAATCAACATAACCAGAGATCGAACTGAATACATATTGATTTTTAAGTTATATATATATGCCATTTTCATATGGCCAAAATATTTACAGTTACAAAACATAGTTATCATCAGTCTAACCTATACATGCCACATCTAGACCAAATTATAACTGTACCAAAAAGGTTGATAATATGATGAACAGCTGACGATCCCCGAGTCGGTGGCCAAAATCAACAATCTATAAAACAGAGAAATAAGAAAACCGAGTAAGCTTTCAAGGCTTAGTAAGTTTTTAAGCATTACAAACAATTAAAACTTATCATTTACATTGAACATTAAGTATCACAAAACTCGTATTCTAATTATAAATCACTTGGCTGAATATACTCAAGTACACTAATTATGAAGCCAATTGGACGAATATATATATAAGTACACAAAGAAAATCTTCAGCACATACTTCACTCTACTATATGATTCATACCATTAGTTTAAGTCATATACTTCCATATAATGATAGACATTGACCGAATAGGTCATTCTCTTATTCGTAGATACAATAATCATTTACACATATATATCGTTCTTTGATACTATTAATTCACTGTAAAATCAATTCACATATGAGTACATAATACGTACTTGGCCATCATAATGTATCATACATAGTCAATAGTAGTTTACCTCGAACATTCGAATTCATAATCTTACTCGAATCACCAGCGTTAAGCCTGCTAGGTTTAGAACCCGAGTCCAGTCACTAGCACAAAGCCTTCGGGACGTTAAGCCTGGATATATTTCCAGCACGTAGCCTGCAAACCTTAAGTCCAGTTATAATTCCAGCATATAGCCTGTGGACCTTAAGTCCAGATATAATTCCAGCATATAGCCTGCGGGTATTTAAACCCGGATATAATTCCTAATATCTTGCATATTTAGTTATATTTAACACATCTCATTCAACCTATCACTTTAGTAGTCATTTGCTACATTCAGATATAAGCTCAATATGCACACCATCCTTTACATTTCGGCTCAAGAGTCATATATAAATATCACATATCCATTTCACCATTCAAGCTTAAACCCAAAGTGACCATTAGACTATAGGTCATATACATGAATTATTTATTACACAACTTAATTCAGGTAAAAACCAAAAGATCACAATTCACCTAATATACTCATATAAAAACATCATCAATTATATACTAAAGGAGACTACTCAAAACTTACCTCGGATATATTTGAATAGTTGCGGATAGGCTACTCGATTGCTTTCTCCTTTCCCCTATCTGATTTAGATCCTCTTTGCTCTTGAGCTCATTCTAGCTATCATCTAAGCCGAAATTTAAACAAGAATTTTATTCTTCCTCTCTTCTAGTTACGGCAATAGAGGAGCAAAGATGAACCAACTTTGGTTTCTCCTCCCACTAACCATTATTCTATTCTCTTTTATTCATTAATTTATTTAGTAAATAAAAAAAATGTTAATAGAAAATATATATAATATATATTAACAATATCATGGCCGGCCACTATCAAAAATGGATAATTTGACATGCAAGTCCACATTTTTGATAACATGCATTAATAGACCATTTTAAAATTAACCTATCACATTTCAAAAAATGTCTCACATAAGTCCTATTTAATAAATTTCACATACAAATGACAAAATCAAAGCATGAAACTTTCACACATGCATTTACACATATAATAAGCATAGAATATAACGGTTAATTATTTTTTATGACTCAGTTTTGTGGTCTCGAAACCACTTTTTGACTAGGGTCAAATTAAGGCTATCACATATAATGTTCCGAAGGTCCTTCAGATTGAATATTGTCATTAGTAACGAAAAGTTGGTTCGGTAAATTAATTCAATCAGATATGATGTCTAAGTTATGTATATGCTGGGAATTCTTCTTGAGGTGGTTAGACCGAGACGGGAGAGGCCAAATCAAAATCATGGAAGACGAAGGGTCCAAGACGATGTAGCGAACGACCTTAGTGATCTTGAGAGTGAACAAGAATCCACTACTAGTTTTCATCGGAGGGATCCACGGTAACAAGGTCGAAGGCGTGAAGATGACGATCTCAAGAACATCAAACTGTCCATTCCACTGTTTCAAGGCAGATCAGATTTGAAGGCCTATCTTGAGTGGGAGAAAAAGATAGAATTGGTGTTCGATTGTCATAATTATTTTGAAAATAAAAAGGTGAATTTAGCTATAATAGAATTTTCGGATACGCCATGATTTGGTGGGAACAACTAACCACTAGTCGGAGGCGTAACGGTGAACGTCCTATCTCTACATGGACTAAAATGAAGGTGGTGATGAGACGACGGTTTATTCCTTCGTACTACCACCGGGAGTTGCACCAAAAACTCCAAAATCTCACGCAAGGGTCCAAAAGCGTCAAGGACTACTACAAAGAGATGGAAATCGCGATGATTCGAGTGGATGTTCAAGAAGATTTCGAAGCAACGATGGAGCGATTCCTGGCTGGTCTAAATCGAGATATAGCAAACGTAGTGGAATTACAACACTACCTTGAAGTGGTTGATATGGTCTATATGGCCATCAAGGTGGAAAAACAACTCAAGAGAAAAGGCCCAAGTCGAGGGTTTCCCACTTCCAACACTTCAAAGTGGAGCCAAGGAACGAGTAAAGGACCTTCCAATCCTCAAGGGAAGGAGAGCACGATACCTTCGAAATCCAACAAGCCTATCGCCGAAGTGAACAAAGGCAAGGCACCCAAATCGTCATACAATCGAAATCGGGACATTAAGTGTTTTAAGTGTCTCAAAAGAGGCCACATAGCAAGCCAATGCCCAAATCAAAGGACCATGGTGTTGCAAGATGATGGCGAGATTGGAACGGAGGATGAGGAGGAGAAAGAATCTGAATCGACTTTCAAAGTCGAGGAGGATTTAGAACAACCCATGGAAGGAGAACTACATGTTGTAAAATAAAGTCTAAGTCTCCAAGGCTCGGAGAATGATCTCCAACGAGAGAATATCTTCCACACTCGATGCCAAATCAGAGGCAAAGTCTATAGTGTCATCATCGATGGAGGTAGCTGTACCAACGTAGCAAGTACGATGATGGTTGAAAGACTTGGTCTGCCCACAACCAAGCATCCGAGCCTATACAAACTCCAATGGCTCAATGATGGAGGAGAACTTAAAGTAACAAAGCAAGTACTTGTCTCTTTTAATATTGGTAAGTACTCGGATGAAGTTCTTTGTGACGTCGTACTAATGCATGCGGGACATCTACTACTTGGTCAGCCATGCAGTTTGATAGGCGAGTTTAATACGACGGGTATACCAACTAGTATACTTTCAAATTCATACGAAAGAATGTGACTTTGGCGCCGTTGTCTCCCAAACAAGTGTATGAAGACCAACTCAAGCTAAAAGCTTCTGTCAAGCAAATGAGAGAAAAAGCAAAAGAAAACTACAAAAAAATAAAAGAAGAGAAAAATAAGAAAAAGAAAACAAAAGAGAGTGAAAAGAAAATCAATAAAGGAAAAGAAGAAAAAGAAGAGAAAATTGAAAAAATGAGTGTATTTGCAAAAACAAGTGAAGTGAGAAAAGAATTGACGATGAATCGAACTATTCTTGTACTTCTGTACAAGGAAGCATTATTTTCTACTAACTAATTACCCGAAACCCTACCCTATCCTGTTTTGTCTTTGTTACAGGAATTCAAAGACGTCTTTCGGAAAAAATCCCGAGTTGACTTCCACGACTTCATGGAATCGAGCATCGAATTGATTTTGTGCCGGGAGTAGTTATTCCAAATCGACCTGCATACCGAGCCAATCCGGAGGAAACCAAAGAACTACAAAGACAAGTCAATGAATTGATGAAAAAAGGCTACATCTGCGAGAGCCTAAGTCCCCGTGCTATTCCCGTACTATTGGTGCCGAAGAAGGATGGAACATGGCGCATGTGCATGGATTGCCGAGCCGTTAACAAAATAATGATCAAATACCGTCATCCCATTCCTCGCTTAGATGACATGTTAGATGAACTTAGTGGGGGCAAAGTATTCTCAAAAATTGACTTGAGAAGTGGCTACCACAAATCCAGATGCGAGAGGGAGATGAATGGAAAACGGCGTTCAAGACCAAGCACGGGTTATACGAATGGTTGGTTATGCCTTTTGGCCTTACCAACGCTCCAAGTACGTTCATGAGATTAATGAACTATGTATTAAGATCTTTCATCGGTAAGTTTTGTGTTGTGTATTTTGACGATATTTTGATCTATAGCAAATCCATGGAAGATCATGTAAGGCATCTCAAGTCTATTTTGGAAGGTTTGCGAAAAGAGACGTTATATGCTAATTTAAAGAAATGTTCTTTTTGTTCTAACAAAACTGTCTTTCTAGGTTTTGTAGTTAGTGCGGATGGTCTCGAGGTAGACCAAGAGATGATTAAGGCCATACAAGATTGGCCAAGGCCTACGAGCGTTTCGCAAGTCTGAAGTTTCCATGGCCTAGCAAGTTTTTACCGACGATTTGTTCCAAATTTTAGCACTATTGCTGCTCCACTTACGAGTGTTATTAAGAAAATTCTTCTTTCATTTGGAACGATGAGCAAGAGAGTTCATTTATTAAAATTAAAAATTGTCTTACTAATGCTCCTTTGCTTTCCCTTCCAGATTTTTTTAAGACTTTTGAGATCGAGTGCGACGCTTCGGGCATTGGAATTGGGGCTATTTTAACCCAAGATGGTCGCCCTGTGGCTTACTTTAGCGAGAAAATTAGTGGAGCCGTACTTAACTACCCGATGTACGATAAAGAGATGTACGTGCTTATACAGGCCCTTGAGACGTGGCAACATTACTTGTGGCCAAAAGAGTTTGTTATTCACTCGGATCATGAAGCCTTGAAACACATTAAAGGCCAGCACAAATTGAACCGCCGCCACGTAAAAGGGTTTAAATTTCTTGAGTCGTTTCCGTATGCCATTAAGTACAAAAAAGGTAAAGATAATATAGTGGCTGATGCGCTCTCAAGAAGGTATACCTTATTACCGTATTTAGATTCCAAAATTCTTGGTTTTGCATTATTAAAAGATGCTTACGTTAACGATTCTGATTCTGGTGAGATATTTGTTGCTTGCGAGAAAGGTTTTTTTGAAAATATTTATAGGTACGAGGGCTATCTATTTCGAGAAGGCAAACTTCAGGGTCAACAAAACGTGAGCCACTCTCCACGAACATTTTTATTGGCCGCGGATGCGAAAGGACGTGGAGCGAGTTAGTGAAAGGTGTATAGCATGTAAAAAGGCTAAGTCGAAGGTCCAACCTCATGGCTTATACACACCATTGCCTATTCCGGAAGCACCATGAATTGACATTTCCATGGACTTTGTCCTTGGCCTTCTGCGCACAAAAACGGGGAAGGACTCTATCTTTGTTGTTGATAGATTCTCAAAAATGTCTCATTTTATTGCCTGTACTAAGAGTGATGATACTGTTCATGTTGCAAATTTGTTTTTCAGGGACATTGTTAGACTCTATGGCATTCCTCGTACGATTATGTCGGATCGAGATGCCAAATTTTTAAGTCACTTTTGGAGGTCCTTGTGGGGAAAATTGGGACCAAACTTCTATTTTCGACCACCTGCCACCCCAAACCGATGGCCAAATGGAAGTTGTCAATAGAGTCCTATCTACTTTGCTTCGGGCCATCATTCAAAAGAATTTGAAGTTGTGGAAGGACTGTTTACCACATATTAAATTTATGTATAATCGTTCTGTCCATTCCGCGATGAAATTTTCACCTTTTGAAATTGTCTACGGGTTTAATCCCTTGACACCTTTAGATTTATTGCCTTTGCCTACTGATCAGTTTGTCCATGCAGATGCTAAGCAAAAGGCAGACTTTGTCAAGGACTTACATAGGAAAGTGCAGGAGAATATTGAGGCTAGGATCGAGTCCTATGTTCGTAATGCGAACAAAGGCCGAAAATGAGTAGCTTTTGAACTCGTAGAATGGGTTTGGTTCATATGCGCAAGGAGCGCTTTCCAGCCCAACGTAAATCTAAGCCACTGCCTCATGGAGACTGTCCTTTTTAGATCCTAAAGCGAATAAATGAAAATTCATATAAAATTGATTTGCCCGGTGATTATAATGTTAGTCCTACTTTCAACGTTTCAGATTTATCCTTTTTTGATGCAGATTCTAACTTGAGGACAAGTCATTTTGAAGAGGGGGAATGATGCGAGCATGCCCCACGCAATAGCTAGCTCGAGCAAGGACTCCATGGTGCTACCTCAAGGTCCTGTCACTCGAGCTTGAGCCAAGGTGTTTAAAGAGTCTATTGCAACTTTTGTGGCTCAACTTTGGGATGAAACACTATTAGGACGTTCTGAGAAAGCTTATCCCAGCTCTTTGAATTTACCGTACAATTGCCTACAAGTCCAGTTTAGCTCACCGAGCTCACCACCAGCTCAAGTCAGTTCACAGCTCAAAACCAGCTCACTAGCTTGGATTTTAGCTTACTTCCAGTTCCCCAGCTCGGGTCTAGCTCACTACCAGCTCACGAGTCCAAGCCTAGCTCAGTTTTAGCTCATGAGCTAAACTTCAGCTCATGAAGTTCAACTTTGACTTTATTTATTTACTATTACTTAAATTTAATAAGTCTTTAAAAAGTTATTTAATATGCTATATAATAAATTGGGTTCATATTAGTAGTATTAATTATGTCTTAAAATGCTTAATTGATGTTAATTAAATTTAGTTACAGCCGAGTTTAATTCTTTTACTTGTGTTCACATTAGCCGAAATTTTCACATGGCTAGAATTAATTTTTTGTTCACATGTATTGTGTAGGAACACCAATGGACACATGAGGTTTGAAGAGACCTCACTTTTGGAGGGTGCATGGACACTCAAGATGCATGAATGGCAAGGTGCATTGATTCTAAAGGTTCATGAATGATCATGAGCCATGAATGTTGTGCTACCTCTTCATCTACACAAGTGACTATTCGGTCGAAGGGACATAATACATGCATAAGATGGTTGGCCGAATGACTTCTTCCATGAACCTCTACATTCCGTTCACATTGTGTTCACACAACAAGTCCTTTTGGTTCACCATGTTCACACTTATGGACTCTTCAGGTTGCGGCATTCACACCTATTTTGGCCCTTGGAGTTACACCATTTAATTCATGATTTTTGGCTAAAGTTATCACTTAATTGCTTCATTAAACAAGAGAGGCCAAACCTAGCAAGTGCCCCTTGGAACTTCATTCATTCACTTGTCATTTCTTAAGCATGAAGCATTCACAATTCATGATTCTTAGCTGAATTTAGCCATGCATATTAAGGATTAATCTTCTAGAATTTCTTTTACTTAAATTGTAAGTATGAAAGGCCATTCAGCTACCTAGACTATAAGCCTATAAATACTTGTTAATTTTCCATGTAAAGGGACTTTTGACTCTTTTGTTAATGTTATGCTACCAAAATTGTAAGGCAACTTTTTCTCCATTTCGTTTAAAAATTCGATTGGCTTTCCTAGTGTTCTAGTTGTGTCAACCGTTTCCTTTATCGAACCCGAACTTATCAAGTAATATCCCGAATTAGGGCCTAATCGGAATAGTGGTTTCGTGACCACAAATTCGAGATAGAAATAATTATTTTATAATTATTTTGAGATTTATGATATGATTACATGATTGTGTGAAAATTTCGTGAAGAAATTTTATGCATAAAATACTTAATTTGAAGTTAGGGACTAAATCGAATAAGTTGCAAAACTTGCATTCTAGAAGTTTTTAGTATGAAATTGCTTTGAAATATTAATTAGGAGGTCTTAAATAGCAATTTGACCAATTTTAAGTTCATGGACAAAATTAGGACATGGAAGGAATTTTTGGAAAGTTTAGTAGTAAGGGCATTTTGGTCATTTTGATATTAAATGAAATAAAATGGGAAAAATAACACAAAATAGTCATCTTCCCATTTAGTTGCTGCTGAAACTTCACTCTCACCATAGCTAGGGTTTCTTCAACTTTCAAGCTTCATAGTAAGTGATTCTAAGCCCTGCTTTTTAATGATTTTTACGTTTTTGAGATCCCGATAACTCGATTAAGCTTATGTTAGCAATAATTTAACCTAGGGTTTATATTTGGAAAAATACCCATAGGTGAAATTTGTGTATTCTGATGTTTTATGATAGAATATGAAGTTTTAAATTATGTTAGACAACTTGTACTACTCGATTTTAAGCAAAAACGAGTAAAAAGGGCTTAATCTCATAAAAATACCTAATAGTCATAAGTACATGTTAGAGTGTGAATTTGATGTTACCATAGAAGGGAAAATGATCAGCATGTCATAAAACATAAGAATAAGGAATAAAGTTTAATCCAGAGCCTAGGGGCAAAAATGTAAATATGCAAAAGTTTAGGGGTAAAATTGTAATTTTGCCAAAATTTGAGTTAAGGATTAATTTGATAATGTGAGTATTAAATAAGCTAAATGTGTTATTTTAGATCAAGAAAGACGTGGAATCGACCTCAATCGAGGAAAAGAAAAGATTGTGGACTAAATTGCAAAATCTTTGTATTTTGGTACCAAGGTAAGTTCATGTGTAAATAATGTAGCATAATTGTTATTTTTAAGTTAGTGATGTTAAATATATGTGATGCTGAATTTTATTATGAAATGTATGCTTTGTGGTTAATTTCAAATAATATGTAAATTATGTGAGCTACTTGTTAAATATAATTGTTACCGAGTATTGATTTGGCATTCTACGGAAGACTATAAGGATATGTGTTCGAGGAAAATCCCGCTTTGAACCTTAGGAATAGATTAGGATACAAGTGACATGTCACTAGGATGGTTGAGCATCCGAACTTGTTGAGTTGAGTCCGAGTTCACTTATGGATGCGAATGTTCGAACTCGTTGAGTTGAGTCCGAGTTCAAGAGATGAAACTAGGCATCCGAGCTCGTTGAGTTGAGTCCGAGTTCACTTATGGATACGAACGCCCGAGCTCGTTGAGTTGAGTCCGAGTTCGCTTATGGGCGGGTTACATAATTGCTTGTTTGCATATATGACACTTATGTGCAAGTTATCCATGTATCCGAATTATATTCCGATGTGTTCAACGGGTAAAGTTCTACTCAATTGGAGGAATATTCGAGATGTAAAGAGACGTATTGGTAAGTGATGTGAAATGGATATTTTGGACAGGTATGTATTTAACCCTCGGGTTGAGTATTGATACAATCACGATAAGGTAATAAGATGATGAAAAATGATTAGAAATGTGATATGTGTTTTAGTGATGCACGCTAATGTTGATTGGTATGAATGTTTGTTATGTTACTTATTATTTGCATATGAACTTACTAAGCATTTATGCTTACTCCTTCCTTCTTACTCATTGTAGTTTTGGACAAGCCAACTCGTGAGTCGGGATAGGTCGAAGGCTCACCACACTATCCTAAGACTTTTGGTAAATGGTTTGTAAAATTAAGTATGGCATGTATAGCAATATACCTATTTTGTGTAAATGATCTTACGATATGGTGATGGAATGGTTGAGAAAATGTTTGATAATGATAAATTATGAAAATGGTTAGTTTAGACTATGTTTTATGTTAAGGAAAATTATTAAGATACTTAGTGCATAAAAACTCATAAAAAGGATGAAATTTGCCATAAACAGAATACTGCAGCAACACTGACGCAAGTTTGAAAATTTACTAAAAATCATAGAAATTTAATTTGGTGATGGACTACATATCAAATTGAAGCTTATTATGTCTAGTTTCACATGAAATAAATGAAACAGGTAAAGGAGTTATATGTTAAAAGATATTTGAATTTTAGTGAAACAGGGTCATAGCAGTTTCTGAATCCCCTGTTCCAACTTTAGAAATTCACCATAAATTGTAAAGATATAATTAGGTGGTTTATTTTATATCCTCAGAATCCTTATTGAGTCTAGTTTTATTAGGAACAAACCTAATAGTAATATGAATTTTTCACAGAGAGAAATGTGGTTCGTAGTAAACAGAGGTCAAACCAGTCAAGTCCTGAAACAGGGGTAAATTTAACTAATAAACTGTACTAATTGGCTCAACCAAAAATTCTAGAAAAAAATTAGTAGATAGGTATATGAGTCTAGATTCAAGGAAAATTTACAGATCTTGATTTAGAGTTTCGTAACTCGAGATATGATTTTTATTGTGACTGTGACGCAAGTAGTTTAAAAGCTGTGAATGTAGAAACAAATAATCCAAAGTTCTAAAAATGTTAAATTAAGCTTAGTAACACCTCATACTCGACTCCGGCGACGGTCTCGGGCGTGGGGGCGTTACATTTAGTGGTATCAGAGCAGGTTTAGTCGGTTCTCGGACTACGTGTTGTATGTACGGATTTTGCTATACATGCCATATGTATAAATTGTGATAGTGTGATGACTTCTGACCTTTTAAATGATTTTTTTATAGTAAATGGATCCCGATCCAGTGTGGCGAGATGAAGTAGAGAGTAATGCGCCACTCGGCTGAAGGAGCAGCACACGATCAAAAATCCACCTCCTACTGTTGGTCGTGGAGGAGGAGAAAGGGGTCGGGAAGCCTTTCTCCAAATGATGAGTGCATGGTACATCGAGTTCGTTCAGACGAACCCAAATGTACAACCTCCCCACCTCCCTCAATTCCTCAACCTGCACTTCGACGCCTCAAGGTATGGATCTGATGAAATTTCACGTAACTCCAGCTTGATAGAATTCGCAAGCAAGGGGCCAAGAATTTAAAGCAAATATTGATGATGATGCCGAGAAAGCGAGTTCGGATTGAAAATTCTATCCGTGTATTTGACGAATTATCTTGTACACCAAGAATGTTTGAAATGCGCTATATCTTTGCTTGAGGATTCAGCCTATAATTGGTGGAAGACTTTGATTTCGTGGTACCGAAAGAGAAAATAACTTGGGAATTCTTTCAAGAAGAGTTTCGGAAGAAATATATTAGTGAAAGATTTATTGATCGAAGCGTAAAGAATTTCTTGAGTCAAGCAAGGTAATATGACTGATTCTGAATATGAAAGAGAGTTTGTTCGATTAAGTAAGTATGCCGAGAGTATGTTCCTACAGAGGCCAAGATGTGCCGACGATTTGAAGACGGGCTCAACGAAGACATCAAGGTATTTGTTGGAATTCTTGAATTAAAAGAAATGGTAGTATTGGTTGATCGAGCTTGTAAGGTCAAGAATTACTTAAAGAAAAGAAAAAGGTAGAGGCCGAGACTAGAAATTGGAAGAAAAGACCGATGAGCGGTTCATTTTCACAAAGAACTGGAAAGTCAAGGAATATGAATCCTCGCTCCCAAGCTTCACCGGGCAATCATATGGGAATTATAAGAAGCAAAATGTGGGTCCTAAATCCCGCACTACTTTCACAGCAGACAAGTGTAGGGAACTCGAGATTTGTTAAACTCGAGTGCCAATGGTGTGGTAGAAATCATTTTGGTCCGTAGAGCAAATGAATGTTTTCGATGTGGTTCTCCTGATCATTTTATTAGAGATCGCCTGCAGAGAGAGCTGAAAAGAAAAATTTGTAATACAAAAACAAGTGGGCGGATTCGAGAGGAAGATATCCAAGAAAAGCTGGGAGCGAAGCAAGCGGTAAGAGAATGTAGCAGCCGAGATGCACCAGCTTAGACTCAAGGAAGGGCTCCGGCTAGAACTTATGCTATTAAAGCGCATGAAGATGCTTCCTCACCGATGTGATTACCGGTACATTTTCTCTCTATAATGTTAATGTTATTGCTTTGATTGATCCCTGTTCTACTCATTCATATGTGTGCATGAAATCGGTGTCTAGTTTGAATATACCGTTGAGAACACGTAATTTATGATTAGAGTGTCGAACCCGTTAGGCAAATGTGTGATAGTTGATAAAGTAAGCAAGAAATGCCCTTTAATGATTCGGTCATTACTTTCCTACCGACTTGATGTTGCCGCCGCTTTGATGAATTTGATGTTATTTTGGGTATGGATTGGTTGACATTGCATGATGCTATAGTAAATTGCAAAGAAAAGGTTATAGAATTAAAGTGTGAAAACGGTGAAACTCATGGGTTGAATCGATAAATCGAGGCATTACCTAGTGTGATTTCTTCAATGTCTACTCAAAGATATCCGAGAAAGGGTTATGAAGCTTATTTGGCGTATGTAATTAATACAAAAGAAATTGAAAAGAAAGTTGAATCGGTCTTATTTGTGTGTGAATTTGCGGATGTATTTCCGGAAGAATTGCCGGGTTTGCCTCCACCAGGAAGTAGAATTTGGTATTGATTTGATACAGAACAGCTCCGATTTCGATTGCTCGTATAGAATGGGTCCAAAGAGAGTTGAAGGAATTAAAGTCGCAGCTTGCAAGAGTTGACTGATAAAGGTTTTGTGAGACCGAGTTTTTCACCTTGGGGTGCTCCGTGTTATTTGTGAAAAAGAAGGATGGTTCTATGAGGTTGTGTGTTGATTATCGCCGCTAAACAAGGTGACAATCAAAAACAAATATCCGCTGCCAAGAATTGATGATTTATTTGATCACTAAAAAGGAGCGACATGGTTTTCAAAGATTGACTTGAGATCCGGGTTTTACCAATCATGGGTAAAAGAGTCGGACGTGGCTAAAATCGCTTTTAGAACAAGGTATGGTCATTATGAATTTTTAGTTATGCCATTCGAGTTGACAAATGCTCTCATTGTGTTTATGGATTTAATGAATCGCATATTCCGACCGTACTTGGACAAATTTGTTGTGGTGTTTATAGATGATATTTTAATTTATTCAAAAGATGATACAGAGCATGCTTTGAGCATTTGAGGATAGTTTTGCAAACTTTGAGAGATAAGCAAACATGCTAAGTTTAGTAAAAGTGAATTTTGGCTACGGGAAGTTGGATTTTTGGGTCATATTGTTTCGTGTGATGGTATACGGGTTGATCCTAGTAAAATTTCAGCCATTGTTGATTGGAAACCACCAAAAATGTAAATCAAGTTAGAAGTTTCTTGGGGCTAGCTGGGTATTATCATGCGGTTTGTAAATGGATTTTCTATAATTGCTGCTCTCTATAACTAGATTACTCTGAAAGGATGTTAAATTTGAATGGACGGAAGAATGTCAACAGAGTTTTGAAGAATTGAAAAAGTTATTAACAGAGGCACCAGTGTTAGTACAAATGAATCGGTAAAGAATTTGTGGTGTATAGTGATGCTTCTCTAAATGGTTTGGGGTGTGTGCTAATGCAAGAAGGAAAAGTGCTGGCATATGCTTCGAGGCGCTTAAAACCTCATGAGAGGAATTATCCTACTCACGATTTGGAAATTGGTCATGGTGGTGTTTGCTTTGAAAATTTGGCGATATTATTTGTATGGTGAAAAGTGCCGGTATATACCGACCATAAAAGTCTTAAGTACTTGATGTCACAAAAGACTTGAATTTAAGACAATGAAGATGGTTGGAATTATTGAAAGATTACGAGCTTGTTATTGATTATCATCCGGAAAAGCGAATGTAGTTGCTTTGATACTTTGAGCAGAAAAGTTGTTGTTTGCTTTGAGAATTATGAACACTCGGTTGAAAGTGTCGGATGATGGTTCGATTCTAGCAGAGTGAGAGTAAAACCAAGTTTTTACAAGAGATTTCAAGCTCAAAAAGATGATCAAGATTTGCAAGCCAAGAGAAAACAAAGGTGAAGTTGATACAGAGTCGATTTGAGTTGGTTCTGATGGGTGCTTAATGTTTAAAGATCGGATTTGTGTACCAAAGAATGAGGAATTGATTCAAAAGATCCTACAAGAAGCACATAGTGGTTATTTCTCGATTCATCCGGTAGTACGAAAATGTATAATGACTTGAAGAAAATGTATTGGTGGAATGGAATGAAAAGAGATATATCGAGTTTGTGTCCAAATGCTTAATTTGTCAACAGTGAAAGCTTTGAACACCAAGTGCCTTCGGGATTACTTCACCTATTATGGTTCTGAATGGAAATGGGATCGGATTACTATGGATTTTGTTTCGTGATTGCCATTGACTCGTGAAAGAAAGATGCCATCCGGGTAATAGTTGTCGATTAACTAAGTCGGCTCATTTTATTCCGAAGACGCGTGCGGATTATTCTCTTAACAAGTTGGCTGAATCAGTATATTAGAGAAATTGTTAGATTACATGGAATACCATTGTCGATTATTTCAGATAGAGATCCAAGGTTTACTTCACGGTTTTGCAAAAATTGCAAGACGCGTTAGGTACAAAGTTAAATTTCAGTACTGCTTTTCATCCACAAACTGATGGACAATCAGAGAGAGTAATTCAGATTCTTGAAGACATGCTCAGATGTTGTGTATTGGAATTTCAAGGAAGTTGGGAAAGATATTTGCCATTGGTAGAATTTGCTTACAACAATAGTTATCAGACGAGCTTGAAAATGGCACCTTATGAAGTATTGTATGGTCGTAAGTGTCGAACGCCTTTGTATTGGACTGAACTCAAGGAAAATCAGATTTATGGAGTTGATCTAATAAAAGAAATCAAGAAAAAGTGAAAGTAATTCGAGATCGCTTGAAAGTCGCTTGAGATAGACAGAAATCTTATGCGATCTAAAACGAAAAGACATTGAATTTCAAGTTGGTGATAAAGTATTTTTAAAGGTGTCTCCGTGGAAGAAAGTCCTTAGATTTAGACGGAAGGGCAAATTAAGTCCGCGTTTGATGGGCGTATGAAGTAATTGAAAAAGTTGGACCAAGAGCATATCGGCTAGCATTACCACCGAATTAGAGAAGATTCATGATGTGTTCCATGTATCTATGTTACGTCGGTATCGTTCGGATCCTTCACATGTAGTTTCACCGATGAAATTGAACTACAACCGGATATGACCTCTGAAGAAGAACCGATTAAGATTTTAGCTCGAGAGGTCAAACAACTAAGGAATAAAAATGTTGCACTTGTGAAGGTGTTGTGGCAAAGGCATGGAATAGAAGAAGCTACATGGGAATCCGAAGAAACTATGAGAGATCAATACCCACATCTGTTTACCGGTAAGATTTTCGAGGACGAAAATCCTTAAAGGGGGGAGAGTTGTAATATCCCGAATTAGGGCCTAATCGAATAGTGGTTTCGTGACCACAAATTCGAGATAGAAATAATTATTTTATAATTATTTTGAGGTTTATGATATGATTACATGATTGTGTGAAAATTTCGTGAAGAAATTTTATGCATAAAATACTTAATTTGAAGTTAGGGACTAAATCGAATAAGTTGCAAAACTTGCATTCTAGAAGTTTTTAGTATGAAATTGCTTTGAAATATTAATTAGGAGGTCTTAAATAGCAATTTGACCAATTTTAAGTTCATGGACAAAATTAGGACATGGAAGGAATTTTTGGAAAGTTTAGTAGTAAGGGCATTTTGGTCATTTTGATATTAAATGAAATAAAATGGGAAAAATAACACAAAATAGTCATCTTCCCATTTAGTTGCTGCTGAAACTTCACTCTCACCATAGCTAGGGTTTCTTCAACTTTCAAGCTTCATAGTAAGTGATTCTAAGCCCTGCTTTTAATGATTTTTACGCTTTTGAGATCCCGATAACTCGATTAAGCTTATGTTAGCAATAATTTAACCTAGGGTTTATATTTGGAAAAATACCCATAGGTGAAATTTGTGTATTCTGATGTTTTATGATAGAATATGAAGTTTTAAATTATGTTAGACAACTTGTACTACTCGATTTTAAGCAAAAACGAGTAAAGGGGCTTAATCGGTAAAAATACCTAATAGTCATAAGTACATGTTAGAGTGTGAATTTGATGTTACCATAGAAGGGAAAATGATCAGCATGTCATAAAACATAAGAATAAGGAATAAAGTTTAATCCAGAGCCTAGGGGCAAAAATGTAAATATGCAAAAGTTTAGGGGTAAAATTGTAATTTTGCCAAAATTTGAGTTAAGGATTAATTTGATAATGTGAGTATTAAATAAGCTAAATGTGTTATTTTAGATCAAGAAAGACGTGGAATCGACCTCAATCGAGGAAAAGAAAAGATTGTGGACTAAATTGCAAAATCTTTGTATTTTGGTACCAAGGTAAGTTCATGTGTAAATAATGTAGCATAATTGTTATTTTTAAGTTAGTGATGTTAAATATATGTGATGCTGAATTTTATTATGAAATGTATGCTTTGTGGTTAATTTCAAATAATATGTAAATTATGTGAGCTACTTGTTAAATATAATTGTTACCGAGTATTGATTTGGCATTATACTGGAAGACTAGCAAGGATATGTGTTTGAGGAAAATCCCGTTTGAACCTTAGGAATAGATTAGGATACAAGTGACATGTCACTAGGATGGTTGAGCATCCGAACTCGTTGAGTTGAGTCCGAGTTCACTTATGGATGCGAATGTTCGAACTCGTTGAGTTGAGTCCGAGTTCAAGAGATGTAACTAGGCATCCGAGCTCGTTGAGTTGAGTCCGAGTTCACTTATGGATGCGAACGCCCGAGCTCGTTGAGTTGAGTCCGAGTTCGCTTATGGGCGGGTTACATAATTGCTTGTTTGCATATATGGCACTTATGTGCAAGTTATCCATGTATCCGAATTATATTCCGATGTGTTCAACGGGTAAAGTTCTACTCAATTGGAGGAATATTCGAGATGTAAAGAGACGTATTGGTAAGTGATGTGAAATGGATATTTTGGACAGGTATGTATTTAACCCTCGGGTTGAGTATTGATACAATCACGATAAGGTAATAAGATGATGAAAAATGATTAGAAATGTGATATGTGTTTTAGTGATGCACGCTAATGTTGATTGGTATGAATGTTTGTTATGTTACTTATTATTTGCATATGAACTTACTAAGCATTTATGCTTACTCCTTCCTTCTTACTCATTGTAGTTTTGGACAAGCCAACTCGTGAGTCGGGATAGGTCGAAGGCTCACCACATTATCCTAAGACTTTTGGTAAATGGTTTGTAAAATTAAGTATGGCATGTATAGCAATATACCTATTTTGTGTAAATGATCTTATGATATGGTGATGGAATGGTTGAGAAAATGTTTGATAATGATAAATTATGAAAATGGTTAGTTTAGACTATGTTTTATGTTAAGGAAAATTATTAAGATACTTAGTGCATAAAAACTCATAAAAAGGATGAAATTTGCCATAAATGTAGAATCTCGCAGCAACACTGATGCAAGTTTGAAAATTTACTAAAAATCATAGAAATTGAATTTGGTGATGGACTACATATCAAATTGAATCTTATTATGTCTAGTTTCACATGACATAAATGAAACAGGTAAAGGAATTATATGTTAAAAGATATTTGAATTTTAGTGAAACAGGGTCATAGCAGTTTCTGAATCCCCTGTTCCAACTTTAGAAATTCACCATAAATTGTAAAGATATAATTAGGTGATGTATTTTATATCCTCAGAATCCTTATTGAGTCTAGTTTTATTAGGAACAAACCTCATAGTAATATGAAGTTTTCACAGAGAGAAATGTGGCTCGTAGTAAAAAGAGTTTGTTTATGGATTTAATGAATCGCATATTCCGACCGTACTTGGACAAATTTGTTGTGGTGTTTATAGATGATATTTTAATTTATTCAAAAGATGATACAGAGCATGCTGAGCATTTGAGGATAGTTTTGCAAACTTTGAGAGATAAGCAGCTATATGCTAAGTTTAGTAAAAGTGAATTTTGGCTACGGGAAGTTGGATTTTTGGGTCATATTGTTTCAGGTGATGGTATACGGGTTGATCCTAGTAAAATTTCAGCCATTGTTGATTGGAAACCACCGAAAAATGTAATTGAAGTTAGAAGTTTCTTGGGGCTAGCTGGGTATTATCGGCGGTTTGTAAATGGATTTTCTATAATTGCTGCTCCTATAACTAGATTACTCCGAAAGGATGTTAAATTTGAATGGACGGAAGAATGTCAACAGAGTTTTGAAGAATTGAAAAAGTTATTAACAGAGGCACCAAGTGTTAGTACAAATTGAATCGTAAAGAATTTGTGGTGTATAGTGATGCTTCTCTAAATGGTCTGGGTGTGTGCTAATGCAAGAAGGAAAAGTGGTGGCATATGCTTCGAGGCGATTAAAACCTCATGAGAGGAATTATCCTACTCACGATTTGGAATTGGTCATGCGGTGGTGTTTGCTTTGAAAATTTGGCGACATTATTTGTATGGTGAAAAGTGCCGGTATATACCGACCATAAAAGTCTTAAGTACTTGATGTCACAAAAGACTTGAATTTAAGACAATAAGATGGTTGGAATTATTGAAAGATTACGAGCTTGTTATTGATTATCATCCGGAAAAGCGAATGTAGTTGCTGATACTTTGAGCGAAAGTTGTTGTTTGCTTTGAGAATTATGAACACTCGGTTGAAAGTGTCGATGATGGTTCGATTCTAGCAGAGTGAGAGTAAAACCGGTTTTTACAAGAGATTTCTGAAGCTCAAAAGATGATCAAGATTTGCAAGCCAAGAGCAAACAAAGGTGTGAAGTTGATACAGAGTCGATTTCGAGGTGGTTCTCGATGGGTGCTTAATGTTTAAAGATCGGATTTGTGTACCAAAGAATGAGGAATTGATTCAAAAGATCCTACAAGAAGCACATAGTGGTTATTTCTCGATTCATCCGGTAGTACGAAAATGTATAATGACTTGAAGAAAATGTATTGGTGGAATGGAATGAAAAGAGATATATCGAGTTTGTGTCCAAATGCTTAATTTGTCAACAGTGAAAGTGAACACCAAGTGCCTTCTGGATTACTTCACCTATTATGGTTCCCGAATGGAAATGGGATCGGATTACTATGGATTTTGTTTCAGGGATTGCCATTGACTCGGGGAAAGAAAGATGCCATCCGGGTAATAGTTGATGATTAACTAAGTCGGCTCATTTTATTCCTAAGACATACGGATTATTCTCTTAACAAGTTGGCTGAATCAGTATATTAGAGAAATTGTTAGATTACATGGAATACCATTGTCGATTATTTCAGATAGAGATCCAAGGTTTACTTCACGGTTTTGGCAAAATTGCAAGACGCGTTAGGTACAAAGTTAAATTTCAGATCGCTTTTCATCCACAAACCGATGGACAATCGAGAGAGTAATTTAGATTCTTGAAGACATGCTCGGATGTTGTGTATTGGAATTTCAAGGAAGTTGGGAAAGATATTTGCCATTGGTAGAATTTGCTTACAACAATAGTTATCGACGAGCTTGAAAATGGCACCTTATGAAGTATTGTATGGTCGTAAGTGTCGAACGCCTTTGTATTGGACTGAACTCAAGGAAAATCAGATTTATGGAGTTGATCTAATAAAAGAAACTAAAGAAAAAGTGAAAGTAATTCGAGATCGCTTGAAAGTCGCTCAGATAGATAGTAAATCTTATGCGCAGATCTAAAACGAAAAGACATTGAATTTCAAGTTGGTGATAAAGTATTTTTAAAGGTGTCTCCGTGGAAGAAAGTCCTTAGATTTAGACGGAAGGGCAAATTAAGTCCGCGTTTTATTGGGCCGTATGAAGTAATTGAAAAAGTTGGACCAAAGAGTATCGGCTAGCATTACCACCGAATTAGAGAAGATTCATGATGTGTTCCATGTATCTATGTTACGCCGGTATCGTTCGGATCCTTCACATGTAGTTTCACCGATGAAATTGAACTACAACCGATATGACCTACGAAGAAGAACCGATTAAGATTTTAGCTCGAGAGGTCAAACAACTAAGGAATAAAAATGTTGCACTTGTGAAGGTGTTGTGGCAAAGGCATGGAATAGAAGAAGCTACATGGGAATCAAGAAACTATGAGAGATCAATACCCACATCTCTTCTATCTGGTAAGATTTTCGAGGACGAAAATCCTTAAAGTGGGGAGAGTTGTAATATCCCGAATTAGGGCCTAATCGAATAGTGGTTTTGTGACCACAAATTCGAGATAGAAATAATTATTTTATAATTATTTTGAGGTTTATGATATGATTACATGATTTTGTGAAAATTTCGTGAAGAAATTTTATGCATAAAATACTTAATTTGAAGTTAGGGACTAAATCGAATAAGTTGCAAAACTTGCATTCTAGAAGTTTTTAGTATGAAATTGCTTTGAAATATTAATTAGGAGGTCTTAAATAGCAATTTGACCAATTTTAAGTTCATGGACAAAATTAGGACATGGAAGGAATTTTTGGAAAGTTTAGTAGTAAGGGCATTTTGGTCATTTTGATATTAAATGAAATAAAATGGGAAAAATAACACAAAATAGTCATCTTCCCCATTTAGTTGCTGCTGAAACTTCACTCTCACCATAGCTAGGGTTTCTTCAACTTTCAAGCTTCATAGTAAGTGATTCTAAGCCCTGTTTTTAATGATTTTTACGTTTTTGAGATCCTGATAACTCGATTAAGCTTATGTTAGCAATAATTTAACCTAGGGTTTATATTTGGAAAAATACCCATAGGTGAAATTTGTGTATTCTGATGTTTTATGATAGAATATGAAGTTTTAAATTATGTTAGACAACTTGTACTACTCGATTTTAAGCAAAAACGAGTAAAGGGGCTTAATCGGTAAAAATACCTAATAGTCATAAGTACATGTTAGAGTGTGAATTTGATGTTACCATAGAAGGGAAAAATGATCAGCATGTCATAAAACATAAGAATAAGGAATAAAGTTTAATCCCGAGCCTAGGGGCAAAAATGTAAATATGCAAAAGTTTAGGGGTAAAATTGTAATTTTGCCAAAATTTGAGTTAAGGATTAATTTGATAATGTGAGTATTAAATAAGCTAAATGTGTTATTTTAGATCAAGAAAGACGTGGAATCGACCTCAATCGAGGAAAAGAAAAGATTGTGGACTAAATTGCAAAATCTTTGTATTTTGGTACCAAGGTAAGTTCATGTGTAAATAATGTAGCATAATTGTTATTTTTAAGTTAGTGATGTTAAATATATGTGATGCTGAATTTTATTATGAAATGTATGCTTTGTGGTTAATTTCAAATAATATGTAAATTATGTGAGCTACTTGTTAAATATAATTGTTACTAGAGTATTGATTTCGGCATTCTACTAAGACTAGCAAGGATATGTGTTCGAGGAAAATCCCGTTTGAACCTTAGGAATAGATTAGGATACAAGTGAAATGTCACTAGGATGGTTGAGCATCCGAACTCGTTGAGTTGAGTCCGAGTTCACTTATGGATGCGAATGTTCGAACTCGTTGAGTTGAGTCCGAGTTCAAGAGATGTAACTAGGCATCCGAGCTCGTTGAGTTGAGTCCGAGTTCACTTATGGATGCGAACGCCCGAGCTCGTTGAGTTGAGTCCGAGTTCGCTTATGGGCGGGTTACATAATTGCTTGTTTGCATATATGGCACTTATGTGCAAGTTATCCATGTATCCGAATTATATTCCGATGTGTTCAACGGGTAAAGTTCTACTCAATTGGAGGAATATTCGAGATGTAAAGAGACGTATTGGTAAGTGATGTGAAATGGATATTTTGGACAGGTATGTATTTAACCCTCGGGTTGAGTATTGATACAATCACGATAAGGTAATAAGATGATGAAAAATGATTAGAAATGTGATATGTGTTTTAGTGATGCACGCTAATGTTGATTGGTATGAATGTTTGTTATGTTACTTATTATTTGCATATGAACTTACTAAGCATTTATGCTTACTCCTTCCTTCTTACTCATTGTAGTTTTGGACAAGCCAACTCGTGAGAGTCGGGATAGGTCGAAGGCTCACCACACTATCCTAAGACTTTTGGTAAATGGTTTGTAAAATTAAGTATGGCATGTATAGCAATATACCTATTTTGTGTAAATGATCTTATGATATGGTGATGGAATGGTTGAGAAAATGTTTGATAATGATAAATTATGAAAATGGTTAGTTTAGACTATGTTTTATGTTAAGGAAAATTATTAAGATACTTAGTGCATAAAAACTCATAAAAAGGATGAAATTTGCCATAAACAGAATACTGCAGCAACACTGATGCAAGTTTGAAAATTTACTAAAAATTATAGAAATTGAATTTGGTGATGGACTACATATCAAATTGAATCTTATTATGTCTAGTTTCACATGAAATAAATGAAACAGGTAAAGGAATTATATGTTAAAAGATATTTGAATTTTAGTGAAACAGGGTCATAGCAGTTTCTGAATCCCCTGTTCCAACTTTAGAAATTCACCATAAATTGTAAAGATATAATTAGGTGGTGTATTTTATATCCTCAGAATCCTTATTGAGTCTAGTTTTATTAGAAACAAACCTCATAGTAATATGAATTTTTCACAGAGAGAAATGTGGTTCGTAGTAAACAGAGGTCAAATCAGTCAAGTCCTGAAACAGGGGTAAATTTAACTAATAAACTGTACTAATTGGCTCAACCAAAAATTCTAGAAAAAAATTAGTAGATAGGTATATGAGTCTAGATTCAAGGAAAATTTACAGATCTTGATTTCGAGTTTCGTAACTCGAGATATGATTTTTATTGTGACTGTGACGCAAGTAGTTTAAAAGCTGTGAATGTAGAAACAAATAATCCAAAGTTCTAAAAATGTTAAATTAAGCTTAGTAACACCTCATACTCGACTCCGGCGACGGTCTCGGGCGTGGGGGCGTTACATATCAGTACTCGTAGTGTGGCGTTCAAACATACCAAGGTTCCTATCTTGTTAGATAGTGGGTCGAGGTTTCCTTTACCAATCCTAAACCGAACTGAAAGGGCTTAAAAACGACGGGTCTGTACCATATCGATATTGGTTCTTGTAAGCACCTTTATTAGGTCAACCCCGTTTCCTCTTTACCAAATCATACCTACACCAACCAATTCATTCATCCCATTTCATTCTTACCATTTCGTTCAAACCACTCTTACCATTTTGACCATTCCTTTAACTTATCTTACCTAATTGAACCAATTCATTCAACAACTCCTTTTCATAATCTAAATCCAAACTTTCACTACTTATTGCCTAGTCTATCTAAACCAATACCAACTTCTTTCTTACTTTTCCATTTCTAAATTCACTAAACCAATTCCAACTCCAACCTAATTCAACTAAACCTAACGTAACTTCTTGTCGACGATCGGGCAATCACTAATACTACTCGACTCACCCGAGGTGGATCGTATCACCTCTACCCCTAATTGATGACTTGTTTGATTAGTTGAAAGGAGCTGCTGTGTTTTCAAAAATAGATTTGAGATCAGGCTATTATCAGCTACGAGTGAAAGGCTCAGATATTCTGAAAACTTCTTTCAGAACGAGGTACGACCATTATGAATTCTTAGTTATGCCTTTCGGATTGACTAATGCACCTGCTATCTTTATGGATTTGATGAATAAAATTTTCAGACCGTATTTAGATCAATTTGTTGTTGTATTCATTGATGATTGATAAACCATAATATATACATATTTTTATCCCATGATTGGCATATTTATGGATGATTTTTCCTTGGTTTCATTGAATTCGATGCTCCTAATCCTTTAAATTCATGTTTTATACTTAGGTGGGCATAGGAAGGCAAAAAGAGCAAGAAACGGGCCAAAAATAGACAAAGTGGGCCTAATTTAATGTTTCACACGGCCCAGGCATTTCCACACGAGCATGACACACGCCCGTGTGTCATGGCCGTGTCGACATTAAATCAAGTCAAAATTGCACACGGCCTGAGCACTTGCACACAGGCGTGGCACACGGCCGTGTCCCTGTTAGACCCAAGTCTAATTCTATTCGGAAAAGGATAATTTTGGGCTATTTTGGGCATTCCAAAGTCTATTTAAACACCTTATAAGAGGATTAAATGGGGGGACACGGAGAGTAGAAGGCAGAAAATACTGAAGGACAGCTATCGAAATCAGCTCGAAAGGAGGATCTACTTCAAGACTAAAGATCTCCATTCAATTTCCTAGAAGTTTTTTGGGTTTCTTTATGTTTTGTTGTTTTCCCGATTTTGAGATGTTTTCCATTATTATGAACTAAAGGCACTAAGTGTGTGATACCGAAATAGCTTCGGTTAATTGAGATGGCACTAAGTGTGCAGATGTATTATAGCTTTGGCTAATCTTTTAATCACTAAGTGTGCGGATGTTTAAAGCATTGGTGATCTTCGAAAAGTCTTAAAATATCCAAACGAGAGGTGAGAATGAAACGAATGAATACGATAATGTTCAGGTAAGTATAATACCTATGTGGTAGGTGGTGAAAGGTATAAAAAGTTTATTGAATTGATATAAACATATGGATGATGTTGGCATGGACTTGATGAATGAGTTGAGAATTTTATAAGTACTTATGTGTTGATGTTTCATATTTTATATATTGTTGATGTTTTTGGTACAAGCTTACTTTGTGTGTATTTACATTGTTTTATAGATATCGAAGCTACTGCAAGCTCGGGGATCGTCAAGGATCATCACCACACCATTGAATCTCATTTTGGTACTTTTGATAATGTATATTTTCGAAGTATGGCATGTATAGGCTAGTAGTTGTAAGATTATGTTTTGTGATGTATATACTTAGCCATGTGATTTGGCTAGTTGGTGTTCAAACTCATAGTTGATAATGACTTAGGGTATGTGATGATAATTTGTGATTGTGGTATGTTTTAGTTAGATGAAGGAGATGGTAAGTTCATGGCATGAGATTGAGTAATGTTTTTGATATGACCTTACCTTATGTTTGGCATGAGTTGGTAAGGTTTATGTGTATGAGAATGGTTGATATTGTTATGATATGAATGATGAATGTTTTGGTACAAAAATTGGCTGGATTGATTGTGCATATATATTTGTTTTGGTGCTTGTAGGTTAACCCAAATTGGGGTGGCAAGTTGGCTGTTCAGAAGACCTATTTTTGTCCACATGGGTGTGTGTCTCAGCCGTGTACGACACACGGCTATGTTGCACAGCCGTGTGTCCCCTAGGGTACCCTACAATTGTAAGTCAGACCCAAGTACAGCCGAAGCACACAGGCGTGTGGCTAGCCGTATGGCCCAAGTCAGGCTCCACCACGGCTAAGGCACACGGGTGTGTGTTGTAGCTGTGTGGGCAAGTTAGTAGCAATGCCCTGTTTTGCCATGGCTCAGACACATGGGCATGTCTAAGGCCGTGTAAGGCATATGGCCTATTCATACGGGCGTGTGACCTTTTAAAAGTTGTAAAATTTTATAAGTTTTGAAACTATTATATGTTATCAATTTGGTCCTGAATACATGTTTAAGTATTGTATACTCGATTTTATGTAATAAATGAACGTAAATGAATGACTGTTATTAGTAATGAGATGATATCTGATGTTTGGTGTTCTGATATGAGTTACAAGTTCGGTAATGCCTCTTAACCTATTCCGGTGACGGTTACAGGTTAGGGGTGTTACGCCGATTTTGTTCAAAGACTTGTTGGCTTATCTACAAAGCTAGTGGCATCAACCCATTCTTTGCCTTTCTCGAACTTATCACTTTCGTAAGTTGGTGTTCGAACACTATACCGAGGTTTCTATGTTTCTTGATAGTGGGTTGAGGTCTTGACCGGATATACAAACCTTTTCAAAAGCATATAAGTATTGGGTTGACACTAATTAGTGTTGGTTCCTGCTTGCTTCTTGAGCCGTTTCTTTCCATCCTTTTACCATATCCAAAACATAACCAACTTTTACCACTTATATGATAACCAAATATTTTCCCTTTCCAATTAGCCATTTTATTTTTGATCTTTTAATCCTAGTTGAGCCTATTTCATTGATTTAGTTAGATATCCTTCTAATTGAACCATACTTTCTCGTAGACGATCGAGCAACATAAATATGACTCAACTCATCATTAGAGGTGGATCATATCAGCTTGCTCTTGCATGAACGTCCCAAATGCATGTGTCCCTTTAAATGTCATCCATTGAACCTCAATTATGCATGCACCTTTTCTTAACTCCTCTTCATGCATTCGGCTGAACCTAAACACACATTAAACACATTAAGTCAAACATGAATTCAGCTGAACCTTAATAAAACATCATCTAGACATATTGATTAACATATTAAATAAATTAAAACACATTTAATTATGGACTAGCTAGTATATTAAATTCGGCTAGCTCAAAACAAGTGAAAATAATTAATGAACTAAATTGAGCTAGGATATTCGATCATGAGCTGTAACAAATTAAATAAAATAAAAGTAATACTTAGTTTATTATAAGGATAAAAGAAACGAGCTAAAACTAAGCTAGGTTGAGCTCAAACGAGCTTAAATGAGCTCAAGTGAGTTGATTCGAGCTGAATAGAGCTCGGGGAGCTAAAGATGAGCTAAAATCAACTTGCATTAAGGTGCAAGAAGTCTTTAATGAGCTTGCCCGAACTTCTCCTTTAACATGGAGCTTGCTTTCAGTCCAAAGTTGACCAAATAAAGCTGAAATAGCTTCTTGATGTTTCTTAGCTCGAGCTCGAGTCATGGGACCATTAAGGAGCTCGATGGGATCAGGATTAGAACTTGTTGAGCTCCGGGGTGTGGTTACGTCAGAAGACGGGTTGAACGAAGGTATTAAACTGCTAGTTGGCATACTTGACATAAAAAAGTTCATAGTACTGTTTGAGCGAGCATGCAAAGCCGAAGAGCTCAGGAAAGAGAAAAGAAAAGTTGACTCTGAAGCTAGAGATTCACGTAAGAGATCATCGAGTAAGTCATTTCAGTCGGCATCAAAGAGATTCAGAGATGATTCTGGCCATTTAAAGGCTACTATGGGTTACACTAGACATGATCGGGATAGACCATCTGTGAATTTGAAAGCTACCTCAGTAGCTAGTGTTGATAACATTAGATCAAATCAACCAGAGCGCAAACATTGTGGTAAACGACATCCTGGTAGTTATAGATTGCATGATCGGGCCTATTCTAAATGTGGATCAATGGATCATTACATTCGTGAATGCCCTAAGTTAGTTGAACAAAACACAATACAGAATGCGAGACCGACTAACATGTCAGCTCGAGGTAGACCACCCAGAAATGCGGGTAATGTGAGTAGCAGTCAGAGAGGAACTAAAGACACAGCAGTTCAATCTGACGCTCGCGCACCTGCCAGAACTTATGCCATTCGCACACGTGAGGAGGCTTCATCCCCAAACTTTATTACTGGTACATTCATTCTCTATGATACTATTGTAATTGCATTGATTGTTCCTCGTTCGACTCATTCTTATGTGTGTGAGACCTTAGTATTCAGTAAGACTTTGCCTATTGAGTCTACTGAGTTTGTGATTAAATTATCGAACCCTTTAAGCTGGTGTGTTCTAGTTGACAAAGTGTGTAAGAATTGTCCTTTGATGATTCGAGATTCATGTTTTTCTACTAATTTGATGTTGTTGCCATTTGACGAGTTTGATATAATTTTGGGTATAGACTGGTTGACTTTGTATGATGCTGTCGTAAACTACAAAAGAAAGACTATTGATTTACGGTGCCAGAATGATGAGATTATTCGGATTGAATCTAATGATCTGAATGGTTTACTGGCAGTGATATCTTCGATGTTAGCTCAGAAGTATATGAGAAAAGGCTGTGAAGCTTACTTTGTGTATGTGCTTGATAGTAAAGTGACAAAAAGTGTAACACCCCTAAACCGTATCCGTCGCTGAACTAGGATTAAAGGCATTACCAGACAAATTGAAACATTTAACATTCATTTCATAAGCATCAAAGATCAAATATCAATAAAAAGTCCCTTATATAGGTCATTGAGACCTTAAACATGCATTAGAAAGGGGTCGGGACTAAACTGAATTCATACAAAAGTTTTCCAAAACTTAAACATTTTCAAAGAGTTACAGGTCACACGCCCGTGTGCCTCACACGGCATTAGACACTCCCGTGTGTCTAGGTCATGTCAAAACAGCGCATACATACTGACTTGCACACACGGCCACAAGACACACCTGTGTGCCATGGCCGTGGTCGAGCCTGACTTGGGCCACACGCTCGTGTGCCTTGGCCGTGCTCGAGCCTGACTTACAATTGTAAGGTACTCTAGGGGACACACGACCATGCAACATAGCCGTGTGTCGCACATGACTGAGACACATGCCCGTGTCTCTGCCCGTGTGGACAAAAATAGGCCATTTGAATATCCAATTTGCCACCCCAATTGGGTTAAACCTACAAGCACCAAACCAAGCATGTTTGCACAACATTTTATAACCAATTCACAACTAAAACATAAGCCATTCATGACATATCATTGCCAACCAAATTCCATGCTCATAAATCTTACTAATTTATGTCTAAACATAAGACAAAAGCATATCAAAACATATAGTTTTGTAATCTCCAAGCATACAACCAAATATCATACCAAAACCTTACCAAATTGACCATTTCTTTGGCCAACCAAAAACATATCACCATTGCACAATAGCATCACATATCATATACCATTATCAAACTATAAGTTCAAACACAAACTAGCCATATCACATGTTATGGTATAACATTACAAAACATATCCAAAGTACTTCTAGTCTATACATGTCATAGTTTACTATATACAATTTTTAAAAGGTACCAAAAACGAGATTCAATACTGTGGTGACGATCCTCAATGATCCCCGAGTTCACAGTAGCTTTGATATCTATAAAACAATACAAACACACACAAGGTAAGCTTTCAAAAGCTTAGTAAGCCATATACAAATAAACTTATCATTTAAAGTATATAAACATAATCAAATTACTTATACTTTGTAACCAAATACCAACACAAACCTCTTGCTTCTATTCATGTTACAAATCTCAATTCATTTATACATATAACATATGTTCACATGCTTAGATCATATATAATCATTTTCTTTTATACTTACCTTTCATTCTTGAACATAATATACAATTCAAACGTACCTGAATCGGATACAATTTCACAAAGTCATCAGTTTTCTCGGAATGCCCATTTCAACCATTCAGAAATGAAAGGATACACAGATAGCTTAGAAAGTACATACAATGCCAATGTTCTAGACGTAGTAGTCTTACATGTAATCAAACATCGATGCCACTATCCCAGACAGGTTCATACACGAGATCAGATACGATGCTGATGTCCCAGACATGGTTTTACACATAAAATAAAAGTCGATGCCAACATTCCAGACGTGGTCTTACACGTAAAAAAAAAAAGTCGATGCCAATGTCCTAGACATGCTCTTACACGAAATCACATATCAGAATCCTATGTCATGATATATGTATCCTAACTATTCCTAAGGTTCGTACGGGGCTTTTCAAACGTCAGAACTTTATCGATACTTTCTCGGATGTCTCATTTTTCTCAACTTATATATTTATTAATCATAGTTCAATAGAAAATAAGCATAGATAAACCATTTCAAATACATTTATTTGTATATAGACTTACCTCGTACGAATTCAGATGGATAAAATCGATTACTCGACAATTTTTGACTTTCCTTAATCTAACTTTGTTTTCTTTAATTCTTGATCTATATAAATTCAAATTTAACTTATTCAATCACAAATTCATTCAAAACAATCCATATACACATAATTAGGGCATTTTGCAAACTAGCCCTCACATTTTCACGTTTTAACACTTTAGTCCCTAATTCACAAAATCATAAAATACATATAATTTGCATATACTCATGCTTGGCCAAATATTCATAGTACTCATTCAAGTCCACACATTTCATTTATTTCACATTTTTAGTACTTCAATTTACAATTTTCACAATTTAGCCCATTATACTCAAAATCATCAAAAATCCAAAGACAAAACATATAAACCCAACATCAAACTTTCATATTTCATCATATAACAACATAAAGCTCATGAATTCATCCATGGTACATTTCAAAATCATCATCGGAATCAAAAATTGAGGCATGGGCTTGATAGTATACAAAGAAACGATTACAAAAATGTAGAAATTATCAAAAACTGAACAAAAACGAACCTTGAATCAAAGAAGACAAAGGCCGAACCCTATCTTGGTCTTATTCTTTTCTTTAATTTTGATTTTTGGTTGAATATGAACACAAATGATTCATTTTCATGCTTTTGTTTTATTTTAATTACTTTAATAAACATTTTACCATTTTACCCTTGAATTAAAACATTAACAAACCATGTATATCAAGGTCATATATGTCCATTAACCAAGTAAATGGCATGTTAACCACATAAGGACCTCTCAAATAATAAGCCAAATCAAATAAGCACTTTTAACAAATAGCGGGCAACTTTTACATTTTACGTGATTAGGTCTGTAACATCCCGAAATAGGGCCTAAACGGAACAGTGGTTACGAAACCACAAATTCGAGGTAGAAAAATTTATTTTATTATTATTTTGAGGTCTATGATATGTTTACATGATTGTGTGAAAAGTTCGTGAAGAAATTCTATGCATAAAGTACTTAATTTGAAATTAGGGACTAAATTGAATAAATTGCAAAACTTGTGTTCTAGAAGTATTTTGCATAAAATTGAATTAGATTATTAATTAGAGGTCCTTAAAGAGTAATTTTACTAATTTCTAAGTCTATGGACAAAAATTAGGACATGGAAGGAATTTTTGAAAGTTTAGTAGTAAGGGCATTTTGGTCATTTAGTTATTAAAATGAATTAAAAACAAAATTAAAAGCCAATTTTTGTCCATCTTCTTCATTAGGACGAATTTCAAGGGTTCTCCATAGCTAGGGTTTGTTTCAAGCTTTCAAGCTCCATGGTAAGTGATTCCAAGCCCCGTTTTATTGTTCTTTACGTTTTGAGTCCCAGTGTAGCTCGATAAAGCTTATGCTAGCAATAATTTAAGTTAGGGTTCATATTTGGAAAAATACCCATAGGTGAAATTTGTGTATTTTGGTGTTTTATGATAGAATATGAGGTTTTAAATTATGTTAGACAACTTGTACTACTCGGTTTTAAGCAAAAAGAGTAAAAGGACTTAATCGGTAAAAATACCTAATAGTCATAAGTGCTTGTTAGAGTATGAATTTGATGCTGCCATAGAAGGAAAAATGACCAGCATGTCATGAAACATAAGAAAATAGGCTGAAGTTTAATTTCTGAGCTTTGGGGCAAAAGTGTAAATATGCAAAAGTTTAGGGGCAAAATTGTAATTTTGCCAAAATATGATTTTGGGTCAATTTGAATAATTTGAGTCCCAATTAGACTATATTTTAAATGATAGAGCAAGGAAAACTGAAATTCAATCTAAAATGGAGAAAATACCAAGTTGTGGACGAAATGGTAAAAGTAGCTATTTTTGCATACGAGGTAAGTTTACAGTAAATAAATGCAATATTCTTTTATTTTACATTATTATTGTAAGTTTTGAAACTCGAGAAATGAATTTTTAAGCAGCTATGACGCAGAAAAATAGTTTATTCCGAAAATTAAAATAAGTGGTTTAGAGTTGTTTAAAAGGTAAGATAAGTTTAGTAACACCTCAAGCTTGACTCCGTGTGATTTGAGGCGTGGGGGCGTTACATTTATTGGTATCGAGCGAGTTTAGTCGGTTCTCGGAATAGTTAGTGTGAGTAAATGTCTAGCTATACATGCCATACACTGTATTTTGATAGTGTGACGACTCGACAATTTTTAAATATTTTGTTTTATTATAATGGATCCCGGCGAGCTAGTGATGATGATGTAAAGTAATGCGCTTTGCTCACGCGGAAGGGGTAGCGCCATCCGAGAATAGGCTAGTAACAGATTAATCGTGGGAGGAGTGACTCGAGAAGCTCTCTTCCAAGCTTTGAATAATTGGTTTGCCGAGTTCGTTCGTGCGAATCCAGATGAGTTAGACCTCCACCCCCTCATGACTCGAGGCTACCCATGTAGCTCAAGCTTCCCGATTCTGGTACAATGATAAGAGAAAAGCCACCAGCTTGATAGAATCGGAAACAAGGGCGAGAAGAGTTCCGAGCAACAAAACATGATGATGCAGAAGAGCAAAATTTTGGTTAGAAAATACTATCAAAGTCTTTGATGAATTATCTTGTACACCAGAGAATGTATGAAATGTGTAATATCACTTCTTAGAGACTCAAACCTACTACTGGTGGAAGACACTTGTATCAGTTGTACCAAAGAAGAGGATCACTTGAGATTTCTTTCAGGGAGGAATTTCGTAAAAGTACATCATCGTGGTTTATTGACCGGAAGAGACAGGAATTCTGGAATTGAAACAAGGGAGCTCTGTGTTCTCCAAGATAGATTTGAGATCCTGGATACTATCGATTGCGAGTTAAAGAGTTAGATGTCCTGAAGGATCGCTTTCTGACTAGGTATGGTCATTATGAGTTCCTTGTGATGCCATTTGACTTAACTAATGCTCCTGCCATTTTCATGGACTTAATGAACCGAATTTTTAGACCGTACTTGGATAAGTTTGTAGTTGTGTTCATTGATGATATCTTGATTTATCCTCATGATGAGACTGAGCATGCAGAGCATTTGAGAATAGTTTTACAGATTCTGAGAGATAATCAGTTGTATGCCAAGTTTAGCAAAAGTGAGTTCAGTTACGAGAAGTTGGTTTTCTTGGACATATTGTTTCAGGTGAAGGTATTAAGGTTGATCCGAGCAAGATTTCAGCCATTGTTGATTGGAAGCCTCCTAGAAATGTATCAGAAGTTAGAAGTTTTCTTGGTCTTTCCGGATATTGTAGAGGATTTTCCATGATAGCTACCCCGTTGACAAGATTTCTGAAAAGGATATCAAGTTTGAATGGATTGAGAAGTGTCAACAGAGTTTTGACAAGTTAAAAGCATTATTGACTAAAGCTCCTGTTTTAGTACAACCAGAACCAGGTAAGGAGTTTGTGATTTACAGTGATGCGTCCATGAATGGACTTGGTTGTGTACTTATGCAGGAAGGGAAGGTAATTGCTTATGCCTCTAGATAGCTAAAGCCACATGAGAAGAACTATCCGATACATGATTTAGAGCTAGCTGCCATTATTTTTGCATTGGAGATTTGGAGACATCATTTGTACGGTGAGAAGTGCCACATATTCACTGATCACAAAAGTTTGAAATTGAAGCAAAGAAGATGGCTAGAGTTGATTAAAGATTATGAGCTAGTGATTGATTATCACCCAGGGTATGTGTACCGAAGAATGATGAGCTTATTCGAAAGATCTTACAGGAAGCACATAGTAGTTTTTTTTGTCTATTCATCCAGGTAGTACAAAGATGTATAATGATTTGAAGAAAATGTACTGGTGGGTAGGAATAAAAAGGGACATTTCAGAGTTTGTTTCTAGATGTTTGATCTGTCAGCAGGTAAAGGCCGAACATCAGGTACCTTCAGGTTTATTGCAGCCTGTGCTAGTCCCTGAGTGGAAATGAATCGAGTTACTATAGATTTTGTGACAGGATTGCCGCTTTACAGAGAAAGAAAGATGCGATATGGGTTGTGATTGATAAGTTAACGGTCGGCTCATTTTATCCCAGTTCGTATGGATTTTTCACTTGACAAGTTGGCCGAGTTGTATATTTCGAGATAGTCGGACTACATGGGGTAGACGAGGCTACATGGGAACTCAAGAGGCTATGCAGAAAAACAGTACCCAAATCTCTTCACAGTAAGATTTTCTGGGGACGAAAATCCCTAAAGGGGGGAGAAATGTAACATCCTGAAATAGGGCCTAAACGGAATAGTGGTTGCGAAACCACAAATCTGAGGTAGAAAAATTTATTTTATTATTATTTTGAGGTCTATGATATGTTTGCATGATTGTGTGAAAATTTCGTGAAGAAATTCTATGCATAAAGTACTTAATTTGAAATTAGGGACTAAATTGAATAAATTGCAAAACTTGTGTTCTAGAAGTATTTTGCATAAAATTGAATTATATTATTAATTAGAGGTCCTTAAAGAGTAATTTTACCAATTTCTAAGTCTATGGACAAAAATTAGGACATGGAAGGAATTTTTAAAAGTTTAGTAGTAAGGGCATTTTGGTCATTTAGTTATTAAAATGAATTAAAAACAAAATTAAAAGCCAATTTTTGTCCATCTTCTTCATTAGGACGAATTTCAAGGGTTCTCCATAGCTAGGGTTTGTTTCAAGCTTTCAAGCTCCATGGTAAGTGATTCCAAGCCCCGTTTTTAATGTTCTTTACGTTTTCGGAGTCTTGGTAGCTCGATAAAGCTTATGCTAGCACTAATTTAAGTTAGGGTTCATATTTGGAAAAATACCCATAGGTGAAATTTGTGTATTTTGGTGTTTTATGATAGAATATGAGGTTTTAAATTATGTTAGACAACTTGTACTACTCGGTTTTAAGCAAAAACGAGTAAAAGGACTTAATCGGTAAAAATACCTAATGGTCATAAGTGCTTGTTAGAGTATGAATTTGATGCTGCCATAGAAGGGAAAAATGACCAGCATGTCATGAAACATAAGAAAATAGGCTGAAGTTTAATTTACGAGCTTTGGGGCAAAAGTGTAAATATGCAAAAGTTTAGGGGCAAAATTGTAATTTTGCCAAACTATGATTTTGGGTCAATTTGAATAATTTGAGTCCTAATTAGACTATATCTTAAATGATAGAGCAAGGAAAACTGAAATTCAAGCTAAAATGGAGAAAATACCAAGTTGTGGACGAAATGGTAAAAGTAGCTATTTTTGCATACGAGGTAAGTTTACAGTAAATAAATGCAATATTCTTTTATTTTACATTATTATTGTAAATTTCCAGCATTTATATACTTATTTTATGAGAATATTTAAAGTCAAAGTGACAGAGAAAAAGCATTAGGAAGCCCCGCTTTGAACCTTAGGAATGTTAGGATATTGGGGTTGACAGGACAGATGACAGACGAGAAATGAGCCATGTAAGTCCATATCAGATATACGGCTTTGGAGACAGGAATGAGCCATGTAAGCCTATATTAGATATATATATATGGCATTGGAGGCGGGAATAATTCATGTAAGTCCATGTCGAAGACATGGCATTGGCAGATATTGATAGGCAGAACGACCCGGTATCCTTAGTATTCCGAGTGGTTCAATGGGTCATTGTACACGTTAAATTACAGTGAATTATCAGCAAAAGGGAAGGTAGATTATATTTATGAATAGTGAAAGGTCAGGTAAGAAAGAAGGTAAGTAAGTAAAGAAAAAGGTAGAAAATGAGAAGTAAAGAAAGTTTATGAGGCTAGGTGACATTATGTATAATTATTCATTATGTTGAATGTTGTAATTTATTTGCTTGTAAGCTTACTAAGCCTAGTGCTTACTCTCTTTATTTTCTTTTTCTTATAGTTTTTATCTAGCCACTCGGGGATCGAAGGAAACATCAGAGACCCGATCACACTATCGAAGGAATCACATTGGTATAGTTAGACGTTTAGTTTTGTGTATGGCATGTATAGGAACTTGGTTTCTTTTGATATGATATGATTAATGAATGATGTGTAAATACTTGCTAGTGATTAGCTAATAGAATGGCTGATGATATACATGTTTAATTGTATGTATGAATAAGTAGTAACTATCACATGAAAACTAAGAAAAATGTGAAAGTAACTTAAAAACAGATTCAAGTATCAGAAATAATGTGATTTTGAAAAATCACTAAAAATCGTAGAGACATGGTTTGATGGTGAATAATATATGAAATTAAAGCTTATTATGTCTATTTTCTTATGGAATAAGCAAAACAGGTAAAGATATTATATTTTATGAGATATCTGAGTTTTAGTGAAACAGGGTCAGAGAAAATTCTAGATCCCCTGTTTCAACTTTAGAAATTCACCATAAATTTTAAAAAAATAATCAGGTGGTTTAATTTATATGGTTAGAATATTATTGAATCTAGTTTTAATAGAAACAAACGGTATAGTTATATTAATTTTGTATAGGGAGAAAAGTGGTTCGTAGTAAGTAGAGGTGAGTGCAGTCGAATTCTAAAACAGGGGTAACTTTAACTAATAAACTGTACTAATTGGATAAGTCAAAAATTCTAGAAAAAATTTAGCAGATAGATATATGAGTCTAGTTTCAGGAAAAATTTACGGATCTTAATTTCAAGTTTTGAAACTCGAGAAATGAATTTTTCAGCAGCTATGATGCAGAAAAACAGTTTATTCCGAAAATTAAAATAAGTGGCTTAGAGTTGTTTAAAAGGTAAGATAAGTTTAGTAACACCTCAAGCTTGACTCCGGTGACGGTTTCGGGCGTGGGGGCGTTACAAGGTCCTTTTTATCAAGTTAAGCACACAAATGATCAAATTTTAATGCAAAACTTTCACACATGCTAATTCACATATCATAAACATGGAAAATAATATTTAAATATTTTTTTGACTCAGATATGTGGTACGAAACCACTATTCCAACTAGGGTCTAAACTGGACTGTTACAGAAAGAAAGATTGAATCAGTACCAGTTGTGTGCGAGTATTCGGATGTGTTTCTTGAAGAATTGTCGGGTTTGGAACCTATCCAAGAAGTAGAGTCTGGTATTGATTTAGTGCCGGGGACGACTTCAATATCGATAGGTCCGTATAGAATGGCACCTACTGAATTAAAAGAATTGAAGGTTCAGTTGCAAGAGTTGACAGATAGAGGTTTCGCGCGACCGAGTTTCTCTCCCTGGGGTGCACCAGTTTTATTTGTGAAAAAGAAAGATGGAACTATGAGAAAGTGTATTGACTATAGATAACTCAATAAGGTGACTATAAAGAATAAATATTCGTTGCCATGGATTGACAACCTGTTCGATCAACTGAAAGGGGCTACAGTGTTTTCAAAGATAGATTTCAGATCAGGCTACTATCAATTACGAGTTAAAGACTCTGATGTGCCAAAGACTGCTTTTCGAATGAGGTACGGACACTATGAGTTTTTAGTTATGCCTTTTGGACTCACTAATGCACCTACTATTTTCATGGATTTGATGAACTAGATCTTCAGACAGTATTTGGATCGGTTTGTAGTTGTGTCCATAGATGATATTTTGATCTATTCCCATGATGAAATCGAGCACGAACATCTAAGGCTTGTGTTACAGACTTTATGAAATAAAGAGTTGTATGGAAAGTTCAGCAAATGTGAATTTTGGTTACGTGAAGTCAGTTTTCTGAGACATGTTGCACTAGCATAAGGTATTCGAGTTGATCCAAGTAAAATTTTGGCTATACTTGATTGGAAACCTCCAAAAAATGTTTCTGAAATCTGAAGTTTTCTGGGACTTGCTGGTTACTACAGACGATTCGTGAAAGGTTTCTCTATGATTGCAACCCCAATGATGAAGCTAGTACAGAAAGATATTAAGTTTGAGTGGTTAGAAAAGTGCCAAAAAAGTTTTGATCAATTGAAAGCCCTTTTGACCGAAGCTTCAGTGCTAGTTCAGCTAGAATCGGGTAAAGAATTTGTTATTTATAGTGATGCATCTTTAAATGGTTTGGGCTGTGTGTTAATACGGGAAGGCAAAGTCGTAGCTTATGCTCGAGACAGTTAAAGCTGCATGGAAAGAACTATTTGACACACGATCTGGAATTGGCAGCTATTATGTTTGCATAGAAAATATGGTGTCACTATCTGTTCGATGAAAAATGTCATGTTTTTACTGATAAAAAAAGTTTGAAAAATTTGATGACTTAGGAAGATCTGAATTTGAGATAGTGATGATGGTTAGAGTTGCTAAAAGATTATGAGCTTGTGATTGACTACCATCTGGGAAAGGCTAATGTTGTTACTGATGCTCTAAGCTGAAAATCACTGTTTGCTTTGCGTGCAATGAATGTGCATATGGCTATGTCTCATGATGATTCGATTATAGCTGAGTTAAAAGCAAGACCGTTATATATTCAATAGATTTGTGATTATCAAAAACTTGATAATGATTTGTTAGCAAACCAGGCCAATGTGATTTGAATGTGGATTTAGAGTTTCGAGTTGATGCTGAGGGTTGTCTAAGGTTCAGAAACCAAATATGCGTTCTGAGAAATCCAGAGTTGATTTAGATGATTTTGAATGAAGCTCATAATAGTTGATTATCTGTTCACCTGGGTAGTACGAAAATGTATAATGATATAAAACATCTTTATTGAGGTATGGTATGAAATGAGACATTTCTGACTTTGTTTTGAAATGTTTAGTCTGTCAGCAAGTAAAAGCCGAGCATGAAGTACCTTTTGGATTGCTTCAGCCGATCATGATACCTGAGTGGAAATGGGACAAAATCACAATTGAATTTGTATCCAGTCTACCGTTGACACCGAGCAAGAAAAATGGGATCTGGGTTATTGTGGATAGATTGACTAAATTGGCTCATTTTGTTCCGGTTCGCACATATTACTCGCTTGATAAGCTAGTTGAATTGTATGTTTCTCAAATTGTGAGATTGCAAGGAGTACCTATTTCTATTGTTTCGAATAGAGATCTGATGTTTACATCGCGATTTTGGAAGAAACTGCAAGGCGCACTAGGTACAAAATTACATTTCAGCACTACTTTCCATCCGCAGACAGATGGTCAGTCTGAACGAATCATTCAGATACTTGAGGATATGTTGAGATGTTGCATTCTCGAGTTTGAAGGTATGTGGGAATGATACTTACCTTTAATTGAATTTGCGTACAATAATAGTTTTCAATTAAGTATTAAAATGGCACCTTACGAGGCTTTATACAGTCGTAAATGTCGTACACCATTGTATTGGATTGACCTCTGTGAAAATAAGTTACACGGGGTCAATTTGATCAAAGAGACTGAGCAGAAAGTAAAAGTGATTCGCAAAAGTTTGAAAACAGCGTTAGATCATCAGAAATCGTGTGCTGTCTTGAAATGAAAAGATATAAAGTTTCAGATCGGGGACAAAGTATTTTTGAAAGTCTCACCGTGGAAGAAAATACTTAGATTCGGTCATAAAGGCAAATTGAGTCCAAGATTTATTGGGCCGTATGAGATTATAGTGCGTATCGGGACGGTTGCGTACAGACTATTGTTGCCACATGAGTTAGAAAGGATCCATAATGTGTCCCATGTTTCGATGCTTTGTAGATACCGATCTGATCCCTCACATGTGATTAACCCGTCAGAGATCAAGATTAAGTCTGATATGACATATGAGGAAGAACTGATTCATATTCTGGCTCGAGAAGTTAACGAATTGCGAAATAAGAAAATTCGGTTAGTGAAAGTACTGTAGCATAAACACAGAGTAGAAGAGGCAACATGGGAGCCAGAAGATACAATGAAATAACGTTATCCGAACCTATTCACCGATAAGATTTTCAGGGATGAAAATCTCTAAGGGGGAGAGTTGTAACAGCTCGATTTAGACCCTATTCGAAATGGTGGTTTTGAGACCATGAATCCGAGTTAGAAAAATATTTTAAAATTATTTTCTGTGTTTATTATGTGTGAATTTATATCTGTGAAATTTTCGTGTTTTAATTTGACCGTTTGAGTGTCTAATTTAATAAAAGGGATTAATCGCATAAAATAGAAAATTTATGGTTTAATTTGTAAGGGCCGAATTGTTGTTATCTTTATTGCATGAGGTATTTATGTTGCAATATTACCATTGGAGTTAGTGATGGACGGTTGTGGCCTAAATATATATGTTTTAGTTATTAAATTATAAAGGTTAAATTTGTAAAATGTTAAATAATATATGTTATAATAAAACATAAAATTAAAAGCCATGCATCTTGTTCATACTTGTGACCGAAAATTGAGAAAGAAAGAAAAGAAATAAAGCTTAGGGTATACGGCCATTGTTGAGCTTGATTAAGGTATGTAACTAGCTCAGTTTTTGATAATTTTTACGTTTTTGAGATCGTTGCAGTGTAATGTACAAAGCCCATGTTTGAATTTCTGATTTTAATAAATATTTTGAGTTATGCTGATACGAACCTGGTCGTATCATGGTTTGACACAACTCGACAACATCTAGCATAGCCTAAATTCGAGGGGCCCAAGTTCAAAATGAAGCCTGATCTTAATTTCAACGAGCTCAATTCAGCTTGATTATAGCTCAATGAGCTCGTTTGTTCGTTTTGAGTTTATTTTAATTCTTGCGTTTATGTTGCTGGAATAAACTTATTTAGTTAAATTAGTTAATTAGTTTTCAGTGCATAAATAATTTCAAAGTTGATATTTAATAATTTTAGTTAAGTTTGTTAAGCTTAATACATGTTTTAATATGTTTTTTTTCCCTACATCTTTTTAATGTGTTTAGAATCTGGTCATTTAATTAGCTTAAATATGTTTTAGTGAGTGTGTCTTAGCCTAGACATGTTTTAAATGTGTCTTGGAGTTAGTCGAATTTAATTGTGTCAACATTAGGACATGTTTTAAATTTTTTTTGCTACAGCCATTTAATTTGTCTTAGTTGTGTCCTAGGCTGCTGCTAATTCAATGGGTCAGGAATAGGACATAATTAATTGTTTTGTCCAGCCGAATTTAATTTGTCTTGGCTACTGACGATTTTAATATATGTGTTAAATATGTCTTGACTGAATTTATTTGTTGCTTTTAGATAATCAATTCAGCTGAACAGCTAGCTTAATGGCAAAGGTAGCATTGAAGATAAGCATGCATGAGACGACATTTATTAAAGTGCTGCTGGTTTCTCTTTTCCCATACATGGGACGCTATTAAAGAGCTGCTGACTTTTCTTCCTTTTTTTGTAGGTGACCATTTGTGCAACTCAATGGACAAGGAGCCAGAATTAAAGGCAAGCTGCTATTTTGAGTGTCCTTAGGTGCTTTCCTCATAGAGATCAAAGGCCAATAGTTGGCTGCAATAATTCCTTCAGCTAGGCTGCTCACATTCGGCAATTGGCCATCCATTAACCAAGACGTAACTAAAGCTCCAAGTAAGGTGATGCATGCCTAGTGCAACCAATATTCGGCCAGATTCATTTGGGAGGCTAATAAATTGCCCAAATAGCTCATTTAAGTCCATGACTCTCCAAATAATCAAGGCTACACATTAATTTCATTCATTCCCTCCTGGCTGAACCTAATGAAGATAATTCAGCTCATTTCAGATCCTTTACTTAATGTCAATAATTCAGCTGATTGGAAACACCAAGAGATAGTCCATTGGCATCCTTAAGGCTGCTAGAACTTTCAAAGAAGCTGCCAAGAAATTTCTAAGAAACTTTAGCTTATTAAGCTAAATTTTAAATGTCTATTTAGTTCCTTTTTGTGACTATTCGGCTGGGCTTTCTCCTAGGCCTATAAATACTTGTTTTAGCTGATTGTAAAGGACTTTTTTCCAACTTATGAAATATCATTTTCTTGTGAGAATTTTCAATTCTCTTAATTCACTTTAGGACTGATCTGACTTATCGGGATTTGTTCTCGTGGCGTTTATCTTTCCTTTGTTTTATCCCAAACTTGTCACCTCTGGTATGGCATTCGAATTATATCTTTGGTTCTTAACTCTCTATAGTTAGCGGGTCAAGATCTTCTTATCAACCTAAGTGCCTATTTTGAGACTAGGGTCGGCAATCGCTATTGTTGTTTCATTCTCTGGCCTTAGCCATCCATCTCCTCCTACCATCCTATCACTTCGCCATTCATCCAAAAACTTTACTTATCAAAGTAATTAGCCTAATTTTATCCACCATTCTTCTAAGCCATTTTCACCTCTTTGCTTAAGCCTACTTTCTATCCATTTTTAGCTTTTTTTCGAAACGAGCCAAAACTTACCCAATTTATCAATCGGGCAACTCATACGACTAAAATCACTCTCGAGGCGAGTTTGTATCATATGCCATTGATGAATAATTAAGATTTGTAATGTTAGTTGATGAATTATGAAAGATATGTTTTGGATTAATAAGTATTGTATTGAAATTTTTGATGATTTTGAGTAATTAGGACTAAATTACAAAAATAATAAAATTGAGGGACTAAAATGTAAAATAAATGAAATGTATGGGCTTGTATGAACATGGGTAGCATTCAGCCTAAGCATGGTTTGTGCAAATTTTGTATGTTTTGTGTTTTCTGCAATTTAGACTAAATTGTAAAAAGTGTTAAATGTCAAGGGTAAAATGGTAATTTGCCCATTGATGTGTTTTTGGACTAAATTGAATGAAATTATGTTTGAATGAGTGTAATTTGAATATGTTTCGATCAATAACCAAAGAAATCAGATTTGAATCGGGAGAAAACCAAAGTTGTCGATTAGTCGTCCAGTTCTAATTATCGTTGTCCGAGGTAAGTTTATAAGCAAATAGATGTTATTTATTTGATTAAATATGAACTATATATGCTGAAATTAATAATGTGATAATATATATGTGGAAGCCGAATATGTATAAGATTGAAATCTATGTGTACGAGTTCGATTCGACCGAGTTACGATGTCTGAAAGCCCATACAAACCTTAGGAATAGCTAGGATACATATGTCATGACATAGGATTTCTGATATATGTTCTCGTGTAAGTTCACGTTTGGGACGTTGGCATCAATATGTGATTACGTGTAAATCTTGTCTGGGATAGTGGCATCGATATGTGATTACATGTAAGACCACGTCTGGAACGTTGGCATTGTACGATATGTGTGATTATTCGAGTATCCTATTCAATTCTGAATGGTCCAATAGGAAATGATAAGTTATGGTCAAATGTGTAAATCTAGCTAAAGTGATCAGGTATGAGATAGTTGATTTCTTATTTGAAAATAAGGTAAGTTGGTTATTTGATATGTGATGTAAATTACACATTATGCTAATGTAAATATATGTGTATTTGTGAAGTATATTTGGCCACATGATATGTATAAATACGAGATATTAAAGTTTGATTCAAGAGTATCTGCTTATGAATGTATATATATATTCGATTATATAATGGTACTATGGTTTTGAAATTGAATGTTTCTTTGATAATAGATACATGTATAATCGGTCAAGGTAAATTTTACATATGAAAGTATATATTGTAAATGAAATTTTGAGCTTGAAATTAAATGTGATTATGATAGCATAAATTGGTTTGGTTAAATTGAGTTGATATTGTCATTGAGTTACTTATTTGCTTATGACTTACTAAGCTATGATAGCTTACTCTGTGTGTATGTTTGCTTTTGTTTTATAGATTTTGGAGTTTAGTTACGAGCTCAGGGATCGTCAACAAAGTCTATCACACTATCAAATGTTTTCGGTACTTTACAAGCTGAATTTCGAACCTATGGCATATATAGGCTAGATTATATTTGGATATGTTAGATTTTGGTTGTTATTAAGCCAGGCAAAAATGGCTAATGTGTTATGTAAGTATATGAAATTTTGGTCAAGTTTATATGTGTCGTATGCATTGAAAGTGGTTGATGGTTTTTGATGTGGTTTGGTTGATTTAGTTAAAGTTTAAATATATATATATGTATTATGATTGCCTTGATAATGATGTTAAAGTTTGTGATTTTTAGTCATGTAATTGGCTTATATTGAAAGTATATCTCAAGGTATATATGTTTGATGTAACAGCCCGGTTTAGACCCTAGTTGGAACAGTGGTTACGGGAACACAAATTTGAGATCAAGAAAAGAGGAATTCAGATTTAGATCAAGGGAAATCAAAGGTTATTGAGTAAATGATCTGAATCATCAATTCCGAGTACAAGTGTTATAAAACTAGCTCGGATCTGAGGATCCTTAGCGACTCATTCAAACTATCGGACATCTATTTTGGTACTATTTTGGGAGTTTTATATATGGTATAAGGCATGTATAGGCTAGGAGTATTTGGATATGTTTTGTAATGTATATATATCATGCCATGTGATATGGCTAGCTTGTGTTTGAACTTATGGTTGGTAAATGATATATGATATGTGATGCAAATGTGCCATTGTGATGTGCTTTTGGTTGACCAAAAAAAATGGTTAATTTGGTATGGTTTTGGTATAAGATTTGATTGTATGTTTGAGATTATGAAATCATATATTTTAGTATGTTTATGGCTTATGGAAGGACATGAATTGGTATGAGTTACAAGCATGAATTTGTTGTTAATGTTATGACATAAATGATGTATGTTTTGGTATTGAAATTGGCTGAAATTATAGTGTAAATATGCTTGGTTTGATGCTTTTAGGTTTGACCCAAATAGGGTGGCAAATTGGCTATTCAAATGACCTATTTTTGTCCACACGGGTAGAGACACAGGCATGTGTCTCAGCCGTGTGTGGCACACGGTTATGTTGCACAGCCATGTGTCCCCTGGGGTACCCTACAATTGTAAGTCAGGCTTGAACACGGCGGCCAAGGCACACGGGTGTGTGGCTAGCCATGTGACCCAAGTCAGTTTCGACCACGGCCAAGGCACATGGGTGTGTCTTGTGGCCGTGTGAATAAGTCAATATGTATGCTCTGTTTTGACACGACCTAGACACATGGGCGTGTCTAATGCCATGTGAGGCACACGGCCTGTTCACACGGGCATGTGACCTATTCATCTTTGAAAAATGTTTAAGTTTTAAAAAATTTTGTATGAGCTCAATTTAGTCCCGAACCCATTCTAATGTATGTTTTGGGTCTCGATGACCTATATAAGGGACTCTATGATAATGTTTGACCTTTGATGCTATGATGTTTGTGAAATGAATGCTAATTGTTCTGAATGTCTGGTAATGCCTTTAACCCTAATTCGGTGATGGATACGGGTTACGGGTGTTACATTTTATTGGTATCAGAGCTATGGTTTAGTCGGTTCTAGGACTACCATAGCGTATGTGAATCTAGCTATACATGCCATATATATGAATTTTGATTGTGTGATGATTACTGATAGTTAAAATGTGTTTTTCATATAGCAAATGGATCCAAAACGAGCAATAGCTGATGATGTTGAGAGCAATGCGCCTACTCCCGCTCAAGGGACAGCGTCGACTGAGTCTAGGCCGATATCTAGTAGTCTGGGAGGAGAGGCTAAGCAAGCCTTCTTCCAAATGATGACTGAGTGGTTCACAGAATTCATATGCACGAATCTGGCTGCTCAACAATCTCCACCCCCACCTGTTCCTCAACAAGTTCCAATTGTGCCACAAGTAATAGATCAGATTCGACTGAATAAGCCACTCGTTGATAAGATTCGTAAACACAGGGCTGAAGAGTTTTGAGCTACGATTGATGATGATGCCGAGAGGGTTGAGTTCTGGCTTGAGAACACTATCTGAGTATTCGATGAGTTGTCATGTACTCTAGATGAATGTATCAAATGTGTAGAATACTTGCGTAGAGATAATGCTTATCGCTAGTGAAAAATGTTGACATTGGTGGTTCCTAGGGAAGGAGTTACTTGGGAATTCTTTCAGACCGAGTTTCAAAAAAAGTACATAAGCCAGAGATTTCTCGATCAGAAAAATAAAGAATTTCTAGAACTAAAATAGGGTCGGATGACTGTAACAAAATACGAAAGAGAATTTGTACGTTTGAACAAGTATGCTCGAGAATAAGTGTCTACTGAAGAGATTATGTGCAAAAGATTTGTTGATGGATTGAACAAAGATATAAAGCTGTTAGTAGGGATACTTGAATTAAAAGAATTTGTAGTACTGGTTGAGAGGGCCTGTAAAGCTGAAGATCCCAGTAAAGAAAAAAGAAAAGCTGATTTAGAGGCTAGAGGTTTGAGGAAGCGTTCGATGAATAAATCTTATCATTCCTCGTCAAAGAAATCTAAAAATTTTAATGATTGATCGACAACTTCAGTGGGACATCAGAATAGAGATCGTGGAAAGAAATATACCAATCCTAAAGCTCAAACTGCCTCATATCGAGTGTTGGTAATGCAAAGGATAAAAATCCTAAGTGTAATCAATGTGGAAGACGGCATTTTGGAGATTGCTGGGGAAAAAGTAATAATCGAGCTTGTTATAGTTGTGGTTTTCGAGGTCACTTTATAAAAGATTGCCCAGAGTTAGCTAAAAAAGATAATGCCCAGAACATGAGGCAGAGTAACACTGTAGCTAGAGGTAGGTAGAGGTGTAACGCGAGACACTACAGCGAGATCTAATGCTAGAGCACCTGCACGAGCTTACGCTATTCCTGTTCGCGAATAAGTGTCATCTCCAGATGTTATTACTGGTTCTTTTACTCTTTATGATACTAATGTAATTACATTGATAGATCCAGTCATTCGTATATATGTGTGAATTTGGTATCCAATAAGACTTTGCCTGTAGAGTCTATTGAATTTGTAATTAGAGTATTGAACCCCTTAGGCGAGTGTGTTTTGGTTGATAAAGTATGCAAAAATTGTCCATTGATGATTCGAGATAATTACTTTCCAGCCGATTTGATGTTGTTACCATTTGACGAGTTTGACATAATCCTGGGTATGGATTGGCTAACAATGCATAATGTTGTTGTGAATTGCAAATGGAAGATGATTGATTCGAGATGTTAAAATAACGAGATTATCCATATCAAATCAGACGATATGAATGGTTTACCAATAGTGATATCTTCGATGTTAGCTCAGAAATATGTGAGAAAAGGTTATGAAGCTTACTTTACGTATGTGCTTGATAGTAAAGTGATGGAAAGAAAGATTGAATCAGTAATAGTTGTGTGTGAGTATCCAGATTTGTTTCCTGTAGAATTGTCGGGTTTACCACCAATCTGAAAGGTGGAATTTGGTATTGAGTTAGTTCTTGGAACAACACCGATTTCGATAACTCTATATAGAATGGCCACGACAGAGTTAAAAGAGTTGAAAACTTAGTTGCAAGAATTGACAGATAGAGGTTTTGCTAGTTTGAGTTTCTCTCCCTGGGGTGCACCAGTTTTATTTGTGAAAAAGAAAGACAGAACTATGAGAATGTGTATTGACTATACACAACTCAATAAGGTGACTATAAATAATATATATTCGTTGCCACGGATTGACGACCTGTTCAATCAGCTGAAAAGGGTTACAGTATTTTTAAAGATAGATTTTAGATTAGGCTACTATCAGTTGCGAGTTAAAGACTCCGATGTGCCAAAGACTGCATTCTAAATGAGGTACGGACACTATGAGTTTTTGGTTATGCCTTTTAGACTTACTAATGCACCTACTATTTTCATGGATTTGATGAACCGGATCTCCAGACAGTATTTAGATCAGTTTGTGGTTGTGTTCATATATGACATTTTGATCTATTCTCGTGATGAAACTGAGCATGCAGAACATCTAAGACTTGTGTTACAGACTTTACGAGATAAACAATTGTATGCAAAGTTCAATAAATGCAAGTTTTGGTTACGTGAAGTCAGTTTTCTGGGACATGTTGTATCAGCATCGGGTATTTGCGTTGATCCGAGTAAAATTTTAGCTATACTTGATTGGAAACCTCCGAAAAAATGTTTCTGAAGTCCAAAGTTTTCTAGGACTTGCTGGTTACTATAGACGATTTGTGAAAGGTTTTTATATGATTGCAACCCCGATGACAAAGCTAATATAGAAAAATGTTAAGTTCGAATGGTCAGAAAAGTGTCGAAAAAGTTTTGATTAGTTAAAAGTCCTTTTGGCCGAAGCTCTAGTACTAGTTCAGCCAGAATCGGGTAAAGAATTTGTTATCTATAGTGATGCATCTTTAAATGGTTTGGGTAGTGTGTTAATGCAGGAAGACAAAGTCATAGCTTATGCCTTGAGACAGTTAAAGCTGCATTAAAAGAACTATCCAACACACGGCCTAGAATTGGCAACTATTGTGTTTGCATTGAAAATATGGTGTCATTATTTGTTCGGTGAGAAATGTCATGTTTATACTGATCACAAAAGTTTGAAATATTTGATGACTCAAAAAGATCTGAATTTGAGACAGTGTCGATGGTTAGAGCTATTAAAAGATTACGAGCTTGTGATTGATTACCATCCAGGAAAGGCTAATGTTGTTGTTGATGCTCTAAGCCGAAAATCACTATTTACTTTGTGTACAATGAATGCGTATATGGTTATGTCTGATGATGGTTTGATTATAGCTGAGTTAAAAGCAAGACCGTTATATATTCAACAGATTTGTGATTCTCAAAAAGTTGATAATGATTTATTAGCAAAACGGGGCCAAAGTGATTCAAATGTTGATTCAGAGTTTCGAGTTGATGCTAAGGGTTGTCTAAGATTCAGAAACCGAATATGTGTTCCAAGAAATCTAGAATTGATTCAGATGATTTTAAATGAAGTTCATAGCCATCGATTATCTATTTACCTGGGTAGTACGAAAATGTATAATGATCTGAAACAACTTTATTGGTGGCATGGTATGAAACGAGACATTTTTGACTTTGCTTCGAAATGTTTAGTTTGTCAGCAAGTAAAAGCCGAGCATCATGTATCTTCTGGATTACTTCAGCCGATCATGATACCTGAGTGGAAATGAGACAGAGTCATGATGGATTTTGAATCCGGTTTACCATTGACACCGAGCAAGAAAGATGCGATCTGGGTTACTGTAGATAAATTGACAAAATCAGCTCATTTTGCTCTGGTTTGCACCAATTACTCACTTGATAAGCTAGCTGAATTGTATGTTTCTCAAATTGTAAGATTACATGGGGTACCTATTTCTATTGTTTTGGATAGGGATCCGAGGTTTACAGCACAGTTTTGGAAGAAACTACAAGATGCTCTATGTACGAAATTACATTTCAACTGTAACAGTTCGGTTTACACCCTAGTCAGAATAGTTGTTTCGGAACCACATATCTGAGTCAAAAAATATTTAAATATTATTTTCTGTGCTTATGGTATATGAATTAGCATGTGTGAAAGTTTCGTATTAAAATTTGATCATTTGTGTGCATAATTTGATAAAAAGGACCTAATCGCGTAAAATGTAAAAGTTGCCAGCTATTTGTTAAAAGTGCCTATCTGATTTGGCTTATTATTTGAGAGGTCCTTATGTGGTTAATATTCCATTTATTTGGTTAATGGACATATATGACCTTTATATACATGGTTTGTTCATGTTTTAATTCAAGGGTAAAATGGTAAAATGTTTATTAAAGTAATTAAAATAAAACAAAAGCATGAAAATGAATCATTTATGTTCATCTTCAACCGAAAATCAAAATAAAAGAAAAGAATAAGACCAAGCTAGGGTTCGACCTTTGTCTTCTTTGATTCAGGGTTTGTTTTTGTTCAGTTTTTGATAATTTCTACGATTTTGTAACCGTTGCTTTGTATACTATCAAGCCCATCCTCAATTTTTTTATTTTGATAATGATTTTGAAATGTACCATGGATGTATTCATGAGATTTATGTTATTATATGATGAAATATAAAAGTTTGATTGTAACACCCCTATCCCGTAACCGACATCGAAATAGGTAAGGGGAGTCACCAGACAGACAAAGCATTATAGAACAACACAGATTCACCGATATGATATAACATTAATACAATTGCATTCATCCACAATTCAACCATTAAGATAGTCTACAAGACCTAAAACATACATTTAGGGAAGGTCGGAACTAAACCGAACCCATTCAAGATTTTCAGAACTCAAACAAACTTTTCAAAACTAACAAAGTCACACGCTCGTGTGACTAGGCCGTGTGACTCACACGAGCAAAACACACGCCCATGTGGTCCAACCGTGCCAAAAATAGGTCCTATACTGACTTTTTAACACGGCCAACAGACACGGCCGTGTGCCATGACCGTGCAAAATTTAGCTAGCTACTGACTTTTTCACACGGCCACAAGGCACGCCCGTGTTCCCTGACCGTGTGGCACAATGTAGGCTTGGTTTAAGCCAATTTGCCACCCATTAAAGGTCTAATCTCACAAGCATTAATAAGCAACAATTACCCCCAACATTTCTAGCCAATTCCATGCTCAAAGATGACCAAAACACCTTAGAATATAACACATTTTAAAACATACATCAAAACTATGCACAAACATATCATTTGTTAGCCAAATTCAAATGGCATAACTTTTACATACATATCAACTAACCCATTCTAGCCTATACATGCCATACTTAAGAATATGTACATTTCCAAAAGTACCAAAAAAAGTTCGATGGTGTGATGACGATCCTCGACTATCCCGAGCCTTTAGTAGCAACGATAACTATAAAACAGACAGAAATCATACAGAGTAAGCTACAAAGAGCTTAGTAAGCCAAACACAATTGGTCTAATTACTAAAGCATATATATATACTACAGAACAACAATAAGAATTCATAGCCATTTCACAAAGTTGTTCATAAACTTAACCATACTCATTTGCTTGTATGCATATCATTTTCATTTCCATGATTCCGAACCTACTTCGCATTCGCTATTTCAAAAAACTGAGTCTTTTATATTCAGAAATTAAGTACGATACAAACATACCTATATAGATTATGTATTTCAAATATTCATTTTCATAACTCATACCTTATCATCAGATGGTTCAAAAATGATACAGATATTCATAAACGAGTACAATATCAATGTCCCAGACATGGTCTTACATGTTATTTAGTATCGATGCCTCTGTCCCAGACAGGGTCTTATACGAAATCAGATACGATGCCGATGTCCCGAACATGGTCTTACATGTAAATTTCAAATCGAGGCCTATGTCCCAGACACGGTCTTACACGATAATTCAGATCAATACCAACGTTCTTTTATCAGGCTCTCAAGGTTTTCTGATCTAAGTCTAATTTTCTTTGATCTTGATCTAATACAATACAAATTCAACCATTCAATCATTCATTTCATTCAATTTAATCCCTATACATATATTTTTGGGCACTTTTCACTTCAGCCCTTACATTTTCACACTTTGACAACTTAGTCCATTTTTCACCAAATCACAATTATGCAAAATTCACCAAAACTATAGCTTGACCGATTATACATGGCTTCCATACAAGTCCAATTAACACATTAAATTCATAATTTAGTCTTTCAAAACCCCATTTTCACAAATTAGCCCAAATAGCTCATTTCACCAAAATTCAAGAACAAAACATGAAAATCTAACATATATCTTTCATAACCCATATAATAGCACTACCAAGCTCATGTAATCATCAATGGCACATTTCATAATCTTCAACAAAAATAGAGATTTAGACATGGGTTTTGAAGAACACAAAGCAACGATCACAGAAACGCAGAAATTATCAAAAACCAAGCAAAATGGACTAACCTATTTACTCTTGCAAGGGCCGAAAGTTTTAAAGCTTAAATGGCTTCTTCTTTCTCCCAAATTCGGCTGAACAAGGTGAAAGTACATCACTTTCATGTTTTCATTTTATTATTATAACTTAAATAATCATTTTTCCCGTTATGCCTTTTGTTATATAATTATCCATTCACCTAATACATGTCCAACATTGTCCATTTAATATAGCAATGGTCTATTTGCATCTTAAGGACATTGATCATAAAAGCCAAGCCAAAAAGGTGCTTTATCATCTAGTACTCAACTTTTACACTTTTCGCGATTTAATCCTTTTTCATAAATAAGCATAGAAACAGACAAATTAAATCACAGAAATTTCACAGATATAAATTCACATATCACAAACACAGAAAATAATATTAAAATATTTTTCACAATCGGATTTGTGGTCCTGAAACCAATATTTCGACTAGGGTCAAAACCAGACTGTTACAATTCTCCCCCCCTTAGGGATTTTCGTCCCTGAAAATCTTACCGTTAAACAGATTCGGATATTGTTGTTTCATTGCATTCTCAGGCTCCCACGTAGCCTCTTCTACTCTGTGTCTATGCCACAGTACTTTAACTAATGGAATTCTCTTATTACGTAATTCTTTAATCTCACGAGACAGAATTCGAATCGGTTTTTCTTCATAAGTCATATCTGAATGAATTTCAATATCAGACGGAGAAATTACATGCGAAGGATCAGATCTGTATTGTCAAAGTATCGATATATGAAATACATTGTGAATCTTTTCTAACTCAGATGGTAGTCTCAATCTATAAGCAACCGGCCCAACTGGTTCAATGATTTCATACGGTCCAAAGAATCTCGGGCTCAACTTGCCCTTTTTACCAAATCGAAACAGTTTCTTCCACGGAGATACCTTCAAAAATACTTTATCATCGATCTCATATTCAATTTCCTTTCATTTTAAATCCGCATAAGATTTCTAACGATCAGAAGCAGCTTTCAAACTATCTTGGATTATTCTCACTTTCTGTTTTGTTTCTTTTATCAGATCAACACCGTAAATCTTATTCTCACTGAGCTCAAACCAGTATAATGGAGTTCTACACTTTCTACCGTATAAGGCTTCATACGGTGCCATTTTAATGCTAGATTGAAAGCTATTATTATAAGCAAATTCAATCAATGGTAGATATTGTTCCCACGTACCTTCGAACTCAAGAATGCAACATCTCAACATATCCTCAAGTATTTGAATAATCCGCTCAGATTGACCATCTGTTTGCGGATGAAAAGCAGTATTGAAATGCAATTTAGTACCAACGTATCTTGCAAACTCTTCCAGAATCGCGATGTAAATCTCGGATCTCTGTCTGACACAATCGACAATAGTGCACCATGTAGTCTAACAATATCAGAAATATAAAGCTCAGCTAACTTATTAAGTGAGAAATCAGATCGTACCGGAATAAAGTGAGCTGATTTCGTTAATCTGTCAACTACAACCTAAATCGAATCTTTCTTTCTCGGAGACAGGGGTAAACCCGAAACAAAATCCATAGTCACACGATCCCATTTCCACTCCGGAATCATAATCGGTTGCAACAGACCTGATGGTACTTGATGTTCAGCTTTAATTTGCTGATAGACCAAACATTTAGAAACAAAATCAGAAATATCTCTTTTCATTCCTGGGCACTCGTATAGTTGTTTCAAGTCATTATACATTTTCGTGCTCCCCGGATGTACTGAAAATTTACTACTATGAGCCTCATTCAAAATCATCTGAATTAACTCAGGATTCCTCGGAACACAAAGTCTATTCCTAAATCTCAAACAATCATTATTATCAACCTGGAATATAGAATCATATAGAGCTCATTTTGCTATCAATTCATTGTCAGATTTCTAAGCCTCGCAGATCTATTGTATAAACAAGGGTTTCGCTTTCAGTTTAGTACAAACCAGTGTGTTATCAGACAATACTAAATGAGCATTCATCACACGTAATGCAGACAAAGATTTCTGACTCAAAGCATCTGCTACTACATTTGCTTTGCCCGGCTGAAAATCAATAACTAGCTTGTAGTCATTTAACAATTCTAACCATCTTCTCTGCCTCAGATTCAAATCTTTTTGCATCATTAAAAACTTCAGACTTTTATGATCAGAAAACACAAGACATTTCTCACCAAACAGGTAGTGACGCCAGATTTTTAAGGTAAACACAATAGCAGCCAACTCAAGATCGTGTGTCGGATAGTTCTTTCCATGTGGCTTCAGCTGTCTCGAAGCATAAGCAATGACTTTTCCTTCTTGCATCAGAACACATCCCAGACCTATCAACGAAGCATCGCTGTAAATTACAAATTCTTTACCTGATTCAGGTTGTACTAATACTGGAGCTTCGGTCAACAAGGCTTTCAACTGGTCAAAACTGTTTTGACACTTTTCTAACCACTCAAACTGCACATCTTTCTGAAGTAACTTTGTCAACGGAGTCACAATCATCGAGAAACCTTTTACAAACCTTCTATAGTAACCAGCAAGTCCCAAAAAACTACGGACTTCAGATACATTTCTCAGAGGTTTCCAATCCATAATAGCTAAAATTTTGCTTAGATCAACTCAGATTCCAGAGGCTGACACAATATGGCCCAGAAAACCAACTTCTCGCAATCAGAATTCACACTTACTAAACTTGGCATACAGCTGTTTATCTCGCAATGTCTGTAACACTATTTTCAAATGCTAGTCATGTTCAGATTCATCTCGTGAATAAATCAATATGTCATCAATAAATACAACAACAAATTGATCTAAATACGGTCTGAAAATTCTATTCATTAAATACATAAAAATAGCAGGTGCATTCGTTAATCCAAAAGGCATAACTAAAAATTCATAATGCCCGTACCTTGTTCTAAAAGCAGTTTTTGGAATGTCAGAGTCCTTTCCTCATAACCAATAGTATCCCGATCTCAAATCTATCTTTGAAAACATAGTAGCACCTTTCAACTGATCGAATAAGTCATCGATCCTCGGCAGAGGGTATTTGTTCTTTACGGTTACTTTATTAAGCTGGCGGTAATCAATACACATTCTCATTGTGCCATCATTCTTTTTCACAAATAGAACAGGAGCACCCCAAGGTGAAAAACTCAGTCTAGCAAATCCCCTATCTGTTAATTCTTGCAACTGAGATTTCAATTATTTTAGTTCAGTCAGAGCCATTCTGTACGGAGCTATCGATATCGGAGTAGTACCAGGTACCAATTCAATACCAAACTCGACTTTTCGAATCGGAGGCAAACCAGGTAGTTCTTCAGGAAACACATCAGAAAATTCACAGGCAACAGACACTAATTCAATTTTCTTATCACCCATTTTCAAGTCTATCACATAAGCTAAATAGGCTTCACAACCTTTCTTTACATAGTTCCGTGCTTTCATTACAGATATCACAACCGGTAGTCCATTTAGATCACTAGACTCAATTTGAATTATCTCACCATTCTTACACCTTAAGTCAATGACTTTTCGCTTACAGTTCACAATAGCATCATGCAAAGTTAACCAGTCCATTACCAGAATTATATCAAATTCATCGAAAGGCAATAACATCAGATCAGCAGGAAAACAGATATCTCGAATCAATAACGGGCAGTTCTTGCAGACTTTATCAACTAAAACACTTTTGCCTAAAGGGTTCGATACTTTAACTACAAATTCAGTAGACTCTACAGGCAAAGTCTTACTATGCACTAAATTCATACAGATATAAGAATGCGTTGATCCAGGGTCTATCAATGCAATCACGTAAGTATCATAAAGAGTAAAAATACCAAGAATCACGCCCGAGATGAAGCTTTCTCACGAGCTCCTGGATAGTGCGAGTTACGCAGTGCTCGGCCTCATATCTAACAGTAGTGTCTCTAGTAGTTCTTTGATCACCACTTGTATTTCTCGTGTTTCTGGAATATCTACCTCTAGCTGAGGTGTTACTTGGTCTTAGATTCTGCACATTCTCTTGCTCAGCAGGTTCAGAACAATCTCTTATAAAATGATCCAGGGATCCACATCGGAAACAGGGCTCGATCATTCAATCTACAATTTCTGGATGTCTTTTACCACAGTGTTTACATTCAGGTCTCTCAGATCAGACATTTCCAACACTTGCAACAGAAGTAACAGGAGCTCTGGTGTTCGAATACGATCTAGCTCGATCTCGATTCGAATGCCCCACATTAGTATTTGAACAGTTTTGATCATCTCGAAATTTCTTTGACCTAGACTAAAATGATTTACTCGAAGATCTCTTTCTAGCATCTCGCGCTTCAAAATCAGCTTTTCTTTTCTCTTTACTCAATTCTTCAGCCTTACAAGCTCGCTCAATGAGCACCACCATTTCTTTAATCTCTAAAATCCCGACAAGCAGACGAATATCTTCATTTAGTCCATCCTTAAAACTTTTACACATTATTGCTTCATTAGATACACATTCCCGAGCATACTGACTCAATCTCACAAATTCCCCGTTCATATTCAGTAACAGACATACGGCCCTGTTTAAGCTCCAGAAACTCTTTACGTTTCTAATCAATGAATCTCTAACTAATGTATTTCTTCTGAAACTCAGCTTGAAAGAAATCCCAAGTAACCCGTTCATTTGGAACCACAGATATTAAAGTTTTCCACCAATGGTATGCCGTATCTCTCAGAAGTGAAAGGACACATTTAACAAATTTTTCTGGATTCAGAGACATTTCATCAAATACTCGTATCGTATTTACTAACCAGAATTTGGCTCTTTCAGTATCATCATTCATTGTAGCTAGGAACTATTCAGCCCCATACTTTCTAATCTTATGAACTGGTGGTCAACTTAACTGAATTGGATTCATAGAAGTCATGACAGGAATTTGAGAAGGATTAAGTAGGGGTGGAGGTTGTTGAACAGCCTGATTGGTTTTAATATATTAGGTGAACCAATCATTCATCATCTGATAGAAGGCTTTCTTAGCCTCACTATCACGGCTACTCGTAGCAGGTCAAGAATCATCTTGCACCGTTCCTTACACGGAGTAGGCGCATTACTCTCAACATCGTCAGCTGCAGCTCTATTGGGATCCATTGCTATATAAAAGCACATTTCAAATGTCAGGATTCATCACACTATCACAGTTTCAAACATATGGCATGTATAGCTAGACTCACATACGCTATTGAAGTCCTAGAACCGACTAAAACATAGCTCTGATACCAATTTAAGTGTAAAACCCCTATCCTGTAACTAACATCAAAATAGGTAAAGGGAGTCACTGGACAGACAAAGCATTACAAAACAACACAGATTCACCGATATCATATAACATTAATACAATTGCATTCATCCACAATTCAACCATTAAGATAGTCTACGAGACCTAAAACATACATTTAAAGATGGTCGAAACTAAACCGAACCCATTCAAGATTTTCAGAACTCAAACAAACTTTTCAAAACTGACAAAGTCACACGCCCGTGTGACTCACACAAGCAAAACACACGCCCATGTGGTCCAACCGTGCCAAAAAAAGGTCTTATACTGAGTTTTTAACACGGCCAACAGACACGGCCGTGTGCTATGACCGTGCACAATTTAGCTAGCTACTGACTTTTTCATACAACCACAAGGCACACCCATGTTCACTGACCGTGTGGCACAATGCAGGCTTGGTTTAAGCCAATTTGCCACTCATTAAGGGTCCAATCTCACAAGCATTAATAAGCAACAATTACTCCAACATTTCTAGCCAATTCCATGCTCAAAGATGACCAAAACACCTTAGAATATAACACATTTTAAAACATACATCAAAACTATGCACAAACATATCATTTGTTAGCCAAATTCAAATGGCATAACTTTTACATACATATCAACTAACCCATTCTAGCCTATACATGCCATACTTAAGAATATGTACATTTCCAAAAGTACCAAAAAGAGTTCCATGGTGTGATGACAATCCTCGACTATCCCGAGCCTTCAGTAGCAACGATAACTGTAAAACAGATAGAAATCATATAGAGTAAGCTACAAAGAGCTCAGTAAGCCAAACACAATTGGTCTAATTACTAAAGCATATATATATAGTACAGAACAGCAATAAGAATTCATAGCCATTTCACAAAGTTGTTCATAAACTTAACCATACTCATTTGCTTGTATGCATATCATTTTCATTTCCATGATTCTGAACCTACTTCGCATTCGCTATTTCACAGAACTGAGTCTTTCATATTCAGAAATTAAGTACGATACAAACGTACCTATATAGATTATGCATTTCACATATTCATTTTCATAACTCATACCTTGTCATCAGATGGTTCAGAAGCGATACAGATATTCATAAACGAGTACAATGCCAACGTCCTAGACGTGTCTTACAAGTAATTCAGTATTGATGCCTCTATCCCACACAGGGTCTTATACGAAATCAGATACGATGCCGATGTCCCGGACATGGTCTTACACGTAAATTTCAAATCGAGGCCTGTGTCATAGACATAGTCTTCCATGATAATTCAGATCAATACCAACGTTCTTTTATTAGGCTCTCAAGGCCGTCCAATGCAGATAACAGTTTATAAACACAGAAGTTAATCAACTTAACACATAAGTGTAGTTTGACTTACCTTGGAAGGATTTCGGATATAACGAGTCGACTATTTAACTATTTTGGACTTCCCCTGATCTAAGTCTGATTTTCTTTGTTCTTGATCTAATACAATATAAATTCAACCATTCAATCATTCATTTCATTCAATTTAATCCTATACATATATTTATGGGCACTTTTCACTTTAGCCCTTACATTTTCACACTTTGACAACTTAGTCCATTTTTCACCAAATCACAATTATGCAAAATTCACCAAAACTATAGCTTGACCGATTATACATGGCTTCCATACAAGTCCAATTAACACATTGAATTCATAATTTAGTCCTTCAAAACCCCATTTTCATAAATTAGCCCAAATAGCTCATTTCACCAAAATTCAAGAACAAAACATGAAAATCTAACATATATCTTTCATAACCTATATAAGAGCACTACCAAGCTCATGTAATCATCAATGGCACATTTCATAATCTTGAACAAAAATAGAAATTTAGACATGGGTTTTGAAGAACACAAAGCAACGATCACAGAAATGTAGAAATTATCAAAAACCGAGCAAAATGGACTAACCTATTTACTCATGCAAGGGCTGAAAGTTTTGAAGCTTCAATGGCTTCTTCTTTCTCCCAAATTTGGCTGAACAGGGTGAAAGTACATCCACTTTCATGTTTTCATTTTATTATTATAACTTAAATAATTATTTTTCTCATTATGCCCTTTGTTATATAATTATCCATTCACCTAATACATGTCCAACATTGTCCATTTAATATAGAAATGGTATATTTGCATCTTAAGGACCTTGATTATAAAAGCCAAGCCAAAAAGGTGCTTTATCATCTAGCACTCAACTTTTACACTTTTTGCGATTTAATCCTTTTTCATAATTAAGCACAGAAACAGACAAATTAAATCACAGAAATTTTACAGATATAAATTCACATATCACGGACACAAAAAATAATATTAAAATATTTTTCACACTTAGATTTGTGGTCCCGAAACCACTATTCTGACTAGGGTCAAAATCAGACTATTACATTGATGTTGGGTTTATATGTTATGTCTTTGGATTTTTGATGATTTTTAGATAATGGGCTAAATTGTGAAAATTTTAAATTAAAGGACTAAAAATGTGAAATAAATGAATTGTGTGGACTTGTATGATTGCTATGAATATTCGGCCAAGCATGAGTATATGCAAATTATGTGTAGTTTGTGATTTTGTGATTTAGGGACTAAATTGTCAAAATGTGAAAATGTGAGGGCTAGTTTGTAAAATGCCCTAATTATGTGTATATAGATTGTTTTGAATGAATTTGTGATTGAATAAGTTAAATTTGAATTTATATAGATCAAGAATTAAAGAAAACGGAGTTAGATTGAGGAAAGTCAAAAATTATCGTGTAATCAATTTTATCCATCCGAATTCGTACGAGGTAAGTCTATATACAAATAAATGTATTTGAAATGGTTTATTTGTGCTTATTTGCTATTGAACTATGACGAATGAATATATGAGTTGAGAAAAAATGAGACATCCGAGAAAGTATCGAGAAAGTATCAACATCTTAAAAGCCCCGTACGAACCTTAGGAATAGTTAGGATACATATGTCATGACATAGGATTCCGATATGTGATTCTGTGTAAGACCACATCTAGGACATTGGCATCGACTTCTTTTTTACGTGTAAGACCATGCTTGGGACATCGGCATCGTATCTGATTTCGTGTAAAACCCTGTCTAGGATAGTGGCATCGATGTTTGATTTCATGTAAGACCACGTCTGGGACGTTGGCATTGTATGTACTTTTCGAGCTATCCACGTATGCTTACGTTTCCTAATGGTTCAAACGGGCATTTCGAGAAAATGAATGACTTTGTGAAATTGTATCTGATTCAGGTACGTTTGAATTGTATATTATGTTCAAGAATGAAAGGTAAGTATAAAAGCAAATGATGATATCTAATCTAAGTATGTGAACATATGTTATATGTATAAATGAATTGAGATTTTGTAACATGAATAGGAGCAAGAGGTTTGTGTTGGTATTTGGTTACAAAGTATAAGTAATTTGATTATGTTTATATGCTTTAAATGATAAGTTTATTTGTATATGGCTTACTAAGCTTTTGAAAACTTACTTTGTGTGTGTTTGCATTATTTTATAGATATCAAAGCTACTGTGAGCTCGGGGATCATCGAGGATCGTCACCACACTATCGAATCTCATTTTTGGTACCTTTTGAAAGTTTTATATAGTAAAGTATGGCATGTATAGGCTAGAAGTACTTTGGATATGTTTTGTAATGTTATACCATACATTGTGATATGGCTAGTTTGTGTTTGAACTTATAGTTTGATAATGGTATATGATATGTGATGCTATTGTGCAATGATGATATGTTTTTGGTTAGCCAAAGAAATGGTCAATTTGGTAAGGCTTTGGTATGATATTTGGTTGTATGTTTGGAGATTACCAAACTATATGTTTTGATATGCTTTTGTCTTATGTTTAGACATAAACTAGTAAGATTTATGAACATGGAATTTGGTTGGCAATGATATGTCATGAATGGCTTACGTTTTAGCTGTGAATTGGTTATAAAATGTTGTGCAAACATGCTTGGTTTGGTGCTTGTAGGTTTGACCCAATTGCGGCGGCAAATTGGTTTTTGTCCACACAGGTGGAAGAGTTCCAAGCTACAACGAACGATGATGCTGAAAGAGCTGAGTTCTAGTTAGAGAACACAATACGAGTATTTGATGAATTGTCATTGAATCCCGAGGAATGCATAAAATGCGTCATTTCACTTCTGAGGGACACAGCATACCACTGGTGGAAGACTTTGATATCTGTGGTTTCGAGTGAGTAAGTCACTTGGGATTTCTTCCAATCTGAATTCTGGAAGAAATATATCAGTCAGAGATTCATCAACCAAAAAACGTAAAGAGTTTATTGAGCTTAAATAAGGCAGCATGTCCGTTATAGAATATGAGTGGGAATTTGTAAGACTGAGTCAGTATGCTCGTGAATGTATATCTATTGAGGCAATAATGTGCAAAAGATTCAAAGATGGCTTAAATGAAGATATCCGTTTGCTAGTCGGGATTCTTGAGATTAAAGAATTTGTTGTGCTTGTTGAACGAGCATGTAAAGCCGAAGATCTCGGGAAACAGAAAAGAAAAGCTGATTCTGAAGCAAGAGAAATGCAAAAAAGATCATCGAGTAAGTCATTTCGATCTACCTCAAAGAAGTTTAGAGATCATAATAGCTATTCAAAGGTTAATGTGGGACATTCGAATAGAGATCGTGCTAGATCACATTTGAACTTCAAAGCTCCAGCTACATCTATTGTCAGTGTTGGAAATGCTAAATTCGATCGCCCTGAGTGCAAGCATTGTGGTAAAAGACATCCCGGTAATTATAGATTGTATGATCGGGCTTGTATCAGATGTAGATCGTTAGAACATTTTATTCGTGATTGCCCTGAATCTGTCGAGCAGGAAATTGTGCAAAATCCGAGAGCAAGTGGCAATGCTTCTCATGGTAGACCTTCCAAAAATACGAGAAATGTGAGTGGTAGTCAAAGGGGAACAAAAGATACAGCTGTTAGATCTGAGGCTCGTGCACCTGCCAGAGCCTATGCTATCCGAGCTCACGAGGAAGCTTCGTCGCTAGATGTGATTAAGGGTACATTTACACTTTATGATACTTCTGTGGTTACTTTGATAGATCTTGGATCGACACATTCATATATATGCATGAATTTTGTGAACAGTAACACTTTGCCTGTAGAGTCTACTGAGTTTGTAATTAGAGTTTCGAACCCCCTAGGCAGATTTATTTTGGTTGATAAAGTCTGCAAGGATTGTCCATTAATGTTTCGAGACATTTGTTTTTTGGTTGATTTGATGCTATTACCTTTTGATGAGTTTGATAAAATTCTGGGTATGGATTGGTTAACTTTGCATGATGCTGTTGTGAACTGTAAATGGAAAACTATTGATTTGAGATGCAAGAATAATGAAATAGTCTAAATTGAATCTAGTGATTTGAATGTATTACCTAATGTAATATCTTCGATGAAAGCTTTGAGTATTGTGAGAAAGGGTTGTGAAGCCTACTTTGCTTATGTGATTGATTCAAGAGTATCAGAAAAGAAAGTTAAATCAGTGCCTGTTGTGTGTGGGTTCCCTGATGTGTTTCCTGAAGAACTTCTGGGATTACCTCCGGTTAGAGAAGTTGAATTTGGCATTGAATTAGTGCCTGGACTACTCTGATTTTGATAGCTTCGTATAGAATGTCTCCGACCGAACTAAAAGAATTAAAGTCTCAATTGCGAGAGTTGACCGATAGAGGATTTGCTAGACTGAGTTTTTCACCTTGGGGTGCTCCTGTTCTGTTGTGAAAAAGAAAGACGATACGATGAGAATATATATAGATTATCGTTAGTTGAACAAAGTGACTATCAAGAATAAGTATCATTTGCCTCGAATTGACAATCTGTTTGATCAATTGAAAGGAGCTGCTGTGTTTTCGAAATAGATTTGAGATCAGGCTATTATCAGTTGTGAGTGAAAGACTCAGACATTTTGAAAACTAGTTTCAGAACAAGGTATGTGTAACACCCCTAACCCGTATCCATCACCTGAATAGGTTAAGAGGCATTACTTAATCCATAACACAATTCAGAATAATCGAATAACAAATATCATCTCATTGTAGTAATTCTCTATCATTCACATTCATTAAGATCATAAAAGCGAGTATACAATACTTAAACATACATTCGGGACCAAATTAACAACATGTAAAAGTTCCAGAACTTATAAAAATTTTCAACTTTTGAAAGGACACACGCCCTTAGACTCGCCCGTGTGTCTAAACCGTGGCAAAACAAGATATAGCTACTAACTTGCTGACATGGCTACAAGACACGCCCGTGTGCCTTGCCCGTGGTGGAGTCTGATTGGGGCCACACGGCTCACCACACGCTCGTGTGCTTTGGCCGTGCTCAGGTCTGACTTACAATTGTAGGGTACCCTAGGGGACACACGACCGTGCAATATGGCCGTGTGTCGCACATAGCTGAGACACACGCCCGTGTCTATACCTATGTGGACAAATATAGGCAATTTGAATAGCCAATTTGCCATCCAAACTTGGATCAACCTACAAGTAAAGAATCAAGCATATTTGTACCACCAATTCAACCAATATTTATGCTAAAACATTCATCATTTATAACATAACAATGTCAACCATTTTCCTACTAATAAACCTTACCAAATCATGCCAAACATAAGGTAAGATCATACCAAAACATTTCCTTCCAAACATTATTCAATCTCAAGTTAAACTTACCAAAACTTACCAACTAAAACATATTACAATTGCATATTGCCATCACATACCATAAACCATTATCAACTACGAGTTCAAGCACAAATTAGCCAAGTCACATGGCTAAATATATACATCACGAAACATACTTCCACAACTACTAGCCTATACATGTCATACTTCAAAATATATATATATATATTCAAAAGTACCAAAATAAGGTTCGATAGTGTGGTGACGATCTTTGACGATCCTCGAACTTGCAGTAGCTTCAATATCTATAAAACAATGTAAACACACACAAAGTAAGCTTTCAAAAGCTTAGTAAGCCTGTACCAAAACATCAACAATATAAAATATGTTTATACAAATTCATCCATCAAGTACTTATAATTTCTCAACTCATCCATCAAGTCCATGCCAACACCAACTATATGTTTATACAAATTCAATAAACTTTTATGCATTTTACCACCTACCACATAGGTATTATACTTACCGGAACAGTTTCATATTCATTCGTTTTCAATCTCACCTCTTGTTCGAATACTTTAAGACTTTTCAAAGATCACCAATACTTTAAACATCCGCACACTTAGTGCTTAAAGGTTAGCTGAAGCTAAAATGATTCCGCACACTTAGTGCTATCTCAATTAACCGAAGCTAAGTCGGTATCGCACACTTAGTGCCTCAAGTAGCCAAAGCTAGTTTAAATCGCACACTTAGTGCCAAATACCATTGATTTATCATCGTATTCATCCAATCTAAATAAATATACAATCCATGTATAATAAAGGCATCAAAACCTACTTATAACATCATATTTTGCGTACGATCTTACCTCGTACTTGAAATTTGTCAACTCAGACTGTTTACTCTATAATCTTTGATTTCTCTCAGTCTAAGTCTGAATTCCTCTTTTCTTGATCTATAGGTATTCAAAATTAACCCTTTTATTCACCAAATCATTCAAAACAATCCATATGCACATAATTAGGGTATTTTACAAAATAGCCCTCACATTTTCACATTTTGACACTTTAGTCCCTAATTCACAAAATCACAAAATACACAAAATTTGCTTGTACACAAGCCTAGCTAAATTCTCCTAACTCTCATACAAATCCATACATTTCATCTATTTCACATTTTAGTCCCCCAAAATAACATTTTTACAATTTAACCCAAAATACTCAATTTCATCAAAAATCCAAAGACAAAACATTTAAACCCAACATCAAGCTTCCATAATTCATCAACTAACATCACAAAGCTCATAGTTTCATAAATGGAACATTTCAAAATCATCACCAAAATCAAAAATTGAAGCATGGGTTCGATAGTATACAAAGCAATGATTTTAAAAACGTAGAAATTATAAAAAAACTAAGCTAATTACATACCTCAATCAAGAAAAGTAAGTGCCAAACCCTAAGCTTGAATTTTTATTTCTCTTTCTTTGATATATTCGGCCAAACAAGATGATAATGGCCTTATTTTATTTTCATGTTTATTTAGTTTTAACACATGTTAATTATTAAATACCAAATTTACCCTTTGTTTAAAACATTTTAATTCATCCATTTTAAGGTCATTTATGACAAATCCCACTAACCATGGTCCAATTACAACATAATGACCTCAAAAATAAAAAGCCATAGTGAATAGGCACACTTAACATCTAGCACACAGCTTTTACATTTTACATGATTAGGTCCTTTTTGTAAATTAAGCACACAAATAGTTAAATTTTCACACGAGACTTTCACACATGTCAATTCACTTATAATTGACACAAAAAATAATATTAAAATATTTTTTGACTCGGATATGTGGTCTCGAAACCACTATTTCGACAAAGGTCAAAACTGGACTGTTACAATTCTCCCCCTTAGAGATTTTCGTCCCCGAAAATCTTATCATTAAACAAATCCAGATATTGCTGTCTTATAGTATCTTTAGGTTCCTACGTGGCTTATTCAATACCGTGTCGATGCCATATCATTTTAACTAACGAAACTTTCTTATTCTGTAGCTCTTTATCCTCCCAAGCTAAGATGCGAATGGGCTTTTCTTCGTAAGTCATGTCAGACTGAATTTCTATCTCAGATGGAGGAATCACATATGAAGGATCAAATTTATATCGTCGAAGCATCAATACATGAAACACATTGTGAATCTTTTCTAGATCTGGTGGCAACAACAATCTATATGCCATCGGCCCAATACGCTCGATAGTTTCCTACGGTTCAATGAATCTCAGACTCAATTTTCCTTTTCTACCAAATCTAAGCACTTTCTTCCACGGAGATACTTTCAAAAATACTTTATTGCCGATCTCAAACTTAATGTCTTTTCTTTTCAAATCTACATATGATTTCTGACGATCGGAAGGTGCTTTCAAACTATCTCGAATCACTTTTAATTTCTATTCAGTCTCTTTTATCAAATCAACCCCATAAATCTTATTTTTGTTAAGCTCAATCCAATACAAAGGTGTATGACATTTACGACCATATAAAGCTTCTTAGGGTGCCATTTTAATGCTCGACTAAAAAAATATTATTATAAGTGAATTCAATCAAAGGCAGATATTGTTCCCATGTACCTACAAACTCAAGTATGCAACATTTCAACATATCCTCGAGTATCTGAATAATCCGCTCAGATTGACCGTCCGTTTGCAGATGAAAAGTAGTACTAAAATGTAATTTAGTACCCAGAGCACCTTCCAGCTTCTTCCAGAATCTTGATGTGAATCTCGGATCTCTATTTGACACTATAGACAATGGCACATCATGCAATCTCACGATATCAGAAATGTATAACTCAGCTAATTTATCAAGCGATTAGTCGGATCAAATCAGAATACAATGAGCTGATTCTATCAATCGATCAACTAAAACCCAAATTGCATCTTTCTTTCTCAGAGATAGGGGCAAACCCGAAACAAAATCCATGGTCACTCGATCCCATTTCCATTCTGAAACCATAATCGGTTGTAGCAAACCAGATGGCACCTGATGTTTAGCTTTAACTTACTGACAGATCAAGCATTTAAAAACAAAATCAGAGATATTTTTTTTCATTCGAGACCACTAATAATGCTATTTCAAATCATTATACATTTTTGTACTACCCGAATGCACAGATAACTGACTACTGTGGGCTTCACTCAGAATCATTTAAATTAACTCTGGATTTTTCAGAACACAAATTCAATCTCAGAATCTTAAACAATCATCTTTATCTACTCTGAATTATGAACTAGTCTCTACATCACACTGAGCTCATTTAGCTAAAATCTCATTATCAATCTTCTAAGCTTCAATAATCTGCTGTAAGAACAAAGGTCTTGCTTTTAATTCAGCTAAACCTGCACCATCATTAGACAGAACTAAATGAGCATTCATCGCATGCAAAGCAAATAACGAAGGAATTGGTAAAGTTTTTAAAATTTGGTATTTGGTAGTGGAATTCATAATTGGATTATGTAAATGGGCCTAAGGAAGGCCAATGTGTTGGTCAAAACTCGGTAGAATTTTTGAATTTTAAACTTAAGGAGTTAGGGGCTTTGGATAGGTGGCTTTATTTAAAGATGTGGGTAAAAAGTAACACAAAAGAGCCCCTGGCAAAGTGGCTAGGTGACGCCACCAAGAAGCTATAAAAGTGGAGTTCAATTGGTTGGGAGAGCCAAGGTTCGATTCTCTAAGCTGGCAATTGTGGTGTTCTTTTTATGTCTTGAGCAGGCAGGTGTTGGAAGTTGAATGGAACTCTGTTGGAGAGTGTTTGAATCAGTCAAATGCTTGAATGAAGAAGTGATAAGGGAAGAGATTTTGGGGATTTGAAGGGTGGCTTAGAGTTGGCCCAATAGAGGGAATTAGAGGGGAGAAATCGGCAGAGGAGTATTAGGTTAGTAATTCAGCATTTAGGGACTTAGTTGTGCTGATTTCTTTTGTTTTAACAACACAAGAATTATTATCTTCTTCCCTTTTTCTTCTCTAACCGAAACTACCACCCTTCCATCCATCTTTCCTTCCTTTTCCTTTTCGAAATCAGTCCACTATTCCCTTTCGCTTCATCTACTATTCCCTTTTCTTATTTTCACTTTTGCCGAAAGGACACAAAAGTCGAAACCTATGAAGATTGGTTGTGTCGATTTCTTTTTGACCAGCAACCTTTTTTTCTCTTCACTTATTCTTCATCTGTTAAACTCTAAACAGTACACAAGGAGGACAGTGGTAAGTATTTATACTCCAACTGATTTAATGGTATAACTGTTAAGAAAAGCCGAAACTCCCTATAATTTAGGAAGGCTATCATTTTGAGGTATAGGCCTTACTGGGGATTTTTCTTTTGATTTTTATGGTTTGTGTAGAGAAATAGATAGCTTTGAAGGAGCAGCAAGGCTTGGGGTATCGACTTGGATAAGCTTGAATCGTATCGTCGGACTCTGTGAAGGTGAGTGACTGATGGCCATTATGGGGTTCTTTGGCCGAATGTGGTAAGGTGGATTTTGGATTGATAAGCATGACTTGTACACTGAGAATGCTGATTATTTAATTGTAGTTTGTTCTGGGAGACTTTGTTAACAAACGTCACAAAACAGGTGTGTAATAACCTCTGTAAGATCCTAGACTAATAATTGCTGAAAAGCCGAAATGCTTAAAATTTGAAAATTTGGGGAACTTGAGATTTTGCATGTGGTTTTGATGCGGTAAATATGAAATAATCGGTGTTGGATCGACAATGTAGGTAAGAGCGTAAATTTGTGCACGATGGTAAGTTGGGCCTCGATGGGCTGAAACTAGGCCCAATGGGCTTCCGGGCCCATTTGGGTAAAATTGATAGAAAGTGGAACTTGGACAAATTGCATGTTAACACGGATAGAACTATTGTAAAAATTGGGTTAAGTGGGCTTAAAGGGCTAAATCAGCTTTCGTAGGGCTTTTTAGGTGTTTTGGGCCCAAAAGCCAGAATTTGATAAAGTGCGTTAAAATTATTGTTTAAACACTTGGTAGTAGTGTTAGTTGTTAATAAACAGGGTAAATCCATAATAATTGGTAAATTTACGAAATTAACCTTAGAATATGAAAAATGACTATTTTACCCCTAGCTAAAAATGACTATGATACCCCTAGGGTTTAATTATGAATGTGATGCATGAGATATGGATATGACATGATATGCGCATGAGATGTTATGTGATGCACATGATAAGATATGATATATTCATTATTATACATGGGTTGGGTTTTATATGGATGGAGGAAGTGCAAAAAAGGCTTTACCCCAGTTATTAAAAGAGGCTAGGCCTCCAGTTATATGATAAAGCAGCTATGCTGCCAGTGGAGAGTTTGGTTGGGTGGGTTGAGTTATTCCCCACATGGTGTGTTGGCTAGTATGGGTGGAGAATAGTGGATGGTGGGTTGAGTAGTCTCCCCAAATGGGTTGCATACATTTATTAATGTTACATGTGATATTGAAATAGGCCTATGGACCATACCGTATACAGTAAAGGCTTCGGCCCAGTGATATGATTAATGAAAAGGCTTCGGCCCAGTAACCGTTAAATGAAAGGCTTCGGCCCAGTATATGTCGAGACTGAATTTGGGCTTAGGCCCAGTATGCTGATTTTAGTTTGGGCTCTGAAGGGGCTTGTTGCACACTATGTTTCCAAACTCACCCCCTTTCCTTATCTTTGCAGGTGAGCCTTAATGTGGAGACTTGGGGCCGGAGGGGATTCAGAGTGGCCATGGTGTTCGCTTTTGAACTTTGCAATAAATAATCTGTTTTCTTTTTAGTTTTTTTAACTATTATTACTATTTATCCTTGGGTTGTAATAAGGCCATTTTAACTATTTTTTTGGGGTTATTTTATTCTTAATAATTCTATACTTTTCTGGTAATAATTCAAAATGGGTTAGAACGTGTTTTCAAAATGATATTTGTTTTCAAAATAACACAACGATTCAATTCATCGGTCTATCTAGAATATACTTAAATAAATTTTGACTCGGTTACAAAAGTGTGGCAATGGTTGTGGGCACGTCTAGGATTGGATCCAATCGAGAGCTTGGTACTTAAGCAGCCTTCATGGCTCACCTCCTCTGGTTCGGATACCTACCTGGTGCACAGTTTCCATTCAGTTTGTTAATTTAGCAAAGACTATCTTTTAAAACACTAAGAAGGGCGTAGATAGAGACATGGGTTTTTAAAACTTCAGTGTAACTCGTCGAATTTGGCCATAACGTCTGGGCTGGGTTTGGGGGGTTACATTTAGTGGTATCAGAGCCAGGTTACAACAACTCGACTGTGGGTTTCTAAACAGGTTTAAAATCAAGAATTTTAAAACAAGGGTATTTTAAATCAATTTATTAAGGACTTCTATTTTTTGTGGCCAAACACCTATTTTAAGTTTTTAATGGTTTGGAGAAAGAGTGGCACACTGAATCCCCGGCACCAAGTCTGTAGGTATACTTTCTGTTACAGTGTGTGACATTGATATGATGCTATAGATAGAACTGAGACCCTAATGTGATACTTTAGATAGGGTAGAACTGTAAAACAGTAGGATTGAGACTGTAGTTAGGCTACGACGTTGCGAAAACAATCCCTGAACTGCTACATTTTCATAAGACATCGTGTAATAAAAAACTGAAATATTAACTAATGTCATAAAATTTGTAATCAGATAACTCGATATGAGTACAAAAGGAACTTGTGGACGGGGCCGCGGACGTGGTCACAGAAGGGTGCAAGCTGAATCTTCATCCTCGGGGCATAGGCTAGTTGAGGAGGCATTCGTACCACAAGCAATCGAGACTGGGTCACATAATCGGGCTGTGGGGGACAATGCTTTGTCCCAAGCGATGTTAAGGGTCTTGGAAAGGGTTGCTGGAGCTAGCACCGGGACTATGAATAGGGGATCCATCTCTGAGCGACTACAGGTTAATGGAGCAGAGGTTTTTAGGGGCATATCTGGAGTAGCCCCAAATGTGGCTGAATATTGGCTAGAGGCAACAGAGCGGATTATGGACGACCTCGATTGCTTTATGGAGCAGAAGCTGAAGGGGCCTGTGTCGTTGCTAAAAGATGAGTCATACCAGTGGTGGATCACTGTAAGGGAGAGTACCCCGATCGAATAAGTAACCTGGGAGCTGTTCTAGTCTGCTTTTAAGGGGAGGTATGTTGGAGCTAGTTATGTGGATGCCCGTCGAAAGGAATTTTTGAATCTGGCTCAATGTAATAAGACTGTTGCAGAGTATGAGGCGAAATTCTTGAGGCTGAGTCGATATGCTAACGGGATAGTTGCGACCGAATATGAGCGTAGCGTTCGATTTGAGGATGGCCTCCGCGATGAGCTTAGGGTGTTGATAGCTCCACAGGGGGAGTGTGATTTCGCTGTATTAGTGGAAAAGGCTAAGATAGCTGAGGAAGTAAAACAAACTGAACAGCAAAATCATGAGAGGGATCGACCCAGATTCAGGAGGGATTCTGGACCCTCGGGTGCTGCAAATAGAAATGTCAAAAGAGCTAGAATGGAGGAACCAATTCGACCAGCTCTGGTTAATACTTTTAGACCGCAGGCTTGCAAGGACTGTGGCAGAGCACACATGGGGGAGTGCTAGAGACGAACTGGGGCATGTTTTTGATGTGGGTCAAAGGAACATAAGTTCAAAGAGTGTCCTCAGAGAGCAGCTCAGGATCAAGTTGCAGAGCAAAGGGGTGTCCAACCGCAGCGAGGAGGACCACCACTGCAGAGAGGCCATGGGCAAGGTAGAGGTGGCAATGGTAATGGTCGAGGACGTGGGGCACCTAGCAAGGGTGCTGGACATGCTAAAGCACGACAGCTGGTGTTGGTTTATGCTGCATGACATCGAGAGGAGGGTGATGCTCCTGATGTTATAACCAGTACGTTCCTTATTCATAGCACGCCTTACGCTACTTTAATTGATGTGGGTTCCACTCACTCGTATGTTGCTTGTAATGTATCAGGGCGTTAGGTGTGCTTCCTGAGGAGACTGTGAGTGGGGTGTTAGTGGTAAGTCCCTTGGGACACTCGGTTAAGGTAGATAAACTCTTTAAAGGGGTGCCTTTAGAGACACAAGGTAGGATATTTGAGGGAGATTTGATGGAGCTGGCATTTGGGGAATTTGATCTTATTTTGGGAATGGACTGGCTAACTAAACATAGGGCAACGTTGGATTGTGCTGTTAAGAGAATGGTGCTAAGAACTGCCGAGGAAGAGGAAATAATGGTTATAGTGGAGCGAAGGAACTATTTGTCCAATGTTGTCTCGGCTTTAACAGTTGAGAAGATGATTTGGAAAGGTTGTGAGGCATTCTTAGCATTTGTTAGTCAAGCTGAACCTGAGGGAATGACTGTGGAGTCAGTCAGGGCCATCAAAGAATTTCAAGATGTATTTCCGGAGGAACTTCCTAGACTACCTCTGAATAGAGAAGTTGAGTTCGGAATCGACTTGTTCCCTGGAGCAACTCCAGTGTCCATTGCACCTTATCGGATGGCACCGAAGGAGTTGGTGGAACTGAAAGCTCATATTCAAGAACTGTTGGATAGAGGGTTTATAAGACCAAGTATTTCTCCGTGGGGCGCACCAGTATTGTTCGTAAAGAATAAAAATGGGACCATGCGGATGTGTATTGATTATCGGCAGTTGAATAAACTGACGATCAAGAACAAGTATCCCTTGCCAAGAGTCGACGATCTGTTCGACCAACTGAAAGGAGCTTCGGTATTTTCTAAGATTGACCTTCAGTCAGGATATCATCAATTGAGAGTTAAAGAGGGGGATATTCATAAGACAACATTCAAAACTCGATATGGTCATTACGAGTTTCTGGTTATGCCCTTTGGGTTGACGAATGCACCGGCAATGTTCATGGATTTAATGAATCGAGTATTTCAATCGTACTTGGATCAGTTCGTAGTTGTTTTTATCGATGATATCTTGGTATACTCAGAAACGAAAGAGAGGCATGATGAGCATCTTTGTATTGTGTTGCAAGTGCTAAGGGAAAAGTAACTCTATGCAAAGTTTAGTAAGTGCGAGTTTTGGTTGAGTGAAGTAACTTTCTTGGGGCATGTTGTATCTGCTGAGGGGATCAAGGTAGACCCTCGAAAGATTGAGGCGATTTTGGAATGGAAGCCACCAAGGTCAGTAACAGAAATCTAAAGTTTTCTGGGGTTGACAGGTTATTATAGAAGATTTGTGGAAGGATTTTTTGTGTTAGCAGCACTATTAACGAAATTTATAAGGAAGGAAGCACCATTTTTTTGGACAAATAAGCAGCAAGATGCTTTTGAGAAGTTAAAGAAGGTTCTGACTGAGGCACCAGTGTTGATTCAGCCAGAGTCTGGTAAGGATTTCACTGTGTACAGTGATGCGTCACATGTAGGTTTGGGCTGTGTGTTGATGCAATAGGGTAAAGTGGTTGCTTATGCTTCACGACAGCTTAAGCCTCATGAGGTAAACTATCCTTCTCATAACTTGGAGTTGGCAGCAGTGATCTTTCCGCTTAAGATATGGAGACACTACTTGTATGGGGAAAAATGCATTATCTATACGGATCATAAGAGTCTTAAGTATTTGCTGACTCAAAAGGAACTGAATCTTAGGCAGCGAAGGTGGATAGAGTTGTTGAAGGACTATAACTGTTCGATTGAGTATCATCCAGGTAAGGCGAATGTTGTGGCTGATACGTTAAGTCGTAGGACTGTGGTGGAATTGAAGGCAATGTTCACTCGTTTAAGCTTGTATGATGATGGAAGCTTATTGGCAGAGTTACAAGTGAGACCAACTTAGGTGGAGCAGATTAAGAAGCAGCAGTTGGTGGATGAGTTGTTGGTTTCTCGGTTTCAGTAAGTTGAGAAGGGGGAGAATCCAGATTTTAGATTAAATCGTGATGGGGTTCTTTGTTTTCGAGGAAGAATTTGTGTGCCGAAGGACTCTGATTTGAGATTGATGATTTTGAAAGAGGCATATGGTGGACCTTGTAATATGCATCCAGGAGAAAGTAAGTTGTATCGAGACTTGCGGGAGCTATACTAGTGGCCTGGGCTTAAGCGAGAAGTGATCGAATTTGTGGGAAAATGTTTGACGTGTCAACAAGTGAAGGCCGAACATCAACTGCCTTCAGGATTGTTAAATGGGAAAGGGTGACTATGGATTTTGTAAGTGGTCTGCCATTGACATCTTCTAAGAAGGACTCGGTATGGGTAATCGTGGATAGGTTGACGAAATCAACCCATTTCATACCTGTCTGAATAGATTACTCACTTCAGAGGTTGGCCAAGTTGTATGTGGCAGAGATAGTACGGTTGCATGGGGTACCAGTATCGATAATTTCTTACTGTGACCCAAGGTTTACATCTCAGTTTTGGCAGAAGTTGCATGAGGCGTTGGGAACATGATTGGATTTTAGTACAGCTTTTCACCCTTAGTCGGATGGGCAGTCAGAGAGGGTCATTCAGATTCTAGAAGACATGTTGAGGGGTTGTGTTATCGACTTTAGGGGCAATTGGGAGGATTACTTGCCATTGGCAAAATTCACGTATAACAACAGTTACCAAGCGAGTATTCGGATGGCTCTTTATGAGGCACTGTATGGGCGGAGGTGTCGGTTGCCTACTTGTTGGGCAGAGTTGGAGGAAAGGCAAGTACTTGGATCGGAGTTAGTAGCAGATACTGAAGACAAAGTTAAGGTGATCAGGAATTGGTTAGAGGAGGCAGCGGATCGACAAAAGTCTTATGCTAATTTGAAATGAAAAGATATTGAGTATGCTGTAGAGAACATGGTCTTTTTGAAGGTTTCGCCTTGGAAGAGGATATTGAGATTTGGTAAGAAGGGTAAGCTGATTCTGTGGTTCATTGGGCCTTATCAGATCCTTAAGCGGATAGGGCCGGTGGCTTATCAACTAGAGTTACCTCCAAAGCTGGATCGTATTCACGATGTCTTTCATGTGTCCATGCTATGGCGATATCGTTCTGACCCAACTCATATCGTGCCAGTTGCTAAAATTGAGGTACAGACGGATTTGACCTTTGAAGAAGAACCTATGCAAATACTTGACCATGACGTCAAGGTGTTGAGGAGGAAGTCGGTCCCACTAGTGAAGGTACTTTGGAGAAACCATGGCAAAGAGGAAGCTACATGGGAGTCTGAGGAGGCGATGCGTCAACAATATCCTCAACTGTTTGGATCAGGTAAAATTTCGAGGCCGAAATTTCTTTAAGGAGGGTAGAGTTGTAACATCCTGATTTTCGGGTTTTTCTTAATTTTCGAGAAACTGATAAAGTTTTTAAAATTTGGTATTTGGTAGTGGAATTCATAATTGGATTATGTAAATGGGCCTAAGGAAGGCCCATGTGTTGGTCAAAACCCGGTAGAATTTTTGAATTTTAAACTTAAGGAGTTAGGGGCGTTGGATAGGTGGCTTTATTTAAAGATGTGGGTAAAATGTAACACAAAAGATCCCCTGGCAAAGTGGCTAGGTGACGCCACCAAGGAGCTATAAAAGTGGCGTGTAATTGGTTGGGAAGAGCCAAGGCTCAATTCTCTAAGCTGGCAATTGTGGTGTTCTTTTTATGTCTTGAGTAGGCAGGTGTTGGAAGTTGAATGGAACTCTATTGGAGAGAGTTTGAATCAGTCAAATGCTTAATGAAGGAGTGATAAGGGGAGAGGTTTTGGGGATTTGAAGGGTGGCTTTGAGTTGGCCGAATAGAGGGAATTAGAAGGGAGAAATCGGTAGAGGAGTATTAGGTTAGTAATTTGGCATTTAGGGACTTAGCTGTGCTGATTTCTTCTGTTTTAACACCACAAGAATTATTCTTTCTTCCCTTTTTCTTCTCTAGCCGAAACTACCACCCTTCCATCCATCTTTCCTTTCTTTTCCTTTCCGAAATCAGTCCACTATTCCCTTTCGTTTCATCTACTATTCCCTTTTCTTATTTTCACTTTTGCCGAAAGGACACAAAAGCTGAAACCTATGAAGATTGGTTGTGCCGATTTCTTTTTGACCAGCAACCTTCTTTTCTCTTCACTTATTACAGTACACAAGGAGGACGGTGGTAAGTATTTATACTCCAACCGATTCAGTAGTATAACTGTTAAGGAAAGCTGAAACTCCCTATAATTTAGGGAGGCTGTCATTTTGAGGTATAGGCCTTACTGGGGCTTTTTCTTTTGATTTTTATGGTTTGTGTAGAGAAATAGATAGCTTTGGAGGAGCAGCAAGGCTTGGGGTATCGACTTGGATAAGCTTGAATCGTATCGTCGGACCCTGTGAAGATGAGTGACCGATGGCTATTAGGGGGTTCTTTGGCCGAATGTGGTAAGGTGGATTTTGGATTGATAAGCATGACTTGTACACTAAGAATGCTAATTATTTAATTGTAGGTTGTTGTGGGAGATTTTGTTAACAAATGTCACAAAACAGGTGTGTAATAACCTCTGTAAGACCCTAGACTAATAATTACTGAAAAACCGAAATGCTTAAAATCTGACAATTTGGGGAACTTAAGATTTTGCATGTGGTTTTGATACAATAAATATGAAATAATCTGTGTTGGATCGACGATGTAGGTAAGAGCGTAAATTTGTCCGCGATGGTAAGTTGGGCCTCGATGGGCTGAAACTGGGCCCAATGGGCTTCTGGGCCCATTTGGGTAAATTTGATAGAAAGTGGAACTTGGGCAAATTGCATGTTAACACGGATAGAACTATTGTAAAAATTGAATTAAGTGGGCTTAAAGGGCTAAATCGGCTTTCGTAGGGCCCATTAGGGGTTTTGGGCCCAAAAGCCCAAATTTGATGAAGTGCGTTAAAATTATTGTTTAAACACTTGGTAGTAATGTTGTTGTTAATGAACATGGAAAACCCATAATAATTGGTAAATTTATGAAATTACCCTTAGAATATGAAAAATGACTGTTTTGCCCCTAGGTAAAAATGACTATGATACCCCTAGGGTTTAATTATGTATGTGATACATGAGATATTGATATGACATGATATGCGCATGAGATGTTATGTGATGCACGTGATAAGCTATGATATATTCATTATTATGCATGCGTTGGGTTTTATATGGATGGAGGAAGTGCAAAAAGGGTTTTGCCCCAGTTATTAAAAGAGGCTAGGCCTCCAAGATATGATAAAGCAAACTATCTTTGCCGCCAGAGAGAGTTTGGTTGGGTGGGTTGAGTTATTCCCCACATGGTGTGTTGGCTGGTACGGGTGGAGAATAGCGGAAGGTGGGTTGAGTAGTCTCCCCAAATGGGTTGCATACATTTATTGATGTTACATGTGATATTGAAATGGGCCTATGGGCCATACCGTTTACAGTAAAGGCTTCAGCCTAGTGATATGATTAATGAAAAGGCTTTGGTCTAATGTCAATAAACGAAAGGCTTCGCCCAAAGATATGTCGAGAGATCGAATTTGGGCTTAGGCCCAGTATGCTTTTTTTAGTTTGGGCTCTGAAGGGGCTTATTGCACACTAAGTTTCCAAACTCACCCCCTTTCCTTATCTTTGTAGGTGAGCCTTGATGTGTAGACTTGGGGCCGGAGGGGATTCAGAGTGGCCATGGTGTTCGCTTTTGAACTTTGCAATAAATAATCGGTTTTCTTTTTGGTTTATTTTAACTATTATTACTCTTTATCCTTGGGTTGTAATAAGGCCATTTTAACTATTTTTCTGGGGTTATTTTATTTTTAATAATTCTATACTTTTCTGGTAATAATTCAAAATGGGTTAGAACGTATTTTTAAAATGATATTCATTTTCAAAATAACGCAACGATTCAATTAATCGGTCTATCTAGAATATACTTAAATAAATTTTGACTCGGTTACCGAAGTGTGGCAATGGTTGTGGGCATGTCTAGGATTGGATCCAATCGAGAGCTTGGTACTTAAGCAGCCTTCATGGCTCACCTCCTCTGGTTCAGATACCTACCTGGTGCACAGCTTCCATTCAGTTTGTTAATTTAGCAAAGACTATCTTTTAAAACATTAAGAAGGGCGTAGATAGAGACATGGGTTTTTAAAACTTCAGTGTGACTCGTCAGATTCAGCCATAACGTCTAGGCTGGGTTTTGGGGGGTTACAATCAGCAACAACATTTGCTTTTCCCGGGTGATAATTAATCACAATTTTGTAGTCTTTTAGCAATTCTAACCATCTTCTCTGTCGCAGATTTTGGTCTTTCTAAGTCATCAAATACTTCAAACTCTTCTGATCCAATACACGTGACATTTCTCACCGAACAAGTAATGGCACCAAATCTTTAGGGCAAACACAATCGCAACTAACTCAAGATCATGCGTTGGATAGTTCTTTTCATGCGGCTTCAACTGTCTCGAACCATAAGCAATGACTTTTCCTTCATGCATTAAAACACATCCCAAACCGATCAATGAAGCATCACTGTAAATCACAAATTCTTTACTCGATTCAAGTTGTACCAATACCAGAGCTTCAGTCAACAAAGCTTTCAACTGATCAAAGCTGTTCTGACACTTTTTAGACCACTCAAATTTCACTTCTTTCTGTAACAGTTTTTGTTAACGGAGTCGCAATCATAGAGAAACCTTTCACGAATCTATAATAACCAGCAAGTCCTAGAAAACTGCTGTGACAGCCCTAATTTGACCCTAGTCGGGAAGTGGTTTCGGGACCAGAAAACCGAGTCACAAAAATAATTAAATGTTATATTCTATGCCTATTATAAGTGAAAGTGTATGTGTGAAAATTTCATGCTTTGATTTTGTCATTTAAATGTGTAATTAATTAAAAAGGACTTATGTGAGAAATATTGAAATTGTAATAGGTTGAAGTGTAGTGGTCAAATATTGCATGGCTTAAAATATGGGGATTTGCATGCAAATTCCCCATTTTTAAGTAAGTGGCCGGCCATGATGATGGTTGAATAGCCATATATGCATTATATATTAATATTATAATAGTTAATGGTTTAAATTATGAAAAAAATTAATTAAAATAAGAAAAGATGATAAAAAGAAAAATAAAATGTTTTGGTTCATCTTCTTCCTTAACTTAGCCGAATCTTAAAGAAGGAAAGGGAGATAGCCATCTGGTCACCTTTAAGCTGGAATTAAGGTAAGAAATTCATGTTAGTTTTTGAAATTTTAGAATATTATAAGCTAGTTACTAAGTCCCTTACTTAGCCCATGTCAAAATTTTGAATTGAGTAGTGATATGAGTAATCGGCTATGGAAGAAATTGAAGGGAATGGTTGTTGTATTTATGTTTTAATGAGTAATTATGGATATGTAAAGTTTGAGTTAGTTTAATGTTCATATAGGTGGTTTAGATGATAGGAAAAATCGGCTTGTGTGTATGTGTAGTTGCCGAATGTGAACTTAGATAACATTTGAGTAATGTTTGCATTTTAAAATGATGGAATGGAGATTTAAGCTTGATAAAATTTTTGTTAAGAATGAATGAAAGAAATATGTGTTTTCGACTATGGATGATTGGATGATAAATTGGAGTGGATGCTTTGAATGTGATATGCATAATTATAAGTTGGATTTGGGGTTTATTAAATTGTCATTGTCATTGCCAAATGTGTGTATAGTTAAAATTTTTTTGTTAAAGTGCTTAGTTAATTGATATTAAGTTAATGGTGTGTATAGATTATTTAAAATATAAACTTTGTATGAGTATTAAAGGTTGTATATGAATTCGACCTTGGGTGAAATTTTAGTATAAAATGCTTGAATGTTAATTAGGTTATTGCTTTAATGACCGAATGTGTCAAAAGCTAATGCGTGGACTAATTGATCAATATGTGTTAAGGGAACGTGAATAAATATCTATTTGATGAGTTATATATTTGGCTATATGAGTGAGATATGTATATGAAAATATAATAAACTATATGAGTTTCGTGTTTATGTATGTGAGCTAGATATACGATGAATATTCGGCTATGAAATTTAAGGTTTAAATCATAGGAACTTTGATGATATACATATTCAAATTATTCGGTCATTAGGGTTATATGTACTTTGCTATGTGGGTTATGTGTTAAGGTAAATTACTTAATTGATAGGTGTATTCGGTCATAAAGGTGTACATAAGGAAATTTTAAATAAATTGTATTAAATTGCTTAATGTGATTAAAAATGTGTATGACCATTTTGTATTTGAGCTCAAAGTAGCTATATGACCTATTAAATTTCTTGTTATTTTCGGCCATAAGCTAGCATGGTGGGACATTAATAAGTTAAATTTTTGTTTGAATTAGCTCAAAAGCATAGAGAACCAAGGTTGGACAGGGGAAAAGAGAAAGAAGTTGAATAGCCGAACTGAGACTGTTAGAAAATATTCGAGGTAAGTTTTAAGTAGATAAACATAAATAATATTCGATAATGACATAACATATTATGAGAATTAAGTATTACTTTTGATATATGTATATAGCCAAATGGCAATTATAATATGGAATTAAAATGTGATATGTTTTTATGATCAAATGATAAGTGATAGATGAATATGAGTGAGATGTTATGTGTAAACTATCTGATAATAAGTGTGAATGATGAAATGAAATAAATGTGAACAAAATGTAGGATGATATATTCGAATGATGTTTGTGCCTAAACTGGTGTGATTGTGTTATATGAAACATGTTGATTTGAATATTGTACAATAATATTCGGGCCTTTGAACCTAGCAGACTATAATGCTGGTGAGATGATATTGGGCTTCAAGCCTAGCAGGCGAAATGCCGGTGAATGAACTCGGGTTTAAAACCTAGCAGGCTAAATGCCGGTGATTTGATAAAATCTAATACTAAGATACGTCATGTTAGAACGACAAATGAATACATTCAATACGTTAAGTTGGCCAAGTACGTATTATGTATTTATATGTAAGTTTGTTTGGAATTGAATCATAAGTGTATAATGTGATATCTAAGTGAATAAATGTTATAATTATATCTATGATCATGATACATTCGGTCAAAATGAGAAAGTATGTGAAAGTATTTGAGTTATTTATGATATATGCATTTAGTTTAAGTGAAATAAGAATGCTAAATGTACATTATGCTCTTGTGTATATTCGGCCAAATGACAATATACCTCGAATATGGCCTCTTGAGAAATTGAATGATTGAAGTATAAATGAGTTAATTGTTTGCATTGATTAAAACTTACTAAGCCTATGAAAGCTTACTTTGTTTGTTACGTTTCTCTGTTTTATAGATTGTTGACTCCAGTCACCTGCTCGGGAGGGGATCGTCAGCAACTCGTCACACTATCTATCATTTTGGTACTACTATATTTTGGAGGTAGTATGGCATGTATGGAATAGACTCAAGTGAATGATATTTTGAGATGTCTTTGTATATAAGCCATGTGAATATGGCCACTTTTGAATGTCGATATAACTTTAAATTTCTATCTTTGATTGTGTTTGGCTATACATATAGTTTCTAATGAACTTATGTAAATGTGCATGTACCAATGTTGAGTTTCGGATTAGTAACTCTTCATAACCCACTCCAACGATGGATACGGGTTATAGGGGTGTTACAACTGCGGACTTCAGAAACATTCCTCGAAGGTTTCCAATCCAAATTAGCTGAAATTTTGCTCGGATCAACTTGGATACCAGATGCTGATACAATATGACCCAATAAACCAACTTCTCGTAACTAGAACTTACATTTACTGAACTTTGCATACAATTGTTTATCTTACAGAGTCTGTAGCACTATTCTCAGATGCTCAGCATGTCGGATTCATCACATGAATAAATCAATATGTCATCAATGAATACCACAACAAATTGATCTAAATATAGTCTGAAAATTCTATCCATCAAATCCATAAAGATAGCAGGTGCGTTAGTCAATCCGAAAGGCATAACTAAGTATTCATAGTGGATGTACCTCATTCTGAAAGCAGTCTTCGGAATATCTGAGTCTTTCACTCGCAGTTGATAATGGCCTGATCTCAAACCTATTTTCAAAAACACAGTAGCTTCTTTCAACTAATCGAACAAATCGTCAATTCGAGGTAGGGGATACTTATTCTTAACAGTCATTTTGTTCAAATGACGATAATCTATACACGTTCTCATCATACCGTCTTTCTTTTTCATAAATAGAACCGGAGCACCCCAAGGTGAAAAACTCGATCTAGCAAACCCTCGATGGTCAACTCTTGCAACTGAGACTTTAATTCTTTTAGTTTGGTCGGAGCCATTTTGTACGGAGCTATCAAAATCGGAGTAGTACCAGGTACCAATTCAATGCCAAATTCTACCTCTCTAACCGGAGGTAATCCCGGAAGTTCTTCGGGAAACACATCAGGGATTTCACATACAACAGGCACTAATTCAACTTTCTTTTCTGACACTCTCGAATTAATCACATATGCAAAATAAGCTTCACAACCCTTTCTCAGAATACTCAAAGCTTTCATCGAAGCTATCACTGCAGGCAATCCATTTAAATCACTAGATTCAATTCTGACTATTTCATCATTCTTGCATCTCAAATTAATAGTTTTCTGTTTGCAGTTCACCACAGCATCATGCAAAGTTAACCAATCCATACCCAGAATTATATCAAACTCATCAAAAGGTAAATAACATCAGACCAGCCAGAAAACAATTGTCTCGAAACATTAATGGACAATTCTTGCAGACTTTATCAACCAGAACACATCTGCTTAGGGGGTTCAAAACTCTAACTACAAATTCAGTAGACTCTACAAACAAAGTCTTACTGTTCACTAAGTTCATACATATACTCGAATTTATTGATCCAGGATCTATCAAAGCAATCACAGAAGTATCATAGAGAGTAAATGTACCCGTAATCACATCTGGTGATGAAGCTTTCTCGCAAGCTCGAATAGCATAGGCTCTAGTAGGTGCATGAGCCTCAGATCTCATAGCTGTGTCTTTCGTTCCTCTCTGACTACCACTTACATTTCTCGAATTTCAGGAAGGTCTACCACGAGAAGCATTACCACTCTGCCTCGGATTCTGAACATTATCTTTTTCAACTAAATCTGAACAATCTTTTATAAAATGATTTCTTGAACCATAACTATAAGAAGCTCGGTTATTACTTTTTCCCCAGCATTCACTAAAATGTAGTCTTCCACATTGATCACACTCAGGCTTTTCATTCTTTGCATTATCAACACTGGCAATAGATGTAGCTGAAGATTTGAAATTTGATTGCGATCTAGCACGATCTCTGTTTGAATGTCCCACACTAGTCTTTGAACGACTATTGTCATCTCTAAATTTCTTTGATCCAGATTGAAATGATTTTCCCAATGATCTCTTTCGTACCTCTCTAGCTTCAAAATCAGCTTTCCTTTTCTCTTTCTCGAGATCTTTAACTTTACATGCTCGGTCAACAAGTACTACAAATTCTTTGATTTTTAGAATCCCAGCCAATAAACGAATATCCTCGTTCAAACCATATTCAAATCTTTTGCACATTATTACTTCCAAAGATACACATTCACGGGCATACTGACTCAACCTTACAAATTCCTGCTCGTATTCTATGACAGATGTACGGCCTTGTTTAAGTTTAAGAAACTCTTTTCGTTTCTGATCTATGAATTACTGACTAATATATTTCTTCCAAAATTTAGCTTGGAAGAAATCCCACGTAACCCATTCACTAGGAACCACAGATGTCAAAGTCTTCCACCAATGGTACGTCGTATCTCTCAGAAGTGAAACGGCACATTTTATGCATTCTTCTGGACTCAAAGACAACTAATCAAACACTTTTATTGTGTTCTCTATCCAGAACTCAGCTTTTTCACAATCATCACTTGTTGTAGCTCGGAACTCTTCAGCCCCATATTTTCTAATCTTATCAACTGGTGGTCTACTTAACTGTACCGGATTCACTAGTGGCATAATATGAGTTTGAAGAGAGTTAACCGGGGGTGGAGGTTGTTGTACAGCCAGATTGGTTCTAATGTATTAGGTGAACCAATCATTCATCATCTGATAGAAGGCTTGTTTATTTTCACCATCACGGCTACTCGTAGCCAGTCGAGAATCAGCTTCCACCATCCCTTGCATGGGAGCAGGAGCATTGCTTTCAACATTGTCTACTACAGCTCTTTCAGGATCCATTTGCTATTTAAAAATAAATTTTAATGTCAGGATTCATCACACTATCGCAATTCATAAATATGGCATGTATAGCTAGACTCACATATGCTATGGTAGTCCTAGAACCGACTAAACCATAGCTTTGATACCAATAAAATGTAACACCTCTAACCCATATCCGTCACCAGAATAGGTTAAGAGGCATTACTTAATCTATAACACAATTCAGAATAATCGAATAACAAATATAATCTCATTGCAGTAATTATTAATCATTCACATTCATTAAGATCATAAAAGCGAGTATACAATACTTAAACATACATTCGGGACCAAATTGACAACATGTAAAAGTTCTAGAACTTATAAAAATTTTCAACTTTTGAAAGGTCACACGCTCGTGTGAGCTGGCCGTGTGCCTCACACAGCCTTAGACTCGCCTGTATGTCTAAGCCGTGGTAAAACAGGGTATAGCTACTGACTTGCCCACATGGCTACAAAACATGTTCGTGCGCCTTGGCCGTGGTCGAGTCTGACTGGGGCCACACGGCTCCCCACATGCCCGTGTGCTTTGGCCGTGCTCGGGTACCCTAGAGGACATATGACCGTGCAACATGGTCATGTGTCGCACACAGCTGAGACACACGCCCGTGTCTATACCCCTGTGGACAAATATAGGCCATTTGAATAGCCAAATTGCCACCCAAATTTGGATCAACCTACAAGCAAAGAATCAAGCATATTTGCACCACCAGTTCAGCCAATATTTATGCTAAAACATTCATCATTTATAACATAACAATATCAACCATTTTCCTACTCATAAACCTTACCAAACCATGCCAAACATAAGTTAAGATCATACCAAAACATTTCCTTCCATACATCATTCAATCTCAAGTTAAACTTACCAAAACTTACCAACTAAAACATACTACAATTGCATATTGCCATCACATACCATAAACCATTATCAACTACGAGTTCAAGCACAAATTAGCTAAGTCACATGGCTAAATACATACATCACAAAACACTTCCACAACTAATAGCCTATACATGCCATACTTCAAAATATATATATTCATAATACCAAAATGAGGTTCGATAGTGTGGTGACAATCCTTGATGATCCCCGAGCTTGCAGTAGCTTCGATATCTATAAAACAATGTAAACACACACAAAGTAAGCTTTCAAAAGCTTAGTAAGCCCGTACCAAAACATCAACAATATAAAATATGTTTATACAAATTCATCCATCAAGTACTTATAATTTCTCAACTCATCCATCAGGTCCATACCAACACCAACTATATGTTTATACAAATTCAATAAACTTTTATGAATTTTACCACCTACCACATAGGTATTATACTTACCAGAACATTTTCATATTCATTCATTTTCAATCTCACCTCTTGTTCGAATAATTTAAGACTTTTCAAAGATCACCAATGCTTTAAACATTCACACACTTAGTGCTTAAAGGTTAACCGAAGCTAAAACGATTCCACACACTTAGTGCCATCTCAATTAATCGAAGCTAAGTCGGTATCATACACTTAGTGCCTCAAGTAGCCGAAGCTGTTTAAATCGCACACTTAGTGCCGAATATCATTGATTTATCATCGTATTCATTCGAACTAAATAAATATACAATCCATGTATAATAAAGGCATCAAAACCTACTTATAACATCATATTTTGCGTACGAACTTACCTCGTACTTGAAATTTATCGACTCAGACTGTTTACTCTACAATCTTTGATTTCCTCGGTCTAAGTCTGAATTCCTCTTTTCTTGATCTATAGGTTGTAACGCCCCAAAAATCCCAAAATCCTAAAATTTCTTTGTTTTCGGTTTTGATAAAAATTGTATTTTATGTTCCTAGCCATGTGATAATTATAGTAGGTCTTAATTAAAGTTTAAGTTCGAACCTAGGAATAAATGAAATTATAGTTTAATTATTAAAAGAACCAGGGTTGGCAAGTAGTTGGGCTTTTAAATAAAAATAGGGGAAAATAGCATTAAAAAGCCTTGTGGAGGAGTGGCTAAGTGACGCCACTTAGAGAGCAGGGAGGTGGCGTTAGTAGCTAGCAATGAGATCCAAGGTTCGAATCCTAGCTTAGTATTTTTAGAAGTTTAATTTTGGCCTTCTAGAAGGATGGTAGTGGCATGAAAGAGGACTCCAAGGGAAGTGTTCAGGAGAGAAAATTAAGGAAAAGATTAAGGGGTTATCAGGGAGAAAACAAGGAGATGAGAAGGAAGAAGTGATGGAGCCGAATTGGGAATTGGGCATGAAAAATTTAGCTATAAGGGCTATAAATAGGGGCCGAATACAGGGTTGCCAGGCTACTGCCAAAATTCTTCTTCACCTTGTTGCCAGAAACCCCTTTCTCCAAAAGTCGAAAACCCTTTTCTTTTCAAGATCCAAAAAGCCGAAAACCCTTTTGTTTTTCTTTCTTTTCTTCTTGCCGATTTCTATTCTTCTCTACACAATTTTCTTTGTTTCACTTAGCTGATTTCTTCTTCTACTCTACTTCTTTAATTTGTACCAAATAAACCTTTTTCACCATACTAAATTTGAAAAGCCAAAAAGCTAAATCTCTCAAGGGCCGAATACTCTTTGACCGAATCTAGTGGAATTAGTGTCAGATCTCGGTTTTGGATTCCTGCCGATTTGCTCTTCAGATCTGAGAAATACGCGTGTGTAGTGATCAAAGTAAAAGTTAGTAAAAGGCTTGGCGTTCAAGTAAGGTTAAGGTGAGATTCTGGCTTTTCGTAAAGTATTCGATAAGTATGTAAGATTAATATTTGAGTGTTATCAATTGTAGGTTTGGGCTAAGGAGGTCGCATCATGCTTGCTTACCAGGTGTGTACATACACTGCACACACACTATGAATCGGCAAAAGCCGAAATACCGAAATGCTAAAAAGCTGAAAGTTTGGCTACGGTGGTCTTGCGAGTGCACGAACACTCGTAAGGGAGAGATTGATAGGTTTCCTGAGACCCACAGGCGATTACATGGACTTGGGTTGTGATTTGGCCATACAGGTCAGAATGGGCTAAATGGGCCCGATGCATTATTGGGCCCACGATAGGCAAAAATTGAATATTGATGCTATGTGATAGGAATTTGTATGTGAGTATGAATATGAATGTGACTGGGCCTAACGGGCCATATAAATGTGATTTGGGCCTAATGGGCCATATACAAGTGATTTGGGCCTAATGGGCCATATGAATATGATTGGGCTTAACAGGCCAGATATAGGTATGTGAATTTGTTTGGACTTTTTAAGGGGTTTTGGGCCTAGTATATGACAACTACATAAGACTTAATTAAATTTTGCAACCGTGGACAACTCAAAGGGTTAAGGTGTGGCAACGGGTATATGCATGTCTAGGATTGGATCTAGGGAGAGCTTGGTACTTAAGCGGTCTTAATGACCCACCTCTTCTTCTCTAGAATCCTACCTGGTGCATAGTATCATTCATCTTAGCTCGCGGGACTTGTTATTTGGCCAAGTAAGTGAAAACCATAACTAAGGGAAAATTACCGAAATGCCCCTAAGGGCAAAAATGACCAAAATACCTCTATGTGTTAAATGTAAGTTTATTGAATGTGACATGCCTATTTGCTGCATACATATGATATTCTACTTAGGTTGCATATAGGATGGAACTTATGGAACGGAGGGAATATATGAGGATCGCATGGTTGCTTGACAATCGTGGATCCACCGACGGCTTTTAAAGCCCAATATGTAAATAAAGGTAGTTCTGCAACCGGGCTACCATTGGTGTGTGGGCTGGGTGGGTCGATATTTATATCCTCACATGGTGTGACGGGGGACGGAGCTGGTGTGTAGCGGATGGATAATTTGGATGGGTTTGCATTGCATGTTTGATGATTCTTCTTTGAATGCTTGTTTTTTATTCATAGAGGGTTGTACACACTGAGTTTGCGAAAACTCACCCCCTCTTTTATTTTATTTTCAAGTGATGCTCAATAGAAGGTTCGATGTCAAGAGGGACTCTGGGTGGCCGGCTAGCAAGATAAATTGGACATGGTTTTTTTTAAGCATTTAAGTTTTTTATTTCTTTTTAAGTATGCTCAGACTAGATTGTAATAAGATTTTCGTTATGTTATTATTACTTGAATTAGTATTATTATTTTCATTGTATCTACGAGAAGTTGATTTCTTAAGTTATAGTATGTTGTTCTTAAGTTATAGTATGTCTTCTACGCTTCCGCAACTAAAATTTCTAAGTGCTTTATTTTCATCAAATCTTATGTTTGAACAAATTTTTAGTTAAGATTCTCTCTTATTTTAAGACAGGTTTTCAATCAAAACACGGTTTTCGCTAAAATACTTCAATGTGACGCGCCGGATTAGGCCGTAACATCCAGCCGGGTTTGGGGTGTTACATAGGTATTCAAAATTAGCCCTTTTATTCACCAAATCCTTCAAAACAATCCATATACACACAATTAGGGTATTTTGCAAAATAGCCCTCACATTTTCACATTTCGACACTTTAGTCCCTAATTCACAAAATCACAAAATACACAAAATTTGCTTGTACACAAGCCTAGACGAATTCTCCTAACTCTCATACAAATCTATACATTTCATCTATTTCACATTTTAGTCCCCTAAAATAACATTTTTACAATTTAACCCAAAATACTCAATTTCATCAAAAATCCAAAGACAAAACATTTAAACCAAACGTCAAGCTTCAATAATTCATCAACTAACATCACAAAGCTCATAGTTTCATCAATGGCACATTTCAAAATCATCACCAAAATCAGAAATTGAAGCATGGGTTCGATAGTATACAAAGCAACGATTTCAAAAACGTAGAAATTATAAAAAACTGAGCTAATTACATACCTCAATCAAGCAAAGTAAGTGCCGAACCTTAAGCTTGAGTTTTTCTTTCTTTTTCTTTGATATATTAAGCCAAACAAGATGATAATGGCCTTATTTTCATGTTTATTTAGTTTTAACACATATTAATTATCAAATACCAAATTTGCCCTTTGTTTAAAACATTTTAATTCATCCATTTTAAGGTCATTTATGACCAATCCCACTAACCATGGTCCAATTACAACATAAGGACCTCAAAAATAAAAAGCCATAGCAAATAGGCACACTTAACATCTAGCACACAACTTTTACATTTTATGCGATTAGGTCCTTTTTTTGTAAATTAAGCACACAAACAGTTAAATTTTCACACAAGACTTTCAGACATGTCAATTCACTTATAATAGGCAAGAAAAATAATATTAAAATATTTTTTTGACTCGAATATGTGGTCCCAAAACAATTATTCTGACTAAGGTCAAAACTGAACTGTTACCGTATGACCACTATGAATTCTTAGTTATGCCTTTCGGATGAACTAATGCGCCTTCTATCTTTACGGATTTGATGAATAGAATTTTCAGACTGTAACACCCCTAACCCGTATCCGTTGCCGAACCAGGGTTAAAGGCGTTACCATACAAAAATCGGAACATTTACATTTATTTCATAATCATCGAAGCATCAAAGATCAATCATCAATATAGAGTCCCTTATGTAGGTCATCGAGACCTTAAACATGCATTAGAAAGGGGTTGGGACTAAACTGAACACATACAAAATTTTTCCAAAACTTAAACATTTTTCAAACAAGTATAGGTCACACGCCCGTCTGCACAGCCGTGTGCCTCACACGGCATTAGACACGCCCATGTGTCTAGGCCGTGCCAAAATAGGGCATACATACTAACTTGCTCACACGGCCACAGGATACGCCTGTGTGTCTTGGGCGCGGTTGAGCCTGACTTGGGCCATACGGCTAGCCACATGCCTATGCGCCTTGGCCGTGCTTGAGCCTGACTTACAATTGTAGGGTACTCCAAGGGACACACGGCCATGCAACATAGCCGTGTGTCGCACACGGCTGAGACACATGCCCGTGTCTCTATCCGTGTGGACAAAAATAGGCCATTGGAATAGCCAATTTGCCACCCCAATTGGTCAATCCTACGAGCACCAAACCAAGTATATTTGCAAAACAATTTCATCCAATTTCTATGCCAAAACATACATCATTCATACCATAACATTATCAACCATTTACATACTCATAAACCTTACTAATTTATGCCAAAACAGAAGGCAAGATCATATCAAAACATATGGTTTATAAACCTTAATACACATTATTCAATCTCATGCTATGAACTTACCAAAGTTACCATTTCTTTTAACCATACATGAACACATCAAACATTTCATATTGCCTCACATTTCATATACCAAAATCATATCCAAATCACAATTATACCAAGCCATATCACATGGCTAAATTTATATATCACAAAACATAATTATAATACTTCTAGCCTATACATGCCATAATTTACTATATATATTTTCAAAAGGTACCAAAATGAGTTTCGATAGTATGGTGATGATCCTTGACGATCCCCGAGCTCACAGTAGCTTCGATATCTATAAAACAATGCAAACATACACAACGTAAGCTTTCAAAAGCTTAGTAAGCCATATACAAGTAAACTTATCATTTAAAACATATAAACATCATCAAATTACTTATATTTGTACCCAAATACCAACACCAACTTCATATTCATATACTTAGGTCATAGTTCATCATTTGCACATATACTTGCCTTCCACTTTCAAACATAACATATAATGCAAACGTATCTGAATCGGATATAATTTCACAAGGTCATTCATTTTCTCAGAATGCCCGTTTGAATCGTTCGGAAACATAAGGATACGCGGATAGCTCAGAAAGCACATACAACGCCAACGTCCCAGACTTGGTCTTACATGTAATTAAATATCGATGCCACTGTCCCGGACAGGGTCCTACATGAAATCAGATACGATGTCGATGTCCCAGACATGGTCTTAAACGTAACATAGAAGTCGATGCCAACATCCCAGATGTGGTCTTACTCGATAACACATATCAGAATCCTATGTCATGATATATGTATCCTAACTATTCCTAAGGTTCGTACGGGGCTTTTTAGACGTCGATACTTTGTCGATACTTTCCCGGATGTTTCATTTTTCTCAACTCATATACTCATTCATCATAGTTCAATAGAAAATAAGTTTAAATAAACCATTTCAAATAAATTTAAATGTATATAGACTTACCTCGTACGGATTCGAATGGATGAAATCAGTTACTTGACAACTTTCGACTTTCCCCGATCTAATTTCGTTTTCTTTATTTCACAATATATATAAATTCAAATTTAACCATTTTATTCACCAAATCATTCAAATCAATCCATATACACATAATTAGGGAATTTTACAAATTTATCCTCACATTTTCACATTTTGACACTTTAGTCCCTAATTTACAAAATCACAAAATACATATAATTTACATATACTCATGCTTGGCCGAATATTCATAGCACTCATACAAGTCCACACATTTCATTTATTTCACATTTTAGTCCCTCAATTTACAAATTTCACAATTTAGCCCATTTTACTCAAATTCATTAAAAATCCAAAGACAAAACATATTAACCCAAAACATATCTTCCATTTATCAACAACTAACTTCACAAAACTCATAGTTTCATTAATGGAATATTTCAAAATCATCAACAAAATCATAAATTTAGGCATGGGCTTTATAGTATACAAAGCCACGATTACAAAAACGTAGAAATTATCAAAAAACTGAACAAAAACGAACCTTGAATCAAAGAAGACAAAGGCCAAACCCTAGTTTGGTCTTATTCTTTTCTTTTATTTTGATTTTTGGTTGAAGATGAACACAAATGATTCATTTTCATGCTTTTGTTTTATTTTAATTACTTTAATAAACATTTTACCATTTTACCCTTGAATTAAAACATTAACAAACCATGTATATCAAGGTCATATATGTCCATTAACCATGTAAATGGCATATTAACACATAAGGACCTCTCAAATAATAAGCCAAATCAAATAGGAACTTTTAACAAATAGCAGGCAACTTTCACATTTTATGCGATTAGGTCCTTTTTACAAATTAAGCACACAATCAATTTAATTTTCATACGAAACTTTCACACATGCCAATGAACATATAGTAAGCACAAAAAATAATATTTAAATATTTTTTGACTCGGATATGTGGTCCCAAAACTACTGTTCTGACTAGGGTCTAAACTGGATTGTTACAATTCTCCCCCCTTAGGGATTTTCGTCCTCGAAAATCTTACCGTTGAATAGAATCAGATATTTTTGTCTCATAGCATCTTCAAGCTCCCATGTGGCTTCTTCAATACTGAGACGATGCCACATCACTTTTACTAACAAAAAATTCTTATTATGCAGTTCCTTAACTTCGCGAGCTAAGATACGAATCGGTTCTTCTTCATAAGTCATATCAGATTGAATTTCAATCTCAAACGGAGGAATCACATGCGAAGGATCAGTTCTATATCGTCGAAGTATTGATACATGAAACACATTATGAATCTTTTCTAGCTCTGGTGGCAACAACAATCTATATGCTACTGGCCCGATACACTCGATAATTTTACACGGCCCAATGAACCTAGGACTCAATTTGCCTTTTCTACCGTACTGAAGTACTTTCTTCCACGGAGATACTTTCAAAAAAAATTTGTCACTGATCTCAAACTCAATGTATTTTCTTTTCAAATCTGCATATGATTTCTGACGATCAGAAGCTTCTTTTAAGCTATCTCGAATCACTTTTACTTTCTGTTCAATTTTTTTTATCAAATCAATTCCATGAATCTTATTTTTATTGTGCTCAAAATGTGATCTAACTCGAGTGATTGAGTCAAATTCATGTAGTTGCCCGATCATAGACGAGAAGAGTCATTCGTGCCTTGGTTTCGAAAGTAGAAGGTTAGATGGATAGGTTTGATTTAAGCAAATAGGGTTCAAAGTGGTGAAAAGAGTAATAATAGGTTCGGCTAAGGGAAGAAAAGATGGATGTCAGATAGATGGTTCGGTTTTGGTAGTAAAAAGAAAGAAATTTGAAAGATAAAAATGGATTAACTAACTTAACGTCAGGAATGATTCAAAATTAAAAAGTGTGTAATATCCTGAATTAGGGCCTAATCGGAATAGTGGTTTTGTGACCACAAATATGAGATAGAAATAATTATTTTATGATTATTTTGAGGTCTATGATATGACTGCATGATTGTGTGAAAATTTCGTGAAGAAATTTTATGCATAAAGTGCTTAACTTGAAATTAGGGACTAAATCAAATAATTTGCAAAACTTGCATTCTAGAAGTTTTTAGTATGAAATTGCTTTCGAATATTAATGAGGAGGTCTTAAATAGAAATTTTACCAATTTCTAAGTCTATGGAAAAAAATTGGACATGGATGGAATTTTTGGAAAGTTTAGTAGTAAGGGCATTTTAGTCATTTGGTAATTAAAAGAAATAAAAAGGGAAAATAAAGCCAAAATTGACTCATCTTTTTCATGAAGGCCGAAATTAGCATGGGGGAAGCCATGGATAGGGTTTTCAAGCTTTCCAAGTTCAATAGTAAGTCCGTTCTAACCCCGTTTTTCAAGTTCTTTACATTTTTAGAATCCCGGTAACTTGATTAAGCTTATGCTAGCAATAATTCAACCTAGGGTTCGTATTTGGAAAAATACCCATAGGTGAAATTTGTGTATTTTGGTGTTTTATGATAGAATATGAGGTTTTAAATTATGTTAAACAACCTGTGCTACTCGGTTTTAAGTGAAAACGAGTAAAAGGGCTTAATTGGTAAAAATACCTAATAGTCATAAGTACATGTTAGAGTGAGAATTTGATGTTTCCATAGAAGGGAAAAATAATCAGCATGTCATAAAACATAAGAAAATAGGATAAAGTTTAATTTCTGAACCTTGGGGCAAAAGTGCAAATATGCCAAAGTTTAGGGGTCAAAATGAAAATTTGTAAAAATATGATTTTTGGACCCGTATGAATAATGTGACTAATTATTAGGCTAAATGTGATATTATAGATGAAGGAAATCGAGATTCGGGCTTAAATCGGGAAAATACAAGGTTATGGACTAAATAATACATTGCCGTTTCTGGATCGAGGTAAGTTCGTGTGTTAATAATAATGCAATACCATGCATGAATTGTAATTCTCTATTGATATGGCATAAATTGTATGATCTAATATGTTTCAGAGAAGTTGATGGATGGCATGTATGATATAAAAAAAAATGTAATGCTAGTTGTGTCATGTGAAATTGAATGGAAAATTATTGTTACAAGAATTGAGTGTTAAATTACTATTACCTGGGTTGTATGAATTGTTGCACGGTTGTACCTGATGAGATTTTGACAAGTTTGTACGTAAATAATTTATCGATTCTTTTTATTTTATTATATTTTGTTACATATGAAATGTGGCTACCTATAGATTGACTATCTTCTGTAAATTGAAAATTGAAAAAGGACTATGAATAAATTTATAACATATTGGAAATATGTTTACTGATAATTACTTGATTGAAATTGTTGGAAAAGAGAAAGAAATCCCTGTTGAACCTTCGAAAAGATTGGATGATACAAATGGTATGTAGCTAGGTCACATGTATGGTGCTGAGTGCACATCATGTGTACAAGAGAGCTACGAGACATTATGATGTAGCTAGGTCACATGGGTGATACTATGTGTACACCATGTAGACAAGAGAGCTACGAGATATATGTAGCTAGGTCGCATGCGTGGTTCCAGGTGAAGGGCACCATGTAGACAAGAGAAGTACGAGATAAACTGGCTAGGTCACATGGGTGATACTAAGTGTTCACCATGTGTACAAGAGAGCCGAACTTTATGATGGGTGGAGCTATGTGCTGAAACCACCAAGTATCGAGGATTGATCCGAAGTGTTCAACGGGAGACTTACTATGTACTGCTTTGTGAGTTTTGTGATGAATAAGTGCAGGTATATGTTTATGAAAATTATGAGCAATGTGCTCAATAGTTGGGTGAACTTCGATAAGACAAAACGGATTAAGTGGAATTATGTAAGAATGAATTTTAGTAGTAAAACAGTGTTGGATAGCAGCAGTTACTTGACTTTGAAAAGTCACTAAAAATTGTGGAAATTGAATAAAAATGCAAATGATACATGAAAATAAATCTTAATGTGTCTATTTTCACATGAAATAAACAGGGGAAGAAAAAGAATTCTATATTGTGTGATATTTGAATTCTTGTGAAATAGGGTCTGAATGAATTCGAGATCCCCTGTTCTGACTTTATAAATTCACCATAAATTGTAAAAAAATTATTAAGAGTAATATTTTACATTAATGGCTTCCTTATTGAGTCTATTTTTAAGGGAAACAAACGGCATAGTCGTTGGAATTCTGTACAGGGAGAAATTTGGTTCGTAGTGCACAGAGGTCAGAGTAGTCATACTCTGAAACAGGGGAGACTTTAACTAATAATTTGTACTAATTGGCTAAACTAAAAATTCTGGAAATTTTATGGGAGAAATATATATGAACTTAGTTTCAAAGAAAATTAACAAAACTAAATTTGGAGTTTTTTAGCTTCATATATGAATGATTTAGTAACTATAACTCGATAACACAGCTTAACCTGAATATGTGTAATTGTACAATTATAGTGTTTTATCTTGAAAAGCATAGTAGTAATTGCTTATTATTTTCATATGAACTTACTAAGCGTAAAGCTTACCCATCTTCTCCATTTCTTTAGTATTGGCAGGTCGGCTCGGGGTTAGAGATCGTTGGAGGCAAAATCACACTATCAAACTATCATTTTTGGGAGAATTAATTCAAATATTAGAAATATTAAGTGAGTGGCATGTATAGGACGCTGGTTTGTGATATGTATTTTTATTATGATTTTGACCATACGTATCAGTCTGCTTTGAGTTAACGTATGTGATTATGAGATGTGGTCCTTATCCATTATGGTTTATCAGTTTAATTAATCGTGCTATGTCCTATGTTTTGATGAAATTATATAGTTAGCTTTGTTTGTTATGCATGTGTTTGAAAAGTTTTGAATTAAATGAAATTTTATGGCCAGATTTTTGTCTATGTGTATTGTTAAGTCTGGTAATGCCTCGTACTCTGTTCCGGCCTTGGATACGGGTAAGGGGTGTTACAAAGTGTCACCCCGGTTCCTATATTGTTAAGATGGATAAATGGAATAGAAGGATAGGTGAACGCCACACCAAGATTGGTGATAAGTTCAAACAAGGTTGATAGACGCCACTAGCACACTAGATAAGTCTTTCGAAACTTGTGCGAGATATGTGAGGAAGCAACCTCACAGAAACATGTTTTCATTAACAAATTGGCAAAAGTCCTTTTACAAAGAAATAAACAAACTATTTATAGTCTAGCATGTGATAGCCGAATGGACAAAATTAACTAATTTAAGGGCTAAGCACTTTGGCTAAGAATGCACCAGAATAATCTAGAACAAAGACATTAATTAGCTAAGTCTTGATTCGGCTGAATGGGACTTCATTGGATAGCTTCATGCTTAAGCAAAAGCATCTAGGATGAATGTGGAGACTTGGAAGCTCAATAGCTTGTCTAGATTCGGCCATGGGGTGAATGAATCAGTCAAGAAGTGTCTCTTGGCCGAATAGACACCTAGGGAAGTCATTTGGGCACCAAAAAATTCATTTATTTAACCCACATTCATTTGGCCATTCATGGAACTAGAAGGGAGCTTGAATCTGGCCATACATTAACATGCAATAAATGCCTTCATTCATGCATGTGTACCATCCAAAGTGAATGTATCTTCATGATCCAAAGCATGTAATTAACCTTCCATGTACTTGAACATAATTCCCTCCAAGCATTGAACCAAGCCGTGCATGAATCTTCTCATTCATTGAGCAAACCCATACATGCACCTGGCCTTTAATGTACCTCCACATTCAGCTGAACCTAGAAAGACATGAACACATTTAATTATATCATTTAATCATAATTAAACAGCAACTAACAACTTAAATGACAACTAACTAATTTCGGACACATTAAATTAAAATTAACTAGCATATTAAATTGGGCTAGCTCAAATAAACAAAAACAATTAATGAACTAATTTGAGCTAGGGAATTCGACATGAGCTGTAGCAAATTGAATTAAAATAAAGTTTAAACTTAGTTTATTGAAATGGAATAAGGAACGAGCTGGAAAGAAACTAAAAACGAGCTCAAACGAGCTGAAACAAGCTCAATTGAGCTGATTGGAGCTGAATTGAGCTGGGGGAGCTGGAGAGGAGCTGAAGTCGATTTGCAAAAGGATGCATTGAGTCTTCAAAGGGTATTCCGCAGCTTCTCCAACGTCAAGGGACTTTGTTTCATCCCAAATTCGCATCAACAAAGTTGTTAAAGCTTCTTGAAGTCGCTTGGTACGAGCTCGAGTCATGGGACCCTTTGGCAGCTGGATAGGATCTTGATTCGCACTTGAGGGTGCCCCAGGCGTGCATACATCATTCCCTCCGTCTTCAAAGTGACTTGTCCTCAAGTGGAGCCGTTTGTCCGCTAGAAAATATTTTCTCTCACAAAACTTTCCTCGGTCAAATGGGATAAAGGTTGTCACACGAACATTTTCGCATTTACTCACCAAATTTGTCAATGAAAAGTGCAATGAACTCAAATTCAAATAACACATATAAAATCCAGTCCAAAGATCATATGGCAAAAACTTTATTCGTTCATAACATGGATGCTTTATAATATTGCACAATTTCGATATGCCATCAATATGAACAATTGAATAGAATGAAAACAGGGAATGATTAATCATGCAATTTAGCAAACAAGAATGCTTTCCTTGTTTCAACCACAACATTCCAAATGGATCAAAACAAAGGCCATATTCACTTGGCTTTTTGATTTGAACAACCTCACCTTGCCGTATTTGATTGAATGGATTTACACTAGCAGGATGAATAATATGGTCACTTTCCACAAAGTCATCATCAACAACACCGATTTCTTCATCATTCAAACAAAACAAAGATATTGTTGACTTACCTTGATTATCTTGAAAGTTACATGATGAAAGTTTGCTTTTACCTCATTTGCACAAAACAAACCTTCGCTCCTTAGCAAGGTAATGTAATCGATATTTCAGACTCGAATAAACCTGAAAAGGAGAAAAATCAAAGAAGTAACTCGCGCTCTTCAAAATGTAATTTTTGCAAAGATGGAAGATGTCAAGGTCACCATGGATAATGTACTTAAAAGGACATGATGAGATGCCATTCACAAGATAATCGCATGAATCAGTTTTGGTATTAAAAACAAAATTTCCAGAATCAAAAACTTGATTTTGACTTTGTAAACTAACCACAAGATTTATTTTCAGAATTGAAGATAAAATTCGTAATGGACGAAAAGGTACAACAAATTTATTTACAATGAGATTACGGTACTTACCTTTTATTGGTATCAACTTAAAGTGGCTAGCTCCAGGCTTAAACACTCGATTTTGATCACTTATCCCAAAATACAGCCAGAATTTCATTTTCTCAAATAAATCACAAAAGTAGATAAAAAAAAGTTTAGGTAGACGAACATGCAAACATTTATACTTCACAAAACTCAATTGAATAGGCAGGTCAAAACATGGAAACTTCGCACAAAAATTTAAAGATTTCCCTTGAATGACAAAATCAAACGGATTATTCATTGTATGCAAAAACCTTTGAACACATATGTCGAACAAAGAAGCTGTGTACATGCAACCTTTCAAAAGTTCAAATTCATCACCGACCAATCAAATAGGCATGTTTAAGCAAAAAGGTTTAGCACATATATTCAAAGAGTTTAAGAATTCAAACACATCAAAATTTGTATATGCAAAACTTTTATCACACACCTCCACAATTCGCTTAAGCGAAACCAACCTAACAGAAGGGTTAAACATGTCATAAGATAAAACTTTTATGGCACATTTCGAAACAAGGTCATTTACATCAATAGGTGGACAATGACTAACCAAGTCAAAAATATGGTGACCTTTTAGAAATTAAGTCATCAAAACTTTTATTAGCAGTTTTTAAATCAAATGGTCGTGACTCGATAATCATAGAGTCCTTACCTTGCTTACCTTCAGACATAAGTAGGCAGTTTTCATTCTCGTTCTTACCTTTCTTATACAACCGAAATCACCGCTTGTTGGGAAGGTATTGAAGCTGGAATTGATCACTTGAATTTTCAAAAACCTGGGAAAAGATATCACAAGAAGAACTAACGAGTGGGTTAGTGGAAACAATCCTCGCTTGCTCACTAACATCTTTTCCATTCGAATCTTTTTCTACTCTTTTCTTTTCATCAAACTCTTTTTATTTTTCATTTTCTTTTTCAATCTTTTTTGGTTTCCTCTCTTCCTCTTTTTCTTTCATTTCTTTTTTTCTTTTCTCGATTTCATTCAAGATCCTCTCATTTTCTCTCATAATCTTTTTTTGCCTCTCTTTTCTTTCTATCTCTTTTTTATTTTCATCTTTTTCTTTTCTCGTTTTCTTTTTACAAGAAGTTACAAAAGATTCAAGAGAATAATCATTTACATATGATTCACGAACAATCCTTGGTGAAGACCTCTCCGTGGATGTTTTCTTTAGAGTTCTTAAAGAGGTGTATCTTTCATCTCGCATGTCTTCTCGGAAGGATTCAAAATCAAAATTAACTTCGCTTGGTCTCGAATTCCTTGATGAAAACGAATCTCGATCAGTGTCTCTTCTCAAGTAGTCATTGGATGTGTATCTCCATGATGTTCTCGAATTCGCTTTCTGACTTGATGACATTCGTTGCCGTTGGTCTCTTTTCTCCACACGGTTTAACCTCTCGTGCAATTTGTCAAACTTATACTTCACCATTCTACGCATTTCTTGCACCAAATATTGATATTCAGATTCAGTAAATTCTTCGTGAGACATGATGTTATTGCTGAAAAGGAAAATTGTTAAGTAAAATAGAAATAAAGTCCTCACTATAAAATCCTCACGAGTTCACTCGAAAAGAAATAATAGTTGTGTACTCCACTCGTGTTTTCACTCGTTTAGGCTTTTTCGACACTCGAATGCACTGACACCCTTTAGCCTTTTACCACTCAAACTTAATCTCGTAACCTCATACTTTGTTTCTCTTGACTCGTCTTAGTGCTTTGGGGTCGGCTTCAAGATGGTTACAAGGGTAAAATGTATTGGTGTATGGGTAGGCTAAAAGAAAATTTTTTTTTCAGTGTAGTGTGGCGTTTTGGAAAAAAAAAAGGGGGGTACAAAGTTAATGAAATGGACACTTGATGGTTGGAACAAATGCATAAACAGCAGAGAAGAATTTTAAACACTTCACCCTTTTTTTTTAATTTCATTTTTTTTATAATTTCATATTCCCTTTTTTTTAACTTTAAAATAATGCTATTACACTTGGAAAACAAAATAACAACTTGAACTTTTTTTTAATTCGATTTTTTTACAATGAACCTATTTTGATCTTGATACAAATGTCGACGATTCTCGTTTTACAAGCTCTGATACCAAATGATGTGATCCGGCTTAGGTGATTGAGTCAAATTCACGTAGTTGCCCGATCATAGATGAGAAGAGTCGTTCGTGCCTTGGTTTCAAAAGCAGAAGGTTAGATGGATAGGTTTGATTTAAGCGAATGGGGTTCAAAGTGGTGAAAAGAGTAATAATAGGTTCGGCTAAGAGAAGCAAAGATGGATGTCAGATAGATGGTTCGATTTTGGTAGTAACAAGAAAGAAATTCAAAAGATGGAAATGGATTAACGAACTTAACGTCAAGAATGATTCAACACTAAAAAGTGTCACCTCGGTTCCTATATTGTTAAGGTGGATAAATGGAATAGAAGGATAGGTGAACGCCACACCAAGATTGGTGATAAGTTCAAACAAGGTCGATAGATGCCACTAGCACACTAGATAAGTCTTTCGAAACTTCTACAGGATATGAGAGGAAGCATCCTCACAGAAACAGAGTTTCATTAACAAATTGGCAAAAGTCCTTTTACAAAGAAATAAACAAAATATTTATAGTCTAGCTTGTGATAGCCGAATGGACAAAATTTACTAACTTAAGGGCGAAGCATTTTGGCTAAGAATGCACCAGAATAATCTAGAACAAAGACATTAATTAGCTAAGTCCTGATTCGGCTGAATGGGACTTCATTGGATAGCTTCATGCTTAAGCAAAAGCATCTAGGATGAATGTGGAGACTTGGAAGCTCAATAGCTTGTCTAGATTTGGCCATGGGGTGAATGAATCATTCAATAAGTGTCTCTTGGCCGAATAGACACCTAGGGAAGTCATTTGGGCAGCAAACAATTCATGTATTTCACCCACATTCATTCGGCCATTCATGGAACTAGAAGGGAGCTTGAATCTGGCTGTACATGAACGAATAAATACCTTCATTCAAGCATGTGTACCGTCCAAAGTGAATGTATCTTCATGATCCAATGTATGTAATTAACCTTCCATGTACTTGAACATAATTCCCTCCAAGCATTGAAGCAAGCCGTGCATTAATCTTCTCATTCATTGAGCAAACCCGTACATGAACCTAGCCTTTAATGTACCTCCACATTCGGCTGAACCTAGAAAGACATGAACACATTTAATTATATCATTTAATCATAATTAAATAGCAACTAACAACTTGAATAACAACTAACTAATTTCGGACACATTAAATTAAAATTAACTAGCATATTAAATTGGGCTAGCTCAAATAAAAAAAAATTAATGAACTAATTTGAGCTAGGGAATTCGATATGAGCTGTAGCAAATTAAATTAAAATAAAGTTTAAACTTAGTTTATTGAAATGGAATAAGGAACGAGCTGGAAAGATACTAAAAACGAGCTCAAACGAGCTGAAACAAGCTCAATTGAACTGATTGGAGCTAAATTGAGCTGGGGAACTGGAGAGGAGCTGAAGTTGATTTGCCAAAGGATGTATTGAGTCTTCAAAGGGCTTTCCACAGCTTCTCCAACATCAAGGGACATTGTTTCATCCCAAATTCACATCAACAAAGTTGTTAAAGCTTCTTGAAGTCGCTTGGTACGAGCTCGAGTCATGGGACTCTTTGGCAGCTGGATAGGATCTTGATTCGTACTTGAGGGTGCCCTGGGCGTGCATACATCATTGCCCCCGTCTTCACAGCAACTTGTCCCCAAGTCGAGCCATTTGTCCACTGGAAAATATTTTCTCTCACACGACTTTCCTCGGTCAAATGGGATAAAGGTTGTCACATAAATATTTTCGCATTTACTCACCAAATTTGTCAATGAAAAGTGCGATGAACTCAAATTGAAATAACACATATAAAATCCAGTCCAAAGATTATATGGCAAAAACTTTATTCGTTCATAATATGGATGCTTCATAGTATCGCACAATTTCGATATGCCATCAATATGAACAATTGAACAGAATGAAAACAGGGAATGATTAATCATGCAATTTAGCAAACAAGAATGCTTTCCTTGTTTCAACCACAACATTCCAAATGGATCAAAACAAAGGCCATATTCACTTGGCTTTTTGATTTGAACAACCTCACCTTGTCGTATTTGATTGAATGGATTTACACTAGCAGGATGAATAATATGACCACTTTCCACAAAGTCATCATCAACAACACCGATTTCTTCATCTTTCAAACAAAACAAAGATATTGTTGACTTACCTTGATTATCTTGAAAGTTACATGACGAAAGTTTGCTTTTATCTCGTTTCTGCAAAACAAACCTTCGCTCCTTGGCAAGGTAATGTAATCTATATTTCAGACTCGAATAAACCTAAAAAGGTGAAAAATCAAAGAAGTAACTCGCGCTCTTCAAAATGTAATTTCTACATAGATGGAAGATGTCAAGGTCACCATGGATAATGTAATTGAAAGGACATGATGAGATGTCATTCACAAGTTGATCGCATGAATCGATTCCGGTATTAAAAACAAAATTTACAGAATCAAAAACTTGATTTTGACTTTGTAAACTAACCACAAGATTTATTTTCAGAATTGAAGATAAAATTCGTAATGGATGAAAAGGTACAACAAATTTATTTACAATGAGATTACGGTACTTACCTTTTCTTGGTATCAACTTCAAGTGGCTAGCTCTAGGCTTAACACTCGATTTTGATCACTTATCCCAAAATACAGCCAGAATTTGTTTTTCTCAAATAAATCACAAAAGTAGATCAAAAAAAGGTTAGGTAGACGAACATGCAAACATTCATACTTCACAAAACTCAATCGAATAGTCAGGTCAAAACATGGAAACTTTGCACAAAAATTTAAAGATTTCCCTTGAATGACAAAACCAAACGGATTATTCATTGTATGCAAAAACCTTTGAACACAGATGTCGAACAAAGAAGCTATGCACATGCGACCTTTCAAAAGTTCAAATTCATCACCGACCAATCAAATAGGCATGTTTAAGCAAAAAGGTTTAGCACATACATTCAAAGAGTTTAAGAATTCAAACACATCAAAATTTATATGTGCAAAAATTTTATCACACACCTCCACAATTCGCTTAGGCAAAAACAACCTAACAGAAGGGTTAAACATGTCATAAGATAAAACTTTTATGGCACTTTTTGAAACAAGGTCATTATCATCAATAGGTGGATAATGACTAACCAAGACAAAATATGGTGACCTTTCAGAAACTAAGCCATCAAAACCTTTATTAGCAGTTTTTAAATCAAATGGTCGTGACTCGATAATCATAGAGTCCTTACCTCACTTACCTTCAGACATAAGTAGGCAGTTGTCATTCTCGTTCTTACCTTTCTTATACAATAGATATCGCCGCTCATTGGGAATGTATTGAAGCTGGAATTCATCACTTGAATTTTCAAAAACCTGGGAAAAGATATCACAAGAAGAACTAACGAGTGGGTTAGTGGAAATAATCCTCACTTGCTCACTAACATCTTTTCCATTCGAATCTTTTTCTACTCTTTTCTTTTGATCAAACTCTTTTTCTTTTTCATTCTCTTTTTCAATCTCTTTTTGTTTCCTCTCTTCCTCTTTTTCTTTCATTTCTTTGTTTCTTTTCTCGATTTCTTTCAAGATCCTCTCATTTTCTCTCATAATCTTTTCTTGCCTCTCTTTTCTTTTGATCTCTTTTTGCTTTTCATCTTTTTATTTTCTCGTTTTCTTTTTACAAGAGGTTACAAAAGATTCAAGAGAATAATCATTTACATATGGTTCATGAATAATCATTCGTGAAGACCTCTCCGTGAATGTTTTCTTTAGAGTTCTTGAAGAGGTGTATCTTTCATCTCGCATGTCTTCTCGAAAGAATTCAAAATCAAAATTGACTTCTCTTCGTCTCGAATTCCTTAATGAAAAAGAATCTCGATCAGATTCTCTTCTCGAGTAGTCGTTGGATGTGTATCTCCATGATGTTCTCGAATTCGCTTTCCGACTTGATGACATTCGTTCCCATTGGTCTCTTTTCTCCACACTGTTTAACCTCTCGTGCAATTTGTCAAACTTAGACTTCACCATTCTATGCATTTCTTGCACCAAATATTGATATTCAGATTCAGTAAATTCTTCGTGAGACATGATGTTATTGCTGAAAAGGAAAATTGTTAAGTGAAATAGAAATAAAGTCCTCACTACAAAATCCTCACAAGTTCACTCGGAAAGAAATAATAGTTGTGTACTCCACTCGTATTTTCACTCGTTTAGGCTTTTTCAACACTTGAATGCACTGACACTCTCTAGCCTTTTACCACTCAAACTTACTCTCATAACCTCGTACTTTGTTTCTCTTGACTCATCTTGGTACTTTGGTGTCGACTTCAAGATGGTTACAAGGGTAAAATGTATTGGTGTATGGGTAGGCTAAAAGAAAATTTTTCTTCAGTGTAGTGTGGCGTTTTGGAAAAAAAGGGGGTACAAAGTTAATGAAATGGACACTTGACAGTCGGAACAAATGCATAAACAACAGAGAAGAATTTTAAACACTTCACCTTTTTTTGTAATTTCAGTTTTTTTATAATTTCGTATTCCTTTTTATTTTAACTTTAAAATAATGCTATTACACTAGGAAAACAAAATAACAACTTGAACTTTTTTTTAATTTGATTTTTTTTACAATAAACATATTTTGATTTTGATACAAACGTCAGCATTCTCGTTTTACAAGCTCTGATACCAAATGATGTGATCAGGCTCTGGTGATTGAGTCAAAGTCACGTAGTTGCCCGATCGTAGACGAGAAGAGTCGTTCGTGCCTTGGTTTCGAAAGTAGAAGGTTAGATGGATAGGTTTGATTTAAGTGGATGGGGTTCAAAGTGGTGAAAAGAGTAATAATAGGTTCAGCTAAAGGAAGCAAAGATGGATGTCGGATAGATGGTTCGGTTTTGGTAGTAACAAGAAAGAAATTCAAAAGATGGAAATGGATTAATGAACTTAACGTCAGGAATGATTCAACACTAAAAAGTGTCACCCTGGTTCCTATATTGTTAAGGTGGATAAATGGAATAGAAGGATAGGTGAATGCCACACAAGATTGCTGATAAGTTCAAACAAGGTCGGTAGATGCCACTAGCACACTAGATAAGTCTTTCGAAACTTGTACGAGATATGAGAGGAAGCAACCTCACAGAAACAGAGTTTCATTAACAAATTGGAAAAAGTCCTTTTACAAATAAATAAACAAACTATTTATAGTCTAGCATGTGATAGCCAAATGGACAAAATTAAATACCTTACAGGCTAAGCATTTTGACTAAGAATGCACCAGAATAATCTAGAACAAAGACATTAATTAGCTAAGTCTTGATTCGACTGAATGGGACTTCATTGGACAGCTTCATGCTTAAGCAAAAGCATCTAGGATGAATGTGGAGACTTGAAAGCTCAATAGCTTGTCTAGATTTGGCCATGGGGTGAATGAATCATTCAAGAAATGTCTCTTGGCCGAATAGACACCTAGGGAAGTCATTTGGCAAGCAAACAATTCATGCATTTCACCTACATTCATTCAGCCATTCATGGAACTAGAAGGGGGCTTGAATCTAGCCTTACATAAACATGCAATAAATGCCTTCATTCATGCTTGTGTACCGTCCAAAGCGAATGTATCTTCATGATCCAATGCATGTAATTAACCTTCCATGTACTTGAACATAATTCCCTCCAAGCATTGAACCAAGCCGTGCATGAATCTTCTCATTCATTGAACAAACCCGTACATGCACTGAGCCTTTAATGTACCTCCACATTCGGCTGAACCTAGAAAGACATGAACACGTTTAATTATATCATTTTATCATAATTAAACAGAAACTAACAACTTAAATAACAACTAACTAATTTTAGACACATTAAATTAAAATTAACTAGCATATTAAATTCGGCTAGCTCAAATAAACAAAAACAATTAATGAACTAATTTGAGCTAGGGAATTCAACATGAGCTGTAGAAAATTGAATTAAAATAAAGTTTAAACTTAGTTTATTGAAATGGAATAAGGAATGAGCTGGAAAGAAACTAAAAACGAGCTCAAACGAGCTGAAACAAGCTCAATTGAGCTGATTGGAGCTGAATTGAGCTAGGGGAGCTGGAGAGGAGCTGAAGTCGATTTGCAAAAGGATGCATTTAGTCTTCAAAGGGTTGTCCATAGCTTCTCCAACATCAAGAGACTTTGTTTCATCCCAAATTCACATTAACAAAGTTGTTAAAGCTTCTTGAAGTCACTTGGTATGAGCTCGAGTCATGGGAACCTTTGGCAGCTGGATAGGATCTTGATTTGTACTTGAGGGTGCCCCGGGCTTGCATACATTAGCTCAGTCCAATACATAGGTGTATGACATTTACGACCATATAATGCCTCGTAAGGTGCCATTTTAATAATAAAATTGTTATTATAATCGAATTCAATCAAAGGCAAATACTATTCCCATGTACCTTCAAATTCAAGAATGCAACATCTCAACATATCCTCAAGTATCTAAATAATCCACTCAGATTGACCGTCTGTTTGCAAATGAAAAGCAATACTAAAATGCAATTTTGTACCTAGAGCATCTTGCAACTTCTTCTAGAATCGTGAGGTGAATCTCAGATCTCTATCTGACACAATAGATAATGGCACACCATGCAATCTCACAATATCGAAAATGTATAACTCAGCTAACTTATCAAGTAATTGGATCATACCGGAATAAAATGAGCTGATTTCATCAATCGATCAACTACAACCCAGATTGCAACTTTCTTTCTCAGAGATAAGGGCAAACCCAAAATAAAGTCCATTGTCACTCTATCCTATTTCCATTACGGAATCATAATCGATTGTAACAAACCAGATTGCACCTGATGTTCAGCTTTAACTTGCTAACAGATTAAACATTTTGAAACAAAATCGAAGATATCTTTTTTCATTCTAGACCACCAGTAATGCTATTTCAGATCATTATACATTTTTGTACTACCCGGATGTACAGATAGCTGACTATTGTGAGCTTCACTCAAAATCATCTAAATTAACTCTGGATTTCTTGGAACACAAATTCAATCTTAGAATCTCAAACAATCATCATTATCAACTTTGAATTCTGAATCAGGCTCTAAATCACACTAAGCTTGCTCTGTTAAAATCTCATTATCAATCTTCTGAGTTTCAATAATCTGTTGTAAGAATAAAGGTCTCGCTTTTAATTCTACTAAAACTGAACCATCATCAGACAAAACCAAAAGAGCACTCATTGCACGCAGAGCAAATAATGATTTTTGACTCAAAGCATCAAAAACAACTATAACACCCCAAAAATCTCGAAATCATGATTTTTTTTTGTGCTTAGCAAACCCAGTTAAGTGTTAATTACGCGTTGGTAGGTCTTGGTCAAGGTTTGAGTTCGAATCTAGGGGTAGAAGAAAGTAAAGTTTAATAACAAAAAGGGCTTTTTGGCAAGTAGTTGGGCTTTTAAATAAAGATAGGGGAAAATGGCATCAAAAAGCCTTATTATGAAGTGGCTAAGTGACGCTAGTTAGAGTGTAGGGAGGTGACATTAGTGGCTAGCAAGGAGATCCTAGGTTCGAATCCTAGCTTAGTATTTTTAGCGGTTTAATTTTGGCCTTCTAGAAGGTTGGAAGTGGCATGAAGATAGACTCTAAGGGGAGCGTTCAGGAGAGAAAATTAAGGAAAGGATCAAGGGGTTATTAGGTAAGTATTCTTATTCTTAAATTTGTTTAAATTGTTATACAATAGTTAGCTAGAGGGCTACTTTAGGTGATCTTGTTAGAATGGAACCAAAGCCCACAGGAACTTGAACCTGTAGAGGATTTTTGAAAACAATCTTCTCTTTAATAATTTCCATAAAACATTGGGTTAATTATTAAACTAACTAAAACTTCATAAAATTTTTCATCCAAATAACACGCAAATCAACGATGAGTGCTAGAAGGGTGTCACAGTTTCGGAGTGACTTCGTTCTAACGGGGCTGAGATCTTTAAGGGTGTTGCTGGCATCGCTCTTAACGTGGCGGAATATTGGTTGGAGGCCACTCAAAGGATAATGGAGGACCTGGACTATTCACCAAAACAAAATTTAAAAGGAGCCGTGTCACTACTTACAGAAGAAGCCTACTAGTGGTGGCTGACGGTGAAAGAGGGCACCCAACCGGAGCGGGTCACTTGGGAGTTTTTCAAAGCTGCATTTCAAGGGAAGTATGTGGGTGCAAGCTATGTAGATGCTAGAAGGAAGGAGTTCCTGAACTTGACCTAAGGAAATAAATCAGTGGCGGAGTATGAGGCACAGTTTCTACGCCTTAGTAGGTATGCAAGAGTTATGGTGGCAATGGACTATGAGCTTTGCGTTAAGTTTGAAGATGGACTTAGAGATAGCCTCAGAGTATTGATAGCCTTGCAAAGGGAGCGAGTTTTCTTGGAGTTGGTAGAGAAAGCAAAGATAATGGAGGAGGTAAAACACACTGAGTGCCTAAATCGGGAGAAAGAAAGGGGTAAGAACAAGAGGGAGGTTGAGACTCCTGGTGTTGAACAGAGGCCTAGGGCTAGAGCCAGAGTTAAGGAGCCAGTTAGAGCAGGGGCCCCTGCTGTAAATCTAGTGGTGCCACCTTGTGCTGATTGTAGGAAAGGTCATGTAGGCGAGTGTTGGAAGAGGACAGGAGCTTGTTTAGCTTGTGGATCTAAGGAGCATAGGATTAGAAATTGCCCTAGAATGTCGAGACAGGTGCCAGACGTGGGCCGAGGTGGTGCTCAGCCACCAATGGGTGGTCAGCTACCACCAAGGGGTCGTGATCAGGCCAGGGGTGGAAACGATTTGGATCTTGTAGCACCGGGTAGAGGTACTGATCATGCTGAGGTGAGACAGCCGACTTTGGTTTATGCAGCACGTCGTCAAGAAGATGGAGACGCTCTAGAGGCGAATAATGGTACCTACTTTAGTGTGCTATTTACCTGAATTGGAATTAGAGTGCGCAGCGGAAGTGTGGTAGTCTGTGTTATTAGTTGGGAATTTCGAGGACAATTTCTTTTAGGGAGTAAAGTTGTAACGCCCTAAAAATCTCAAAACCCAAAAATCCCAAAATCGTGAATTTTTCTTTTTGCGCTTAGCAATCCCGGTTAAGTGTTAATTATGCATTGGTAGGTCTTGGTCAAGGTTTGAGTTTGAATCTAGGGGTAGAAGAAATTAAAGCTTAATAATTAAAAGGGCCTTTTTGGCAAGTAGTTGGGCTTTTAAATAAGGATAGGGGAAATGGCATTAAAAAGCCTTGTGGTGGAGTGGCTAAGTGACGCCACTTAGAGTTTAGGGAGGCGGCGTTAGTGGCTAGCAAAGAGATCCTAGGTTTGAGTCCTAGCTTATTATTTTTAGCAGTTTAATTTTGGCCTTCTAGAAGGTTGGAAGTGGCGTGAAGATGGACTCTAAGGGGAGTGTTCAGGAGAGAAAATTAAGGAAAGGAATAAGGGGTTATCAGGGAGAAAAACAAGGAGATGAGAAGGGGGAAGTGATGGAGCCAAATGGGGAACTGAGGGCCAGGTAATTCGGCTATAAGGGCTATAAATAAGTGCTGAATGCAGGGTTGCCAGGCTAGTGCCTAATTTCTTTCACCCTGTTACCAGAAACCGTTTTCCCTAAAAGCTGAAAACCCTTTTGTTTTCTTTCTTTTCTTTCTACCGATTTCTTCAAAAGCCGAAAACCCTTGTTCTCTTTTTTATTTTTCTTGTGTCGATTTCCTTGTTTCACTTCTGGGTTTAGCCGATTCTTCTTCCTCTCTTCCTTGGTGCCACATAAGCAATTGTGCCACTCAAATCTCTTGAGCCGAATACTCTTTGACCGAATCTAGTGTAAGTGTTACTCTTCTAATCAGTTTCTTTGCTAAGTATCAAATATTGTCCCTCACTCTTTCTAATCGATTATGGTAGGGAATTAGTATCAGATCTCGAATCATAACTCTTCGCCGAAATTGCTCTTTAGGTGTTTGCAATTCTGGTAAGCATTCCTCTCCCTTTGGCTAAGGTGGCCGATTGTTTATAGTTAAGGTAAGGGGACTTTTGTTGGATACGAGTCACCTATTATTCTGTTTTAATAGTTAAGATTGGTGCAGATCTGGAAGTTGGTCGTTGTTAGGGATTTAAAAAGGGGTTGTTATACTTATCGCACAAGGTTTGGGGCTAAAGAGATCGCATCACTCTTGCTTACCAGGTGTGCACTTACACTGCACACACTAGTAGATCGACAAAAGTTGAAATGTCTAAAAGCTGAAATGCCGAAAGCTGAAATGCTGAAAAGCCAAAAGTTTGGCTACGGTAGTCTTGTGAGTGCGCGAATACTCGTAAGGGGGAGACCGATAGGTTGCCTGAGGCGCATGGGCGATTCCATGGACTTGGGTTGTGAGTAGGCCAAGTGGGCCAAAATTGGCTAAATGGGCCCCAAGGGCTGTTGGGCCCCATAATAGATAAAATTTGATAAGCGATGCTATGTGATAGGAAATTTGTATGTGAGCATGAATATAATGTGAGTTGGGCTCGATGGGCCATATAAATGAGATTGGGCCAATGGGCCATATAAACGTGAATTGGGCCTGATGGGCCATATGAATGTGAATTGGGCCTGATGGGCCATATGTATGAGATTGGGCTAAGAGGGCCATATGTATGTATGTAGGGGTTTCGGGCCTAGTAAATGATAACCACATAAAAGTTAATTAATATATTGCGACCGTGGACAAGTCATAGAGTTAAGGTGTGGCAACGGGTATATGCATGTCTAGGATTAGATCTAGAGAGAGCTTGGTACTTAAGCAGTCTTAATGGCTCACCTCCTCTTATCTGGAATCCTACCTGGTGCATAGTGTTCGTTCATCTTAGCTTACGGGATTTGTTAACGGGCCAAGGTAAGTAAAAACTCGTAATAAAGGAAAATTACCAAAATACCCCTAAGGGCAAAAATGACTAAAATACCCCTAAGTGTTGGGTGTAAGATTTATGATTGCTACATGCATTCATATGTATTCATGTGATATCCTATTTAGGTTGCATATGGGTTGGGAATTATTGAACAGAGGGAGTATATGAGGGTCGCATGGTTGCTTGACAACCGTGGATCCACCAACGGCTTTTAAGCCTAATATATGATTGGCAGCTTGCTGTAACTTGGTAATTCTGCAACCGATCTACCATTGATGTGTATTGATTGGGTGGGTTGATATTTATATCCCCACTGGTTGTGAAAAGGGGGACGGAGCAGAAGTGTACCGGTTGGATTATTTGGGTGGGTTGTACTGCATTGCATTGCATATTTGATGTATGATAACTTTTGAATGCTTGTTTTCGTCGAGCGTTGTACACACTGAGTTAGCGAAAACTCACCCCCTCTTTTATTTATTTCAAGTTATGCTCAGTAGAAGGTTCGATGTTTGGAGGGACTCTGGGTGGCCAGCTAGCAAGATAATTTGGACTTGTTTTTCCTTTTAAAGCTTATCAGTTTCTATGTTATTAAGTACTTTTCAAATCGGTTTGTAATAGGGCTTCTACTTTATTATTATTTTTATGTGATGTAATTATAAGAAATTGAACTATATTATAACTTTTCTACGTTTTCGCAACTACATTTTAAAAGGACATGTTTTCATAAAATCATATATTTTAAACAACTGATTAAAAAGAGTATTTTTAAGGATAGTTATGGTTTCTTTTATTTTAAGAAGGGTTTTCAATGAAAACACGATTTTTGCTAAAACAATTTAATGTGATGCGCCAGATTCAGCCATAACGTCCAAGCCGGGTTTGGGGTGTTACATTTAGTGGTATCAGAGCTTAGGCTACAAAACTTGAGCTGTGAATTGAGCCTTATTACTTGGTTACTTTTTGTGTTTAAAAAAATTTTTGATTGAATCATAATGTTTTGTGAAAAGGGAAGTCTTGCTAAGCGACACACCGAGTCTTCGACGTTGAACCAAGTAAGTATTCTTATTCTTAAATTTGTTTAAATTGTTATACAGTAGTTAGCTAGAGGGCTACTTTAGGTGATCTTGTTAGAATGGAACCAAAGTCCGCAAGAACTTGAACTTGTAGAGGAATTTCGAAAATAATCTTCTCTTTAATAATTTTCATAAAACATCGAGTTAATTATTAAACTAACTAAAAATTCCTAAAATTTTTAATCCAGATAATACGCGAATCAACTATGAGTGCTAGAAGAGGTGTAAGAGGCCGTGGCCGAGGCCGCGGAAGTGTTAGGGCTGAATTGTCAGCATCGAGCCGTATGCCCGATGTTGGAGTAGAGGAGGCTCCGGCTTCACCTGTGGCTGGGAATGGACCGTATGATCGGGCTGCGGGAGAAGATGCATTGCCGCAGGCAATGCTGAGGATTTTGGAAAATGACGTTGGACCCAACAATGGCACTGGAAATTAGGGGTCAATTCTGGAGCGACTTCGATCTAACGGGGCTGAGATATTTAAGGGCATGGCTAGCGTGGCTCCTGATGTGGCAGAATATTGGTTGGAGGCCATTGAAAGGATAATGGAGGACCTGGACTGTTCACCAGAATAAAAGTTAAAAGGAGCCGTGTCACTACTTAGAGAAGAAGCCTACCAGTGGTGGCTGACGGTGAAAGAGAGCACCCAACCGGAGCGGTCACTTGGGAGTTTTTCAAAGCTGCATTTCAAGGGAAGTATGTGGTTGCAAGCTATGTGGATGCTAGAAGGGAGGAGTTCTTGAACTTGACCCAAGGAAATAAATCAGTGGCAGAGTATATGGCAGAGTTTCTATGCCTTAGTAGGCATGCAAGAGTTATGGTGGCAACGGACTATGAGCTTTGCGTTAAGTTTGAAGATGGACTTAGAGATAGCCTCAGAGTATTAGTAGCCTCGAAAAGAGAGTGAGTTTTCTCGGAGTTGGTAGAGAAAGCAAAGATAGCGGAGGAAGTAAAGTGCACTGAGCAGCTAAATCGGGAGAAAGAAAGAGGTAAGAATAAGAGGGAGGTTGAGACTCCTGGTGTTGAACAGAGGCCTAGAGCTAGGGCCAGAGTTAATGAGCCAGTTAGAACAGGGGCCTGCTGTTAATCCAGGGGTGCCACCTTGTGCTGATTGTGGGAAAGGTCATGTAGGCGAGTGTTGGAAGAGGATGAGAGCTTGTTTAGCTTGTGGATCTAAGGAGCATAGGATTAGGAATTGCCCTAGAATGCCAAGACAGGTGCCAGACGTGGGCTGAGGTGGTCCTCAGCCACCAAGGGGTGGTCAGCTGCCGCCAAGGGGTCGTGATCAGGCCAGGGGTGGAAACGATTTGGATCGTGGAGCACCGGAAAGAGGTACTGGTCATGCTTAGGTGAGGCAGCCAGCTTTGGTTTATGCAGCACGTCGTTAAGAGGATGGAGACGATCCAGAGGCGAATAATGGTACGTACTTACACATAGTGTGCTATTTACCTGAGTTGGAATTAGAGTGCACAGCGGAAGTGTGGTAGTCTGTGTTAGTAGTTGGGAATTTCGAGGATGAAATTTCTTTTAGGGGGTAGAGTTGTAACGCCCCAAAAATCCCAAAACCCAAAAATCCTGAAATCGTGAAATTTTTTTTTTATGCTTAGTAATCCCGGTTAAGTGTTAATTATGCGTTGGTAGGTCTTGGTCAAGGTTTGAGTTCGAATCTAGGGATAAAAGAAATTGAAGTTTAATAATTAAAGGGCCTTTTTGACAAGTAGTTGGGCTTTTAAATAAAGATAGAGGAAATGGCATCAAAAAGCCTAATGGTGGAGTGGCTAAGTGACGCCACTTAGAGTTTAGGGAGGTGGCGTTAGTGGCTAGTAAGGAGATCCTAGGTTCGAATCCTAGCTTAGTATTTTTAACAGTTTAATTTTGGCCTTCTAGAAGGTTGGAAGTGGTGTGAAGATGGACTCTAAGGGGAGTGTTCAGGAGAGAAAATTAAGGAAAGGAACAAGGGGTTATCAGGGAGAAAAATGATGAGATGAGAAGGGGAAGTGATGGAACCAAATAGGGAACTGACGGCCAGGTAATTCGGCTATAAGGGCTATAAATAGGGGCCGAATACAGGGTTGCCAGGCTACTACCAAAATTCTTCTTCACCTTATTACCAGAAACCCTTTTCCCTAAAAGTCAAAAACCCTTTTGTTTTCTTCCTTTTCTTTCTGCCGATTTCTCTAAAAGCCGAAAACCCTTATTCTCTTTTTTATTTTTCTTGTGTCGATTTCCTTATTTCACTTCTGGGTTTAGCCGATTCTTTTTCCTCTCTCCCTTGGTGCCACATAAGCAATTGTGCCATTCAAATCTCTTGAGCCGAATACTCTTTGATCGAATAGCTGATTTCCTTGTTTCACCTCTGGGTTTAGCCCGTGTGTCTTGGCCGTGGTTGAGCTTGACTTGGGCCACACGGCTAGCCACGCGCCCGTGTGCCTTGGCCGTGCTCGAGCCTAACTTACATTTGTAGGGTACCCCAGGGGACACATGGCCATGCAACATAGTCGTGTACCGCACACGGCTGAGACACATGCCCGTGTCTCTGCCCCTGTGGACAAAAATAGGCCATTGCAATAGCCAATTTGCCACCCCAATTGGGTCAAACCTATAAGCACCAAACCAAGCATATTTGCACAACAATTTCAGCCAATTTCTATGCCAAAATATACATCATTCATACCATAACATTATTAACCATTTACATACTCATAAACCTTACTAATTTATGCCAAAACATAAGGCAAGATCATATCAAAACATATGATTTATAAACTTTAATACACATTATTCAATCTCATGCATGAACTTACCAAACTTACCATTTCTTTTAACCATACATGAACACATCAAACATATCATATTGCCTCACATTTCATATACCAAAATCATATCCTAATCACAACCATACCAAGCCATATCACATGGCTAAATATATACATCACAAAACATAATTATAATACTTCTAGCCTATACATGTCATACTTTACTATATACATTTTCAAAAGGTACCAAAATGAGTTTTGATAGTATGGTGATGATCCTTGACGATCCATGAGCTCACAGTAGCTTCGATATCTATAAAACAATTCAAACACACACAAAGTAAGCTTTCGAAAGCTTAGTAAGCCATATACAAGTAAACTTATCATTTAAAACATATAAACATCATCAAATTACTTATATTTGTACCCAAATACCAACACCAACACCAACTTCATATTCATATACTTAGATCATAGTTCATCATTTGCACATATACTTACCTTTCACTTTCAAACATAACATATAATGCAAACGTACCTGAATCAGATATAATTTTATGAGGTCATTCATTTTCTCAAAATACCCATTTGAACCGTTCGAAAATATAAGGATACATGGATAGCTCAAAAAGCACATACAATGCCAATGTCCCAGACGTGGTCTTACATGTAATTAAATATCGATGCCACTGTCCTAGATAGAGTCTTACACGAAATCAGATACGATGCCGATGTCCTAGACATGGTCTTACACGTAACACAGAAGTCGATGCCAACGTCCCAGACATGGTCTAACTCGATAACACATATAAGAATCCTATGTCATGACATATGTATCCTAATTATTCCTAAGGTTCACACAGGGCTTTTCAAACGTCGGAACTTTGTCGATACTTTCTCGGATGTTTCATTTTTCTCAACTCATATATTCATTCATCATATTTCAATAGAAAATAAGTATAAATAAACCATTTCAAATAAATTTAAATGTATATAGACTTACCTCATACGGATTCAAATGGATAAAATTGGTTACTCGACAACTTTTGACTTTCCCCGATCTAATTTCGTTTTCTTTAATTCAAGATCTATATAAATTCAAATTTAACAATTTTATTCACCAAATCATTCAAATCAATCCATATACACATAATTAGGGAATTTTACAAATTTGCCCTTACATTTTCACATTTTGACACTTTAGTCCCAAATTCACAAAATCACAAAATACACATAATTTGCATATACTCATGCTTGGCCGAATATTCATAGCACTCATACAAGTCCACACATTTCATTTATTACACATTTTAGTCCCTCAATTTATAAATTTCACAATTTAGCCCATTTTACTCAAATTCATTAAAAATCCAAAGACAAAACATATTAACCCAAAACATATCTTTCATTTATCAACAACTAACTTCACAAAACTCATAGTTTCATCAATGGTGTATTTCAAAATCATTAAAAAAATTAGAAATTGAGGCATGGGCTTGATAGTATACAAAGCCACGATTACAAAAACATAAAAATTATTAAAAACCGAACAAAAACGAACCTTGAATCAAAGAAGAAAAAGGCTGAATCCTAGCTTGGTCTTATTATTTTCTTTTATTTTTATTTTCGATTGAAGATGAACACAAATGATTCATTTTCATGCTTTTGTTTTATTTTAATTACTTTAATAAACATTTTACCATTTTACCCTTGAATTAAAACATTAACAAACCATGTATATCAAGGTCATATATGTCCATTAACCATGTAAATGGCATATTAACCACATAAGGAGCTCTCAAATAATAAGCCAAATCAAATAGGCACTTTTAACAAATAGCAGGCAACTTTTACATTTTACGCGATTAGGTCCTTTTTACAAATTATGCACACAATCAATTTCATTTTCATACGAAACTTTCACACATGTCAATTTACATATAATAAGCATGGAAAATAATATTTAAATATTTTTTGACTCAGATATGTGGTCCCGAAACCACTGTTCCGACTAGGGTCTAAACCGAACTATTACACAAACCGTATTTAGATCGATTTGTTGTCGTATTCATTGATGACATATTGATTTAGTCATGTGATGAATTCGAACATGTCAATCATCTGAGAATAGTGCTACAGACTCTGCGAGATAAACAGTTGTATGCAAAGTTCAATAAATGCAAATTCTGGTTACGAGAAGTTGGTTTTCTGGGTCATATTGTATCATCATCTGGTATCCAGGTTGATCCGAGCAAAATTTCAGCTCTTCTGGATTGGAAACCTTTGAGGAATGTCTCTAAAGTCAGTAATTTTCTGGGACTTGCCGATTACTATAGATGGTTTGATCAGTTGAAAACTCTGTCGACTGAAGCTTTGGTATTGGTTTAACCAGAATCGGGTAAAGAATTTGTGATCTACAGTGATGCTTCGTTAAATGGACTGGGATGTGTTTTGATGCAAGAAGGCAAAGTTGCTGCTTATGCTTCAAGACAATTGAAGCCACATGAAAATAACTATTCGACAGAGGATCTTGAGTTAGCGGCGATTGTGTTTGCTCTAAAGATTTGGCGCCACTATCTATTTGGTGAGAAATGTCACGTATATTCTGATCATAAGAGTATGAAGTATCTGATGACTCAGAAGATTTGAATCTATGACAGAGAAGATGGGTTGAATTGCTAAAAGACTATGAACTTGTGATAGATTATCATCCAGGTAAGGCAAATGTTGTTGCTGATGCTTTGAGTCAAAAATCATTATTTGCTCTGGGTGCAATGAATGCTCATTTGGTTCTGTCTGATGATGGTTCAGTTTTAGCCAAATTAAAAGCGATACCTTTATTTTTATAGCGGATTATCGAAGCTTAGAAGATTGATAATGAGATTTTAGAAAAACGAGCTCAGTATGATTTAGAGTTTGATTTAGAATTCAGAGTTGATAAAGATGATTGTTTGAGATTTCGAGATCAAATTTGTGTTTTGAGAAATTCAGAGTTAATTCAAAAGATTTTGAATGAAGCTCATAACAGTCAGTTATTTGTGCATCCGAGTAGTACGAAAATGTTTAATGATATTCAACAGCATTACTGGTGGTCTAGAATGAAAAGAGATATCTCTGACTTTGTTTCTAAATGTTTGATCTGTCAGCAAGTTAAAGCTGAACATCATGTGTCATCTGGTTTGTTACAACTGATTATGGTTTCGAACTGGAAATGGGATAGAGTGACAATGGACTTTGTTTCAAGTTTTCCCCTGTCTTCGAGAAAGAAAGATGCAATCTGGGTTGTAGTTGATCGGTTGACAAAATTAGCTCATTTTATTCTGGTACGATCTAATTACTCACTTGATAAGTTAGCTGAGTTATATATTTCTGATATTGTGAGATTGCATGGTATAGCATTATCTATAGTGTTAGATAGAGATCCGAAATTTAATTCACGATTCTGGAAGAAGTTGCAAGATACTCTGGGTACAAAATTACATTTTAGTACTGCTTTTCACCCGCAAACGGACGGTCAATCCTAGCGGATTATTTAGATACTCAAGGATATGTTGAGATGTTGCATTCTTGAGTTTGAAGGTACATAGGAACAATATTTGTCTTTGATTGAATTCGCTTATAATAATAGTTTTCAATAAAGTATCAAAATGGCACCTTATGAGGCTTTATATGGTCGCAAATGCCGTACACCTTTGTATTGGACTGAACTCAGTGAAAATAATATTCACAGGATTGATTTGATAAAAGAAGCTGAACAGAAAGTGAAAGTGATCCGAGATAGTTTGAAAACAGCTTCTGATCATCATAAATCGTACGCAAACTTGAAACAGAAATATATTAAGTTTCAGATTGGGGATAAAGTACTTTTGAAAGTATCTCCGTGGAAGAAAGTACTTCGGTTCGGTAGAAAAGGCAAATTGAGTCTGAGGTTTATTGGGCTATATGAAATCACCGAGCGTATTGGGCCGGTAGCATATAGATTATTGTTGCCAACAGAGTTAGAAAATATTCATGATGTGTTTCTCATATTGATGATTCGACGATACAGATCCGATCCTTCGCATGTGATTCCTCCGTCTGATATTGAAATTCAGTCTGATATGACTTACGAAGAAGAACCAATTCGTATCTTAGCTCGCAAGGTTAAAGAACTGTGAAATAAGAAAATTTTATTAGTAAAAGTGATGTGGCATCGACACGGTATTGAAGAGGCCACATGGGAGCCTAAATATGTTATAAGACAGCAATATCCGAACCTGTTTATCGGTAAGATTTTCGGGGACGAAAATCCCTAAGGGGGGAGAATTGTAATAGTTTGGTTTAGACCCTAGTCAGAATAGTGGTTTTAGGACGATATATCCAAGTTATAAAAATATTTAAATATTATTTTCTGTGCTTATGATATTTGAATTAGCATGTGTGAAACTTTCATATTAAAATTTGATCATGTGTGTGCTTAATTTGATAAAAAGGACCTAATCGCGTAAAATGTAAAAGGTGCCCGCTATTTGTTAAAAGTGCCTATTTGATTTGGCTTATTATTTGAGAGGTCCTTATGTGGTTAATATGCCATTTACTTGGTTAATGGACATATATGACCTACAGGGTTTGTTAATGTTTTAATTCAAGGGTAAAATGGTAAAATGTTTATTAGTGTAATTAAAATAAAACAAAAGCATAAAAATGAATTATTTGTGTTCATCTTCAACCAAAAATCAAAATAAAGGAAAAGAATAAGACCAAGCTAGGGTTCAGCCTTTGTCTTCTTTGATTCAAGGTTCGTTTTTGTTCAGTTTTTGATAATTTCTACGTTTTTGTAATCGTTGCTTTATGTACTATCAAGCCCATGCCTCAATTTTTGATTTTGATGATGATTTTGAAATGTACCATGGATGAATTCATGAGCTTTATGTTGTTATATGATGAAATATGAAAGTTTGATGTTGGGTTTATATGTTTTATCTTTGGATTTTTGATGATTTTGAGTATAATGGGTTAAATTGTGAAGATTGTAAATGTATATGGATTGTTTTGAATGAATTTTGGAATGAATAAGTTAAATTTGAATTTATATAGATCAAGAATTAAAGAAAACGGAGTTAGATTGGGGAAAGTCAAAAATTGTCGAGTAACCAATTTTATCCATCTGAATTCATATGAGGTAAGTCTATATACAAATAAATGTATTTGAAATGGTTTATTTATACTTATTTGCTATTGAACTATGATGAATGAATATATGAGTTGAGAAAAATAAGACATCCGAGAAAGTATCGAAAAAGTTTCGACGTTCGAAAAGCCCATTACAAACCTTAGGAATAGTTAGGATACATATGTCATGACATAGGATTCTGATATGTGATTTTGTGTAAGACCACATCTGGGACTGTAATATCCCAAATTAGGGCCTAATCAGAATAGTGGTTTCGTGACCACAAATCTGAGATAGAAATAATTATTTTATGATTATTTTGAGGTATATGATATGATTGCATGATTGTGTGAAATTTTCATGAAGAAATTTTATGCATAAAGTGCTTAAATTGAAATTAGGGACTAAATCGAATAATTTGCAAAACTTGCATTCTAGAAGTTTTTAGTATGAAATTTCTTTGGAATATTAATGAGGAGTTCTTAAATAGCAATTTTACCAATTTCTAAGTCTATGGACAAAAATTGGACATGGATGGAATTTTTGGAAAGTTTAGTAGTAAGGGCATTTTAGTCATTTGGTAATTAAAAGAAATAAAAAGGGAAAATAAAGCCAAAATTGACTCATCTCTTTCATGGAGGCCGAAATTAGCATGGGGGAAGCCATGGCTAGGGTTTTCAAGCTTTTCAAGCTCAATAGTATGTCCGTTCTAACCCCATTTTTCAAGTTCTTTACATTTTTAGAATCCCGGTAACTTGATTAAGCTTATGCTAGCAATAATTCAACCTAGGGTTCGTATTTGGAAAAATACCCATAGGTGAAATTTGTGTATTTTGGTGTTTTATGATAGAGTATGAGGTTTTAAATTATGTTAAACAACTTGTGCTACTTGGTTTTAAGTGAAAACGAGTAAAAGGGCTTAATCGGTAAAAATACCTAATAGTCATAAGTACATGTTAGAGTGAGAATTTGATGTTTCCATAGAAGGGAAAAATGATCAGCATGTCATAAAACATAAGAAAATAGGATGAAGTTTAATTTCCAAACCTTGGGGAAAAAGTGCAAATATGCAAAAGTTTAGGGGTCAAAATGAAAATTTGTAAAAATATGATTTTTGGACCCGTATGAATAATGTGACTAATTATTAGGCTAAATGTGATATTATAGATGAAGGAAATCAAGATTCGGGCTTAAATCGGGAAAATACAAGGTTATGGACTAAATAGTACATTGCTTAGCTTTACGGATCGAGGTAAGTTCGTGTGTTAATAATAATGCAATACCATGCATGAATTGTAATTCTCTATTGATATGGCATAAGTTGTATGATTTAATATGTTTAAGAGAAGTTGATGGATGGTATGTATGATATAAAAAAAATGTAATGCTAGTTGTGTCATGTGAAATTGAATGGAAAATTATTGTTACAAGAATTGAGTGTTAAATTACTATTACAGGTTGTATGAATTGTTGCACTATTGTACACGATGAGATTTTGACAAGTTTGTACGTAAATAATTTATTGATTTTTTTATTTTATTATATTTTGTTATCATATGAAATGTGGCTATCTATAGATTGACTATTTGCTGTAAATTGAAAATTGAAAAAGGACTATGAATAAATTTGTAACATATTGGAAATATGTTTGCTGATAATTACTTGATTGAAATTGTTGGAAAAGGGAGAGAAATCCCAGTTGAACCTTCGGAAAGATTGGATGATACAGATGGTATGTAGCTAGGTCACATGTATGGTGCTGAGTGCACATCATGTGTACAAGAGAGCTACGAGACATTATGATGTAGCTAGGTCACATGGGTGATACTATGTGTACACCATGTAGACAAGAGAGCTACGGGATTTGTGTAGCTAGGTCGCATGCGTGGTTCTAGGTGAAGGACACCATGTAGACAAGAGAGCTACGAGATAAACTGGCTAGGTCACATGGGTGATACTAAGTGTTCACCATGTGTACAAGAGAGCCGAACTTTATGATGGGTGGAGCTATGTGCTGGAACCACCAAGTATCGAGGATTGATCCGAAGTGTTCAACGGGAGACTTACTATGTACTACTTTGTGAGTTTTGTGATGAATAAGTGCAGGTATATGTTTATGAAAATTATGAGCAATGTGCTCGATAGTTGGGTGAACTTTGATAAGACAAAACGGATTAAGTGGAATTATGTAAGAATGAATTTTAGTAGTAAAACAGTGTTGGACAGCAGTAGTTGCTTGACTTTGAAAATTCACTAAATATTGTGGAAGTTGAATAAAAATGCAAATAATATATGAAAATAAATCTTAATGAGTCTATTTTCACATTAAGGAAACAAGGGAAGCAAAAGAATTCTATATTGTGTGATATTTGAATTGTTGTGAAACAGGGTCTGAATGAATTCGAGATCCCCTGTTCTAACTTTATAAATTCACCATAAATTGTAGAAAAATTATTAAGAGTCATATTTTACATGAATGGATTCCTTATGGAGTCTATTTTTAACGAAAGAAACGGAATGGTCATTGGAATTCTGTATAGGGAGAAATTTGGTTCGTAGTGCACAGAGGTCAGAGTAGTCGTACTCTGAAACAGGGGAGACTTGAACTAATAAACTGTACTAATTGGATAAACTAAAAATTCTGGAAATTTTATGGGAGAAATATATATGAACCTAGTTTCAAATAAAATTAACGAAACTAAATTTGGAGTTTTGTAGCTTTAGATATGAATGATTTAGTAACTGTAACTCGATAACACAGCTTAACCTGAATATGTGTAATTGTACAATTATAGTGTTTTATCTTGAAAAGCATGGTAGTAATTGCTTATTATTTTCATATGAACTTACTAAGCATAAAGCTTACCCATCCTCTCCATTTCTTTAGTATTGGCAGGTCGGCTCGGGGTTAGAGATCGTCGGAGGCAAAATCACACTATCAAACTATCATTTTTGGGAGAATTAATTCAAATATTAGAAATATTGAGTGGCATGTATAGGAAGCTGGTTTGTGATATGTATTTTTATTATGATTTTGACCATACGTATCAGTCTGCTTTGAGTTATCGTATATGATTATGAGATGTGGTCCTTATCCATTATGGTTTATAAGTTTAATTAATCGTGCTATGTCCTATGTTTTGATGTAATGATATAGTTAGATTTGTTTGTTATGCATGTGTTGGAAAAATTTTGAATTAAATGAAATTTTATGGCCCGGTTTTCGTCTATGTGTATTGTTAAGTCTGATAATGCCTCGTACTCTATTCCGGCCTTGGATACGGGTAAGGGGTGTTACAGGGTCGTTGGCATCGAATTCTGTTTTACGTGTAAGACCATGTCTGGGACATCGGTATCGTATCTGATTTCGTGTAAGACCCTGTCTGGAACAGTGGCATCGATGTTTGATTACATGTAAGACCACGTCTGGGACATTGGCATTGTCTGTACTTTTCGAGCTATCCGCGTATCCTTATGTTTCTGAATGGTTCAAATGGGCATTCTGAGAAAATGAATGACTTTGTGAAATTGTATCCGATTCAGGTACGTTTGAATTGTATATTATGTTCAAGAATGAATGGTAAGTATAAAAGTAAATGATGATATATGATCTAAGTATGTGAACATATGTTATATGTATAAATGAATTGAGATTTTGTAACATGAATAGGAGCAAGAGGTTTGTGTTGGTATTTGGTTACAAAGTATAAGTAATTTGATTATGTTTATATGCTTTAAATGATAAGTTTATTTGTATATGGCTTACTAAGCTTTTAAAAGCTTACTTTGTGTGTGTTTGTATTGTTTTATAGATATCAAAGCTACTGTGAGCTTGGAGATCATCAAGGATCGTCACCACACTATTGAATCTAATTTTTGGTTCCTTTTGAAAATTGTATATAGTAAAGTATGGCATGTATAGGCTAGAAGTACTTTGGATATGTTTTGTAATATTATACCATACCATGTGATATGGCTAGTTTGTGTTTGAACTTATAGTTTGATAATGGTATATGATATGTGATGCTATTGTGCAATGGTGGTATGCTTTTGGTTGGCCAAAGACATGGTCAATTTGGTAAGGTTTTGGTATGATATTTGGTTGAATGTTTGGAGATTACCAAACTATATGTTTTGATATGCTTTTGTCTTATGTTTAGACATAAATTAGTAAGATTTATGAGCATGGAATTTGGTTGGCAATGATATGTCATGAATGGCTTATGTTTTAGTTGTGAATTGGTTATAAAATGTTGTGCAAACATACTTGGTTTGGTGCTTGTAGGCTTGATCCAATTGGGGTGGCAAATTGGATATTCAAATGGCCTTTTTTTGTCCACACGGGCAGAGACACAGGCGTGTATCTCAGCTGTATGCGACAGACGACTATGTTGCATGGCCGTGTGTCCCCTAGGGTACCCTACAATTGTAGGTCAGGCTCAAGCACAGCCAAGGCACACAGGCATGTGGCTAGCCGTGTGGCCCAAGTTAGGCTCGACCATGGCCATGGCACACGGGTGTGTCTTGTGGCTGTGTGTGCAAGCTAGTTTGTATGCCTTGTTTTGACACAGCCTAGACACACGGGTGTGTCTAATGCCATGTGAGGCACACGGCCTGTTCACATGGGCGTGTGACCTATAACTCTTTGAAAATTTTTAAGTTTTGGAAAAAATTTGTATGAGTTTGGTTAAGTCTCGACCACTTTCTAATGCATGTTTGAGGTCTAGATGACCTATATAAGGGACTCTTTATTGATGTTTGGTCTCTGATTCTTTGATGCTTATGAAATGAATGTTAAATGTTCTGATTTGTCTGGTAATGCCTTTAACACTAGGTCAGCGACTGATACAGGTTAGGGGTGTTACATTAGCACTGCTTTTCATCCGCAAACAGATGGTCAGCCCGAGCAAATCATTCAGATACTTGAGGATATGTTGAGATGTTGCATTCTCGAGTTTGAAAGTACATGGGGACGATACTTACCTCTGATTGAATTTGCATACAATAATAGCTTTCAATCGAGTATTAAAATGGCACCTTACGAGGCTTTGTACGGTCGTAAATGTCGTAACCATTATATTGGACCAAGCTCAGTGAAAACAAGATATACGGGGTTGATTTGATCAGGAGACGGAACAAAAAGTAAAAGTGACCTGTGAAAGTTGGAAAACAGTGTCAGGTCGTCAAAAATCGTATGCTGACTTGAAACGAAAAGATATAGAGTTTCAAATCAAGGACAAAGCATTTTTGAAAGTCTCACCGTGAAAGAAAATACTTAGATTCGATCGTAAAGGCAAATTGAGTCTGAGATTTATTGGTAATTATGAGATTATAGAGCATACCGAGTCTGTTGCTTATAGCCTATTATTACCACCTGAGTTAGAAAAGATCCATAATGTATTCCATATTTCGATGATTCGTCGATATCGGTCTGATCCTTCGCATCTGATTAATCCGTTAGAAATTGAGATTAAGTCTGATATGACCTATGAAGAGAAACTGATTCGTATTCTGGCTCATGAGGTTAAAGAATTGCGAAATAAGAAAATTTCATTAGTGAAAGTACTATGGCATAAACACGGAGTTGAAGAGGCAACGTGGAAGCCATAGGATACAATGAAAGAACGTTATCTGAACCTATTCGTCGGTATGATTTTTAGGGACAAAAATCCCTAAGGAGAGGAGAGTTGTAATAGCCCGGTTTAGACCTTAGTCAGAATAGTGGTTAGGGGACCACAAATCTGAGATCAAGAAAAGAGGAATTCAGATTTAGATTGAAGGAAATTGAAGGTTATCGAGTAAACAATCTGAATCATCAATTCTGAGTACGAGTGTTATAAAGCTAGCTCGGATCTGGGGATCATCAGTGACTCATTCACACTATCGAACATCTATTTTGGTACTATTTTGGGAGTTGTGTATATGGTATATGGCATGTATAGGCTAGGAGTATTTGGATATGTTTTGTAATGTATATATATCATGACATGTGATATGGCTAGCTTGTGTTTGAACTTATGGTTGGTAATGATATATGATATGCGATGCAAATGTGCCATTGTGATGTGCTTTTGGTTGGCCAAAGGAAATGGTTAATTTGGTAAGGTTTTGGTACGAGATTTGATTGTATGTTTGAGATTATGGAATCATATATTTTGGTATGTTTTTTGCTTATGGAAGGACATAAATTGGTATGAGTTACAAGCATGAATTTGTTGTTAATGTTATGACATAAATGATGTATGTTTTGGTATTGAAATTGGCTGAAATTATAGTGTACATATGCTTGGTTTGATGCTTTTAGGTTTGACCCAAATGGGGTGGCTAATTGGCTTTTCAAATGGCCTATTTTTGTACACACGGGTAGAGACACGGGCATGTGTCTCAGCCGTGTGCGACACACGGTTATGTTGAATGGCCGTGTGTCCCCTAGGGTACCCTACAATTGTAAGTCAAGCTTGAACATGGCTAAGGCATACGGGCATGTGGCTAGCCGTGTGACCCAAGTCAGTTTCAACCACGACCAAGGCACACGGGCGTGTCTTGTGGCCGTGTGAATAAGTTAGTATGTATGCCCTATTTTGACATAGCATAGACACACGGGCGTGTCTAAAGCCGTGTGAGGGACACAGCCTGTTCACACGGGCATGTGACCTATTCATCTTTGAAAAATGTTTAAGTTTTGAAAAATTTTGTATGAGCTCAGTTTAGTCCCAAACCCTTTCTATTGCATGTTTTGGGTCCCGATGACCTATATAAAAGACTCTATGATAATGTTTGACCTTTGATGCTATGATGTTTGTGAAATGAATGCTAATTGTTTTGAATGTCCAGTAATGCTTTTAACCCTAATCCGGCTATAGATATAGGTTAGGGGTGTTACATTTGAGGTGTTGGTTATATGTTTCGGTAATGAAAAAGGTTAAGTATGATTTTATAATTTGGCTTAGTAAGATGTAAAATAATGAGTATGCATTGTATGTGAAATGACTATTATTAATCAAGTGAGAAGTGCTTAGGTTGGTTATTTTTCTTTTATAAATGAAATTTGATCAATTGGTAATGTTGTTTGTGTTTATAAATTTGGTTTATTAAGTCGAATAGAAATGGTATGAATCATTTTTATGTTGTATTAATGACCGAATAGATGAGGTTTGAATGGTTGGTATTATGCGCATGTACTTGTGTAATGTGAATAGTAGTATATTTGGTCATGAGATAATGTTAGATATTTTCATTATTGTTATTGGATATTTAGTTGTATAATATAGCCAAATTGGTTTAATATGCAAATGTGTAAAACTTATAATTTGATATGTTAGTTTCGGCATTTGAGCTTGGAAATGGTTATTGATACTAAGGTTTAGTGCACATGAAACTGTTTTGTAATAAGTTAACTATAATTTGATTAGTAGAATGCCATAAATGAAAAGCTCACATAATTCAAGCAGTGGATTTTTGAAGCATGTGGAATATGAATTTGATGTATGATAGTTAACTTAAATTATTTTTGATTTGATTGATATATGTAATAAAATATGTTTGATTCTTAATTAAGTATTCGAATACCATAGTTATTTGATGATCATATGTTTTGAATGTTGGTAGCTATGGAGCATGTACAATTTGTTTTTAGTATGCACATGTGCAGAAGTTACGAAATGATTTGATATTCAGTTAATAAAATAATTGTTTTGACATATGCTCAGTATATGATATGTATTGATATTTAGGACTTGAAATTTTGAATAGGATAAAAGTACTCATGTGATTGAACCACGAAGCATGAATTGTAATAAATGGCTGTTTTGAACTGTGTTTTGATCGGTAATGCCTCATAACCCCATTTCGACGACAGATAAGGGTTAGGGGGTGTTACATCCTTTCCATAGGAGGCTAGGATATGAGATGTAACACCCCAAACCTGTCCCAGACGTTACGGCCGAATTCAGCGTGCCACATAGAAAATGTTGCTAAAGAAGTTACATTTTATATAAAAATCTCTCTTAGGGTTTAAAGGATGTTTTTGTTTTAAGTTTAAGTGAATGAAAGCTGTGCACCAGGTAGAAAGCCAAAAAAGAGGAGGTGAGTCTATTGGACTGCTTAAGTACCAAGCTCTTCTCGGAACCAATCCTAGACATGCACACATCCATTGCCACTCTTAAAGCATGTTACTCGTTCACGAACATCAAATTTAGTTTAAGTCTTATTTAAAATATTTATTTCCTTTTTAAAATATTACGTTGCGGAAGCTTTACTCAGTTATCGTGATATTCTGAAAACAAGTAACTTTTATAAATCGCGCCGTAGTGCTAACCAGTTTAATAATCCCAAAATAAAAATAATTAAAAGAGCGGCCTTATTACAACTTTAAGAAAAATAAAATAATCAAAAGTAAAATGCGAACTTATTTAAAACCAGAAGCCCATCTTCGTGGCCACTCTGAATCCCGCCCAGCTCCAAGTCCACCAACTAGGGCTCACCTGCAAGGATGGAAGAGAGAGGGGTGAGTTTGGAAAACTCAGTGTGTACGATAGCCCATCCAAAGCCCAAGTCAGCTCGAGCCCATTGGGCCTAAGCCCCCTTTCAGGTAACAGTAATTACCGAACCGAAGCCCTTTTCAGAATATAGTAAACTGGGCCTTAGCCCCTTTTCAGATAACAGAGTGGCCCATAGGCCCAATTCTAGAACAGAACATATATACATAAGTGTATGCAAGCCCAACCCAGCCTATAACCAACCGCTACACTCCACCCGTACTAGCCCTACACTCCATGTGGGGAATATCTCAACCCACCCAGCCCTACACTCCACACTTGCAGCATTGCTGCTCAATATTGGTAAATTGAGGCAAAGCCTCCAGTACGTGGACGAGCCACTTTCAGTACTTCCTCCATCAATATCCCAGTCCCATGCAAAAGATAATAATGATAATATGATATGCAGTAAACAGTAACAGTCAATCATGCATTTCGGTCAACCTTAACCCTAGGGGTATATCAGTAATTTTGCTCCTAGGGGGTAAACTTATAAACTTTCCCACCTATAAAGGTATTTCAGTAATTTTATTGATTTTAATCAGTTTTGATTCTACAGTATAATAGAACATATTTATTTTCCCATTATTTTGTTATCTTACCCACATGGACCCGTAAGCCCATTGGGCCCAGTTTTAGCCTATCGAGGCCCAATTATCGAAGTGCACAAAATTTCACACACGATAAACTTACCACTTTGCGCGTCCAGATCTAATGATTTCTAAACATCTTGTGAGCACTCGCACACTCACAAGCCCACGAAATGTCAGAATTTCGGCATTTCGGCTTTTGCCGAATTGAACTATGAAAGGGTGTTCGATACACACCTGTTTCGCGACGGCTGCTGCTGAGATCCCTTACGATGTCTTACAATGGATTACCACAAGTCTTAGATTGCAAACCACAACACTAATCTCAATATTCACTTACCCATGTTCAAACCATGCCCCTAACAACCTTTAAAATCTTACCTTTTTTGCCGAAAATCGATGATTAGATCCAAGTCTGATTGCTCCTACAATCCAAGCCTGCGTTCCAACACTCAAGAAGACACTAATCACCAAAAGAAATCATCGGTTAAGGACCCTTAAAGCCCTATGCCCAAATCGACAGCCTCCCTAGATTTTAGGGACTTCGGCTTTTTCTAACTTGTAAAATAAGACTAGATCTGAAGTGATGAGAACTTACCACTTATTCCTCTTTAATTTCTACGCAGATCTGATGCAGATCTATCCTCTAAATGATGGTAGAACTCGAATCCAGGAGATCTGAAGTTTCGGCTATAAGCCCCTAAATCTATGGTATTTCGGCTAATAGGATGATGATTTGGGGCTATAACCTTGGAGTAACATTGCCGATAGATACTAAGGGTTTAGAGAAGATGAATGTTGATCAAAAGGAACAAAAATACTGAAGGATTTAGCTTTGGAGAAATCAGCACAACTAGTGAGTTTTCAGGATTTCGGCTTTTTAATGGCAATCGGTGATGAAGGTTTAATGGGGGATGGAATTGGTAGAGGAGGTGAATAAGATGGTCAGAAAGTTTTGGCTAGAAGGAGAAGCATAAAGGAAGAGAAAACATGGAGGAAAAGAAAAGAAGAAAATTCGGCACAATGAGAAAAAGACTTGTGTTTCCGGCTCTTGTGAGAATTCAGAAAAGATGAGAGAAAGCTTTCAGGTGGCTAACCCTAATTCTCCAGGACCAAAAAAGAAAAGAACTTAACCTTAATATCAACTAAAGCAATCGGCCTAACCTCCCTAAGGCCCTTGTCGAAATTCACTTGAGTGATCACATGCCCAGTTCATGCCTAAAAATTAAAAAAAAAGTAACAATATGCCTACCTTACAACTTGAACCCTGGACCTCCAATTCCTTCTCAGGCACCATTTTTTTTTAGGAACCTAGTGGCGCCACCTTGCCACTTTACCAAGGCCTTATCTGTGTCATAACTTACGCAGTTCTTCGTGAAAGCCCACTTAACCAAATCTCCCATTCACTTAAGAATCCAACCTCGATATTTTGTCGTGTATAACTTAAGCTTGGGCCTTCTAAAGGTCCACTACAACATTTAAACATAATACCAATATTCAAAACACGAAAATTTCAAAATTTACCAAAAATCACGAAAACCTGAAAAATCTCGAAAATTAGGGTGTTACATGAGAGTTATGATGGAGCATTATGATAGCTGTATTGATTGGCTGGAAAATATGATGAGAATTCTAGATAAAAGAGCAATGGCCGACTTGTTTACCATTTTATGGAATTGTTGGAATAGCAGGAACAATTTCCTTTTTAAGGGTGAAGAAGACAAAGCGCAGACTATTTGGGATAGGGCTTGCAACCTTAGAAAAGAGTTCAATATTTTCAATTTGCTAAACGCACATGTGCTCTCCTAGAACGACGATATGAAGAAATGGGATAAACCTCCCAGAGGTGTTGTTAAAATAAATTTTGACACAATAGTGAATGGAACTAGAACAGGGTATGGGGTAATCATTCGTGACAAGAATGGTTTTGTGCTTGGTGGTGGGGGGTTTCATCAACACAAAAATGTCAATTCAGGAGGCAGGGTGTTTAGCCTTTGAAAGAAGCATTGAGCTCGCTGGTCATTTCAATGTTAATGGCGATGTGCTTTTTAAAATTGATCATGTGGGCCTTGTTAACATCATGAAAGAGGTAGTATGGACATTACCGTCATTGGGGCTAGAATCAATGCGTGTAGAGCTGCTTTCAACAACTTGAAGTCGGCTAAATTAGTTTGGTCTAATCTGTCTTGCAATAAAGTAGCTAATTTTATTTGTACTAAAATGTGTAGAGAAGCAAAAACTTGGCTTTTTGACATGGATTATCCCAAGGAGATCTATAATATTGTTCTTAGTGATGTTACGTAATAAAATGAGTTGACCCTTGTGGTCTTTTTTATTCAAAAAAAAATCATTTCCCCTTTCCTTGAAAAGATTCGTCCTTGAATCTTATCTTTGATTGAATGTTGGTTTTGATTTGCTTGACCTTTGGCATTGTTGTTGGGCCTTGAGGTAGTGTGAGCCTATCACATCCATGAGTCTAAAATTGTGCCTTGAGACTCGCATCATGTAACAGCCCGATTTAGACCCTAATCGGAACAGTGGTTTTGGGACCACAAATCTGAGTCAGAAAAATAATATTTTTCTATGTTTATTTTGTGTGAATTTATATCTGTGAAATTTTCGTGATTTAATTTTATCATTTGGGTGTCCGATTAAATAAAAGGACTTAATCAAGTAAATTAAAAAATTGGTAGTTTAATGTATAAAGGGCTAAATTGCTATTGGCTTTATAAATGGAAGCCTTTAAGTGGTAAATAGCCCATTGAATTATTAAATGGATGGTAGTGGACATTTATTATATGGTTTTGTTATAATTTTAGTAAGGTTAAATAAGTAAATTAAATCATAAGTTAATAAAATAAATATTATAACATAAAACATAAATAAAAAAAAGAAAGCCATGTTCATATTATTTATTCATTGTCGAAACTAAACAAAAGAAAGAAAAAAAAGAAAACAAAGCTAGGGTTCAGTTGATTCTAAGCTCAGTCAAGGTAAGTGTTTAGATCTGTTTTTGATAATTTCTACGTTTTTGAGATCGTTGCTTCGAGTACTACAAAACCCATGCTTGAATTTTTTATTTTGATGAATATTTTGAGTCATGCCATTGATGAGAGCTTGTGATTTTTGTTGTTTGATGATGAAATATGAAAGATATGTTTTAGATTAACATGTTTTGTATTGGAGTTTTTGATGATTTTAAGTAATTAGGACTAAATTGTAAAAAAAATAATTTAAGGGACTAAAATGTGAAATAAATGAATTATATGGGCTTGTATGGATATGGGTAATATTCGGCCTAGCTTGGGTATGGAGAAATTTTGTGTATTTTCTGTTTTGTATACAATATGGACTAAATTGTAAAAATTGTAAATGTTAGGGGTAAAATCATAATTTGCCAATTTATGTGTTTTTGGACTAAATTGAATGAGAATATGTTTGAATGAGCTTAATTTGAATATGTTTAGATCAAGAACCAAAGAAATCGGATTTGGATCGCGAAAAAACGAAAGTTGTCAACTAGCCATTCCGTTCCATTTTACAACGTCCGAGATAAGTTTATAAGCAAATAGACATGTTTAATTGTAGTTAAATTCTAGATATATATGCTATTATGAAATGTATGAATTTATATTTGTTATGGTCGAATATGAAAAGGCTTGACTACTACATTTCCAAATTCATTTCGACCGAGTTATGACGTCCGAAAGCCCCGTATAAACCTTAGGAATAGTTAGGATACATATGTCATGACATAGGATTCCGATTTATGTGTGCAAGTAAGACCATGGCATTGATATGTGATTCTGATATATGTGTGCGAGTAAGACCCTGTCTGGGATAGTAGCATCGATAAGTGATTACATGTAAGACCACGTCTGGGACATTGGCAATGTACGATATATGTGTGATTATCCAAATGTCCTACCCAATTCTCAATGGTTCATCAGGCAAAGGTAAATTGAGTTCGAATGTGTAAAATGAGCTATATGCCAGGTATGAATTAACTTGTTACCTATTTGAGAAAAGGTAAGTAAACACCTTGGCTATTTGTTACAAATCTTGTAAAGTGCAAATAAAGAAAATATGTGTATGTGATATATGTATTTGGTTTTGTGAATGAGTAGTAAGTATGTTATGAATAGTTCTTATATATGTGTATATATGATGAGATATATTTGGTTATATGATTAGTATGTGTATATGAAACTATATTGTGACACATGAGCTTATGTGTTTATGGTAAGTGAACTAGGTTTGTGATGATTATTTGGTTGTGAAAGTTAAGTGGTGAAATGATAATTTAGTTACATGAGCATTTGACCAAAGTGATATTTAAGAACAAAGGTATATATAATATGAACTTTATATGTTGGATTCGAATGTGTTATAATATTATAAATTGTCTTGGTTTGATTTGGTTGATGATGTTATTGAGTTGTTTATTTGCTTATGACTTGCTAAGCTTCAAAAGCTTACTCTGTGTTTTTACATGTGTTTCTATTTTATAGATTTTGAATTCAAGTTACAAGCTCGGGGATCGTCAGCAAAGTCTATCACACTATCTACAGCTTCGGTATTTAAATAATCAAACTTAAATTATGGTATGTATAGGCTAGAATGTGTTTTGAAATATCGTATTTTAGTTTTGTATAATTTAAGCCATACAAAAATGGCTTAATTTCCATGTTAATTTCGGTTATGTTTGTTCATGTTTTGACTATATTTTGGCTATGGTATCTTATGTTATGGATGAATAATATTTGTGATATGTGTTTTGTGGTGCATTGAAGTTGATTAGTAATTTGGATGTGTTTTGAAAGATTCAGCTATAGTATAACTATAAGTATGAACTCTATTTACTATGTTACTCTTGATTAAAATGATTTGGCTATGACTTGTAATAATAATAATAATTCCATTTGGTTGACAAGTACATTCGGTTGATTATTGAAATGAGATAATGAATATATGTTTGGATATTAGTTCGGTATATATATATACTAGTGAAATGTGGTTGATTATAATGCTAATGGTTGTTTGTACAATTGGTCATGTTAATTTTGGTATTCGGTTATTATTTTCATGTGATATATGCTTTGGAGTTGGTTGATGATTACGGGTATATATATAAATATTTGTAGATGAAAAATCAGCTCTGGTATACATATATGCATTTTCATAGGTGTATTTAATTGACTCAACCATGTTTCATGATAACATAAATTATACATATGTGTACTTATAATATGGATTATATGTTTTCGGGTTTAGCTATATAAATTTGTTCGTTACTTGTAAGATTTATGTTTTGAATATATGACAACTTGTGATTCGGTATTTGTTTATATAAATATTATGCACATGATGAATGGATTTTATATATATAACTCACCTTAAGGTATATATTTATACAGATAAACTTTGTTATCTGAGTAAACAAAAGATAAATATGGTTTTTATATCGATCTCTAATGGTTTATTATTTTAAAATTCTAGTTAGTTTATTTGAGTAGTATAGTTTGGTTGGTAAGTACATTCAATGGAATGTGAATTTAGGTAATGAAAGTGTTGATTGATGATTTGGCTTTTGCACTTATGTAATTAAGTATATAAAGTTTTGGTTTGATATATGTAAGTGTATAAATATGATGTTGAATATATGTATTTAGTTTTAGTGAATAAAATATGGTTGTTCGAGGTATTTTAGTTGAGGTTCATTATTGACTTATATTTTAATATGATTTGTATATTATATTATGGTTAATAAAATCATGCTTATTATTTTAATTGAACTTATGTTTTATATATATATATATATATGAATATGACTTGTATAAATGTGTGGTTGTTTGAAAATGTGTTTTTGTTCATTAATGCCTTGTAATCCTAATCCGATGACGGATATGGGTAAAGGGTGTTACACATTATTCCCCCTTCCTCAAGAAGATTTGTCCCCGAATCTTTAGCTAAGCCTTCTTGTGCACCAAAACTATCTCCAAGATCAAATAAATGATTTTGATCTCCCAAATCAGCCTAGATCAAGTATCTCTCCTTCAAAAACAATCCATTAACACTAAACAAAGAAATATTAGGCACATGAGTGTTCAAGTAAAAAATAACCTATAACTTTCTTTGAACATGCATGGTCATCAATAAGAATTTCTCTAAGAATTTCATATAATTATAAAAATCAAGTAATTTAATATTATTATGTAAAATTTCATATTTAAAGTCTAAGGTAGAAAATTTTGTTACAAGATCAAATGCATGAGGTTCTTTAATAAACCTATCGAATGTAACAAAAGTAAGCTTGAAATACCTAGATAAACCCATAAAAAACCCATAAAATAAATTGAACTTTTAGACTATTGTTTATTGAAAACTTTACTAATGAGAAAGCATGCTGTAAGGAAAAATAAAATCAGTAGCACCTGATATGAATAAGACCTAAGACCACCCTAGCGCTGCCGTAGATCTTATGGAGCTACAATAAGGCCCAATAACCCAAGCTCAAGCTAAGAACTTCAAAGATGTTGTTGCGGCCTTAATCGATCGAGCTTAGGTAGAAACCGTTGCGGGTTCCTTCGAACGATCTTGGACCAACAATCCAAGCGTGCCTTGCAACCTTCTCCAAGCTCATTTAGCTTGATCTTAGCTCATTGAGCTCAACTCTAGCTCATTTTAATTTGTGCATTGTTAATTGTTGGAATAAACAATTAATTCAGCTATGGTTAATTTAGTTTATTTAGTTTAAGTTAATTATTGTGTCATAATTTAGATAATATTAATATGAGTTTAATTATGTTATAATATGAACATTTTAATTAAAGGTCTTAATTATGTCTTAGTTTAGTACATATTAAATAGGCGTTTAATGTGTCTTAATTTGAGAAATCTTAATTGCATGTTTGAGTTTTAGACCACTTTAATATGTCTTAGCTGAATTTATTTTGTATTGTAGGTGGATGAACGGACAGCATTGATGATGGTGAGCAGATAGTTGCTATTCTCCAAGCACCTCTTCGTGTGTAGCAAGCCAAAGTGAGCTGTTGGTTGCTATCTCCTAAGCAACCCGTCGTGCATTACAAATGTCACCAAAGCTTTCACATTTGTTTAATTCAGATGAAGGTTCTTTTCACACCTTGAGACCATTTGGCTTTGAGCTTTCACACCTAAAGGGCTGTTCTGTAACGCGCCAAATTTTGGGCCTAGAAGTATTAGGTCTTGAGCATTGATACAGTTAGAAGGATGCATATAAATATTTAATGATGCAAGAAGGTGACACAAATGCATGTCTACTTCAGTGGTTAAATGTCCTAGGAAGAGTCTGAGAAGTCTTGGGTTCAAGCCTTGGCTTGTGTAAAATTTTGTTTTAATATGAATAACCCTATCTCCAGTCAGTAGGTCTTTTAAAGTAATGTGTTTATATCTTGATAGAATGGGCCTGCTGGTCTAGGGGATAAGTGGCATGTCGTAGTTACTCGAGGTCTGAGGTTCAAATCCTGGTAGGCGCAGTAGAGTGTTTATTTTGCTGCTGTGTCGTGGGAGTGTTGTGGTTTGACTAAAACACTGAAGTGCTTGAATGGATTTTGAATTGAGTAGTTGAGCAGGGAGTGGATGGCACGGAGGGATTTTAGGAGAAAATCATGGTGAGTTGAGGTGAGAGGAAGTGGTGTGCTGAATTTGAACTTTAGGCACTCAAAGAAATCAGTTTTGGGGAAGAATTAAGCTTTGGGTGAGTTTTAGTTTCGGTTGCTGTGCACTTTTTGGTTCCTCTCTTCATTTTCAGTTTTTAGCAGTTGCTTTTGGGTTTTCTTTTCACTCTTTTTTTTTATAGCCGAATACTGCTGTTGACTACTCAGGTACCTTCCATTTTAGGTCTATTTTGGTTTTACTCTTTCTTTAATAGTGCCCCTTTTTGACCGATTTCTCCTCACCCTTACTCATTCTTTCCCTTGTTCTCTTTTTGGTGTTCTTGGTCAAATACTCTCTTCCTCTCTCTCTTACTCGATTTTGTCCCTTGACTGAATACCTTTCTTCCCTTTCTCAATCGGTGGTTGTCCTTTGGTCGAATACCTTATCTCTCTTCTCTCTCACAACTCTTTCCTCCTTGCAACTTGTGGTTAGGCCAATTGCTTCCCTTCCTTAGAATTGGTTTGTGTTCTTGGTAAGTGGTTTACACCTTGGTTCTAACTGTTCGTGTGAATGATATGATTAAGGGTAATCAGTTTAGGTTGGGTGTAGGTGGTCTCTGAGGGCCTGAAACTAGTCTTCTATATCGGTTGGAGTGTGCAAGGCTTAACAGTTCGAGCAAGGCAAGTATTAAGTCACATCTTGGATAAGTGTTATAAAAGGGATTGTTTAATCCTATTGTTAAAGGGACTAATGGTATATTGTGCTTGAATCTAGGTTTGGAGCCCTTGTAATCCAGTTGCACACTTTCGCATCAAGGTGTGTAAAAACACTGCCCTAATTGTAAATCGGTAAAAGCCAAAATAAGTGACCGTCGATGCTACACGGGCGTACGCTCGCTCATGTGGTAGTACGTATGCCTAAACATGGGCGTATGATCGTTGAGTCTGGCCATGAGCGATTTCATGGGTTAAGGTCGTATTGGGCCATATTGGGCCGGACTGAGCCATGTGGGCCCCTCTAGGGTAAACCTCACAGACGGGTGGAAAATATTAGGCCAGGATGTATAATTCACACGGCCAAGGCCGTTTCTGGGCTATGTGGGCCACACGGACATGTGGGCCCACATAGGCCTGCAGTATAGGCCTTGGGCCCATTTTTACTGTTTGACTGTTAAAGTTGCACAGATCGCTCGAGACAACTCTGGACCTATTGTTGGGTAGGTAAGTTTACCTAAACCCCTATATATGATAAAATGACAATTTTGTCCTTATATGGTAAGATTATTGTTTTGCCCCTATGTGATGTATATATATATATTTGTGCATGTATCACCGTATTTTTAGTATGGTATTTAAACTATAATGGATACATGTATGATTCTATGATGTGACATGACATGATTGTATCATGCATTGCATAGGAATGGATTTATACTGATCGGAGGAAGTGTACTGAAATGCTTTGAGCCTAAATTATCGCAACCCAAACAGCATATTATCAGATATAGTGCAATGGCTGGTGCTAACTCTGGAGTGTAGGGATAGGTGGGTTGATTATATCCCCACATGTAGTGTAGGGTTAGACGGAGTTGGAGTGTAGAGGCTGGATGGGTAGGACTTATATACTGTTTAAATTGTTACTGCATTGCTTATTGTTATTGTGATAGGCCAAGGCCCGAACACATGATTGTTTCTATATTGAGATAGGATAAAGCCCAAACTGATGTTGTCACTATTACTAAAAAGGGCTTAGGCCCAGACTGTGCTTGTTTTCTGACTGTTTGCTTATATAGGATTACACACTGAGTTTTCGTAAACTCACCCTCTTGTTTTAACTGTACAGGTAATCCCCAGTCTTAGTCTGATCAATGCTGGGAGGGACTAAAAGGTGGCCACACAACTGCACAGACTTCCTCATTTGGTTTTAAACTATAAGTAGTTTTATTTTTGGGTATTTTATTTGTAATAAGGCCTCATTAAATTTTTAATCTTTAATTTGGGGTTTTATTTATTTTGATTTATATCTGTTAGTAGTAGGATGCAGGTTTTCAAAATGACAATTGTTTTTCAAACACCACGTTCACGCAATATGTTTTAAAAGCTTCTGCAAGAAATAATGTTTTAAAAATTAATGATGTTTTAATATGATTAACTTTTTATTTTGTAAATGAATGAGACATCCTAAATTCATCGTTAAGATCACAAAGAGGTTAAATATAGAATGGGCTTTACAACGATATCTCACTTTACAAAAGACAATTCAATGTGACATCGCCAGATTTAGCCATAACTTCTAGGCCGGGTTTGGGTTGTTACATTTAGTGGTATCAGAGCCTAGTTGCAAAACTCGACTGTGGATTTGGGTTTCTTCTAAAAACTTGGAATTTCTAAAAAGAAATGTTTTAAATAATTTGAAAGTATTTTGAAAAGGTTTTACTGAATGTGTGGTACACTGAGTCTCTGGCGCCGATTCTGTAAGTCTTCTGAAACTATTGTTTGTTTAAACTATAATGTTGAGACTACTGTAGATAGTAGACTGTACTGAGATATTCTAGTTAGGGTAAACTAAAACTGTAGTAAGATTGCGATATGCGAAAACGAACTCTAAATTACTAATGCTATTTTCCATAAAATATTCTGTAATAAACACTGAAACTGAAAACGGTTGCATAAAACTATTAATAAAGATAAAACACAATTCAATAATGAGCACTAAAAGTACTTGCAGAAGGGGTACAAGAGGCCACGACGGAGGCTATGGAGGTACTCGAGCCGGTTCTTCATCATCTAGTCACATGCCTAATGTCGAAGCTAATGAGGCACCGGCTTCACTTGTGACTGAGGCTGGGTCTCATGATCGTGCGGCTGGGGATGACGCACTGTCCCAATCTATATATAGACTGTACTAAAAACACTCAAGTTGAAGGTGGTAGTGTTTTGGAACTAGAGTACGCAGCGGAGCATAGTGGGGTAGTTTGTGTTATGCGACTGATCTGATAGTTGGAAATTTCGGGGACAAAATTTCTTTAAAGAGGGGTGAATTATAATGCCCCAAATTTTGGACCTACAATTATTAGGTCTTGAGCATGGGAACAGTTATGAGGCTGCACATAAATGTTTAGTCGTGCAAGAAGGTGACACAAATGCATGTCTACTTCAGTGGTTAAGTGTCTTGGGAAGAGTCTGAGAAGTCTTGGGTTCAAGCCTTGGCTTGTGTAAAATTTTGTTTTAATATGAATAACCCTGTCTTTAGTTAGTAGGTATTTTAAAGTAATATGTTTATATCATGACAGAATGGGCTTGCTGGTTTGGGGAATAAGTGGCGTGTGGTAGTCACCTGAGCTCTGAGGTTTAAATCCTGGTAGGCACAGTGGAGTGTTTATTTTGCTGCGGTGTCGTGGGAGTGTTGTCGTTTGACTGAAACACTGAAGTGTTTGAATGGATTTTGAATTGAGTAGTTGACTGGGGCTTTGATTGCATGGAGGGATTTTAGGAGAAAATCATCGTGAATTGAGGTGAGAGGAAGTGGTGTGCCAAATTTGAACTTTAGGCACTCAAAGAAATCAGTTTTGGGGAAGAATTCGCCTTTGACTGGGTTTTAGTTTCAGTTGCTGTGCACTTTTTGGTTCCTCTCCTCATTTTTGGTTCTTGGCGGTTGCTTTCAGGTTTTCATTCCACTCTTTGTTTTTGATAGCCGAATACTGCTGTTGACTACTCAGGTACCTTCCATTTTAGGTCCATTTCAGTTTTACACTTTTTTTTTATAGTGCCCTTTTTTGACCTATTTCTCCTCTCCCTTACTCATTCTTTCCTTTGTTCTCTTTTTGGTGTTCTTGGTCGAATACTCTCTTCCTTTCTCTCTCACTCGGTTTCGTCCCTTGACCAAATACCTTTTTTTCCTTTCTCAATCAGTGGTTGTCTTTTGGTCGAATACCTTGTCTTCTCTTCTCTCTCTCGCAACTCTTTCCTTTTTGCAACTTGTGGTTAGGCCGATTGCTTCCCTTCCTTAGAATCGATTTGTGTACCCGGTAAGTCGATTACACTTTGGTTCTAACTGTTTGTGTGAATGATATGATTAAGGGTAATGGGTTTGTGTAATATCCTAAATTAGGGCTTAATCGAAATAGTGGTTTCGTGACCACAAATCTGAGATAGAAATAATTATTTTATAATTATTTTGATGATTATGATATGATTGCATGATTGTGTGAAAATTTCGTGATGAAATTCTATGCCTAAAGTGTTTAAATTGAAAGTAGGGACTAAATCGAATAAGTTGCAAAATTTGCATTCTAGAAGTTTTTAGTATGAAATTGCATTGAAATATTAATTAGGAGGTCTTAAATATCAATTTGACTAATTTTAAGTTCATGGAGAAAATTAGGACATGGATGGAATTTTTGGAAAGTTTAGTAGTAAGGGCATTTTGGTCATTTAGTTATTAAAATGAATTAAAAACAAAATTAAAAGCCAATTTTTGCCCATCTTCTTCATTAGGCCGAAATTTCAAGGGTTCTCCATAGCTAGGGTATGTTTCAAGCTTCCAAGCTCCATAGTAAGTGATTCCAAGCCCCGTTTTTAATGTTCTTTACGTTTTTGGAATCTCGGTAACTTGATTAAGCTTATTCTAGCAATAATTCAACCTAGGGTTCATATTTGGAAAAATACACATAGGTGAAATTTGTGTATTTTGGTGTTTTATGATAGAAAATGAGGTTTTAAATTATGTTAGACAACTTGTACTACTCGTTTTTAAGCAAAAACGAGTAAAAGGGCCTAATCGGTAAAAATACCTAATAGTCATAAGTTCATGTTAGAGTGTGAATTTGATGTTGCCATAGAAGGGAAAAGTGATCAGCATGTTATAAAACATAAGAATAAGGAATAAAGTTTAAATCCCGAGCCTAGGGGCAAAAGTGTAATTATGCGAAAGTTTAGGGGCAAAAATGTATTTTTGCCAAAGTTTGTATTAAATGCTGTTTTGATGAATGTATGTATTAAATAAGATTAATTTGGTATTATAGATCAAGAGAAACGGGAATCAAGTTGCGATCGAGGAAAAGAAAAGATTGTGGACTAAATTGCAAAATCTTTATATTTTGGTACCAAGGTAAGTTCATATGTAAATGTTGGTAACATAGTTATTATTTTAAATGTTTTTATGTTATTTAAATGGTATGATAATTATTATGAAATATTATACTCGTGATAATTGTTTGATAATATGTCAAATTATGTGATATACTTGGAAAATGTGAAATACTATCGAGTATCGGTATCGGCATTCCGTAGAAGATGGTTGAGACATATGATTGGGAAAAAGGTCCCGTTGAACCTTAGGAATGGATTAGGATACAAGTGACATGTCACTGGGATATTTGGGCATCCGAACTCGTTGAGTTGAGTCCGAGTTCACTTATGGATGCGAATGTTCGAACTCGTTGAGTTGAGTCCGAGTTCACTTATGGACGCGAACGCCCGAGCTCGTTAAGTTGAGTCCGAGTTCACTTATGGGCGGGTTACATGATTGCTTGATTACATATGTGGCACTTATGTGCAAATTATCCGTGTATCCGAGTTATATTCCGATGTGTTTAATGAGTGAAAATTTCTATGAAATGGAAGAACACTTAAGATACAAGTGACATTTTGGTAAGTGTTGTGAAATAGGCACTTTGGATAGGTATGTACTTAACCCTCGGGTTAAAAATAGATACAACAACGATAAAGTGGTAAGATGATGAATGATGTTTAGAAATGTGATATATGTTTTGGTGATGCCATGCTAAGGTTGTTTGGTATAATTGTATTGTTATGTTACTTGTTATTTGCATATGAACTTACTAAGCATTTATACTTACTCCCTCCTTTTCATTCATTGTAGTTTTGAACAAGTCAGCTCGGGAATCGGGACAGGTAGAAGTTTCGATCACACTATCCGAAGGATTTCTATTGGTAAATGGCTTGTAAAACTTAAGTATGGCATGTATAGCAATGTACCTATTTTGTGTAAATAATTTTATGATATGACCATGTTTGGTTGAGAAAATGTTTGATATTGATAAGTCATGGTGATGGCTAATTAGATCATGTTTGATATCATGGAAGTTTAATAGGTTATCTAGTTCATAAAAAAAAAATTCATGGAAAGATGAAACTTGCCTTAAAACAGAATATTGCTGCAGCAATGACATGAATTTGAAAAATCACTAAAAATAGTATAGGTGGAACTAAATGATGAGTAAATAATGAAATTGAATCTTAATGAGTCTATTTTCATGTGGATTGAACAAAATAGGCATATAAATTATATTTTATGAGATATTTAAACTTTTGTGAAACAGGGCCAGAATGATTTCTGGATCCCCTATTCTGACTTTAAATATTTATAATAAATTTTACAAAAATAATTAGAAGTTTTTATTTATATGTACATATTCCTTATTAAGTCTAGTTTTAAGGGAAAGAAACCTCATAGTCATTGAAATTTTTTATAGAGAGATATCTGATTCGTAATACACAGAGGTCAGAGCAGTCGAACCCTAAAACAGGGGAGACTTTAACTAATAAACTGTACTAATTAGCCCAGCCAACAATTCTAGAAAAAAAATTAGTAAATAGATATATGAGTCTAGATTTAGAAAAAATTTATGGATCTTGATTTTGAGTTTCTTAACTCGAGATATGATTTTTCTTGTAACTGTGATGCCGGTAGCTAGAAAGCTGTGAATGAAGAAACAAATGATTCGAAGTACTTAAATTGATAAATTATGTTCGGTAACACCTCAAGCTCGATTCCGGCATCGGTCTCGGGCGTGGGGGCGTTACATTTGGTGGTATCAGAGCATGTTTAGTCGGTTCTCGGACTACGTGTTGTATGTACGGATTTTTGCTATACATGCCATATGTATAAATTGTGATAGTGTGACGACTTCTGACCTTTTTAAATGATTTTTATATAGTAAATGGATCCCGATCCAGGTGTGGCGGATGATGAGTAGAGAGTAATGCGCCACTCACTGAAGGGGCAACACGATCGAAACCCACCTCCTATCATTGGTCGGGAGGAGGAGAAAGGGATCGGGAAGCCTTTCTCCAAATGATGAGTGCATGGTACACTGAGTTCATTCGTACGAACCCAAATGTACGACCTCCCCCACCTCCTCCAATTCCTCAACCTATGCCTCCAATGCCTCAAGGAGTGGATATGATAAAATTTCACAGAAACCCTGTTGATAGAATTCGTAAACAAGGGGCTGAAGAATTTAGAGCAAATATTGATGATGAAGCAGAGAAAGCAGAGTTCTAGCTTGAAAATTCTATCCGGGTATTTGATGAATTATCTTGTACACCTGAAGAATGTTTGAAATGTGCTACATCTTTGTTGAGAGATTCAGCCTATAATTGGTGGAAGACTTTAATTTCGGTGGTACCAAAAGAGAGGGTAACCTGGGAATTCTTTCAAGAAGAGTTTCGGAAGAAATATATTAGTGAAAGATTTATTGATCAGAAATGTAAAGAGTTTCTTGAGCTGAAGCAAGGTAATATGACAGTCTCAGAATATGAAAGAGAGTTTGTTCGATTGAGTAAGTATGCCAGGGAATATATTCCTACAGAAGCCAAGATGTGCCGATGATTTGAAGACGGGCTCAACGAAGACATTAAGGTATTTGTCGGGATCCTTGACCTAAAAGAAATAGTAGTACTAGTTGATCGAGCTTGCAAGGCTGAAGAACTACTTAAAGAGAAGAGAAAGGTAGAGGCTGAGACACGAAATTGGAAGAAAAGGCCAATGAGTGAGGCACCTTCACAGCAATCCAGAAAGTGTAGGGAATCATATGGAAATTTTAAGAAGCAGAATATGGGTTCTAAATCTCAGAATACTTCTACAACCAGTGTAGGGAACTCGAGGTTTGTTAAACCCGAGTGCCAGTGGTGTGGTAGAAATCATTTTGGTTCGTGCAGAGCAAATGAATGTTTTCGATGTGGTTCTCTGGATCATTTTATTAGAGACTACCCAGAGAGAGCTGAGAAAGAAAATTTTCAGAATGTAAAAGCTAGTGGTGCAGACTTGAGGGGAAGGTATCCGAGAAAAGTCGAAGTGAAACAAGCGATAGAAGAATGTAGCCGAGATGCACGATGAGTTAGATCTCAAGGAAGAGCTCCGCTAGAACTTATGCTAATTAAGGCGCGTGAAGATGCTTCCTCACCCGTGGTGATTCCCGGTACATTTTCTCTTTATGATATTAATGTTATTGCTTTGATTGATCCTGGTTCTACTCATTCATATGTATGCATGAAATCGGTGTCTAGTATGAATATACCGTTGAGAACACGAATTTATGATTAGAGTGTCGAACCCGTTAGGCAAATGTGTGATAGTTGATAAAGTAAGCAAGAAATGCCCTTTAATGATTCGGGTCATTACTTTCCTATTAAACTTGATGTTGTTGCCGTTTGATGAATTTGATGTTATTTTGGGTATGGATTGGTTGACATTGCATGATGCTATAATAAATTGCAAAGAAAAGTTATAGAATTAAAGTGTGAAAGTGGTAAAATTTTGCGGGTTGAACCAAACAAATCAGAGGCATTATCTAGTATGATTTCTTCAATGTCGGCTCAGAGATATTTGAGAAAGAGTTATGAAGATTATTTGGCGTATGTAATTAATACAAAAGAAGTTGAAAAGAAAGTTGAATCAGTGCCGGTTGTGTGTCAATTTACGATGTATTTCCAGAAGAATTGCCAGGTTTGCCTCCAGTCAGGGAAGTAAAATTTGGTATTGATTTGATATCGGGAACAGCTCCAATCTCGATTGCTCCATATAGAATGGCACCAACAGTGTTGAAAGAATTAAAGTCGCAGTTGCAAGAGTTGACTGATAAAGGCTTTGTAAAACTGAGTTTTTCACCTTGGGGTGCTCCTGTGTTATTTGTGAAAAAGAAGGATGGTTCTATGAGCTTATGTGTTGATTATCAGCAGTTAAACAAGGTGACAATCAAAAAAAAGTATCCATTGCCGAGAATTGATGATTTGTTTGATCAGCTAAAAGGAGCGACATGGTTTTCAAAGATTGAATTGAGATCTGGGTATTATCAGCTATGAGTGAAAGAGTCGGATGTGCCTAAAACTTCTTTTAGAACAAGGTATGGTCATTATGAATTTTTAGTTATGCCATTCGGGTTGACAAATGCTCCTGCTGTGTTTATGGATTTAATGAATCGCATATTTCAGCCATACTTGGACAGATTTGTTGTGGTGTTTATAGATGATATTTTAATTTATTCAAAAGATGAGACAGAGCATACTGAGCATTTGAGGATAGTTTTGCAAACTTTGAGAGATAAACAGCTGTATGCTAAGTTTAGTAAAAGTGAATTTTGGCTCCGGGAAGTTGGATTTTTGGGTCATATTGTTTCAGGTGATGGTATACGGGTTGATGCTAGTAAAATTTCAGCCATTATTGATTGGAAACCACCAAAAACGTGCTTCGAAGTTAGAAGTTTCTTGGGGCTAGCGGGGTATTATCACCGGTTTGTAAACGGATTTTCTATAATTGCTGCTCCTATGACTAGACTACTCCGAAAGGATGTTAAATTTGAATAGACGGAAGAATGTCAACAAAGTTTCGAAGAATTGAAAAAGTTATTAACTAAAGCACCAGTGTTAGTACAACCCGAATCAGGTAAAGAATTTGTGGTGTATAGTGATGCTTCTCTAAATGGCTTGGGGTGTGTACTCATGCAAGAAGGAAAAGTGGTGGCTTATGCTTCGAGGCAGTTAAAACCTCATGAGAGGAATTATCCTACTCACGATTTGGAATTGGCTGCGGTGGTATTTGCTTTGAAGATTTGGCGACATTATTTGTATGGTGAAACTACCGAGTATATACCGACCACAAAAGTCTTAAATACTTGATGTCACAAAAAGACTTAAATTTGAGACAGCGTAGATGGTTGGAGTTATTGAAAGATTATGAGCTTGTTATTGATTATCATCCGGGAAAAGCGAATGTGGTTGCCGATGCTTTAAGCAGAAAGTTGTTGTTTGCTTTGATAGTTATGAACACTCAGTTGAAAATTTCAGATGATGGTTCGATTCTAGCAGAGTTAAGAGCAAGATCGATGTTTTTACAAGAGATTTCTGAAGCTCAGAAAAATGATCAAGATTTGCAAGCCAAGAGAAAGCAGTGTGAAGTCGATCACGGGATCGATTTTGAGAATCGGTTCTGATGGTTGCTTGATGTTTAAAAGTCAGATTTGTGTACCGAAAAATGATGAGTTGATTCAAAAGATTTTGTATGAAGCACATAACGGTATTTTGGCGGTTCATCCGGGCAGTACGAAGATGTATAATGACTTGAAGAAAATGTACTGGTGGAGTGGAATGAAAAGAGATATTTCCGAGTTTGTATCAAAGTGCTAGTTTGTCAACAAGTGAAAGTCGAACACCAAGTACCTTCGGGATTACTTTAGCCTATCATGGTTCCTGAATGGAAATGGGATCGAATTACTATGGATTTTATATCAGGGTTGCCGTTAACTCCGGGGAAGAAAAATGCCATCTGGGTAATAGTTGACAGACTGACTAAATCGGCTCATTTTATTCCGGTACGTACAAATTATTCTCTTAATAAGTTGGCTGAATTGTATATCCGTGAGATTGTTAGACTTCATGGAATACCTTTGTCAATCATTTCGGATAGAGATCCGAGATTTACTTCACGGTTTTGGCAAAAGTTGCAAGAAGCATTAGGTACAAAGTTAACTTTCAGCACTGCCTTTCATCCACAAATCGATGGACAATCAGAGAGAGTAATTCAGATTCTTGAAGATATGCTCAGATGTTGCGTATTGGAATTTCAAGGTAGTTGGGAAAGGTACTTACCGTTGGTAGAATTTGCTTATAATAATAGTTATCAGACGAGTTTGAAAATGGCACCTTATGAAGCATTATATGGTCGTAAGTGTCGAACGCCTTTGTATTGGACTGAACTCAGGAAAATCAGATTTATGGAGTTGATCTAATAAAAGAAACCGAAGAAAAGGTGAAAGTGATTCAAGATTGTTTGCAAGCTACTTCAGATAGACAGAAATCTTATGCGGATTTGAAACGAAAGGAAATCGAGTTTCAAGTTGGTGATAAGGTATTTTTGAAAGTGTCTCCATGGAAGAAAGTCCTTAGATTTGGACGGAAAGGCAAGTTAAGTCCGTGTTTTATTGGGCCGTATGAAATAATTGAAAAAGTTGGACCCAGAGCATATCGGCTAGCATTACCACCAATTAGAGAGGATTCATGATGTGTTCCACGTATCTATGTTACGTCGGTATCGTTCGGATCCTTCACATATAATTTCACCGACAGAAATTGAACTACGGCTGGATATGACTTACGAAGAAGAATCGATTAAAATCTTAGCTCGAGAGGTCAAGAAACTAAGAAATAAAAGTGTCGCTCTCGTGAAAGTATTGTGGCAAAAGCATGGGGTAGAAGAGACTACATGGGAACTGAAGAAACTATGAGAAACCAATACCCACACTGCTATTCTGAAGATTTTTGAGGATGAAAATCCTTAAAAGGGGGGGAGAGTTGTAATATCCTGAATTAGGGCTTAATCGGAATAGTGGTTTCGTGACCACAAATCTGAGATAGAAATAATTATTTTATAATTATTTTGATGATTATGATATGATTGCATGATTGTGTGAAAATTTCGTGATGAAATTCTATGCCTAAAGTGTTTAAATTGAAAGTAGGGACTAAATCGAATAAGTTGCAAAATTTGCATTCTAGAAGTTTTTAGTATGAATTTGCATTGAAATATTAATTAGGAGGTCTTAAATAGCAATTTGACCAATTTTAAGTTCTTGGACAAAATTAGGACATGGATGGAATTTTTGGAAAGTTTAGTAGTAAGGGCATTTTGGTCATTTAGTTATTAAAATGAAATAAAAACAAAATTAAAAGCCAATTTTTGTCCATCTTCTTCATTAGGCCGAAATTTCAAGGGTTCTCCATAGCTAGGGTTTGTTTCAAGCTTCCAAGCTCCATAGTAAGTGATTCCAAGCCCCGTTTTTAATGTTCTTTACGATTTTGGAATCTCGGTAACTTGATTAAGCTTATTCTAGCAATAATTCAACCTAGGGTTCATATTTGGAAAAATACCCATAGGTGAAATTTGTGTATTTTGGTGTTTTATGATAGAAAATGAGGTTTTAAATTATGTTAGACAACTTGTACTACTCGGTTTTAAGCAAAAACGAGTAAAAGGGCTTAATCGGTAAAAATACCTAATAGTCATAAGTTCATGTTAGAGTGTGAATTTGATGTTGCCATAGAAGGGAAAAGTGATCAGCATGTTATAAAACATAAGAATAAGGAATAAAGTTTAATTCCCGAGCCTAGGGGCAAAAGTGTAATTATGCGAAAGTTTAGGGGCAAAAATGTATTTTTGCCAAAGTTTGTATTAAATGCTGTTTTGATGAATGTATGTATTAAATAAGATTAATTTGGTATTATAGATCAAGAGAAACGGGAATCAAGTCGCGATCGAGGAAAAGAAAAGATTGTGGACTAAATTGCAAAATCTTTATATTTTGGTACCAAGGTAAGTTCATATGTAAATGTTGGTAACATAGTTATTATTTTAAATGTTTTTATGTTATTTAAATGGTATGATAATTATTATGAAATATTATACTCGTGATAATTGTTTGATAATATGTCAAATTATGTGATATACTTGGAAAATGTGAAATACTATCGAGTATCGGTATCGGCATTCCGTAGAAGATGGTTGAGACACATGATTGGGAAAAAGGTCCCGTTGAACCTTAGGAATGGATTAGGATACAAGTGACATGTCACTGGGATATTTGGGCATCTGAACTCGTTGAGTTGAGTCCGAGTTCACTTATGGATACGAATGTTCGAACTCATTGAGTTGAGTCCGAGTTTGTGAGATGTAACTAGGCATCCGAACTCGTTGAGTTGAGTCCGAGTTCACTTATGGACGCGAACGCCTGAGCTCGTTGAGTTGAGTCCAAGTTCACTTATGGGCGGGTTACATGATTGCTTGATTACATATGCGGCACTTATGTGCAAATTATCCGTGTATCCGAATTATATTCTGATGTGTTCAACGGGTGAAAATTTCTATGAAATGGAAGAACACTTAAGATGCAAGTGACGTTTTGGTAAGTGTTGTGAAATGGGCACTTTGGACAGGTATGTACTTAACCCTCGGGTTAAAAATAGATACAACAACGATAAAGTGGTAAGATGATGAATGATGTTTAGAAATGTGATATATGTTTTGGTGATGCCATGCTAAGGTTGTTTGGTATAATTGTATTGTTATGTTACTTGTTATTTGCATATGAACTTACTAAGCATTTATGCTTACTCCCTCCTTTTCATTCATTGTAGTTTTGAACAAGTCAGCTCGGGAATCGGGACAGGTCGAAGTTTCGATCACACTATCCGAAGGATTTCTATTGGTAAATGGCTTGTAAAACTTAAGTATGGCATGTATAGCAATGTACCTATTTTGTGTAAATAATTTTATGATATGGCCATGTTTGGTTGAGAAAATGTTTGATATTGTTAAGTCATGGTGATGGCTAATTAGATCATGTTTGATATCATGGAAGTTTAATAGGTTATCTAGTTCATAAAAAAAAAAATTCATGGAAAGATGAAACTTGCCTTAAAACAGAATATTGCTGCAGCAATGACATGAATTTGAAAAATCACTAAAAATAGTATGAGTGGAAATAAATGATGAGTAAATTATGAAATTGAATCTTAATGAGTCTATTTTCATGTGGATTGAACAAAACAGGCATATAAATTATATTTTATGAGATATTTAAAATTTTGTGAAATAGGGCCAGAATGATTTCTGGATCCCCTATTCTGAGTTTAAAAATTTATAATAAATTTTAAAAAAATAATTAGGCGTTGTTATTTATATTTAAAGATTCCTTATTGAGTATAGTTTTAAGATAAACAAACCTCATAGTCATTGAAATTTTGTATAGAGAGATATCTGATTCGTAATACACAGAGGTTAGAGCAGTTAAACCCTAAAACAGGGGAGACTTTAACTAATAAACTGTACTAATTGGCCCAACAAAAAATTCTAGAAAAATAATTATTAAATAGATATATGAGTCTAGATTTAGGTAAAATTTACGGATCTTGATTTCGAGTTTCTTAACTCGAGATATGATTTTTCTTGTAACTGTGACGCAGATAAGTAGAAAGCTATGAATGTAGAAACAAATGATTTGAAGTACTTAAATTGATAAATTATGTTCGGTAACACCTCAAGCTCGATTCCGGCATCGGTCTCGGGCGTGGGGGCGTTACAGTTTAGGTTGGAGTGTAGGTGGTCTCTAAGGACCTGAAACCAGTCTTCTATATCGGTTGCAGTGTTCAAGGCTTAATAGTTCGAGCAACGCAAGTATTAAGTCATATATTGGATAAGTGCTATAAAAGGGATTGTTGAATCCTGTTGTTAAAGGGACTAATGGTATATTGTGTTTGAATCTAGGTTTGGAGCCCTTGTGGTCCAGTTGCACACTTTCGCGTCAAGGTGCGTAAAAACACTGCCCTAATCGTAAATTGACAAAAGCCGAAATAAGTGACCGTCGACGCTATACGGGTGTGCGCTCGCTCGTGTGGTAGTCCGCATGCCTAAACATAGGCATACGATCATTGAGTCAAGCCATGAGCGATTTCATGGGCTGAGGTTGTATTGGGCCATATTGGGCCCGACTGAGCCGTGTGGGCCCCACTTGGGTAAACTACACAGACGCATGGAAAATATTGGGCCAAGCTATGTAATTCACACGGCCAAGGCCATTTTTGGGCTATGTGGGCCACACAGACGTGTGGGCCCACATGGGCCCGCAGTATGGGCCTTGGGCCCATTTTCACTGTTTGACTGTTAAGGTTTCACGGGTCGCTCGAGACAACTCTGGACCTATTGTTGGGTCGGTAAGTTTACCTAGACCCCTATATATGATAAAATGATAATTTTGCCCTTATATGATAAGATGACTGTTTTGCCCCTATGTGATGTATATATATATTTGTGCATGTATGACTGTATTTTTAGCATGCTATTTAAACTGTAATGGATACATGTATGATTCTATGATGTGACATGACATGATTGTATGATGCATTGCATGGGGATGGGTTTATTCTGATCGGAGGAAGTGTACTGAAACGCTTCGAGCCTAAATTATTGGTAGCCCAACTGCATATTACTGTATAATGCCGCAACCAGTGCTAACTCTGGAGTGTAGGGATACCGTTGCCACACCTTAACTTAGGATATATTTTCAGGAAACCAATTTGATTAAGTCCTTTTTGGGAAAAGTGATTAATTTTGGAAAACATTTTCATTGCGGAAGCTTTGCTTGTTGTCGTGTTATTTTGAAACCACTTACTGTTTTTGAAAACGCGCCCTAAAGCTATCCAATTTCAACAGTTGAATATAAGTAATACCTATCTGAGCAAAACATATTTAAACCATCAAAAATAATTAAGCGGCCCTATTACATTTAAAAACCTAAAACCTTAAACGTAAATAAAAGAATGTCCAGTTCACCAGAAGAAAAACCAAATTTACAGAACGTGTGGCCGCTCCGAATCCCTCACAGCTCCAACCCCACTATGGTTGGGGATTACCTGCGTGGAGGAAAAGAAAGGGGTGAGTTTGGGGAAACTCAGTGTGTAAATTAACCCAACCATAGCCTATATCAGCTCAAACCACAGAAACAGAATAAGTTGGCCTTAGCCCAGAATAGAATTTAGAATAAAGCCCATAGGCCCATAACAGATCAGAACAGATATTACATTTTTATGCAAACCTAACCCATATCCAACCATATGCACCCCCATACCAGCCTTTCACCGTGTGGGGAGACTACTCGACCCACCCAACCGCTACATGGCATAGAAATGTGCAGCATGGCTGCTAGAACATATAATGTGACATAGTCACCAGATTCAGATAATCGTGGCAGAGCCACCAGAACAGATATATGTGGCAGAGCCACCAGATCAGATAATTTGTGGCATAGCCACCAGGACGCTTCCTCCATATTATAACCCATGTCCCCATTCAACAGATATACAATTATTGCATACATCATTCAGAATCAGATCAACATGCTTTTTAGTCAAAAGTAACCCTAGGGGTATAACGGTAATTTTGCACCTAGGGGTATAATGGTAATTTTGCATACATAGGGGAATTCTAGTAATTTTACTGTTCTTAGGGTTTTCATGCATATCATAACTGTTTACGTACTAACAAAAACACTTACCGAGTGTTCTTACAGAATTGGGCCCGTTGTGTAACACCCCTTACCCGAGACTGTTGCCAAAATCGAGCACGAGGCATTACTAAACTTAATCTATCACTTAAATAGTTTTAAAATTTTTTATTTAAACTTTTCGGAATGTGCTGTCATTCTGCGTTGTAGTCGCCTAAAAATTCATATCTTGAGTTCCGAAACTCAAAATTTAGATCCGTAAATTTTTCCTGAAACTAGACTCATATATCTATCCACTAATTTTTTTCTAGAATTTTTGACTTAGCCAATTAGTACAGTTTATTAGTTAAATTTACCCCTGTTTCAGAATTCGACTGCACAGACCTCTACTTATTACGAACCACTTTTCTCCCTATACAAAATTTATATAACTATACCGTTTGTTTCTATTAAAACTATATTCAATAAGGGTTCTAACCATATAAATTACACCACCTAATTATTTTTGTAAAATTTATGGTGAATTTCCAAAGTTGAAACAGGGGATCTAGAATTTTCTCTGACCCTGTTTCACTAAAACTCAGATATCTCATAAAATATAATACCTTTACCTGTTTTTCTTATTCCATAAGAAAATAGACATAATAAGATTTAATTTCACATATTATTCATCTTAAAAATATGTTTATACAATTTTTAGTGATTTTTCAAAGTCACGTCATTTCTGTTATTTGAATCTGTTTTTAGGTTACTTTCACATTTTTCATAATTTTCATGTGATAACCACCATTCAATCATACATATTAATAAATATGCATATCATCGGTCATTTTCATTAGCTAATCTCTAGCAAGTATTTACACATCATTCATTGTTCACATTATACTAAAAGTAGCTAAGTTTCTATACATGCCATACACAAAACAAAACATCTAATTATACCGAGTTATTTCTTTGATAGTGTGATCGGCCTCCGACGTTTCCTTCGATCCCCGAGTGGCTAGATAAGTACTATAAGAAGAAGAAAATAAAGGGATTAAGCACTAGGCTTAGTAAGCTTACAAGCAATTAAATCACAACATTGAACATAATGGATAATTATGCATAATATCATCTAACATCATAAATTTCTTTACTTCTCAATTTCTATCTTCTTCTTTATTCCTTTACCTTCTTTCTTATCTGACCTTTCCTTTTCATAAATATAATCTACTTTTCCTTTGTTGTTAATTCATCTGTAATCTAACTCGTATCCCGAACCCGTTGAACCACTCGGAATACTAAGGATATTAGGTCGTTTTCAGATCTATCAATATCTCGCCAATGCCATGTCTTCGACATGGACTTACATGAATTATTCCTGCCTCCAATGCCATATATATATAATATGGGCTTACATAGCTCATTCCTGTCTCCAAAGCCATATATCTGAAATGGACTTACCTGGCTCATTTCTATCCTGTCTGTCTGTCAACCCTAATATCCTAACATTCCTAAGGTTCAAACGGACTTCCTAATGCCTTTTTCTCTCATCACTTAGCTTTTAATTCGACTTTAAATATTCTCATAAAATAAGTATATAAATGCTGGAAATTGAAAATAATAATGTAAAATAAAAGAATATTGCATTTATTTCATCAGAAACTTACCTCGATATAAAATGTGACTAAACTTTACAATTTAGTCCTTTACTTTTTATTTTCCCGATCTACTCCCCGAATTTCGCTCTTCTTGATCTATAATAGCAAATTTAACTTATTTAATATCAAAATTTATCAAAACCGTCCTTTACTCAAACTTTGCAAAATTACATTTTTGCCCCTAAACTTTGCATATTTACACTTTTGCCCCAAAGCTCGTAAATTAAACTTCAGCCTATTTTCTTGTGTTTTATGACATGCTGGTCATTTTTCCCTTCTATGGCAGCATCAAATTCATACACTTTTGCCCCAAAGCTCGTAAATTAAACTTCAGCCTATTTTCTTGTGTTTTATGACATGTGGTCATTTTTCCCTCCTATGGCAAAGATCAAATTCATACTCTAACATGCACTTATGACTATTAGGTATTTTTACCTAAGAAGTCCTTTTACTCGCTTTTGCTTAAAACCGAGTAGTACAAATTGTCTAACAAAATTTAAAACCTCATATTCTATCATAAAACACCAAAATACACAAATTTCACCTATGGGTATTTTTCCAAATATGAACCCTAGGTTGACTTATTACTAGCATAATCTTAATCGAACTCTACGGACTCCAAAAACGTAAAGAACATTAAAAACGGGGCTTAGAATCACTTACTATGAAGCTTGAAAGTTGAAGAAACCCTAGCTATGGAGAGAGGTAAGATTCAGCTGGTACTCAAGAAGATGATACAATTTTGTGATCTTTTTACCTTTTTATTAATGTTAATAACCAAATGACCAAAATGCCCTCCTTACTAAACTTTCAAAAATTCCTTCCATGTCCTAATTTTTTTTCCATGAACTTAAAATTGGTCAAATTGTTATTTAAACCCTCCTAATTAATATTCCAAAGCAATTTCATACTAAAAACTTCTAGAATGCAAGTTTTGCAAATTATTCGATTTAGTCCCTAATCTCAACTTAAGCACTTTATGCATAGAATTTCATCACGAAATTTTCACACAATCATGCAATTATATCATGAACCTCAAAATAATAATAAAATAAATTTTTCTACCTCAGATTTGTGGTTTCGCAACCACTATTCCGTTTAGGCCCTATTTCGGGATGTTACATTTCTCCCCCCTTTAGGGATTTTCGTCCCCGAAAATCTTACCTGTGAAAAGATTTGGGTCTTGCTTTTGCATAGCCTCTTCGGGTTCCCATGTAGCCTCGTCTACCCCATGCCTATTCCATAGTACTTTCACAAGTACAATGCTTTTGTTCCTTAATCGCTTTACCTCTCGAGCTAGAATCTTTACCGATTCTTCACCGTAAGTCATGTCTGACTGAATCTCAACCTCTGTCTGAGAAATTACATGTGACGGATCTGAACGATAACGACGTAGCATAGACACATGAAATACATTATGAATCTTCTCTAACTCAATCGGCAAAGCTAACCGATATGCTAATGGTCCGACTCTCTCAATCACTTCAAACGGTCCAATAAAACGTGGACTTAGTTTGCCTTTCTTGCCAAATCTAAGAACTTTCTTCCACGGGATACTTTCAAAAAACTTTGTCACCAACTTGATACTCAATCTCTTTTCTCTTCAAATCGCATACGACTTTTGTCCGCATGAGGTCGCTTTTAAGCAATCTCGATGATTTTTACTTTCTCTTCTGTTTCCTTAACTAGATCAACTCAGTAAATCTGATTTTCCTTAAGCTCATCCAATACAAAGGTGTGCGACATTTACGTCCATACAAAGCTTCATAAGGTGCCATCTTCAAACTCGATCGATAACTATTATTGTAGGCAAACTCTACTAATGCTAAATATTTTTCCCAATCGCCTTGAAATTCCAATACACAAAGATCTAAGCATATCTTCAAGTACTGAATAACTCTCTCGATCACCATCGATTTGAGGATGGAAAGTCAGACTAAAACTCAACTTCGCACCTAAAGCCTCTTGTAACTTCTTCCGAACCGTGAAGTAAATCTTGGATCTCTGTCTCAAATGATCGATAATGGCACTCCATGTAGTCTAACTATCTCTCGAAATGTATAACTCACCAACTTGTCAAGTGAGTAATCCATACGGATTGGGATAAAATGAGCCGACTTTAGTTAGCTTATCAATCACAATCCATATTGCATTTTTCTTTTTCAGTGTTAACGGCAACCCCACACACAAAATCCATAGTAACTCTGTCCCCATTTCCATTCCTAACTAGCACAGTTGCAATAATCCCGAGGGGTACCGATGTTCGGCCTTTACTGCTGACAAATCAAGCATCTAGAAACAAACTCAAAATGTGTCTTTTCATTCCTACCCACCAATACAATTTCTTCAAATCATTATACATTTTTGTACTGCCTGGATGAATAGATAAAGAACTGCTATGTGCTTCCTGTAAAATCTTTCGAATAAGCTCATCATTCTTTGGTACACAAATTCTGTCTCTAAACATCAAACAACCATCAGAACCAATCCAATCGATTCTATGCCTGACTCGCATTGAACTCTTTTAGCTTGTAACTCATTATCATCTTTCTGAGCTTCACAAATCTCTTCAAAAAATACTGGTTTAGCTCTAAATTCAGCTAAAATAGAACCATCATTTGACATGGCTAAATTGGTATTCAAAGCTCGCAATGTAAATAAAAGTTTCCTGCTTAGAGCGTCAGCAACTACATTTGCCTTACACGGTGATAATCAATCACTAACTCGTAATCTTTAAGCAATTCCAACCATCTTCTTTGCCTCAAATTCAAATCTTTTGAGTCATCAAGTATTTCAAGCTTTTATGATCGGTAAATATTCGGACCTTTCACCATACAAATGATGTCTCCAAATTCTCAACGCAAAAATAATGGAAGCTAGCTCTAAATCATGTGTCGGATAGTTCTTCTCATATGGCTTTAGCTATCTAGAGGCATAAGCAATTACCTTCCCTTCCCCGCATAAGTACACAACCAAGTCCATTCATGGACGCATCACAGTAAATCACAAACTCCTTACAGTTCTCGGTTGTACTAAAACAGAGCTTTAGTCAATAATGTTTTTAACTTGTCAAAACTCATGTTGACACTTCTCACCCATTCAAACTTGATATCCTTTCGCAGCAATCTTGTCACGGGGGTAGCTATCATGGAAAATCCTCTACAAATCGTCTATAATATCCTGGTAAGACCAAGAAAACTTCTAACTTCGATACATTTCTAGGAGGCTTCCAATCAACAATGGCTGAAATCTTGCTCGAATCAACCTTAATACCTTCACTTGAGACAATATGTCCAAGAAAACCAACTTCTCGTAACTGTAATTCACTTTTGCTTTGAACTTGGCATACAACCGATTATCTCTCGAATATGTGAAATCGTTCTCAAATGCTCTGCATGCTCGGCCTCATCATGAGAATAAATCAAGATATCATCAATGAACACAACTACAAACTTATCCAAGTACGGTCTGAAAATTCGGTTCATTAAGTCCATAAAAATGGCAGGAGCATTAGTCAAGCCAAATGGCATCACAAGGAACTCATAATGACCATACCTACCTAGTCCGGCGCGCCTTGGGACATCCGACTCTTTAACTCGCAACTGATAGTATCCGGATCTCAAATCTATCTTGGAGAACACAGTAGCTCCCTTCAATTGATCAAACAAATCATCAATTCTAGGCAATGGATACTTGTTCTTTACTCACACCTTGTTAAGTTGCCGATAATCTATGCACAACCACATCGATCCGCTTTTTTTTTCACAAATAGCACTGGTGCACCCCATGGTGAACTACTGGTCTTGCAAATCCTTTATCTCACAATTCTCGCAATCGAGCTTTCAATTCTTTCAATTCCAACGAGCCATTCTATAAGGAGCAATAGAAATGGGTGTGGTACCGGAATCAACTCAATACCAAACTCAACTTCTCTAACAGAGGTAAGCTCCGGTAGTTCTTCCTAAAACACATCGGAAACTCACATACCACAGCAATCGACTCAATTTTCAATTCTGGGTTTTTAGTGTTCAACACAAAAGCAAGCAAGATAAGCTTCATACCCTTTTCTCAAACATTTACGAAAGGATATAACGTAAATTATGGGAAATGAACTATCTCGACTCTTCGGAATTAACCCAAGAATTTCACCATTTTCACACTTCAACTCAATGAATTTCTTTCTACAATTCACTATCACATCATGTGTAGTCAACCAATCCATACCAAGAATCACATCAAACTCATCAAATGGCAATAGCATGAGATCGGCTGGAAAACAAGAAACCTCTAATCATCAAAGGACAATTTCTACATACTTTATCTACTAATACATGCTTGCCTAATGGGTTTGATACTTTAATCACAAATTCTGTAGATTCTATAGGCATACTAATACTAGACATCAATTTCATACAAACATAAGAATGAGTCGAACCCGGATCAATCAGAGCCATGACATTAATATTATGTAGAGAAAATGTACCCATAATCACATCGGGGGAGGATGCCTCTTCGCGTGCACGAATAGCATAAGTCCTTGCAGGGGCTCTAGCATCCGGTCTCACAATTTGAATCTCTAAAGGTACCTTCACATTACTGCTCCTACTCTCGGTTGCCTTGGTGATCTCGCTCTAGTAGGAGCATTTCCGGATCTAGCACTCTGTATTACTTCTTGGCTAGCCACCTCTGGACATTCTCGTACAAAATGATCTGGAGCACCACATTTATAGCAAACATTTTCGCCTGCCCGACAAGGACCATAATGAAGTCTACCACACTGTGGACACCCTAATCTACCCTGTCTGACATTACCTACACTCACAGTCGAGGTGGTCTGAGCCTTCGGATCTTTAAATCACTACTCTATTCGACTAGCTTTCCCTGCCGAAAAGCTAGATCTGTAGAAAACTCTTTGGGCCTCTTGGATGTAGCCTGAAATGACCTACTCATCTGTCTCTTCTTTGTATCTTGTGTCTCTGTCTCAACTTTACCTTTCCTTTTTAACTACTCCTCTACCTTACAGGCTCTCTCAACTAAAATAACGAGCTCTTTTATTTCTAGAACACCCACTGATAAATAATATCATCATTTAACCCATCCTCAAACCTTTTACACATGATAGCCTCTGTGGACACACATTCTTGAGCATATTTACTCGAGCCCGACAAATTCATGCTCATAATCGGTCACCGCCATATTGCCTTGTTTCAATTCCAGAATTCTTTTCTCTTACGGTCAATAAACCTCTCGATGATGTACTTTTACGAAATTCCTCCCGAAAGAAATTCCAAGTGACCCTCTCCTTTGGTACAACCGATATAAGTGTCTTCCACCAGTAGTAGGTCGAGTCTCTAAGAAGTGATACTACACATTTCATACATTCCTCGGGTGTACAAGATAATTCACAAAGACTCGATAGTATTTTCTAACCAAAATTCTCGCTCTTTCTGCATCATCATCTTTTGTTGCTCGAAACTCTTCTGCCCCTTGTTTCCTGATTCTATCAACTGATGGCTTTTCTCTTATCACGGTACCTATGACTGGGGAAGCTTGAGCTACATGGGTAGCCTGAGAATCATGAGGGGTGGAGGTCTAATCGCTTGGATTCGCATGCAATTAACTCGGCAAACCAATCATTCAAAGCTTGGAAGAGAGCTTCTCGAGTCACTCCTCCCTGATCAACGGTTACTGGCCTATTCTCAGATGGCGCTACCCCTTCTGCGGGAGCAGGCGCATTACTTTCTACATCATCATCACCAGCTCGCTCGGGATCCATTACTATAAAACAAAATATTTAAAAATCGTCAGGAGTCGTCACACTATCAAAATACAGGTATGGCATGTATAGCTAGACTTTTACTCACACTAACTGTTCCGAGAACCGACTAAACCTGCTCTGATACCAATAAATGTAACACCCCTTACCCGAGACTGTTGCCAAAATCGAGCACGAGGCATTACTAAACTTAATCTATCACTTAAATAGTTTTAAAATTTTTTATTTAAACTTTTCGGAATGTGCTGTCATTCTGCGTTGTAGTCGCCTAAAAATTCATATCTTGAGTTCCGAAACTCAAAATTTAGATCCGTAAATTTTTCCTGAAACTAGACTCATATATCTATCCACTAATTTTTTTCTAGAATTTTTTAATTAGCCAATTAGTACAGTTTATTAGTTAAATTTACCCCTGTTTCAGAATTTGACTGCACAGACCTCTACTTACTACGAACCACTTTTCTCCCTATAAAAAATTTATATAACTATACCGTCTGTTTTATTAAAACTAGATTCAATAAGGATTCTAACCATATAAATTACACCACCTAATTATTTTTGTACAATTTATGGTGAATTTCCAAAGTTGAAACATGGGATCTAGAATTTTCTCTGACCCTGTTTCACTAAAACTCAGATATCTCATAAAATATAATACCTTTACCTGTTTTGCTTATTCCATAAGAAAATAGACATAACAAGCTTTAATTTCATATATTATTCATCTTAAAAATATATTTATACAATTTTTAGTGATTTTTCAAAATCACGTCATTTCTGTTATTTGAATCTGTTTTTAGGTTACTTTCACATTTTTCATAATTTTCATGTGATAACCACCATTCAATCATACATATTAATAAATATGCATATCATCGGTCATTTTCATTAGCTAATCTCTAGCAAGTATTTACACATCATTCATTGTTCACATTATACTAAAAGTAGCTAAGTTTCTATACATGCCATACACAAAACAAAACGTCTAATTATACCGAGTTATTTCTTTGATAGTGTGATCGGCCTCCGACGTTTCCTTCGATCCCCGAGTGGCTAGATAAGTACTATAAGAAGAAAATAAAGGGATTAAGCACTAGGCTTAGTAAGCTTACAAGCAATTAAATCACAACATTGAACATAATGGATAATTATGCATAATATCATCTAACATCATAAATTTCTTTACTTCTCAATTTCTATCTTCTTCTTTATTCCTTTACCTTCTTTCTTATCTGACCTTTCCTTTTCATAAATATAATCTACTTTTCCTTTGCTGTTAATTCACTGTAATCTAACTCGTATCCCGACCCGTTGAACCACTCGGAATACTAAGGATATTAGGTCGCGTTTCGATCTATCAATATCTCGCCAATGCCATGTCTTCGACATGGACTTACATGAATTATTCCTGCCTCCAATGCCATATATATATATATGGGCTTACATGGCTCATTCCTGTCTCCAAAGCCATATATCCGATATGGACTTACACGGCTCATTTCTATCCCGTCTGTCATCACAACCCTAATATCCTAACATTCCTAAGGTTCAAACGGGACTTCCTAATGCCTTTTTCTCTCATCACTTACTTTTAATTCGACTTTAAATATTCTCATAAAATAAGTATATAAATGCTGGAAATTGACAATAATAATTTAAAATAAAAGAATATTGCATTTATTTCTTCAGAAACTTACCTCGATATAAAATGTGACTAAACTTTACAATTTAGTCCTTTACTTTTCTTTTCCCGATCTACTCCCGAATTTCGCTCTTCTTGATCTATAATAGCAAATTTAACTTATTTAATATCAAAATTTTTCAAAACAGTCCTTTACTCAAACTTTGCAAAAATTACATTTTTGCCCCTAAACTTTTGCATATTTACACTTTAGCCCCAAAGCTCGTAAATTAAACTTCAGCCTATTTTCTTATGTTTTATGCCATGCTGGTCATTTTTCCCTTCTATGGCAGCATCAAATTCATACTCTAACATGCACTTATGACTATTAGGTATTTTTACCGGTTAAGTCCTTTTACTCGTTTTTGCTTAAAACCGAGTAGTACAAATTGTCTAATATAATTTAAAACCTCATATTCTATCATAAAACACCAAAATACACAAATTTCACCTATGGGTATTTTTCCAAATATGAACCCTAGGTTGACTTATTACTAGCATAATCTTAATCGAGCTACCGGGACTCTAAAAACGTAAAGACCATTAAAAACGGGGCTTAGAATCACTTACTATGAAGCTTGAAAGTTGAAGAAACCCTAGCTATGGAGAGAGTTAAGATTCAGCTGGTACTTGAAGAAGATGATACAATTTTGTCATCTTTTTACCTTTTTATTAATGTTAATAACCAAATGACCAAAATGCCCCTCCTTACTAAACTTTCAAAAATTCCTTCCATGTCCTAATTTTTTTTTCCATGAACTTAAAATTGGTCAAATTTTTATTTAAACCCTCCTAATTAATATTCCAAAGCAATTTCATACTAAAAACTTCTAGAATGCAAGTTTTGCAAATTATTCGATTTAGTCCCTAATCTCAACTTAAGCACTTTATGCATAGAATTTCATCACGAAATTTTCACACAATCATGCAATTATATCATGAACCTCAAAATAATAATAAAATAAATTTTTCTACCTCAGATTTGTGGTTTCGCAACCACTATTCCGTTTAGGCCCTATTTCGGGATGTTACACGGCCCATTATCCCGATTTTGGCCCATTAAGCCCAAAATATCGAAATGCACGGAATCGTGCACTTTGTAGTCGTATTACTTTATTTTACCATATACATCAACTTTCAATCTCACAAGCATTCGCACACTCGCAAGTTCCCAAAATATCAGCTTTTTGGCATTTCAGCTTTTCGGCTTTTACCGATCTAGTCTATGTGAGGGTGTCAGTTACACACCTGATTTGTAGTGGTTCGATGGCGAGTTCCACACACACAAGCTGCCTACAGTAGGATCACTAACACATCAGTCTAAATATGAAAACAAACTATGCCCATATCCCCTTATCATATTCGGCCAACCATACTTTAGTCCCCATTGCTCTTACCTTTTTGCCGAAATATGGATTAGATCCAAGATCCAACCAAATAGTCTTTAAGTCCTTCGCTGTACACCCCCTTGTCCACACTAATGCTTACACATTCAAAAAGAAAGAGGCATTATGCCCTTAGTCCAATCGTGATCCACCCCTAAGAGTTTCAGCTTTTCCCTAAAAATATGAATAATTAACGCAAGTTGCTCAACAACTTACCTATCATTGTTCAGCCTAGAAGAGTGCGCCTATCCATGATTCTAACTCTGATCTACCGTACTTACATGCAGAAATAGTTTCCCGTAGCCAAGGAGTCGTCTATCAATAACACAGGTTTGAGAGTTTCGACTTTTTTAAAGGGGAGAAGAATGTGATTCAGCTACCGCAACTTTCGGCCTACGATGGATCAACGAAGAGAAGGTAAGATGGAAGAAAAGAAATGGTGAGAAGAGAGTACTATTCGGCTATGGAGAAAAAGCACAGTGAGAGGCTTCTAGGTTTGGCTAAAGGAAAAAGAAAAGATGAATAAGAGAAGAGATGAGAAGAGGATTCAGTTTTGTGGTAGCATAAACGGCACAGGTGTAGGTTTCGGCTTTTAGCAGGAATGAAAGGGAAGAGAAAAGAAAACCTAATTTCGGCAGAATAGTCAACTCAATAACCTAGTCCCAAAATACAAACGAATTCGGTAGCCCCTAAACCAAATGCCAAAATTCCCAACATAAAGTGACCTAGTCGAATGTGCACTTGCAGAGTCCCCTATTCGACCAACTCCTACTTCCTACTCAGTTTCCTTGATTTTCTCCCCTTATCCCTCTTCTACTCAATCCCCTGAACAACTCAAACTCCTCCTGATAGACTTTTACTTGAGTTCCATTACCTACTATTCCTGATCATAAAAAATAATTCCTTAAATATGCTCTCATTGTGACTTGAACCTTGGTTCTCCCTAGCATCCACACGCCTCTTCTGAAGCTCCCAAGTGGCGTCACATGCCACCTTGCCACATGCTTCCTTGTGGCTTATTTTACCCATTAATACTTAAAAGCCCGTTGACCAGAACTCCCTTTTTCTTATGGAATTTAAAATTAATTAAAAATTACCGGGTTTTAACTTAAGCTTGGGCCTTCTAGAGGCCCACTAACATAATTAAACCTACGCCAAGCAGACAGAACACAAAAATTTAAATTTTGCCAACATTCACAGAATTCCTAAAAATTGGGGCGTTACAACTCTACCCTCCTTAAAGAAATTTCATCCTCGAAATTTACCTGATCCAAACAGATGAGGGTATTGTTGTTGCATCGCCTCTTCTGGCTCCCAAGTAGCTTCCTCTCTGCCATGATTACGCCAAAGCACCTTCACTAATGGGATAGATTTCCTTCTTAATACCTTAACATCTCGATCCAATATTTGCACAGGCTCCTCCTCAAAGTCAAATCAGTTTGCACCTCAATTTCTGCAACCGGCATGACATGAGTAGGGTCAGAATGATAACGCCTTAACATGGAGATGTGGAAAACATCATGAATCCTATCTAACTCTGGAGGTAACTCCAATTGGTATGCCACTGGTCCTACTCGCTTCAAAACCCGATAGGGCCCAATGAACCGCGAACTCAACTTGTACTTCTTACCAAACCTTAGAATCTTCTTCCAAGGAGAAACCTTTAAGAAGACCATATCACCCATTGAGTATTCAATCTCCTTACGCTTCAAATCTGCATACGACTTTTGCCTATCAGTAGCTTCTTTTAATTGATCCCTAATTATTCTGATTATCCTCAGTATCAGCTACCAACTTTGGTCCAAGAACTTGTCGCTCTCCTAGTTCGGTCCAACAACTAGGTGTACGACATCTTCGTCCATACAGTGCTTCATACGGTGCCATTCGAATACGTACTTGATAACTGTTGTTGTACGCAAACTCCGCCAATGGCAAGTAATCCTCCCAACTACCTCGGAAGTCAATAACACATCCCCTCAACATGTCCTCCAGAATCTGAATAACCCTTTCCGACTGACCATCAGTTTGGGGATGGAAAGCCGTACTAAAGTTCAATCGCGTCCCCAACGTCTCATGCAACTTTTGCCAAAATTGAGATGTGAATCTAGGATCCCGATCAGATATAATTGAAACTGGGACACCATGAAGTCGCACAATCTCTGCCACATACAACTTGGCTAATTTCTGAAGTGAAAAGTCAATACGGACAGGTATGAAATGGGCCGATTTGGTCAATCTATCCACAATCACCCAAATCGAGTCTTTCTTCGATGGCGTCAAGGGTAGCCCACTCACAAAGTCCATGGTTACCCTCTCCCATTTCCAAAGTAGTATCTTCACTAGCTGTAACAGTCTAGAAGGTAATTGATGCTCAGCTTTCACTTGCTAGCATGTCAGACATTTCCCTACAAACTCCGTTACTTCTCGCTTAAGTTCCGGCCACTAGTACAATTCTCGCAAGTCGTGATACAACTTATTGCCTCCAGGATGCATGGCACAAAGTCCCCTATGAGCTTCCTTAAGTATTGACTGCATTAAATCAGAGTTCTTCAGAATGTAAATTCTTCCTCAGAAACACAGAACCCCTTCGCTATTCAACCCAAACTCAAAAGTTTCCCCTTCGTTAACCTGTTGAAAACGAGCGACCAAAGACTCATCTTTCAACTGCTTCTCCTTAATCTGATCCACCCAGGTTGGCCTTACTTGCAATTTAGCCAAAAGGCTACCATCATCATATAGACTCAAATGAGCAAACATTGCTCTCAGATCAGATACAGCTCTACGACTTAGAGCACCGGCTACCACATTAGCCTTGCCTGGGTTATTCTCAATCGAACAATCATAATCTTTAAGCAACTCTATCCATATCCTTTGCCTAAGGTTCAGCTCCTTCTGAGCCAGCAAATACTTAAGACTCTTATGGTCCGTGTATATAACACACCTTTCTCCATACAAGTGGTGTCTCCAAATCTTAAGTGCAAAGATCACTGCTGCCAACTCCAAATCATGAGTAGGATAGTTCCCCTCGTGAGGCTTAAGCTGTCGTGATGCATAAGCAACCACCTTACCCTCTTGCATCAACACACAGCCCAAACCCACATGTGATGCATCACACACACAAGAAAAATCCTTTCCGGACTCATTTGAATTAACACAGTGCTTGATCGAACTTTCTTCAACTTCTCAAAAGCTTCCTGCTGCTTCTCTGTCCAAACAAACAGTACTCTTTTCCTAATGAGTTTCGTCAAAGGTGCTACCATCACAGAAAAACCTTCCACAAACCTTCTGTGGTATCCTGCCAACCTTAGGAAACTCTGTATTTCTGACACCGTAATAGGTGGCTTCCACTCCAGAATCATTTCAATCTTCTGAGGGTCCACCTTAATCCCCTCAGCAGAGACCACATGTCCTAAGAAGGTTACCTCCCTCAACCAGAATTCACACTTGCTGAACTTCGCATAGAGTTCCTTCTCCCTTAACACTTGAAGCACAATGCGGAGATGCTCATCATGTTTCGCTTCAATTTCAGAATATACCAGAATATCGTCAATACAGACGACTACGAACCGATCTAAGAATGGTTGGAACACACGATTCATCAGATCAATAAACGCTGCAAGAGCATTCGTCAGTCCAAATGGCATAACTAGAAACTCGTAATGACCATACCAAGTCCTGAATGTCGTCTTATGGATATCGGCCTCCTTTACCCTTAACTGATGATATCCAGATCGAAGGTCGATCTTGGAAAATACAGAAGCTCCTCTAAGTTGGTCAAACAGATCGTCAATCCTCGGCAGTGGGTATTTATTCTTAGTCATTAGTTTATTCAACTAGCGATAATCAATGCACATTCGCGTCGTCCCATCCTTCTTCTTTAAGAATAACACCGGTGCTCCCCATGGAGACACACTTGGCCTAATAAAGCCCCTATCCAACAACTCTTGAATTTGTGCCTTTAACTCTGCTAACTCCTTCGGTGCCATCCTATACGGTGTGATGGACACTGGTGCCATTCCAGGCAACAAGTCGATTCCAAACTCGACTTCTCAATTTGGAGGCAAACCCAGAAGCTCTTTCAGAAAAACATCTTGGAACTCCTTTACGGTTCTAACCTTATCCACTGTCAGTCCCTCATCTTCTGACTGACTTATAAATGCCAAATAGGCCTCACAACCTTTACGAATCCACTTTTTGCCCCTCAATGCCGACACCACATTGGACAAATAATCCCTTCGCTCACCTATCACCATAACCTCTTCACCCTCAGTGGTCCTTAACACCATTCGCTTAGCAGCACAATCTAAAGTCGCCCTATGCTTAACTAGCCAGTCCATTCCCAGAATGAGGTCGAATTCTCCGAACGGTAACTCCATCAAATCTCTAGGAAAAATCCTACCTTGAGTTTCTAAGGGCACATCCCTATACAGTTTGTCTACCCTAACCGAGTGACCCAAAGGACTTAGCACAGATACCCCGCTCACAATCTTCTCAGAATGCACACCTAACGACCTAGATATGGCATATACAACATAGGAATGAGTAGATCCAATATCCACCAAAGCAGTATACGGCATGCTAGAAACCAAAAACGTACCATCTATGACGTTAGGTGCTTTGCCCTCCTCTCGACGAAGAGCTGCATACACCAACGCTGGCTATCGAGCCTCAACATTTTCGGCACCCCTGCCAGGCGCCCCTCGACCTCGACCATTTCCATTTCAACCCCTACCTTGTCCACGTCCTCTCAGTGGTTGTGGTCCACCTCTCATGGGATGAGCAACCCTCTGTTCAGCAACTTGAACCTGATCAGCTCTCTGAGGACAGTCTTTAACTCTATGCTCCATAGATCCACACCAGAAACAAGCACCGGAACATTTCCTACATTCTCCCAGATGTACCTTACCACAGTCTCCACAGATTGGTGGTCTGACAATATTCATCGGAACCGCTCGAACTGGCTCCTCCATTCTTGCCCTCTTGACATTCTTATTTCTCTACCCGAAGGTCTGGAATCCTTCTAGAATCAGTTTCAATCCTTCTCACAGTTCTACCTCTCAGTACGCTTCACTTCCTCAGCTATCTTAGCTTTTTCCACCAAAATCATGAAGTCACACTCCCTCTGCAGAGCAATCAGCACCTTAAGTTCATCCCTTAGACCATCCTCGAAGCGCACACTATGCTCATACTCCGTGGCGACTATCCCCACAGCATACCGGCTCAGCCTCAGAAACTCAGCCTCATATTCCGCAACCGTCTTACCTCCTTGAACCAGATTCAAGAATTCCTTCCTATGGGCGTCCACATAACTTACCCTAACATATTTCCTTTTAAAAGTCGTCTTAAACAGCTCCCATGTTACCCTATCAGCTGGGGTCCCACTCTCACAGTGAGCCACCACTGATAAGCCTCATCTCGCAGCAATGATACGGCTTCCTTCAGCTTCTACTCCACAGAGCAGTCCAAGTCGTCCATAATCCGTTTCGTGGCCTCCAACCAATATTCTGCCACATTCGGGGCTACGCCAGATACGCCCCTGAAGATCTCTGCTCCGTTAGCTCGGAGTCACTTAAAAATGGATCCTCAAATTTCGTTGCTCGTACTTGCCCCGACAACCCTTTCCAGAACACGAAGCATTGCCTACGATAGGGCGTCATCCCCGGCACCACGATCATGAGACTCCACTTCCGTTGCTGGTGGTACCGGTGCCTCTGCCATCGGCATATGCCCAGAAGATGCAGTTCCTGCTCTAGCACTACCGCGGTCACATCCACGGCCTCTTCCACGAGCTGCTCTCGTACTCATATCATATTATCTGATTATGAATTTTATGCATCAATTAAACATTTCAGTGTTTATTATAGATGTTTTATGTACAAATAGTATTTCAGAGTTTGTTTCCGTAGAATCGCAGTCTAACTATAGTCTCAATCAAATTTTCTACAGTTTTCAATATCACCCTAACTAGAGTATCCTAGCAGAGTATAAACAGATAATTCAGAAAATATTTAGAAAAGCTCAAAATAATACTTACAGGCTTTGGCCAGAGATTCAGAATGCCACCTTCTAAAGATCCAGATTTTAAAAACTGAGTTTCTGTAATATTTATAAAATCTTTGTTTTTGTAAACCCATTCCACAGCTGAGTTGTTGCAACAGCTCTGATACCACTAAATATAATACCCCAAACCTGACCTAGACATTATGGCCGAATCCGACGTGCCATATCGAAGTGTTCAAAACATTTTATATTGTTGATCTAGAAAAACTTACTTAGTGTTTTAAAAGATAATTCATTATATGTTAAAGTGAATGGAAGCTATGCACCAGGTAGGAAACCAGAAAAGAGGAGGTGAGTCCATCGGACTGCTTAAGTACCAAGCTCCCTTCGGATCCAATCCTAGACATGCACACTGCCGTTGCCACACCTTAACTTAGGATATATTTTCAGGAAACCAATTTGATTAAGTCCTTTTTGGGAAAAGTGATTAATTTTGGAAAACATTTTCATTGCGGAAGCTTTGCTTGTTGTCGTGTTATTTTGAAATCACTTACTGTTTTTGAAAATGCGCCCTAAAGCTATCCAATTTCGACAGTTGAATATAAGTAATACCTATCTTAACAAAACATATTTAAACCATCAAAAATAATTAAGCGGCCTTATTACATTTAAAAACCCAAAACCTTAAACGTAAATAAAAGGATGTCTAGTTCACCAGAAGAAAAACCAAATTTGCAGAACGCGTGGCCACTTCGAATCCCTCACAGCTCCAAGCCCACTATGGTTGGGTATTACCTGCGTAGAGGAAAAGAAAGGGGTGAGTTTGGGGAAACTCAGTGTGTAAATTAACCCAACCATAGCCTATATCAGCTCAAACCATAGAAATAGAATAAGTTGGCCTTAGCCCAGAACAAAATTCAGAACAAAGCCCATAGGCCCATAACAGATCAGAACAGATATTATGTAACAGCCCTAAATTGACCCTAATCGGAAAGTGGTTTCGAGACCACAAAACCAAGTCGTAATGATAATTAACCGTCACGTTTGATACTTATTATATGTGATTATACATGTGTGAAAATTTCATGTTTGAATTTTGTTGGTTGTATGTAAATTTATCAAATAGGACTTATATAAAAAAATGTAGAAATGTGCTTGACAAAAAATAAAAATGATCTAATAATGCATAATGTAAAAAGAATGGTACTTGCATGTCAAATTAGCCAAATCTATGTTAGTGGCCGGCCATGTTTAAGGTTAGAATAAATTATAATATTCTTTATGTTAGTAAATTAATATTACAAAATGAATTAAAGAATAAAGAAATGAAAACATGAGATAGTGGGAGGAGAAACCAAGGTTGACTATGCTTTCTCCTCCATTGCCGTAGCTAGAGAAAGAAGAGAAAGGGGAAGCTTTAAGAATTCGGTCAATTGAAGCTAGAAAGGTTAGTAAATGGTGTTAAATTTTCTTGAAATCTAAACTTGTTTTAGGTAATCACCTTGTTTATTAATTAGCCCATGCAAAAATTTTAAGTTTAAAGGATAAATGGAGCATTCGGCTATGGGAATTAAAGAAAGAATTTGATGATTTCATTCAATTGTTGATGATGGATGAGTTAAAAAAAATATATGTGGATATTTGATGTCATGAACAAATATTATTAAGATGTTTTTGAATTGAGTGAATTAGACTTTGGAGCAAATGAAGATTCGGCATTCTCATAATGTTTTGTTTAGAATATGATTTTTTATTTTAGGATTATGATAGTTGGAATGTAAGTACATGTGTGCTTAGTCATAGAAGTTTGATATGAAATTTCATTAAGATTGAGTAAGGAATAGCCGAATAAGCTATAGGCTATACAAGGATAAAATTTGTATACAAGTTGTGTATGTAACTTTAATAGCTAACAAAGATTATTATTGTATATATATACATATATATTCGGTCCTTAAAGAAATGGATGAAAACGAAATGTATCTAAAACTTATCAAGTCATTGTGGTCATTGCCGAATGTGGGATGGTTAAAGGAGATTTTCAAATTCGGATTATGTATATGTATGTGAATGGGATATTCAATAACCATTTCGGCAAGATGGGGTAAAGGGTTAAGTTATAAGAATTTTAGGTATCATACGCATTTAGACATTAAGATTATATGCTTGAAGTGAGGTGTTAAAATAATTAGATAAATGGTTGATTTCATTATTGAGTATAAAAGTTAGGAGCTTTAAATTTTCCTTTGATGTTCGAAAAGATTAAATAGATTTATTTGTTTAAATTTAAGCTCAAGAGCTAAAGGGATCGAAATCCGATAAAGGAAAGGAGAAAGCAACTGAATAGTCTATCCGTAATTATCCAAGCATACCCGAGGTAAGTCTTTGAGTAGTTACGATTCAATTTAGATTATGTTTTAAGTAAATTAAAGTCATGCTCTAGAATATAGTTAAGGAACCGAAAATGATATTGCTTAATAAGCGATTTGTGTTGGAATTCTAATTATGAAATTGAAATATATATATGTCATGATTTATTACTACGTGCATGGATATTATGATGATAACCGGGCTGAGCCCCGAAGGCAATTGTGCGAGATACCATATCCGGGTTGAGTCCCGAAGGCATTTATGCGAGCTACCACATCCGGGCTAAATCCCGAAGACATTTTTGTACGAGTTACCATATCCGGCCGAGTCCCAAGGCATTTGTGCGAGTCACCATAACCGGGCTAAGTCCCGAAGGCATTTGAGCAACGTAGCTATGTCCTGGTCAAATCCGAAGGTACTTGGTTGAAGAATGAATGGTTTTGCTGTAATAATTCAAATAATACACTTGAAAAGTCCCAATGGATGAGGTATGTTTTGAATATGAATCGAAATATTGATTCCGTTAAAATAACAGTATTTGCTCTATCGATTAATCAGCTTCTGGTTTTTAGTTAATTTGATTTTCTTACGCATGAATATAAGGATTAGAAATATGAAGTAGGTATGATTTTGAGTATAAGTGAGTATGAGATAAATTGTTTAGTCATATGAATGTTATATTTCGGTTGTGCACAATTTCACTACTCAATCTTACTAAGCATTAAACGCTTATTCCGTTTCTTTGATTTTTGTTTTATAGATATTGGTTCGTCAGTTATCGGATTCGGGATTGTCGCAGTCAAAGTCACCCACACTATCAACGCTCCTTTTTGGTACATTTTTGGTTGAACTTTGAAATGGCATGTATAGGACTACCTTTTGTTTGATGGTTATGCACCTTTTGGAATTGTATAAATTTGGTTAGCCATGCGAAAATGGCTTGTGTTCATATTCGAATCATAATGTTATAATCATCGTGTATGTATATGGTTATCGAGAAGTACGGATATGTGTGGCAATGATTGACCATTGGGATGGTTAATCACAATTATAAATTGTGTTATGTATGCTATCGGATTAGTTAAGTCATGGAAACTAGGCAATAGGTAAAGTCTACCTAAAAGTCGATGTTGACAAATCAATGAGGCAAATTTGAAAAATCGGTAAAATTTGTAAGAATGGAGTTAATTAGTGGATAAATTATGTAATCGAACCTTGATGAATCTACTTTCTTATGGAAGAAACGAAACGGTATGTTAAGAGATATTTAGGTTTTCATGTAACAGGGCCAGAGCGATTTCTGGATCCCCTGTATTGACTTTTAAAATTTTCCATAAATTAACCAGAGATAATTAGAAGTCATGCCCCATATGTGCAGATTCCTTATTGAGTCTAGTTTCTTTAGAAACAAACGGCATAAGATTTGAAGCCCTGTATAGGAAGATACTTAAGTTGCAATGCATGAAGGTCTGTGTAGTCGAACCCTGTAACATGGGAGACTTAATCTAATAAACTGTACCATTTGGCCTGATCAAAGATTCTAGAAAAAAATGTGTAGATAGATACATGAGTCTAGTTTCAGGGAAAATTTACGGATTAAGTTTTTGAGCTTCGGAACTCGAGATATGATTTTTAAGGTGGTCGTGACGCAGTTAGCCAGCATGTCTGAAATTTTAAAAATGAACCGTGTAAGCCAATGAAGTAAGTTCGTAAATACCTCGTTTTCAATCCCGGTAACGGTCTCGGGTTCGGGGCATTACATATTACATGTTTATGCAAACCCAACCCATATCCAACCATATGCACCCCCATACCAGCCTTTCACCGTGTGGGGAGACTACTCGACCCACCCAACCGCTACACGCCACAGAAATATGCAACATGGCTACCAGAACAGATAACGTGACAGAGTCACCAGATAATCGTGGCAGAGCCACCAGAATAGATATATGTGGCAGAGCCACCAGATCAAATAATTTATGGCATAGCCACCTGGACGCTTCCTCCATATTATAACCCATGTCCCCATGCAACAGATATACAATTATGGCATACATCATTCAAAATCAGATCAACATGCTTTTCAGTCAAAAGTAACCCTAAGGGTCTAACGGTAATTTTGCACCTAGGGGTATAATGGTAATTTTGCATACATAGGGGTATTCTAGTAATTTTAATATTCTTAGGGTTTTCATGCATATCATAACTGTTTGCGTACTAATAGAAACACTTACCGAGTGTTCTTACCGAATTGGGTCCGTTGGCCCATTATCCTGATTTTGGCCCATTAAGCCCAAAATATCGAAATGCACAGAATTGTGCACTCTGCAGTCGTATTACTTTATTTTACCATATACATCGACTTTCAATCTCACGAGCGTTCACACACTCGTAAGTTCCCAAAATACTGGCTTTTTGGGATTTCGGCTTTTCAGCTTCTGCCGATCTAGTCTATGTGAGGGTGTCAGTTACACACTTGATTTGTAGTGGTTCGATAGCGAGTTCCACACACACAAGCTGCCTACAGTAGGATTACTAACAAATTAGTCTAAATATGAAAACAAACTATGTCCACATCCCCTTATCATATTTGGCCAACCATGCTTTAGTCCCCATTGCTCTTACCTTTTTGCCGAAATATGGATTAGATCCAAGATCCAACCAAATAGTCTTTAAGTCCTTCATTTGTCGCCCCTTGTCCACGTTAATGCTTACACATTCAAAAGAAAGAGGCATCATGCCCTTAGTCCAATCGTTAGCCACCCCTAAGAGTTTCGGCTTTTCCCTAAAAATATGAATAATTAACGCAAGTTGCTCATGAACTTACCTATCGTTGTTCGGCCTAGAAGAGTGCGCCTATCCAGGATTCTAACTCCGATCTACCGTACATATGTGTAGAAACAGTTTCCCGTAGCCAAGGAGTCGGCTATCAATAACACAGTTTTGAGAGTTTCGACTTTTTTAAAGGGGAGAAGAATGTGATTCAGCTACCGCAACTTTTGACCTACAGTGGATCAAAGAAGAGAAGGTAAGATGGAAGAAAAGAAAAGGTGAGAAGAGAGTACTATTTGGCTATGGAGAAAAAGGCACAGTGAGAGGCTTCTAGGTTTGGCTAAAGGAAAAAGAAAAGATGAATAAAAGAAGAGATGAGAAAAGGATTCAGTTTTGTGGTAGCATAAACGGCACAGGTGTAGGTTTTAGCTTTTAGCAGGAATGAAAGGGAAGAGAAGAGAAAACCTAATTTCGGCAGAACAGTCAACTAAATAACCTAGTCCCGAAATACAAATGAATTCGGCAGCCCCTAAACCAAATGCCAAAATTCCCAACATAAAGTGACCTAGCTGAATGTGCACTTGCAGAGTCCCTTATTCGGCCAACTTCTACTTCCTACTCAGTTTCCTTGATTTTCTCCCCTTATCCCTCTTCTACTCAATCCCCTGAACATTATCTTTTTCAGCTAAATCTGGACAATATTTTGTAAAATGATTTCTTGAACCACAACTATAACAAGCTCGGTTATTACTTTTTCTCCAGCATTCACTAATGTGTCATCTTCCACATTGATCACACTCAGGCTTTTCATTCTTTGCATTATTAACACTGGCAACAGACGTGGCTGAATATTTGAAATTCGATTGCGATCTAGCACGATCTCTTTTCGAATGTCCCATACTAGCCTATGAACGACTAGTATCATCTCTAAACTTCTTGGATCTAGATTGAAATGATTTACCCGATGATCTCTTTCGTACCTCTCTAGCTTCAAAATCAGCCTTTCTTTTCTCTTTCCCAAGATATTTAGCTTTACATGCTCGCTCAACAAGCACCATGAATTCTTTAATTTCCAGGATCTCAACTAGCAAACGAATATCTTCGTTCAAACCATCTTCAAATCTCTTGCACATTATTGCTTCCGAAGATACACATTCTCGGGCATATTGACTCAACCTTACAAATTCCCGCTAGTATTATGTGACAGACATACGACCTTGTTTAAGCTTGAGAAACTCTTTGCGTTTCTGATCAATGAATCTTTGACTGGTATATTTCTTCTAGAATTCATCTTGGAAGAAATCCCATGTAACTCGTTCACTTGAAACCATAGACATCAAAGTTTTCCACTAGTGATACGCCATGTCTCTTAGGAGTGAAACAGCACATTTTATACATTCTTCGGGATTCAAAGATAACTCATCAAACACTCTTATCATATTCTCTAACTAGAACTTAGCTTTTTCAGCATCATCGTTTGTTGTAGCTCGAAACTCTTCAGCCCTGTATTTTCTAATCTTATCAAATAGTGGTCTACTCAACTGTACCAGATTCACTAGTGGCATAATAGGAGTTTGAGGAGAATTAACCGGGGGTGGAGGTTGTTGTACAGCCGGATTGGTTCTAATATATTGAGTGAACCAATCGTTCATCATCTGATAGAAGGCTTATTTGGCCTCACCATCACAGCTACTCCTAGCCGGTCGAGAATCAGCTTACACCGTCCCTTGTGCGAGAGTAGGCTCATTGCTTTCAGCATCGTCTGGTATAGCTCTATCGGGATCCATTGCTATATAAAAGCACATTTCAATGCCAGGATTCATCACACTATCGCAGTTCAAAAATATGTCATGTATAGCTAGACTCACATACGCTATGGTAGTCCTAGAACCGACTAAACCATAGCTCTTATACCAATAAAATGTAACACCCCTAACCCGTAATCGTCGTCGGTATAGGTTAAGAGGCATTACTAAACTCATAACACAAACCAGAATAATTGAATATCAAATATTATCACATTGCAGCAAATCTCATTCATTCACATTCATTAAGATCGTAAAAGCGAGTATACAATACTTAAAAATGCATTCGGGACCAAATCGACAACATATGAAAGTCTCAGAACTTATAAAAATTTTCAACTTTTAAAAGGTCACAGGCCCATGTGTCAAAGCCATGGCAAAACAGGGCATAGCTACTGACTTGCCCACAAGGCCTGTGACAACCCGAATTAGGGCCTAATCGGAATAGTGGTATTGTGACCACAAATCCGAGATAGAAATAATTGTTTTATAATTATTTTGGGTTTTATGATATGATTACGTGATTGTGTGAAAATTTCGTGATAAAATTCTATGCTTAAAATGCTTAAATTGAAAGTAGGGACTAAATTGAATAAGTTGCAAAATTTGCATCCTAGAAGTTTTTAGTATGAAATTGCTTTGGAATATTAATTAGGAGGTCTTAAATGGAATTTGACCAATTTTAAGTTCATGGACAAATTTTGGGACATGGAAGGAATTTTTGAAAGTTTAGTAAGGAGGGGCATTTTGGTCATTTGTATATTAAATGAAATAAAATGGGAAAAATAACACAAAATTGGTCATCTTCTTCACTAGTTGCTGCCGAATTTTCCTCTCTTCCATAGCTAGGGTTTCTTCAACTTTCAAGCTCCACAGTAAGTAATTCCAAGCCCCGCTTTTAATGTTCTTTACATTTTGAAATCCTCGTAGCTTTCTGTTTACCTATTTCTACTATTATTTCGAGTTAGGGTTTATGTTTAAAAATTTACCCATGAATGATAGGCATGTATTTTGATGTTTGATGGTAGAATATGAGGTTTTAAATTATGTTAAACAACTTGTGCTACTCGGTTTTAAGTGAAAACAGTAAAACAGCATAATTGGTAAAAATACTTATTGTTCATAACTATATGTTAGAGTGAGAATTTGATGTTGTTGTAGAAGAGAAAATGTTCAGCATGTCATAAAACATAGGAATAAGGGCTGAAATTAAATTTCCGAGCCTTGGGGCAAAATTGTAATTTTGTAAAAGTTAGGGGCAAAATGTAATTTTTCCATAATGTGATTTTTGGATTGAAATAAATAGTATGAGTGTTAAATGAGCTAAATGTATTGTTATAGATCAAGAAAGGCGTGGAATTGACCTTGAACAGGGAAAAGAAAAAGCTTTGGACTAAATCGCAAAATTCCACATTTTGCACCGAGGTAAGTTTGTATGTAAATATTACATTAATTTTATGTACATTCTTATATTTCAGCCTATTATGTAAATATATTAGCGGATGTTAAAAATATGAATAGACCATTGGAAGAATGGAAATAAACAATAGAGAGAGATCCCGTTGAACATTCTGAGAGATCGAATAAAATAGAGGAAGCGTAGCTAGGTCACATGTATGATGCTGAGTGCACATCATGTGTACAAGAAAGCTACGAGATACAATGTAGTAGCTAGGTCACATGTTTGATACGGGATGTATCCCATGTAGACAAGAGAGCTACGTAAGAGATGAATGTAGCTAGGTCGCATGGGTGATACTATGTGTACACCATGTAGACAAGAGAGCTACGGGATATATGTAGCTAGGTCGCATGCGTGATTCCAAGTGAAGGACACCATGTAGACAAGAGAGCTACGAGACAAATCGGCTAGTTCACATGAGTGGTACTAAGTGTTCACTATGTGTACAAGAGAGCCGAACTAAACGAAGTATGATGGTGGAGCTGTGGGCTGAAGCCATTAAATATCGAAGGTTGATCCGAATTGTTCAACGGGATGGCTTAGTAGTGAGATTGTAGTCATGGACCTACACTTGTAACGTATGAAATGTGATGAAAATGATTTGTAGTATATAAATATGTAAGTTAAAATGAGGTTAGTGCAAAGAATGAGTGAAAGAGTGAAACTAGCATTAAAACTGTTTTGGATGGTAACAGTGACGTGATTTTGAAAAATCACCAAAAATAGAATGGATTTAACTAGAGGTTGAATGAGATGTGGAATTAAAGCTTAATGAGTCTATTTTCATGTAAAAGAAACAGAGCAAGCAAAAGAATTCTATATTTTGAGATATTTTCAATTGTGTGTGACTTGCTCAGAATGACTACGTGGTCCCCTTTTCCAACTTTGAAAAATCATTAAAAATTGTACAAAACAAATTAAGAAATATAGTTTATATGCCTAAATTACTTATTCAGTCTAGTTTTAAATAAAACAGATTTTATGGTTATTTGAATTGTGTACTGGGAGAAATTCAATTCGTAATGAACAGAGGTCAGATCAGTTGAGCTGTGTAACAGGGGAAACTTTAACCAATAAACTGTACTAATTGGCTGAACCAAAAATTCTAGAAAAAAAATTAGTAAAAATATTTATGAGTCTAGATTCAGGGAAATTTTACGGATTTGAATTTTGAGTTTTTTAACTCGAGTTATGATTTATTTAACGGATATGACGCAGCAGAGACAGCTTAATCAAATTGGAGTGAATAGTGAAATTAAAGTAGATATACTTGAGTTGTTGTAGAAACATATTAGATTCTTTAATTAATATTTACTTACTCACTTACTAAGCTATAAGCTTACTTTGTTTTCTCTCTTTTGTTTTATAGTGTCCTTCAGCTTGCTCAGGAGTTAAGGATCGCGAAGATCTGTCCGCACTATCAACACTTTAGGGTATTGAACTAAACATTTTGAATTATGGCATGTATAGTAGACTTAATTATTTTGTTACGTGTCATAATTGCCTAGGTTTAGAATATTGGCTACAGTATTCGATCAACTACTTTGCATAAGCCATTAAAGTTGGCTAATATTGTTCAAGACATATGTTATAACGATACGCTATCAAATTGGATGACATATTTCTATTTCGGTTTTGTTTAATGGTATGTGCTATGTTTTAGTAATACCTTGTACTGCTCCTAGAGGCAGTAGCAGGTAAGGGTGTTACATTTAGTGGTATCGAACTATGGTTTAGTCGGTTCTCGGACTAATAAAGTGTGTGTAAAAGTCTAGCTATACATGCCATAAAAATATTGTGATAGTGTGGTGACTCTGATTGTTCTAAAGCGTGTTTTGTTTTAATATAGTAATGGATCCTCAAAGGAATCTGCGGTGATGATGCTACTAGTAATGCGCTGGCTCTGCACAAGGGACCGCGCTTTGTGGAAAGTAGATCTCGAGACATTGAGACAAGGAGATGAGGCTCGGGATGCCTTTCTCCAAAGGATGAACAATTGGTATCTTGAATTTATTCAAGCAAATCCAAATGCTCAACCTCCTCCACCCCTCCTATACCTCGGACGATTCTGTAGTTGCTCAAGGCATAGATTTGGTAAGGATGAACAAGCCTCCAGATTGACAAGATTCAAAAACAAGGGGCCAAGAGTTTAGAGCAAAGATTGATGATGATCCTGAGAAAGCGGAATTACGGCTTGAAAATTCTACCCGTGTATTTGATGAGCTCTCATGTACACCCGAGGAATGCTTAAAGTGTCTTTGTATCACTTACGAGAGATTCGGCCTACCATTGGTGGAAGACTAGAGTAGCATGGTGCCAAAAGAAAGAGTTACTTGGGATTTCTTCGGGAGGAATTTAGAAAGAAATACATAAGTCGATTTTCTTGATCAAAAACGGAAGGAGTTCCTTGAATTAAAGCAAGGCAAGATGTCCGTGGCGTAATATGAACGCTGAATTTGTGAGACTTAGCAAGTATGCTCGGGAATGTGTGTCCACCGAGGCTATTATGTGCGAAAGGTTTGAAGATGGGCTGAATGAGGACATTAAAGTCTTTGGTAGGAATTTTGGAGTTGATGAGAATTTGTAGTATTGGTTGATCGAGCTCTTAAAGTCAAGAATTGAACAAAGAAAGAAGAAAAGTCGCTATTGAGGCTCGAGATGCGAGAAAAAGGCCGATAAGCAAGCCATTTCAATCTCAATCAAAGAGGTCCAAAGAGGCAAACCCTCGAATGACAGCCAATTGGGGATTCACAGAGATCGTGGTAGAGCGTATTCGAGGTCTAAAGCTCAAGCTACTTCGGTGGCAAGTGTGGGTAATATGCGACCTAGAAAGCCCGAATGTCAGTAATGTGGCAGGCAACATTATGGTGAGTGTTGGGGAACCGAGCGAGCTTGTTTCAGTGCGGTTCTCGGCAAACATTTTATTAGGGTTGTCCTGGAGAAAGTTAAAGAAGAAAGATTTACGAGTCTTTGATGCAGAATACCACCGCTAGTAGGGGTAGACCACCGAAATCTTGGAAGTGGGACTAGAAGTAAAACTGCGATGAAAGATTCAGTGGCAAGATCAGAAGCTAGAGCACCTGCTAGAACTTATGCTATACGTGCCCGAGAAGATGCATCATCTCCCGATGTCATTACTGGTACATTTTCTCTCTATGATACTATTGTTATTGCATTGATTGATCCGGATCCACTCATTCCTATATTTGCATGAATTTAGTATCTAATAAAAAGTTGCTTGGTTGAGCTTATCGAGTTCTGATTAAAGTGTCGAACCCTTTAGGCCAATATGTACTAGTTGATAAGGTTTGCAAGAATTGTCCATTAATGATTCAAGGTCACTGTTTTCCGGCCAATTTGATCTGTTACCATTTGGTGAGTTTGACGTTATCTTGGGAATGGACTGGTTGACATTGTATGATGCTAAGGTAGATTGCAAACAAAAGATATTAGAGTTGAAATGTGAAAATAGAGAAATTGCAGTAGGTTGAAATAGATGAATCAAATAAATTGCCTATGGTGATTTCGCACATGTCTGCATGTAAATACATGAGAAAAGGGTGTGAAGCTTATCCGGCTTATGTAATGAATCTTTGAGTTGCCTCAATTGAAGCTTGAATCGATCTGGAAGATAGTTTGTGAGTTTCGGATGTATTTCGGGACGAATTGCAGGGTTGCCTCGAAACAGAGAGATAGAGTTTGCCATTGATTTGTTGCGGATCATCGCACCGATCTCGATTGCTCCGTATATAGAATGGCTCATCGAATTAAAAGAATTGAAGGCTCGATTTGCGAGGAATTAACATAAAGGGATTTGTGAGACCGAGTTTCTCTCCACCGGGTGCTCGGTATTATTCGTAAAGAAGAAGGATGGTTCAATGAGACTTTGCATTGATTACCGTCAGCTTAATAAGGTGACTATAAAGAACAAATACCCATTGTCGAGGATTGATGATTTATTCGATCAGTTAAAAGGGGCCACAGTGTTTTCAAAGATCGATTTAAGGTCCAGTTACTACCATTGAGAGTTAAAGAGTCGGATGTGCCGAAAACCGCCTTTAGGACAAGGTATGGACATTATGAGTTTCTTGTGATGCCTTTCGGCTTAACAAATGCTCCAGCTATATTTATGGACTTAATGAATCGGATCTTTCGGCCATATCTGGATAAGTTTGTGGTAGTGTTTATAGATGACATTTTAATTTATTCTCGGGATGAGTGCAAACATGCAGAACACTTGAGAACCATATTGCAGATCTTGAGAGAAAAGAAACTGTTTGCCAAGTTTAGTAAAAGTGAGTTTTGGCTTCGTGAAGTCAGATTTTTGGGACATATAGTTTCAGGTGATGGTATTCGGGTGGATCCAAGTAAGATTTCTGCGATCGTTGATTGGAGGCCGCCAAAGAATGTATTCGAGGTTAGAAGCTTTTTAGGCTTAGCCGGATATTATAGACGTTTTGTTGAAGGATTTTCGATGATTGCCTCTCCTATGACTAAGTTGCTTGCAAAAAGAATGTTAAGTTTGAATGGACTAATAAATGTCGACAAAGTTTTGAAAAGTTGAAAGCACGATTGATCAAGCACCAATTTTGGTACAAATTTCAACCAGGAAAAGAGTTCGTAATTTATAGTGATGCATCGTTGTGGGCCTTGGATGTGTGTTGATGCAAGAGGGTAAAGTGGTAGCTTATGCTTGAGACAGTTAAAACCGCATGAGAAGAACTATCCTACACATGATTTGGAATTGGCCGCTATTATTTTTGCCTTGAAGATTTGGCGACATTATTTATGCGGTGAAAAATGCGAATTTTTACCGATCACAAAAGTTTGAAGTATTTGATGAATCAAAAGGATTTGAATCTGCGATGCAATGAAGATGGCTTGAATTATTAAAGGATTATGATCTGGTGATTGATTATCATCCGGGAAAAGCAAATGTAATTCTTGGCGCCTTGAGCGAGAAAATTTCATTTTACTTTGAGAGCCATGAATACGGGGCTAGCGTTGTCGATGATGGGTCAATCTTAGCGAGAGATGAGAGCTAAACCGTTATTTCTTGATTGATTTGTGATGCTCAAAAGAATGATAGTGAGTTGCGGGCCAAGAGAGAACTCAATGTGAGTCGATTCGACTCGATTTACGAGTTGGACCAGACATTCGTTTGATGTTTCGAGACAGGATATGTGTGCCTAAAAATGATAAATTGATTCGAAAAAATATTACATGAGGCGCACAATGGTCATTTATCGATTCACCACAGTAGCACAAAAATGTATAATGATTTAAAGAAGTTGTATTGGTGGCGGTATGAAAAGGGACATTTCGAATTTGTAACCAAGTGTTTGATTTGTCAACAAGTAAAAATTTGAACATCAAGTGCCTTGAGGCTACTTCAACCGATAATGGTGCACGAGTGGAAATGGGACAAGATTACCATGGATTTTTGACCGGTTTGCCTTTGACTCCTAAAAGAAGGATCTTTGTTTGGGTAGTGGTTGATAGATTAACAAAGTCAGCCCACTTTATACCAAAGATGCGTCTTGATTACTCACTTGATAAGTTAGCCGAATTATATATTGCTTTGAAATTGTGAGGTTGCACGGAGTACCTATGTCTATAATATCGAGATAGAGATCCGAGATTTACCTCGAGATTTTGGAAAAAGTTACAATAAGCTTTGGGTACAAAATTGAACTTTAGTACCGCGTTTCATCCACAAACAGGATGGTCAATCGGAAAGAGTAATCCAGTACTCAAGATATGCTTAGATGTTGTGTTTTAGAATTTGGAGGTAGTTGGGAGAAATATCTATCTTTGATTAAGTTTGCCTACAATAACGATTATCAATCAAGTATACAAAGGGCACCGTCTGAAGCCTTGTATGGTCGTAAGTGTCGGACTCCTTTATATTGGGTGAGCTTAGTGAGAAAGCAGATTCACGGAGTTGATTTAGTTAAAGAAACCGAAGAGAAAGTAAAAGTAATTCAGGATTGTTTGAAAGTCGCTTGGATCGACAAAAGTCATATGCGATTTGAAAAGAAAAGAGATTGAATTTCAAGTGGGTGATAAAGTGTTCTTGAAGGTGTCACCATGGAAAAGATTACGAGATTTAGCCAAAAAGGCAAGTTGAGTCCGCGTTTTATTGGGCGTATGAGGTTCTGAGAGAATTAGACCATGGCATATCGGTTGGCTTTACTGGCGAGTTAGAAAGAATTCATAACGTGTTTCATGTATCAATGTTGAGACGTTATCGTTCTGATCCTTCACATCTGGTTTCCCCAACAGAAATTGAGATTCGATCGGATATGACCTATGAGGAAGAACCAATAAAGATTTTGGCTCGAGAAGTTAAATAGTTAAAAAATAAAAGTATAGCCTTAGTGAAAGTATTGTGGCACAGACATGGGATAGAAGAGGCTACGTGGGAACCTGAGGAAGCTATGAAGAAACAGTACCCAAACCTTTTTACCGGTAAGATTTTCAGGGACGAAAATCTCTAAAGGGGGGAGAATTGTGACAACCCGAATTAGGGCCTAATCGGAATAGTGGTATTGTGACCACAAATTCGAGATAGAAATAATTGTTTTATAATTATTTTGGGTTTTATGATATGATTACGTGATTGTGTGAAAATTTCGTGATAAAATTCTATGCTTAAAATGCTTAAATTGAAAGTAGGGACTAAATTGAATAAGTTGCAAAATTTGCATCGTAGAAGTTTTTGGTATGAAATTGCTTTGGAATATTAATTAGGAGGTCTTAAATGGCAATTTGACCAATTTTAAGTTCATGGACAAATTTTGGGACATGGAAGGAATTTTTGAAAGTTTAGTAAGGAGGGGCATTTTGGTCATTTGTATATTAAATGAAATAAAATGGGAAAAATAACAGAAAATTGGTCATCTTCTTCACTAGTTGCTGCCGAATTTTCCTCTCTTCCATAGCTAGGGTTTCTTCAACTTTCAAGCTCCATAGTAAGTAATTCCAAGCCCTGTTTTTAATGTTCTTTACATTTTGAAATCCTCGTAGCTCGGTTTACCTATTTCTACTATTATTTGAGTTAGGGTTTATGTTTAAAAATTTACCCATGAATGATAGGCATGTATTTTGATGTTTGATGGTAGAATATGAGGTTTTAAATTATGTTAAACAACTTGTGCTACTCGGTTTTAAGTGAAAATGAGTAAAACTAAGCATAATTGGTAAAAATACTTATTGTTCATAACTATATGTTAGAGTGAGAATTTGATGTTGTTGTAGAAGAGAAAATGTTCAGCATGTCATAAAACATAGGAATAAGGGCTGAAATTAAATTTCCGAGCCTTGGGGCAAAATTGTAATTTTGTAAAAGTTAGGGGGCAAAAATGTAATTTTTCCATAATGTGATTTTTGGATTGAAATAAATAGTATGAGTGTTAAATGAGCTAAATGTATTGTTATAGATCAAGAAAGGCGTGGAATTGACCTTGAGCAGGGGAAAAGAAAAAGCTTTGGACTAAATCGCAAAAATTCCACATTTTGCACCGAGGTAAGTTTGTATGTAAATATTACATTAATTTTATGTACATTCTTATATTTCAGCCTATTATGTAAATATATTAGCGGATGTTAAAAATATGAATAGACCATTGGAAGAATGGAAATAAACAATAGAGAGAGATCCCGGTTGAACATTCGGAGAGATCGAATAAAATAGAGGAAGCGTAGCTAGGTCACATGTATGATGCTGAGTGCACATCATGTGTACAAGAAAGCTACGAGATACAATGTAGTAGCTAGGTCACATGTGTGATACGGGATGTATCCCATGTAGACAAGAGAGCTACGTAAGAGATGAATGTAGCTAGGTCGCATGGGTGATACTATGTGTACACCATGTAGACAAGAGAGCTACGGGATATATGTAGCTAGGTCGCATGCGTGATTCCAAGTGAAGGACACCATGTAGACAAGAGAGCTACGAGACAAATCAGCTAGGTCACATGAGTGGTACTAAGTGTTCACTATGTGTACAAGAGAGCCGAACTAAGCGAGTATGATGGTGGTGGAGCTGTGGGCTGAAGCCATTAAATATCGAGGGTTGATCCGAATTGTTCAACGGGATGGCTTAGTAGTGAGATTGTAGTCATGGACCTACACTTGTAACGTATGAAATGTGATGAAAATGATTTGTAGTATATAAATATGTAAGTTAAAATGAGGTTAGTGCAGAGAATGAGTGAAAGAGTGAAAGTAGCATTAAAACTGTTTTGGACAGTAACAGTGACGTGATTTTGAAAAATCACCAAAAATAGAATGGATTTAACTAGAGATTGAATGAGATGTGGAATTAAAGCTTAATGATTCTATTTTCATATAAAAGAAACAGAGCAAGCAAAAGAATTCTATATTTTGAGATATTTGCAATTGTGTGTGACTTGCTCAGAATGACTACGTGGTCCCCTGTTCCAACTTTGAAAAATCATTAAAAATTGTACAAAACAAATTAAGAAATGTAGTTTATATTCCTAAATTCCTTATTGAGTCTAGTTTTAAATGAAACAGATTTTATGGTTATTTGAATTGTGTACTGGGATAAATTCAATTCGTAATGAACAGAGGTCAGATCAGTTGAGCTGTGTAACAGGGGAAACTTTAACCAATAAACTGTACTAATTGGCTGAACCAAAAATTCTAGAAAACAATTAGTAAAAATATTTATGAGTCTAGATTCAGAGAAATTTTACAGATTTGAATTTCGAGTTTTGTAACTCGAGTTATGATTTATTTAGCGAACATGGCCTTGTGAGAGACAGCTTAATCAAATTGGAGTGAATAGTGAAATTAAAGTAGATATACTTGAGTTGTTGTAGAAACATATTAGATTCTTTAATTAATATTTACTTACTCACTTACTAAGCTATAAGCTTACTTTGTTTTCTCTCTTTTGTTTTATAGTGTCCTTCAGCTTGCTCGGGAGTTAAGGATCGCAAAGATCATCAGCACTATCAACACTTTAGGGTATTGAACTAAACATTTTGAATTATGGCATGTATAGTAGACTTAATTATTTTGTTATGTGTCATAATTGCCTAGGTTTAGAATATTGGTTTTCTGATATTCGATCAACTACTTTGTATAAGCCATTAAAGTTGGCTAATATTGTTCAAGACATATGTTATAACGATACACTATCAAATTGGATGACATATTTCTATTTCGGTTTTTGTTTAATGGTATGTGCTATGTTTTAGTAATACCTTGTACTCTGTTCCGGCGACGGTAACGGGTAAGGGGTGTTACAAGGCCAGACCACAAGCCCGTGTCCACGCCGTGTGCTAGGCCGTGCCAAAAATAGGGGGTATTCTGTTTGTGACGTCAGCATACCAATTAGGGTCACATGGCCAAACCACACGCCCATATGTCTTGGCCGTGTTTGAGCCTAACTTACAATTGAAGGGTACCCCAGGGGACACACGACCGTACAACATGGCCGTGTGTCGTACACGGCTAAGACACACGCCCGTGTCTCTACTCGTATGGACAAAAAAAGGACATTTAAATAGCCAATTTGCCACCCCGATTTGGTCATCCTACAAGCAAAGGAAATTAACATATTTATATCACCATTTCAGCCAAATTCAGCACCAAAACATAACCCTTTTCATATCATATAAAAGTCAACAAAATTCATACCTATAAACCTTACCAACTCATACCAAACATAAGGTAATATCATATCAAAGCATTTCCTTCCATACATCATTCAATCTCAAGTTAATCTTACCAAGACTTACCAACTAAAACATACCACAATTTCATATTATCATCACATACCATGAACCATTATCAACCATGAATTCAAGCACAAATTAGCCAAGTCACATGGCTAATCATATACATCACAAAACATACTTCTCACACTAATAGCCTATACATGCCATACTTCATAAATATGCATTTTCAAAAGTACCAAAATGAGGTTCGATAGTGTGGAGACGATTCTGGATGATCCCTGAGCTTGCAGTAGCTTCGATATCTATAAAACAATGTAAACACACACAAAGTAAGCTTTCAAAAGCTTAGTAAGCTCGTACCAAAACATCAACAATATAAAATATGAAACATCAATACATAAGTAATTATAATTTCTCAATTCATCCATCATGTCCATGCTAACAACAACTATATGTTTATACAAATTTAATAAACTTTTATACGTTTTACCACCTACCACATAGGTATTATACTTACCGAAACATTTTCATATTCATTGTTTACAATCTCACCTCTTGTCCGAATACTTTAAGACTTTCCGATGATCACCAATGCTTTAATTGTCCGCACACTTAGTGCTTATAGATTAGTCAAAGCTAGAACAATTCCACACACTTAGTGCCATCTCAACTAACCGAAGCTAAGTCGGTATCGCACACTTAGTGCCTTTAGTACCGAAGCTAGTTTAAATTGCACACTTAGTGCCAAATACTTTCGATTCATCATCATATTCATCCAATTCAATTATATACAATCTATGTACAATAAAGGCATCAAAACCTACTTAACATCATATTTTAAGTACGAACTTACCTCGTACTCAGAATTTGTCGACTCGGACTGTTTATTCTACAATCTTCGATTTCCCTCGGTCTAAGTCAGAATTCCTCTTTTCTTGATCTATATGTATTCAAAATTAACCCTTTTTATTCACCAAATCATTCAAAAAAATTCATATACACACAATTAGGGTACTTTGCAAAATAGCCCTCATATTTTCACATTTCGACACTTTAGTCCCTAATTTACAAAATCACAAAATACACAAAATTTGCTTGTACACAAGATTCGTCGAATTGTCATGACTCTCATACAAGTCCATAAATTTCATTTATTTCACATTTTAGTCCCTCAAAATAACATGTTTACAATTTAGCCCAAATTACTCAATTTCATCAAAAATTCAAAGACAACCCATTTAAACCCAACATCAAGCTTCCATAATTCATCAACTAACATCACAAAACTCATAATTTCATCAATGACACATTTCAAAATCATCACCAAAATTAGAAATTGAAGCATGGGTTCGATAGTATATGAAACAACGATTACAAAAATGTAGAAATTATCAAAAACTGAACAAAACTCATACCTTAGTCAAGCTTCAACCTAGCCGAACCCTAAAACTCTTTTTATTTTCTTTTTCTTGCCAATTTGGTTGATGAACATAAATAAATAAAATGAATTTGATTGTTTTTCTTTTAATTAATATGACTTTAACACCAATTTCCTATTTTGTCCTTTTGTAAACAATTATAAAACCATTTAATGGATGGTTATTTTAGTCCATTAACATTCTCAATGGACAAATAACAACATAAGGACTCTTTTTTTAGAAAGCCAACTCAAATAGGCACTTTAACATCTAGCACACAACTTTTACATTTTACGCGATTAGGTCTTTTTTTGCAAATTAAGCACACAAATAGTTAAATTTTCACACGAGACTTTCACACATGTCAATTCACTTATAATAGGCACAGAAAATAATATTAAAATATTTTTTTGACTCGGATATGTGGTCCCGAAACCACTATTTTGACTAGGGTCAAAACCGGACTGGTACACCTAATGTTCAAGTTTATCTTGCTGACAGATCAACCATTTAGAAACAAAGTCAGAAATATCTATTTTCATTCCAGACCACCAATAATGTTGTTTAAGATCATTATACATTTTCATACTACTCGGGTGAATAGATAATCAACTGCTATGAGTTTCATTCAAAATCATCTGAATCAAGTCTGAATTTTCTCGGAACACATATTCAATTTTTGGATCCCAGACAACTTCCAGTATCAAATTAGAATTTTGAATTAGTATTCAAATCACATTGAGCCCGCTTTGCTGACAAATTACTATCGACTTTCTGAGCCTCTCAAATGTGTTGAATAAATGAAGGTCTTACTTTTAACTCAGCTATTATCGAACCATCATCAGACATAGCCATATGTTCGTTCATTGCAAGCAGAACAAACAGAGACTTTCAGCTTAAAGCATGTACAACAACATTAGCCTTTCCCAAATGGTAGTTAATAACAAGCTCGTTATCTTTTAGGAACCCTAACCATCGTCGCTGTCTCATATTTAGATCTTTCTAAGTCATCAAATATTTCAAGCTTTTGTGATCGAAATAAACATGACACTATTAACCGAATAGATAGTGACACCATATTTTCAATGCAAACATGATAGTTGCCAATTCCAGATCGTGTGTTGAATAATACTTTTCGTGCGATTTTAAATGTCTCGAGGCATAAGCTATAACTTTACTTTCCTGCATCAAAACGCAGCCCAAACCATTCAAAGATCACTATAGATAACAAATTCTTTACCCGATTCTGGCTAAACTAGCATTGGAGCTTCGGTCAACAAAGCTTTCAATTCTTTTAATTTGATTGATGCCATTCTATACGGAACAATCGGTATCGGAGTCATCCCAGGCAGTAACTCAATACCAAACTCTACCTCTCGGATCGGTGGCAAACCCGCAGTATTTTTTGATCGGCTAAAATCATCCCTGAATTTCTTCGATGCTAACTAAAATGTCTTACCTGATGATCTCTTACGGGAATCTCTGGCTTCAAAATTAGCTTTTTTTTCTTTTCTTTTCGTATAACTTGGGAAGTTATAGGAACTTGAGGGGGTGAAGGTTGTTGAGCCACCGGATTCGTTTGAACGAACTCTATGAACCACTCATTCATTAGCTGGAATAAGGCTTGCCTAGCCTCTCCCTCTAGGTTACTCGAAGTTGATCGAGAATCAATCGGTGCTGTCCCTTGAGCGGGACCAGGCGCTATACTCAAGACATGATCAGCTATGGCTAAATCGGGATCCATTTACTATATGAAAACACATTTTCAAATGTCATGAATCATCACACTATCGCAGTATAAAATATAGCATGTATAGCTAGAATCACATGCGCTACGTTATTCCTAGAATCGACTAAACCGTAGCTCTGATACCAATCAACTGTAACACCCTTAATCCGTATCTATTGCCAGAATTGGGTTACGAGGTATTACCAAACAAGACACAAACTCTGAACAATCGTATGCGTACACTTGCTTTAACTCTTAAAACAATCAAATATTAACATATATAACTAATTTAAATTCTTTACGAATCATATCATAGCATTTTTCAAACATATATCCAGTTATAATTCATAAGCAAACAGTGCCAAATATATCATTTTACCATATAGCGTATGCGCATATAAAAGATATTATAAATAATTCAATCAATTATTACAAACATGAATTATATAAAGTAAACATATTTAAGTACCTATCATTTTTAGCAAAACTCTATTCGTCGCAATAAGGATATAACAAATTTAACCAAATCATTCATGGCATAAGTACATTACTATATATATATAGTTTCAAATGGCTAAACCATAAACAAGTCTACTTATAAGTTCATCTAAGTAGATTGCGTAAGACTAAAAGGTCTTGAATCAATTTAGACATATATTAAAGAATACCGAATGGTCTAACCATCAAAGTACATATAACCATTCACATTCACCTATTTTGCATAAAAACAATCATGATTCCTTATAATATAAATTACTATTCATTTGGTCATTTTACAAAGCCTTAACCGAATGTAATCATGTTCTATTACTTTAAAATACCAAAATCGAATATAAACATGTTAATATCACTTATCTTGCAAAATAACAAAGGTCATATTCAATACCAATTCAATGATTACATGTTTGGATAAGCACATATAAATATATATGTCAAACCAACACATCATATGTTTATATATATACATATATAAGTGCCGAATCATGATTAATTTACTAACATAATTCATATTCATTTCTTCACTTAATGAAAGCATATTGAACTCACTTTTATCACATGCCATAACCGAATTACCTTGTTACCAAAATACATGGCAAAACTAAAGAAAACATGTTTCACACACATATATATATACATAACATTGTTGAATCATTAAACAATAGGTAACATATCAAGCATAATTCATACTTATATATATACCATAGCCGATTCAACCAAACCAAATAAAATAATCATTTGAGCATATCATACAAACCAAACTTATAACATGATTCGCATCATCACTTCAAATACCAAAACGTACCTTAATTTCAATACATTAGCTAACACATACCTAAACCTTTTAATTCGGTTTCGCATTCGGTCTTTACTTAACATTGCCCGTTGAATCATTTAGAATTAAATAGGATACTCGAATAGTCACACATATCATATAATGCCAACATCCCAGACGTGGTCTTACATGTAATTACATATTGATGCCACTGTCCCAGATAGGGTCTTACTCATAAACACATATTAGAATCACATATCAATGCCAACATACTAAACGTGGTCTTACTCGCACACACATATCAGAATCACATATCGATGCCAATGTACTAAACATGGTCTTACTCGCACACACATATCAAAATCACGTATCGATGCCAAATCATTAAACGTAGCCTTACTGGCACACATATATCAGAATCACATATTGATGCCAACGTATTAAACGTGGTCTTACTCGCACACACATATCAGAATCACATATCGATGCCAACGTATTAAACGTGGTCTTATTCACACACATATATCGAAATCACATATCGATGCCAACTTATTAAACGTGGTTTTACTCGCACACACATATCGGAAGCACATATCGATGCCAACGTATTAAACATGGTCTTACTTGCACACACATATTGGAATCACATATCGATGCCAATGTATAAAACGTGGTCTTACTCGCACACACATATTGAAATCACATATCGATGCCAACTCAAAAATGTACCATTATGAAATCGAATTATAAGATTATATAACTCACAAATCATACCACAATCACATTTTTCATTACTCAATGTTGATTCATAAATTATTAATAATCATTACAATTGTTTATAGATCACATATGTTGAAATTTAACAACATCTATTTGCTTATAAACTTACCTCAGGCAACGATAATCGAAACAGAACGATTATTCGACAACTTTGGTTTCCCCCCGATCCGAATCTGATTTCTTTGGTTCTTGATCTAAACATATTCAAATTAAACTCATTCAAACATAATTTCATTCAATTTAGTCCAAAAACACATAAATGGGCAAATTACCATTTTGCCCCTAACATTTTATACTTTTTACAATTTAGTCTAAATTCACAAAACACAAAACATGTAAAATTTGCACACACCATGCTTAGGCCGAACGTTACCTATGCTCATACAAGTCCATACATTTCATTTATTTCACATTTTAGTCCCTCAATTTATTATTTTTGCAATTTAGCCCTAATTACTCAAATTCATAAAAAACTCCAATACAAAATATATTAATCCAAAACATATCTTTCATAATTCATCATCTAACATCACAAAGCTCAATTATTCATCAATGGCATAACTGAAAATATTTATCAAAATTAGAAATTCAAGCATGGGCTTTGTACATTACATGCAACGATCTCGAAAACGTAAAAATTATCAAAAACTGAGCTAGCTACAAACCTTAATCAAGCTTCAACGATGGCCGAACCTTAAAGCTTTATTTTTCTTTCTTTATTTTTCATATTCAGTCAAGTAGGAAAGATGAAAACATGGTTTTGATTTTTTTTATGTTTTATTAATATAACATTATTATCATTTTACCTATTTAACCTTTATTATAAAATAATAAACCATGTCTTAAACCATCCATCACTTTACCTATGGTAATATTGCATTAAAAATACCTCAAATTAAAAAGACAACAACAATTCGGCCCTTTCACATTTAACCATCAAATTTTCATTTTACGCGATTAAGCCCTTTTATTAAATCGGGCACTCAAACGACAAAATTAAAACACAAAAATTTCACGGATATAAATTCACACATAATAAACACAGAACGTAATTTTTAAATATTTTTTTAACTCAGATTCGTGGTCCCAAAACCACTATTCTGAATAGGATCTAAATCGGGTTGTTACAACTCTCCCCTTATGATTTTCGTCCTCGAAAATCTTACCGATGAATAGTTTTGGATAACGTTCCCTTACAGTATCTTTCTTGCTCGGTGACAAAGGTAAACCCGATACCAAATCCATTGTCACACTATCCCATTTCTACTCGGGAATCATAATAGATTGTAACAAACCGGATGGCATCTGATGTTCAAGTTTATCTTGCTGACAGATCAATCATTTAGAAACAAAGTCAGAAATATCTCTTTTCATCCCAGACCACCAATAATGTTGTTTAAGATCATTATAAATTTTCATACTACCCGGGTGAACAGATAACCAACTACTATGAGTTTCATTCAAAATCATCTGAATCAAGTCTGAATTTTCTCGGAACACATATTCGATTTTTGAATCTCAGACAACTTCCAGTATCAAATTGGAAATCTAAATTAGCATTCAAATCACATTGAGCCCGCTTTGCTAACAAATTATTATCGACTTTCTAAGCCTCTCAAATGTGTTGAATAAATGAAGGTCTTACTTTTAACTCAGCTATTATCGAACCATCATCAGACATAGCCATATGCGCATTCATTGCAATTAGAACAAACAGAGATTTTTGGCTTAAAGCATCCACAACAACATTAGCCTTTCCCAGATGGTAGTCAATCACAAGCTCGTAAACTTTTAGCAACCTTAACTATCGTCGCTGTCTCAGATTTAGATTTGTCTGAGTCATCAAATATTTCAAGCTTTTGTGATCGGAATAAACGTGACATTTCTCACCGAATAGATAGTGACACCATATTTTCAATGCAAACATGATAGTTTCCAATTCCAGATCGTATGTCGAATAGTTTTTTTCATGCAGTTTTAAATGTCTCGAGGCATAAGCTATAACTTTGCTTTCCTGCATCAAAACACAGCCCAAACCATTCAAAGATGCATCACTATAGATAACAAATTCTTTACCCGATTCTGGCTAAACTAGCACTAGAGCATCGGTCAATAGAGCTTTCAATTCTTTTAATTCGATCGATGCCATTATATACGAAACTATCGGTATCGGAGTCATCCCAGGCACTAACTCAATACCAAACTCTACCTCTCGGATCGGTGGCAAACCCTGTAATTCTTCAAGTGACACATCTGGATTCTCACACACAACTGGTATTGATCAATTTTCTTTTCAGTCACTTTAGAATCAAGCACATAAGTAAAGTAAGCTTCACAACTCTTTCTCACATATTTTTGAGCTAACATCGAAGATATCAATGTCGGTAAACCATTCAGAGCATTAGACTCAACTCGATTAATCTCATCATTTTGGCATCTCAAATCAATAGTCTTTCGTTTGTAGTTTACAACAGCATCGTGCAAAGTCAACCAATCCATACTCAGAATTATATTAGAATTTCCCTCTACGGGGCAGGGGTGGGAAAGTGGGCTTGAGGGTTCCCATTCACGGAGGGGGTGCAAGGCAAAAGAAAAACTCACTCATTGAATGGTAACAATGTAACACCCCTATCCCGTAACCGTCGCCGGAATAGGTAAGGGGCATTACCGGACTTGTAACTCATGTCAGAACAGTAAAATTTAGAACTTTTTCTTGAAATAAAGATCATTCATTTCAATAAGTACTAAGCATAGCCAGGGATAAAATTTAAACTTCTCTAAGTAAACATTCAAAAGATGCCATTTTCGCATGGCTTATATACATTAACCAAAATATTCTTCCGCCACTAGTCTATTCTATACATGCCATAAGTTAATCCAAAACATAGCAGTACCAAGCAGTGGATAGTGATAGTGTGACAAGTTGCTGATGATCCCCGAGCAAAAGGCCAAATTCAACAATCTATAAAACAGAGAAACATAACAACAGAGTAAGCTTTTATAAGCTTAGTAAGTCTTAAGCAAATTTAAAAAAAAAAACTTTTGAACTCAAATATAACCAATTTGTTTATTTGATTCATATATATAACATTTCATTTCATATCTATAGTTACCCTCATCGGTCAAGTCAAAATGTATATCTCCCAATATCCTATAATATTTCTCCATAACTGTATACCCACATATTCATATGGCAGTTTCATATTTGCTTTCCACTTTACAATCATGATTTAATTCTGATGGGTCTAACATGTACAAGTATTTATCACATACCTGACCAACCAAATTAAAGTCGATCTCACGAATTCTCATATAACCTCTTTCTAGGTATACTGCCTTTTTGGCCGAATATACACAATTACGTAATACACAATAAGCAGATAAATTCTTACTTGATAGTGATCTCTTATAAACATAGGTACATTACATATTTTCACCTAACTTTTCACATTGACCAAATGCGCAATAATCATAGAAACAGTCTTATTGTTTTACTCACATATGCATCACATAAAAACCTTGTAATTTAATTCAAATCAAGCTTAAATATAAGCTCAGAATACATACCTGTCCAACTTAACGCATTAAACGTATTTATTAACAATTGTTACTGTGAAGTCATATAATCTTACGCTTTACTCGAATCATCAGCGAGACCTTTAGCTCGGATAATCCCTACACGTAGTCATCGGGTCTTACCCGGACATAATCTCCACACGTAGTCATCGGGTCTTACCAGGAATATATTTCCAAGTTTCATGTACATTTAATCCCATGTTACAACATTCACATCGACTATCATATTTGTAATTCATTTGCCTCATCAAATATCTACTAATACACACCTTTCACAATTTGTTATTTGGCCACAATATATATACACATCTCATACATATTTCACATTAGCCATTTGGCTTTACCACATATGCATGTCTCATACATATTTCACATTAGCCATTCGGCTTTACCACATATATATATCTTGTACATCAATTTCATCATAACAAAATTGACTAGGTATACTAGTCATTTACGGCTTATAGCCTCACTTTAATACAGATTTGGTACTTTGATTAAAATTTTAATTGATAGTTTATAAGCAACTCAAACAGTTTCATCAATGTTTACTACTTAATCACAAATTCACTACAAGCTATTTTTTTTCCCGAGCAAAAGTCATTAAATTATTCGTAACTGGAGCTACAAAACTCAAAATGAAGTGCCGTTAATTTTCCCTAAAAATAGACTCATACATCTTTTATCCATAAAATGTTCAGAATTTTTGGTTTGGCCAATCAATACCAGATTTTTCTTAAAGTTTCCCCTGTATCACTGTTTGACTATACTGACCACTCTTCACTACGAATCAAATTCCTCATTGTACAGAATATAAAATATGTTCTTGTTTATTTCATTTGAAACTAGACTCAATAAGGAGTCTAAGCATATAAATATTGTCTTATAAAAATTTTTGTACAATTTATAATTGTTTTCTAAAAATAGAACAGGGGATTTTGGAGTCATTCTGACACTGTCTCACACAACTTTAAATATCTCATTATCAGCAATTCCTTTCTTACACAGTTTCTTTTATACGAAACTAGACTCATTAAACTTTAATTACATAATTTATTTAGCCCCTAATTCAACTCCAACAATTTATGGTGATTTTCTAAATTCACGTTACTGCTGCTGTCCTAAGCAGAGTTATTACAATTTATTCTGAAATTTCCAAAGTTCAAACACTTAAGAACTTACCTTGAATTTGATCGACTTAGTACAAATCGGCTATTCAACTACTTTCTCTTTTCCCCTATCCGAAGTTGGTGTCCTTTGTTCTTGAGCTAGATTTAAACAAATTCAAATTATTACTAATCCATAATTCATGCACCTTATTTCGGGTATAAAAAAATCATTCAACCAAGTATTCAAATATAGCTTAACACCAAACTCACATTCGGCACTCTATTAAAGCAACATAACCATTTTCACCTTGTTAACACATAATCGGCAAGGTTAAATCCCATATACACAACTTAAGTCCATCCTTTAACAATCATAATTCACTCTAAGGCCGAAAGCTACCTAAACATCACTCTCAAGTCTCTTTTTACCATTTAACAACCTTAAAGCTTACTTAATAGTCAATTTAAAATTAAAAAAAAAACAACATCCGAAATTTAACACAATGCCACATAGCCGAATACCACTTTTAGTAATGAAATTCATCTTTAACACAAAATTACTAAGCCTCACTTAATAATTAACTATTTAGAACTCTCAAACATCAAATACTTCAAATTTTATGCAATCTACACCATGGCCGAAATACTTAATGTAAGAAATTGAGTTAAATTTGAGCTAAATTTAAGCTCCCAATCATAAACTAAACTTATAACTTTACACACTCAATAATTTTAACATTATCAAGTCCATCCAACACTTATCCAGCAACTTTTAACTTTTAAAACTAATCCCTAGCTCAAAAACACATGAACCGAACTTAATACGCCACTTAGATCAAAATTAGCAAATGGGTTTCAGCTAGATAAAGAAGTGAAGCTCGTATTCATCAAAATTTAACAGAATTAGAATGAAATTACCTTAGAAATTGGCCTTCAAAAGATCGAACATTCCCAAGTCACTTTCCCCTTTTTCTTTCTTTAGTTTCGGCTAGAACCCAAAAACAATGAAGTCTCCCCTATGTTCTTATCACTCACTATCTTTTATTATAATCATTTTACTTAATATAAAATACATATACACATAAATTAAGTGCAATCATGGTCGGCCACTAAAATTAAAATGGTGCATTTGACATGCATATCCCATCTTTTAAATCATGCAAATATTTGGCCCTTTTAATCAACCTCATACATTTTCAATGTTTCATATATAAGTCCCTTTAATAAAATTCACATCTAAATGACAAAATCAATACACCAAAATTTCACACATGTAATTTCACATATAATAGACATGAAATTTAACATTTAATTATTTTTGCGGCTTGATTTAGTGGTCCCGAAAGCACTTCTTGACTAGGGTCAGATTAGGGATGTTACAACACTCCCCCCCTTTAGGGATTTTCGTCCCCGAAAATCTTACTAATGAATAAGTTCAGATATCATTCTCTCATTGAATTATGTTTATGTAAACATTAGCTCATCAATAACAATTGTAATTCATTACGGATTTCACATTGATCTATAACATCATTTGTTTATCTTAAAACAAATACATAACATCAACTTACATATTCATAACCCACATTTTCATTCATGTATAAGTTGTATCCTGGCCGAAAGTACACATATTCTCAGACATCCCAATGAATATCCTTTACAACTTTATCATATCTAAATATTCAACTTAACTTATTTCCAAAAGAATATCAACTTCCACGTACCTGAACATTTAGTTCATTTAATTCATTCAATCATAGTTAAAATTACCAGTATACAGTCGAATAGGCATAAAGCTTCACACAAGTGATGCCAGTGTCCTCGATGTGGTCTTACTCACTATCACAGATCAATGCCGTCGTCCTAGATGAGGTCTTACATGAAACAAAATCCGCACACATAGTGCCCACTGACCGATCTCGCACACATAGTGCTCGGTTGAAGAACTCGCACACATAGTTCCTCATATTCATTCGTTCTTATTCATTAAAGTAACTTAACCAAGTCTATAAAACATCATATATGTACACTTTTAACGTATCTTTTCATTTAACTTTGAATTCATATAGTGAAGAACATTAAACTTGCTCGAATCACTGGCATTAAGTCTGCTAGGCACGAAGGCCTGAATACACATCACCAGTACAAGACCTGCGGAACTTTAACCCATAAATAATTTCAGCACAAAGGCCTTCGGACCTCAAGTCCGGATTTTGTCCCAGCACGAATGCCTTCGGGGCTTAGCCCGGATACATCACCAGCACGAATGCTCTTTGGGACTTAGCCCAGATATAACACCAGCACGAATGCTCTTCGGGACTTAGCCCGGATATAACACCAGCACGAATGCTCTTCGGGACTTAGCCCGGATATAACATACTGAACTTTTATGCATATTTATCCATCAAGTATACATTTCACTAATTTATCACATTGGCATTTCATTTGCTTTATTCGTATACAAGCACATAATGTATAACTTTCATTTGACATTCGATCTATATATACAAGAATCACATATCCACGTAATTCTCACAGTTTATTTTCTAATGATCATTCGGATACATGCTTTATACACAACTATCTCGTAAACAAATTTGAGTAAAGTAAGATCAATGAGCCATGATTCATATATCATACCTTTATAACATGCCATTCTAACTTTTATACTAAACTTAATTACTCAAAACTTACTAAATTTATTACATACCTTAGGGCTTATACTTCTAGTTCGCACATGATATATGCATATCACAAAATTCATTGCATCATTCGAAAAAGACACATAGCAAAATCAACAAGTACATTTCACATAGCATATCATATTCGTAATTTACTCTTTTCTCAATTTTGACACATCATAAGCATGTTCCAATCCTCTCAATACCATCTGCTATAGCTCGATCAGGATTAAAATTTATTATTATACGAAAAACACATTTTAACTGTCAGAAATCATCACACTATCGTTTTATCACTTTATGGCATGTATAGCTACTCACACGTGCTACGTTAGTCCTAGAATCGACTAAACCGTAGCTCTGATACCAATAAAATGTAACACCCCTATCCCGTAACCGTTGTCGGAATAGGTAAAGGGCATTACCGGACTTGTAACTCATATCAGAACAGTAAAATTTTGAACTTTTTCTTGAAATAAAGATCATTCATTTAAATAAGTACTAAGCACAGCCAGGGATAAAATTTAAACTTCTCTAAGTAAACATTCAAAAGATGCCATTTTCGCATGGCTTATATACATTAACCAAAATATTCTTCCGCCACTAGTCTATTCTATACATGCCATAAGTTAATCCAAAACATAGCAATACCAAGCGGTGGATAGTGATAGTGTGACAAGTTGCTGACGATCCCCGAGCAAAAGGCCAAATTCAACAATCTATAAAACAAAGAAACATAACAACAGAGTAAGCTTTTATAAGCTTAGTAAGTCTTAAGCAAATTTAAAAAAAAAACTCTTGAACTCAAATATAACCAATTTGTTTATTTGATTCATATATATAACATTTCATTTCATATCTATAGTTACCTTCATTGTCAAGTCAAAATGTATATCTCCTAATATCCTATAATATTTCTCCATAACTGTATACCCACATATTCATATGGCATTTTCATATTTGCTTTCCACTTTACAATCATGATTTAATTCTGATGGGTCTAACATGTACAAGTATTTATCACATACCTGACCAACCAAATTAAAGCCGATCTTACGAATTCTCATATAACCTCTTTCTAGGTATACTGCCCTTTTTGGCTGAATATACACAATTACGTAAGTAGATAAATTCTCACTTGATAGTGATCTCTTATAAACATAGGTACATTACATATTTTCACCTAACTTTTCACATTGACCAAATGCGCAATAATCATAAAAACAGTCTTATTGTTTTACTCACATATGCATCACATAACAACCTTGTAATTTAATTCAAATCAAGCTTAAATATAAGCTCAAAATACATACCTGTCCAACTTAACATATTGAACGTATTTATTAACAATTGTTACTGTGAAGTCATATAATCTTACGCTTTACTCGAATCATCAGCGAGACCTTTAGCTCGGATAATCCCTACACGTAGTCATCGGGTCTTACCCGGACATAATCTCCACACGTAGTCATCGGGTCTTACCAGGAATATATTTCCAAGTTTCATGTACATTTAATCCCATGTTACAACATTCACATCGACTATCATATTTGTAATTCATTTGCCTCATCAAATATCTACTAATACACACCTTTCACAATTTGTTATTCTGCCACAATATATATACACATCTCATACATATTTCACATTAGCCATTTGGCTTTACCACATATGCATGTCTCATACATATTTCACATTAGCCATTCGGCTTTACCACATATATATATCTTGCACATCAATTTCATCATAACAAAATTGACTAGGTATACTAGTCATTTACGACTTATAGCCTTACTTTAATACGGATTCGGTACTTTGATTAAAATTATAATTGATAGTTTATAAGCAACTCAAACAGTTTTATCAATGTTTACTACTTAATCACAAATTCACTACAGGCTATTTTTTTTCCTAGCAAAAGACATTAAATTATTTGTAACTGGAGCTACAAAACTCAAAATGAAGTGCCGTTAATTTTCCCTAAAAATAGATTCATACATCTTTTATCCATAAAATGTTCAGAATTTTTGGTTTGGCCAATCAATACCAGATTTTTCTTAAAGTTTCCCCTGTATCACTATTTGACTATACTGACCACTCTTCACTACGAATCAAATTCCTTATTGTACAGAATTTAAAATATGTTCTTGTTCATTTCATTTGAAACTAGACTCAATAAGGAGTCTAAGCATATAAATTTTGTCTTATAAAAATTTTTGTACAATTTATAATTGTTTTCTAAAAATAGAACAGGGGATTTTGGAGTCATTCTGACACTGTCTCACACAACTTTAAATATCTCATTATCAGCAATTCCTTTGCTTACACAGTTTCTTTTATAAGAAACTAGACTCATTAAGATTTAATTAAATAATTTATTCAGCCCCTAATTCAACTCCAACAATTTATGGTGATTTTCTAAATTCACATTACTGCTGCTGTCCTAAGCAGAGTTATTACAATTTATTCTTAAATTTCCAAAGTTCAAACACTTAAGAACTTACCTTGAATTTGATCGACTTAGTACAAATCGGCTATTCAACTACTTTCTCTTTTCCCCTATCCGAAGTTGGTGTCCTTTGTTCTTGAGCTAGATTTAAACAAATTCAAATCATTACTAATCCATAATTCATGCACCTTATTTCGGGTATAAAAAAAATCATTCAACCTAGTATTCAAGTATAGCTTAATACCAAACTCACATTCGGCACTCTATTAAAGCAACATAACCATTTTCACCTTGTTAACACATAATCGGCAAGGTTAAATCCTATATACACAACTTAAGTCCATTCTTTAACAATCATAATTCACTCTAAGGCCGAAAGCTACCTAAACATCACTCTCAAGTCTCTTTTTACCATTTAACAACCTTAAAGCTTACTTAATAGTCAATTTAAAATTAAAAAAAAACAACATCCAAAATTTAACACAATGCCACATAGCCGAATACCACTTTTAGTAATGAAATTCATCTTTAACACAAAATTACTAAGCCTCACTTAATAATTAACTATTTAGAACTCTCAAACATCAAATACTTCAAATTTTATGCAATCCACACCATAGCCAAAATGCTTAATGTAAGAAATTGAGTTAAATTTGAGCTAAATTTAAGCTCCCAATCATAAATTAAACTTATAACTTTACACACTCAATAATTTTAACATTATCAAGTCCATCCAACACTTATCCAGCAACTTTTAACTTTTAAAACTAATCCCTAGCTCAAAAACACATGAACCGAACTTAATACGCCACTTAGACCAAAATTAGCAAATGGGTTTCGGCTAGATAAAGAAGTGAAGCTCGTATTCATCAAAATTTAACAAAATTATAATGAAATTACCTTAGAAATTGGCCTCCAAAAGACCAAACATTCGCAAGTCACTTTCCCCTTTTTCTTTCTTTAGTTTCGGCTAGAACCTGAAAACAATGAAGTCTCCCCTATGTTCTTATCACTCACTATCTTTTATTATAATCATTTTACTTAATATAAAATACATATACACATAAATTAAGTGCAATCATGTCGGCCACTAAAATTAAAATGGTGCATTTGACATGCAAATCCCATCTTTTAAATCATGCAAATATTTGGCCCTTTTAATTAACCTCATACATTTTCAATGTTTCACATATAAGCCCCTTTAATAAAATTCACATCTAAATGACAAAATCAATACACCAAAATTTTACACATGTAATTTCACATATAATAGACATGAAATTTAACATTTAATTATTTTTGCGGCTCGGTTTAGTAGTCCTAAAACCACTTCTCGACTAGGGTCAGATTAGGGATGTTACAAAAAACATCAAATCAGCAGGAAAACATGAATCTCGAACCATCAATGGACAATTCTTATACATTTTGTCAAGCAAAACACACCGGCCCAAGTGTTTCGATATTCTAATCTCAAACTCAGCAGACTCTAGACAAAGTCTTACTGGATACTAAGGTCTCACATACATAAGAATGAGTCAAAGTAGGATCAATCAATGCAATTACACTAGAATCATAGAGAATGAATATACCAGTAATAACATCTGGGGTTGAAGCCTCCTCGCGAGCGCGAATAGCATAAGCTCTGGCAGGTGCACTAGCCTCAGATCGAACTACTGTGTCTTTAGTTCCGCTCTGACTGCTACTCACATTACCCTTATGTCTGGGTGGTCTGCCTCGAACTTACACATTACTCGGTATCACACTCTGTATGATAATTTTCTCGGCTAACATAGGGCACTCACGAATGAAATGATCCATCGACCCACATTTAAAACAGGACTGATCAAGTAATCTACAGTTTCCAAGATTTCGTTTACCACAATGCCTGCACTCAGGTTGATTCAGCCAGACATTACCAGCACTAGCAATCGAAATGGCTCGTGAACTCACATGTGGTCAGTCTCGATCACGTCTAGAAAAACCCGCAGTATTCTTTGATCGGCTAAAATCATCCTTGAATTTCTTCAATGCTGACTAAAATGTCTTACGGAAATCTCTGGCTTCAAAATTAGCTTTTCTTTTCTTTTCTTTTCTTTTCATATAACTTGGGAAGTTATAGGAACTTGAGGGGGTGGATGATACGGCCATGCCCCGAGAACACTCTTGGGCCAGCTTCCTAAGCATTCCTTGCCAGCTCTTGCAAGGTGACTTAGTTTGGTTCCAGCTCAATGGAGCTCAACTCAGCTCGATTCTAGCTCATTGAGCTCAGTTTTATCCTTTTTTTTAATTTCATTTGAGTTCATTTTAGCTTGCATCTGTCTTAATTTTTGCTGGAACAATTTCATGCTGGAATAATTTTATGTGTCTAGCTAGGTAGTTAATTTATTTCAGCTCATAAATAAATTATAATCTAAACCTAATAATTGTAGTGTTTAATGTGTCTTAGTTTAATGCATGTTATTAATATGTCCTAGCTTAATACGGATTTTTAATGTGTCTTGGTTGCTGCTGAAAATAAGTGTCTTAGTCATTGTTTGATTTTAATGTGTCTGAGTTTAGACAAATTAATTACATGTTCCAAATTAATTAGTTTAGTTGCTGCTGAATTTAATTGTGTCTAAAACTTAATTAATTTGCTGAATTAATTTGTGCAGCCACATACAATGGACGGCTTGAATGCAAGAGAGCTGTTTATTTAGTTCTTCAAAGTGAGCTGCTGATTTAGTTCTCCCAAGCATCCCTTTGAGGAGACCAATGGCCAAAAGAGTTTTCACATTGCTAGAAATGCTTTTCACACTAGGGACCATTCGGTTTGGGGCTTTCACACGCAAAGGCTATTCAATTCCATCTGTTCACACTCAAAAACTCTTGATGAACCCCAAGCAGATTTTAATGAACTCCAAACTATTCAACTGATCAAAGCAACCCATTTAATCTTATTAAAACCCTTTGGCTGAATCTAGCCTAGCTTTAGCCACTTCATTCAATTGTTCAGCTCAACAATTAACTTCCTTCAATGAAAGCTAGTTGAAAACACCAAAAGGCAGCCCTTAGACGTCCCCAAGAAACTAACCAGCTCCCATGCATCCCAATTAATTCCAACTGCATGTAGACACTCTAGAAGATGTCCAAAGATGTTCCCAAGGCTGGAGAAGCTTCCTGGGATTTTCTTAATTTTTTTTTCAATTTTCAGCTCATTAAAAGCTAAAATTAAGTGACCATTTGGCTATCCAATTGTCCATTTTTTGGCTATAAATACTTAGTTAATTTCAAGTTGTAGAGACTTTTGCTCCTTTGATTAACGTTTATAACATTTTGTGAGTTTTTCAACTCTCTTATTTCGTTTTAGACTCAGCTTGACTTATCTAGCTTGCTAGTTGCGTCATACTATTTCTTTTCGAACTTATCACTCATTCTGAGTGTGGCGTTCACCTTTATACCGATTGGTTCCTATCTCTATATAGATAGCGAGTCACGGTTTATCTATCCTTCTATCCACCTTAAGCGTCAATATAAGATTCGGGTCAATACTTTCATACAATATTGGTTCTCTCTTGGAACTTAAGCCTAATGCTTCCATCCCTTTTATCTTTCAATTTACATCCCTTTCTTAGCTAAAACCATATTTCCATTTTAAACCCATTCCGTCCTTTTGAAACATCCACTTCCAAGTTATCCCATTTTCTTTGTTAAACTACACCACATCCCTTAATTATCTTAAACTATCACATACCCCTTTGTTTAAAGCCTTACTTAGCTGAATTTAGCCAATACCCTGTTCAAGAACAATACTTCTCCATTTTAACGATGGGGTAACTTCTACAACTCGAATCAAGTCATGAGGTGAGTTTGTATCAATGGAGGTTGTTGAGCAGCCGGATTCGTTCGAATAAAGTCCATGAACCACTCATTCATTAGCTAGAAGAAGGCTTGCTTAGCCTTTCCCTCTAGGTTACTTGAAGTTGGTCGAGAATCAATCGGCGCTGTCCCTTGAGTGGGAGCAGGCACTATACTCTTGACATCATCAGCTACGGCTCGACCGGGATCCATTTACTATACGAAAATACATTTTCAAATGTCAGGAATCATCACACTATCGTAGTATAAAATATGGCATGTATAGCTAGACTCACGCACGCTACGTTAGTCCTAGAATTGACTAAACCGTAGCTCTGATACAATCAAATGTAACACCCCTAACCCATATCTATCACCAGAATTTGGTTACGAGGTATTATTGGACAAGACACAAATTCTAAAAAATCTTATGCGTACACTTGCTCAAAATCTTAAAACAATCAAATATTAACATATATAACTAATTTAAATTCTTTACGAATCATATCATAACAATTTTCAAACATATATCCAGTTATAATTCATAAGCAAATAGAGCCAAATATATCATTTTACCACATAGTGTATACGCATATCAAAGATATTATAAATAATTCAATCAATTATTACAAACATGAATTATATAAAGTAAACATATTTAAGTACATATCATTTGTAAACATATTTAAGTACATATCATTTTTAGCAAAACTCTATTCGACACAATAAGGATATAATAAATTTAACCAAATCATTTATGGCATAAGTACCTTACTATATATATAGTTTCAAATGGCTAAATCATAAACAAGTCTACTTATAAGTTCATCTAAGTAGATTGTGCAAGACTAAAAGGTCCTGTATCAATTTAGACATATATTAAGGAACACCGAATGGTCTAACCATCAAAGTACACATAACTATTCACATTCACCTATTTTGCATAAAAACAATCATGATTCCTTATAACTTAAATTACTATTCATTTGGTCGTTTTACAAAGCCTTAACCGAATGTAATCATGTTTATTACATTAAAATACCAAAACTAAATATAAACATGTTACTATCACTTATCTTGCAAAATAAAAAAAGGTCATATTCAATATCAATTCAATGATTACATGTTTGGATAAGTACATATAAATATATATATCATATGTTTATATATATATAAGTGTCGAATCATGAATAATTTCCTAACATAATTCATATTCATTTCTTTACTTAATGAAAGCATATTGAACTCACTTTTATCACATGCCATAACTGAATCACCTTGTTACCAAAATACATAGCAAAACTACATAAAACATGTTTCACATATATACATAGATAACATTACTGAATCATTAAACAATAGGTAACATATCAAGAATAATTCATACTTATATATATACCATAGCCGATTCAACCAAACCAAATAAAATCATCATTTGAGCATAGCATACAACCAAACTTATAACATGATTCGTGTCATCACTTCAAATACCAAAACTTACCTTAATTTCAATACATTAGCTAACACATACCTGAACCTTTTAATTCGATTTCGTATTCGATCTTTAGTTAACATTGCCCGTTGAATCATTCAGAATTAAATAGGATACTCAGATAGTCGCACATATCATACAATGCCAACGTCCTAGACATGGTCTTACATGTAATTACATATCGATGCCATTGTCCCAGATAGGGCCTTACTCGTAAACACATATCGGAATCACATATCGATGCAAACATGGCTTTACTCGTACATACATATCGGAATCACATATTAATGCCAACGTATTAAATGTGGTCTTACTCGCACACACATATCAGAATCACATATCGATGCCAACTTATTAAATGTAGTCTTACTCGCACACATATATCAGAATCACATATCAATGCTAACGTAGTAAACGTGGTCTTACTCGTACACACATATCAAAATTACATATCGATTGTAACACCCCTCACCCGTATCTGACATCGGGACAGGTTTCGAGGTGTTACCTGACTTAAACTCAACCAACTATATAAAAACTGGGCCGTAAAATTTCAATCAGTTTAAAACTTTTCATTTCACAGGCATACTGTCCCTTATATGGGCTTACGAGGCCCAAAACATGCATTAGAGACGGTTCGGGACTAAACTGAGAACTTAAGAAAAACTTGGAAAATTCCATGCTTTAAGGCTCCATACGCTCGTGTGGAGTATAGAGCACACGCCCGTGTGCTAGGGACACGCCAGTGTCCTGAACCCGTGTCTAAAAACCTGGACATTCTGCCGAAGCCACACGGCCATGGCACATGCCCGTGTCCTATGACCATGTCCTTCACACGGCTGAGACACATGGTCGTGTCTCTTGCCCGTGTACTACTACCATGCATACTAACATGAAAAACTTAGGTATAGGGGACACACGATTGGACAACACGCCTATGGGGGCAGACCGTGTATCACACACGGTCTAGACACACACCCATATGTCTACCCGTGTGGACAATTACAAGGCTATTTTCCAAGCCATTTGTCACCCTCACAACATATGCACACATACTTATCCAATAACATGCAACATGGCATAAATGAGCTCTTAAACATCTACAAACATGTTACGCTCAAGTCAATTTCTTATGCAATAAATATCATAGAATTTACTCACATCATTACCACATACTTGTCATAACTATCATTACATCACAAACCTTCCATCACTAAGCATGCATAATCATATCCACAAACCATTCATGAGGCATTATTAATTATTTACCAATCACCTAATCTTGCACCAGTTACTAACTCATCAATGAATCTCATTTCAATCTCTAGGCATACATGCTATAAGCCACATCACAAGAGATAATACCATACATGCATAAGAATAAACATTTAGGCCCACAACATCATTAGCTGACATAGGCCAATTTACATGACTACATACTACCTTAATAACAAGCCAATGCCTTTGGCTAAATCATAATATCACATACTCAACATTAAAACCTTATACATGCCATAGACTCGAATCACTAGGATTTACTTACGCTGATAGCGTTAACTCGACAGTGTGATAATATCCCTGACGGCCTCCAACCTGAGCTAACCTGGCAACCCTAAAGAACATGGGAAAGAAAGGGGGTAAGCTTTACGCTTAGTAAGTTCATATGAAAACAATAAGCAACTCAATTACATGTTTTATCAATGTTTACAACATATTCTCAAGTTCACGACAAGCTGTCTTCCTAAGTAATAGTCACTAAATTATTTATATCTGGAGCTAAGAAACTTCAAATTAAGTTCCGTTAATTTTCCTTAAAACTAGACCCATTTACCTTTCTACCATAAAATTTCCAGAATTTTTTATTTAGCCAATTAGTACAGTTTATTCCTCAAAGTTACCCCTGATTCACTATCTGATAGTTCTGACCCTTTTGCACTAAAGTTCAATTATATCATAGCACAGGACTCGAATAATGTTATCATCTATTTCTCTTGAAACTATACTCATTAAGATTCTAAAAATTTAAATTATAACATATAACTATTTTTTTACAATTTATAATGATTTTCTCAAATCAAAACAAGGGATTTCAAAGTCATTCAGACCCTGTCTTACGCAACTTCAAATATCTTATTATAGGAAATTCTTGCTTACATAGTTTTTTTATAAGAAACTAGACTCAATGATCTTTATTTACATATTTTATTTAGCTTCTAACTCATTTTCCACTATTTTTAGTGTAATTTCAAAGTTACACTACTGCAGTAACCCAAACCTGTCAAGGCTAAGTTACTCATTCATGATCATTGTTCACAAAATTAATATAACATCATTTCATCCGTCATGGTAAGAACACATATTTATGCATCATAGATCATTACATATCAAGAAATTCTCATAAGCTTAGTGTACATACCTGCACAACTCGTAACATAACTCAAGTGCATACTCACCAATGACTTATCTCATTGGGACCATCATCAACTCTTTCCTCGGATTACCCGTTGAACACTTGGAATACTAATTGGATACTCAGAAAAACCTTTGCACATAAGTGCCTCAATCGTAGCTAAAGCTACCTCATATCTCATGACATTTAAATGCTCACTCTTGAGCTAGTCATCTAGACTCATAATTCCTAGTGACATGTCACTCGTATCCTATTTTATTCCTAAGGTTCAAACGGGATTTTTCCTCGCCTATCAAGGCTTTGTCTTATCATAATTCTATTAATCACATACACATTAATATTTGTACAATTCATGTAATGATAACATTTAAATACTTGTATAGTATGGTATTATTTACATACGAACTTACCTCGATACCATAAAGGTGAAAAAGACGTAATCGTCCATAAATCGATTTTCCCCGTTCTAGGCCCAAATTGCATTTTTCAACATCTAAAACATCACATTTAGCTAATCAAAACAATGTACTAATCAAATTAGTCCATTAACACACTTTGGTAAATTTTATAATTTTGCCCCTCTATTTTGCCAAAATTACCAAATTGCTCGTAGGCTCGTAACATTATGTCCACTGTCACAATCCAACACAAATGAATCAATACTAGGCCAAAACTACAATCAAACACATCATGATTCAAATAATTTCCAAACATCCAATCAACAAATTTTCATCTTCATTTGAATTAAGCAAATGTATTTGAAAATTTTCAGAGACTTTACCTTGACGGCCATTAGGAGAGGAAATCTTATGAACAGTTTTACCTTTTTCAATCAGAAAAAATCTTCTCTCCTCAAAAATGTAATGTAAAACAAACCTCTTATCTCGATCGACTAGGATGGTTGATGAAACACCAAGGCAGCTCGTGCTTCTCAAAGGGTGTCGTTCACAATAACGAGAAAGATTAGTATCTACAGAAATGATGGACTTAGAAAATAAATTAAATCATGTTCGAAATTCAATTCAAACATATGTCGACCTTACCTTTTCAAAATCGAACAAGCATTTCAAATGTGGCCAAACAAAATGATTAAGGTTCAAAACAAAATTGAAACCAAAGTCATTAAGTTTCATTGCCTTAATTAAAGTACAATTATCAAACAAACTTAAATAAGATGCACAACAAGCAAGTTGCTTGAAGTTTCTATAAAACGAATCAAAGTAACAAATACCAAGTTTGAACACACGAACTTGATCATTCGTTCCAACATTCAACATATTTTGATTAATTTCCAATGTCTACAACATGTTAGAAAATTATGTAATCAACTCATTACAGGACTTAAATTCCACTCGATCAAGCAAGCATGCAGAGTTGACAAAACCAAGTAGATCAAGATATGGGAATCTCATATAAAAATTCAAAGTTTTATCTTAAAGGCCAAAATCAAACGGTTTGAACATTGCATGTGAAAGCCTTTTAACATATATGTCAAACAAAGACATGGTGAACATACAACTATTCAAAGATTCAAATCTATCACAAACCAAATGAATAGGCATGTTTAAACAGACATATTTAACACATGAGTTCAAAGAGTTTACATAACCAAAATTTGTATGTGCAAAGCTTTTATCAAACACGTCTAAAATTCGATTAGGGTGAGCCAATCCAATAGAAGGATCAAACGTGTCACAAGACAGAATTTTCACGGCACTTTTTGAAGCAGGGTCATCAAAATCAAATCAAATGATGGAGGCATGTCAGAAATTGACCCATCAAAATCTTTATGAGCAATTTTTAAATCGGACAACCTTGATTTGATAAACATGGAATCCTTACCTTTCTTACATTCAATCACAAGTGGGTGGTCATCTTTTGTGTAACATCCCGAAATAGGGCCTAAACAGAATAGTGGTTGCGAAACCACAAATTTGAGGTAGAAAAATTTATTTTATTATTATTTTGAGGTCTATGATATGTTTGCATGATTGTGTGAAAAGTTCGTGAAGAAATTCTATGCATAAAGTACTTAATTTGAAATTAGGGACTAAATTGAATAAATTGCAAAACTTGTGTTCTAGAAGTATTTTGCATAAAATTGAATTAGAATATTAATTAGGAGGTCTTAAATAGCAATTTGACCAATTTTAAGTTCATGGACAAAATTAGGACATGGAAGGAATTTTTGAAAGTTTAGTAGTAAGGGCATTTTGGTCATTTAGGGGTAAAATGAATTAAAATACAAAATTAAAAGCCAATTTTGCTCATCTTCAACCCCATGGCCGAATATAGCAAGGAAAAACCATGGCTAGGGTTTTCAAGCTTCCAATCTCGATTGTAAGTCCGTTCTAGCCTCGTTTTTAATGATTTTTACGTTTTTGGAGTCCCGATAGCTCGATTAAGCTTATGCTAGTAATAATTCAACCTAGAGTTCATATTTGGAAAAATACCCATAGGTGAAATTTGTGTATTTTGGTGTTTTATGATAGAATATGAGGTTTTAAATTATGCTAGATAACTTGTACTACTCGGTTTTAAGCAAAAACGAGTAAAAGGACTTAATTGGTAAAAATACCTAATAGTCATAAGTGCATGTTAGAGTATGAATTTGATGCTGCCATAGAAGGGAAAAATGACCAGCATGTCATGAAACATAAGAAAATAGGCTGAAGTTTAATTTACGAGCTTTGGGGCAAAAGTGTAAATATGCAAAAGTTTAGGGGCAAAATCAGAATTTTGCCAAAATATGATTTTAGGTCAATTTGAATAATGTGAGTCCTAATTAGACTATATTTTAAATGATAGAGCAAGGAAAACTGAAATTCGGGCTAAAATGGAGAAAATACCAAGTTGTGGACGAAATGGTAAAAGTAGCTATTTTTGCATACGAGGTAAGTTTACAGTAAATAAATGCAATATTCTTTTATTTTACATTATTGTCATCAATTTCCAGCATTTATATACTTATTTTATGATAATATTTAAAGTCGAATTAAAGGCGAAGTGACAGAGAAAAAGCATTAGGAAGCCCCGTTTGAACCTTAGGAATGTTAGGATATTGGGGTTGATGGGACAGACAGAGAGATGAAATGAGCCATGTAAGTCCATATCGAATATGGCTTTGGAGACAGGAATGAGCCATGTAAGCCCATATTAGATATATATATATATATATATATATATATATGGCATTGAGACAGAATAATTCATGTAAGTCCATGTCGAAGACATGGCATTGGCGAGATATTGATAGACAGAACGACCTCGGTATCCTTAGTATTCCGAGTGGTTCAATGGGTCATTGTACACGTTAAATTAGAGTGAATTATCAGCAAAAGGGAAGGTAGATTATATTTATGAATAGTGAAAGGTCAGGTAAGAAAGAAGGTAAGTAAGTAAAGAAGAAGGTAGAAAATGAGAAGTAAAGAATGTTTATGAGGCTAGGTGACATTATGTATAATTATTCATTATGTTGAATGTTGTAATTTATTTGCTTGTAAGCTTACTAAGCCTAGTGCTTACTCTCTTTATTTTCTTTTTCTTATAGTTTTTATCTAGCCACTCGGGGATCGAAGGAAACGTCGGAGACCCGATCACACTATCGGAGAAATCACATTGGTATAGTTAGACGTTTAGTTTTGTGTATGGCATGTATAGGAACTTGGTTTCTTTTGATATGATATGATCAATGAATGATGTGTAAATACTTGCTAGTGATTAGCTAATAGAATGGCTGATGATATACATGTTTAATTGTATGTATGAATAAGTAGTAACTATCACATGAAAACTAAGAAAAATGTGAAAGTAACTTAAAAACAGATTCAAGTATCAGAAATAATGTGATTTTGAAAAATCACTAAAAATCGTAGAGACATGGTCTGATGGTGAATAATATATGAAATTAAATCTTATTATGTCTATTTTCTTATGCAATAAGCAAAACAGGTGAAGGTATTATATTTTATGAGATATCTGAGTTTTAGTGAAATAGGGTTAGAGAAAATTCTAGATCCCCTGTTTCAACTTTGGAAATTCACCATAAATAGTAAAAAAATAATTAGGTGGTTTAATTTATATGGTTAGAATCCTTATTGAATCTAGTTTTAATAGAAAGAAACGGTAAAGTTATATTAATTTTGTATAGGGAGAAAAGTGGTTCGTAGTAAGTAGAGGTCAGTGCAGTCGAATTCTGAAACAGGGGTAACTTTAACTAATAAACTGTACTAATTGGCTAAGTCAAAAAATCTAGAAAAAAATTAGTAGATATATATATGAGTCTAGTTTCAGGAAAAATTTACGGATCTTAATTTCAAGTTTTGAAACTCGAGAAATGAATTTTTAAGCAGCTATGACGCAGAAAAATAGTTTATTCCGAAAATTAAAATAAGTGGTTTAGAGTTGTTTAAAAGGTAAGATAAGTTTAGTAACACCTCAGCTTGACCCCTGGTGACGACGGTTTCGGCGTGGGGGCATTACATTTATTGGTATCAGAGTAGGTTTAGTCGGTTCTCGGAACAGTTAGTGTGAGTAAATGTCTAGCTATACATGCCATACCTGTATTTTGATAGTGTGACGACTCCTGACGATTTTTAAATATTTTGTTTTATTATAATGGATCCCGAGCGAGCTGGTGATGATGATGTAGAAAATGCGCCTGCTCCGCGAAAAGGGTAGCGCCATCCGAGAATAGGCCATGAATGATTAATCGTGGAGGAGTGACTCGAGAAGCTCTCTTCCAAGCTTTGAATAATTGGTTTGCCGAGTTCGCTCGTTAAATGCGAATCCGGTGAGTTAGACCTCCACCCCTCATGACTCTCGGGCTACCCATGTAGCTCAAGCTTCCCAATCCACAGGTACAATGATAAGAGAAAAGCCACCAGCTTGATAGAATCGAAAAAACAAGGGGCGTAAGAGTTCCGAGCAACAAAAGATGATGATGCAGAAAGAGCGAGAATTTTGGTTAGAAAATACTATCGAGTCTTTGATGAATTATCTTGTACACCCGAGGAATGTATGAAATGTGTAATATCACTTCTTAGAGACTCACTGCTACTAGTGGAAGACACTTGTATCAGTTGTACCAAAGGAGAGGATCACTTGGGATTTCTTTCAGAGGAATTTCGTAAAAAGTACATCACTCGTGGTTTATTGACCGAAGAGAAAGGAATTCTGAATTGAAACAAGGGAGCTACTGTGTTCTCCAAGATAGATTTGAGATCCGGATATTATCGGTTCATGAGTTAAAGAGTCGATGTCCTCAAGACTGCTTTTCCGGACTAGGTATGGTCATTATGAGTTCCTTGTGATGCCATTTGGCTTGACTAATGCTTCGCCATTTTCATGGACTTAATGAACCGAATTTTCGGACCGTACTTGGATAAGTTTGTAGTTGTGTTCATTGATGATATCTTGATTTATTCTCATGATGAGACCGAGCATGCAGAGCATTTGAGAAACGCTTTCTGATTATTTCGAGAGATAATCATTGTATGCCAAGTTTGGCAAAAGTGAGTTCTGGTTACGAGAAGTTGGTTTTCTTGGACATATTGTTTCAGGTGAAGGTATTAAGGTTGATTCGAGCAAGATTTCAGCCATTGTTAATTGGAAGCCTCCTAGAAATGTATCAGAAGTTAGAAGTTTTCTTGGTCTTGCCGGATATTATAGGCGATTTGTAGAGGGATTTTCCATGATAGCTACCCCACTGATAAAATTGCTGCGAAAGGATATCAAGTTTGAATAGATTGAGAAGTGTCAACAGAGTTTTGACAAGTTAAAAGCATTATTGACTAAAGCTCCTGTTTTAGTACAACCAGAACCAGGTAAGGAGTTTGTGATTTACAGTGATGCGTCCATGAATGGACTTGGTTGTGTACTTATGCAGGAAGGGAAGGTAATTGCTTATGCCTCTAGGTAGCTAAAGCCACATGAGAAGAACTATCCGATACATGATTTAGAGCTAGCTGCCATTATTTTTGGGTTGAAGATTTGGAGACATCATTTGTACAGTGAGAAGTGCCACATATTCACTGATTACAAAAGTTTGAAATTGAAGCAAATAAGATGGCTAGAGTTGATTAAAGATTATGAGCTAGTGATCGATTATCACCCGGGTATGTGTACCAAGAATGATGAGCTTATTCGAAAGATCTTACAGAAGCACATAGTAGTTTTTGTCTATTCATCCAGTAGTACAAAGATGTATAATGATTTGAAGAAATGTACTGGTGGGTAGGAATGAAAAGGGACATTTCAGAGTTTGTTCTAGAAGCTTGATCTGTCACACAGGGTAAAGGCCAAACATCGGGTACCTTTAGGTTTATTGCGCCTGTGCTAGTCCCTGAGTGGAAATGGGATCGAGTTACTATAGATTTTGTGACAGGATTACCGTTTACATCGAGAAAGAAAGATGCAATATGGGTTGTGATTGATAAGTTAACGGTTCGGCTCATTTTATCCCGGTTCAGATGGATTTTTCACTTGACAAGTTGGCCGAGTTGTATATTTCAGAGATAGTCAGACTACATGGGGTAGACGAGGCTACATGGGAACTCGAAGAGGCTATGCAAAAATAGTACCCAAATCTCTTCACAGGTAAGATTTTCGGGGACGAAAATCCCTAAAGGGGGAGAAATGTAACATCCCGAAATAGGGCCTAAATGAATAGTGGTTGTGAAACCACAAATTTGAGGTAGAAAAATTTATTTTATTATTATTTTGAGGTCTATGATATGTTTGCATGATTGTGTGAAAAGTTCGCGAAGAAATTCTATGCATAAAGTACTTAATTTGAAATTAGGGACTAAATTGAATAAATTGCAAAACTTGTGTTCTAGAAGTATTTTGCATAAAATTGAATTAGAATATTAATTAGGAGGTCTTAAATAGCAATTTGACCAATTTTAAGTTCATGGACAAAATTAGGACATGGAAGGAATTTTTGAAAGTTTAGTAGTAAGGGCATTTTGGTCATTTAGGGGTAAAATGAATTAAAATACAAAATTAAAAGCCAATTTTGCTCATCTTCAACCCCATGGCCGAATATAGCAAGGAGAAACCATGGCTAGGGTTTTTCAAGCTTCCAAGCTCGATTGTAAGTCCGTTCTAGCCTCGTTTTTAATGATTTTTACGTTTTTGGAGTCCCGATAGCTCGATTAAGCTTATGCTATTAATAAGTCAACCTAGAGTTCATATTTGGAAAAATACCCATAGGTGAAATTTGTGTATTTTGGTGTTTTATGATAGAATATGAGGTTTTAAATTATGTTAGACAACTTGTACTACTCGGTTTTAAGCAAAAACGAGTAAAAGGACTTAATTGGTAAAAATACCTAATAGTCATAAGTGCATGTTAGAGTATGAATTTGATGCTGCCATAGAAGGGAAAAATGACCAGCATGTCATGAAACATAAGAAAATAGGCTGAAGTTTAATTTACGAGCTTTGGGGCAAAAGTGTAAATATGCAAAAGTTTAGGGGCAAAATCAGTAATTTTGCCAAAATATGATTTTGGGTCAATTTGAATAATGTGAGTCCTAATTAGACTATATTTTAAATGATAGAGCAAGGAAAACTAAAATTCGGGCTAAAATGGAGAAAATACCAAGTTGTGGACGAAATGGTAAAAGTAGCTATTTTTGCATACGAGTAAGTTTACTGATGAAATAAATGCAATATTATTTTATTTTACATTATTGTCATCAATTTCCAGCATTTATATACTTATTTTATGAGAATATTTAAAGTCGAATTAAAGGCAAAGTGACAGAGAAAAGCATTAGGAAGCCCCGTTTGAACCTTAGGAATGTTAGGATATTGGGGTTGTGGAGACAGACAGACAGACAGAAATGAGCCATGTAAGTCCATATCAGATATATGGCTTTGGAGACAGGAATGAGCCATGTTAGCCCATATTAGATATATATATATGGCATTAGAGACAGAATAATTCATGTAAGTCCATGTCGAAGACATGGCATTGGCGAGATATTGATAGACGAGAACGACCCCCAAAGATCCTTAGTATTCCGAGTGGTTCAATGGGTCATTGTACACGTTAAATTAGAGTGAATTATCAGCAAAAGGGAAGGTAGATTATATTTATGAATAGTGAAAGGTCGGTAAGAAAAAGAAGGTAAGTAAGTAAAGAAGAAGGTAGAAAATGAGAAGTAAAGAAAGTTTATAAGGCTAGGTGACATTATGTATAATTATTCATTATGTTGAATGTTGTAATTTATTTGCTTGTAAGCTTACTAAGCCTAGTGCTTACTCCCTTTATTTTCTTTTTCTTATAGTTTTTATCTAGCCACTCGGGGATCGAAGGAAACGTCGGAGACCCGATCACACTATCGGAGAAATCACATTGGTATAGTTAGACGTTTAGTTTTGTGTATGGCATGTATAGGAACTTGGTTTCTTTTGATATGATATGATCAATGAATGATGTGTAAATACTTGCTAGTGATTAGCTAATAGAATGGCTGATGATATACATATTTAATTGTATGTATGAATAAGTAGTAACTATCACATGAAAACTAAGAAAAATGTGAAAGTAACTTAAAAACAGATTCAAGTATCAGAAATAATGTGATTTTGAAAAATCACTAAAAATCGTAGAGACATGGTTTGATGGTGAATAATATATGAAATTAAATCTTATTATGTCTATTTTCTTATGGAATAAGCAAAACAGGTGAGGGTATTATATTTTATGAGATATCTGAGTTTTAGTGAAACAGGGTCAGAGAAAATTCTAGATCCCCTGTTTCAAATTTGGAAATTCACCATAAATTGTAAAAAAATAATTAGGTGGTTTAATTTATATGGTTAGAATCCTTATTGAATCTAGTTTTAATAGAAAGAAACGGTACAGTTATATTAATTTTGTATAGGGAGAAAAGTGGTTCGTAGTAAGTAGAGGTCAGTGCAGTCGAATTCCGAAACAGGGGTAACTTTAACTAATAAACTGTACTAATTGGCTAAGTCAAAAAATCTAGAAAAAAATTAGTAGATAGATATATGAGTCTAGTTTCAGGAGAAATTTACAGATCTTAATTTTGAATTTTGAAACTCGAGAAATGAATTTTTAAGCAGCTATGATGCAGAAAAATAGTTTATTCCGAAAATTAAAATAAGTGGTTTAGAGTTGTTTAAAAGGTAAGATAAGTTTAGTAACACCTCAAGCTTGACTCCGGTGACGGTTTCGGGCGTGGGGGCGTTACATTTTGCGTACTTACCTTTCTCGAATAACCGAAAACATCTCTCATTTGGAAGGTAGTGAAGCTAGAATTGGTCGTACAAAACTTTAGGAACCTGAAAAGTTACATCACAAGAAGATCGAACATGCGGGTTAGTGGAAACAATCCTTGCTTGCTCACTTTCTTTTTCACTTGATTCTGTTTCCTCGAGATCCCTCGTTTCTTTTTCCTCAATCTCTTTTTCCACTCGTTGTTCTTGTTCAAATTCTTTTACTCTCTCAGACTCTTTTTCATTCTCTTTTTCAATTTTTTTTTCAATCTCATTTTTACTATCTTTTTGTTCTTTTTCTTTTTCATCGGCTTTTTCAATGATTTTCTCGAACTCTTTCAAGAATATCTTATTTTCTCTCTTACTCGCCTCTTGCCTCTCTTTTATTTCTTTTTCTTTTTCTTCTTTTGCTTTTCTCGTTTTCTTTTTACAAGAAGATACAAAAGAATCATGAAAACAATGATTTTGTTCAAAAGAAGGAAAATTATTTGCATAAGAGTCTTGATCAATGCTTCGTGAAAAATACTCCGAGTAGGATTTCTCTGAAGATCGGAAAGAGGTATGTCTATCTCTTCGGATGTCATCTTGGATGGGTTCAAAATCGAGGTTAGACTCTCGTCTTCTTGAATTCCCTGACGAATAGAAATCTCGATTAAAATCTCTTAGTCTCAAAGTCGATGACGAATAGGAATCACAATGGAAATCTTTTCTCGAATGATCATTGAATGTTTGTCTTCGTGATATTCTTGATTCCACTTTTTGACTTGATGAAATTCATTCCCGTTGGTCTCTTTTCTTCACACTGTCTAATCTCTCGTGCAATTGTCAAATTTAGAATTCACCATTCTTCGCATTTCTTGCACCAAATATTAGAACTCTGATTTAATAAATTCTTCGCGAGACATGATTTGTTAGCTCGTTTTTACACTCGTTTGGCTTTTACCTCCACTCGAATGCGCTAATCACTCGTGCCTTTTACCTCTCAAACTTTCTCTCACAATTTCGTATTCGGAATCGCCAAGGCCTTATCGTAGGCTTAGGGGTCAGTTGCAAATTGGGAAACAAGGGAAATAATGATGAAGGATAGGGTAGGCTGAAAGAAAGATGAAAAAGGCTTTAAGTGTGGTGTGAAGGGTATATAAAGATGATAGAAATGGGATTTGATAATTGAGAACTCAAGAAGTTCTTTTTTTTTTTAATTCTGAATTTTTTTTTCAATTTTTTTTTTCAATTTCAATTTTTTTTCAATACATATTAACTCAATACAACTTGAATTACACAAAAAAAATTTATTGAATTTTTCTTTTGAACTTACTCCAACACTTCATGAACTATTCCGAGATAGTCACAAATGTCGTACTTCTCATTTTTATAGCTCTAATACCAAATGATACGATCCACTTTGGGGAGAGTCGAGTCGTATGCTAGTTTGCCTGATTGTCTATAAGAAGGTTTTGTTTGGCTTGTTTAGAGATAATACTTTTAAGTTAATGAATGTGAAAGCTATTGAAAAGGGTTTCTAAGATAGGTTTATGGATATGAATTTTATATATATTCGATTAAAGAAAATAAGGCGGGAATGGCATATGAAATAGAAATGAAATGGATTTTAGGTTTAAGAAAGGAATGGAAAATTTGGCTAACAATAAAATAAAGGATACTGATGAAATGGAGTGAAACAAACTCAAAAGCAAGTAAGAACCAATACTAAAGAGTATTGACCCAAATACTTATAGGCTTTCAAAGTGGAAGGATGAAAGTGATAAAACCTCGACCCACTACTTAAAGAAGTAGGAACCTCGGTATAAAAGGTGAATGCCACACTATGAAGTAGTAATAAGTTCAGATAGAGAAGAAAATAGGTTGACGCCACTAGGCTTTTTAGATAAGCCAACAAGTATTCAACGAAATATGAGAGAAATATTTCTCACAAAATGATGTAAATTTTCACTAAAGTGTCAAAAGTCCAAAAAATTCTTCTTTGAAATGGCCGGTTATACTTATTTATAGGTATAGAAAAGCTAGCTGAAAAGTCACATTAACTAGTTGAAAAGTCACATTTAATGTGCTAATTAAATCTGAAATTAAACTCAAGACTTATGAAATTCTTGTAACTAATAACTCCTTTCTTGAATTCATTTAAATTTAGCAAAAGGAATATCCACGAATGCTTAAAAAATGTCTCTTGAGTTGTCCCTTGGCTAGCCGAAAAGACACTAGCAACTAAATGGTGTTTTGAATGCTTGTTTTCATCTTTGAATGAGCAAAATTTGATGGTAGATGAAAAGGGTTGCTGTCAAATTTAAGAGGAATTAAAATGCCCTTTAAAACTCTTTAACTGATGTATAAAACATCCCTTGTAACAACCACTTCATTTGTAACCGAAAATGACTTAAAAAGTCACTTTATTTAATGTGTAACAGTCTTTAATTGTAACAGTTATGACTTGAAAAGACTCCTGCAATAAACACATTAAAATGAGCTTATTAAACACATGTAAACACTTATTAAACATAACACACATTAATACTTAACTTAGGTGAATGATTTATGCATCAATTATTCCAGCAACTAGTTAATTAAAGAAGCATCATTAAATAAACTTAACTCATGCATCAATAAATAATCCTAGTAATTGGATTAATTAAGAGCAACACTTCTTAAATAAAGTTCAACAAAAACACTTATTAATTAAACTAAGATGAGTTGAATAAATGTCCAGAAAATCATTTATTAAACTAAGATGCTTAAATGCATGGTTTAAAATGCAAACTAAATGAACAAATGAGTTACTTAATGCAAGACTTAATTTAATGAAGCTGACTTAAACTAACATGGGAGTTACATAATGCATGACTTTATTAAATGCAGAACACATAATGCATGTCATAATTAAAATATGTATTTAATAAACAAGACATAATTAAAGACTAAAGTAACTAAAATAAATCGAGTCATTTTTCCAACAACATAAATGAAATTAAAAGTCTTATTTTGCACTTGGGCCCCCTCGAGTTTAGGCCAATCTCGACGTCGTCATAGTGTATCGAAACATGATGCGACCAGGTTCGCATCAATTTTTCTTTATTAAAAGGAGCTATTATCATCCATTAAACGGACCATTACACATCCTTATATTTGGTAGCAGCCTTTTCCATCTTCCATAACCGATTGTTGATTAAATGATCACTTCATGAGCTAGTTTTTCATTAAAGTTGCTGGTGTCCATTCGGTTGGCCAAAAAGACTTCAAAAGTCTTTTTCTAAGCATTCAAGTCCATTGATTCAGCTGAATTGAAGTGTATTGAAGATTGGAGTTACTTAGTTCAGAATTTCAAGAGTTTTTTAGCTTATATCAGCTCATTATTAGCTCATTAAGATGATCATATGTGACCATTCGACTAGGCCTTTTTGGTACTATAAATATTTGTAATCAGACTATATTGAAAATGACCTTCTTTTTGCTGAATTTTATGCTATATTTGAGATTTGTGAGTTATCCATTTCTCTTTGTTCTTTTGGAACTGATCTGACTTATCAAGTATCACTTGTGGCGTCTATCCTTTCCATTGTTAACTGAACTTATCACTTTCGAGTGTGGCGTTTGTATATCTTTGGTTCGTATCATTAATTGATAGTGGGTCAAGGTTTATCCTTTGCTGTTTTCCTTAAACTACAAAACACCTAAAAGCCATTTGAGATTTGGGTCAACAATCCAATATTGTTGGTTCTTTTTCGGCCTTCATAAATTATCCATTTTCTTTGTTTTAACCACTTTGCTATCCTATTTTTAAAACCCATTTCCTTCTTTCTTCAGCCTATTCTTGTTTAAACTTATCTTGTTTTGAAATGAAGAACAACTTACTCAAATTCATGATTGGGCATCTAAACAACTCGAATCATCACTGAAATGAGTTCGTATCAAATTGGTATCAGAGTTAGCGAATTTGGAGTAAGAATTGACGTTGTTGGCATTACGGTATAGTATTTCTTTTCAAAAAATTTAAAAAAAATTCAGCCTCCATTCAATTTCAAGGAGTGAATATTAAGTCTTTCAAGTAAAAAAAATTCATGAAAAAAAAATTGTTCAAGTTCTTCATTGCCGAATTTTTTAGAAAATTCTGCTCGCTGCCCAAAAATACCCAATCAACATCCTACCATTTGGCCACACTCTATTCTTTTCATTTCTTTTTCCAAGCCTACCCTTAGTCCTACAACACTCCCTACCAAACCCAAACATTAATCTTGCAAGTCGACCCACAACAACTACTTTTTAAGTTTAAAATAGTCCCTAAAGAACTTAAAGAGGAGGAAGTGAGCAAAAAAAGCAAGAGAGTAGTGAATCTATTTGAGAGTATAAAAGCCAAGTGTGTGTGATTTCTTCTTTAGTGGATTGTGAGGTTCTTTGTTGTGAGTTCTTAAAAAAAATGTCACGAAGTCTGAAAAGAAATCGAAATATGGAAGGCGGGTTTCATCCTGTAAGAAACGTTGGAGGAGGTGTGCCAGATCTTACCCTTTAAGCACTTATGCGAGAGATGGAGCAGTTATTTGATCAAAAACTCAAACCAACCGAAGATCAATTATATCGAGTTGAGACATAAGAACAACGTGAGGTAACTCCGGAAGGTGCAAGACGAGGGCGTAATGAAGAGAGTGAGCAAGAAAGTGATAATTCATCTGTCCAAAGTGTACAACAACGAGGTCGCCAATGACATCAGAGTCCTAGAGATCATGACCATCCAGATGACAATCTTAAAAATATCAAGATGATAATTCCACCATTCCAAGGTAAGAATGATCCTGAAGCCTATTTGGAGTGGGAAAAGAAGATCGAGCTTATTTTTGAATGCCATAACTATTCGAAGAGTAAAAAGGTGAAGCTCGCGGCTATTGAGTTTTCTGATTATGCAATTGTATGGTGGGACCAGCTTGTAACGAGTTGAAGGCAAAATGGTGAAATACCTATTTCTACTTGGGGTGAAATAAAATAAATCATGTGGAAATGATTTATTCCTTCATATTACCACCGGGATCTTTATCAATGACTTTAAAACCTTACTCAAGGTAATAGAAGTGTTGAAGATTATTATAAAGAGATGGAGATAGTAATGATCCTAGTTGATATCGAGGAGGATCGAGAAGCAACAATGGCGAGGTTCTTTGCAGGATTAAACTGTGACATCGCCAACATAGCTAAATTACAACACTATGTTGAAGTGATGGACATGGTCTATATGGCGATTAAAGTTGAGAAACAACCAAGCGAAAAGGAGTTAGTTGATCTTATGCCAATCCTTCTACTAACAAATAGAGCCAATAAGTGAACAAACCCCCTGTTTAAACAATGAAGTCGGTTGTAGCAACTAAATCCAATCAACCCATTGGTGATTCAAGTCGAAACAAAAATGAGCAAGTGCCAAATTGTACGAGAGACATAAAATGTTTCAAGTGTCAAGGTTGAGGGCACATAGCAAGCCAATGTCCTAATTGATGTATTATGGTGGTAAGGGCCAACGGTGAAATTAAGTCTGAGGAGGAGAATAAAAATGAGTCTAAAGTACCATCCGATGATGATGAAGAAGAAGTAGAATTATCGGTTGAAGGAGAAATCCTTGTGGTGAAGCGAAGCCCTAGCGTCCAAAGTGTTGAAACTGATCAACAAAGGGAGAACATTTTCCACACTCGATGCCATATCCAAGGCAAGGTATGTAGTTTAATTATTAATGGTGGAAGTTGTACTAATCTAGCTAGCAACATGCTAGTGGCAAAGCTCGGTTTGGCCATAACCAAACACCCAACTCTATATAAATTGCAATGGTTGAATAATGGAGGAGAGCTTAAAGTAACAAAGCAAGCTATGGAAGCATTTTCCATCGGGAAGTACCAAGACGAAGTGGTGTGCGATATAGTTCCCATGCATGCAGGACATCTCTTTTTAGGGCATCCATGGTAGTTTGATAGACGCATGATCTATGACGGTTACACAAATCGGTACACATTAAAGCATTGAGGAAAAAATGTTGCTTTAGCCCCGTTGACTCCAAAACAAGGGTATCACGATCAATTGAAATTGAAAGAAATAGTACAAGAAAAAAAGATTGAAAAAGAGAAAGACAAGAAAAATGAAAAAAAGAAAGTGAGAGAGAAAAGGTAAAAACATGAGAGGAAGAAGAAAGTCAAAAAGAAAATGAGAGTGGAAAAATGAGCGTATTTGCGAGGGAAAAAGAAATTCGAAAGTCCTTGTTGATGCACCAATCCGTGTTTGTACTTATGTACAAAGAGAGCTTTTCTGATGCTAATGAACTCGATAACTCTTTGCCTTTTTTTTTTTTGTTTCATTGCTTCAGGAATTTGAAGACGTTTTCCTAGAAGAAGTTCCTAGTGGGTTGCCTCTTAATCGAGGTATTGAACACCAAATTGATTTCATTCCTGGGGATATAATTCCAAATCGACTAGCCTACCGAAGCAATCCTAAAAAAACTAAAGAGTTACAATGACAAGTTGCTGATTTAGTGGAGAAAGGATACATACGGGAGAGTTTAAGTCCATGCTCGGTGCCTGTTCTGTTGGTACCTAAAAAGGATGGTTCATGGAAAATGTACGGAGATTGTCGAGCTATCAACAAAATTACCGTCAAATACTGTCATCCAATCCCTAAACTTGATGATATGTTGGATGAGCTTAGTGGTGCAAAATTGTTCTCTAAGATCGATTTAAAAAGCGGCTATCATCAAATTTGCATGCGGGTGGGGGACGAGTGAAAGACCGTGTTCAAAACCAAATACGGTTTGCATGAGTGGCTAGTGATCCATTTGGCCTCACCAATGCCCCAAGTACTTTCATGAGGTTGATGAACCACGTTTTGAGGTCTTTCATTGGTCGTTTTTGTGTAGTTTATTTTGATGATATTTTAGTTTATAGTAAATCTTTATCTGATCATCTTGAATATCTACGTTCTGTTTTGGAAGTTTTATGCAAGGAAGTTTTATATGTAAACCTTAAGAAATGTAACTTTTGTACTAACAAAGTTGTTTTTCTAGGTTTTATTGTAAGTGAAAGTAGTCTCGAGGTGGACCAAGACAAGATCAAGGCAATACAAGAATGACCACTGTAACGCCCTAATTTTTAAGATTTTTCAGATTTCTGAGAATTCTAGTGAATTTTAGGATTTCTGTGTTGTGACTACTTAAGGTAAGTCTAAGTATGTTAGTGGGCCTTTAGAAGGCCCAAGTCTAAGTTAAAAACCGATAGATTTAGCTAATTTTAATTCTAAAGGAAAAAGGGATTCTAGTATATTGGGCTTTTAAGGTTTCATGGGTAAAATAGGACACAGGAAGACCTGTGGTAAAGTGGCAAGGATGATGCCACTAAGGTGCTAAAAAGTGGCATGTGGATGTGTAGTTGGAACTAAGGTTCAAGTCACAAGGAGAGCATATTAAAGGAATTATTTTTATGAGTAGGAATGGTAAGTGTTGGAACTCAAGTGAAAGTCTGTCAAGAGGAGTTTGAGTTGTTCAGGGGATTGAGTAGAGGAGGGATAAGGGGAGAAAATCAAGGAATTTGAGTAGGAAGCAGGAGTTGGCCGTATAGGGGACTCTGCAAGTGCAAATTCGGCTAGGTCTCTCAATGTTGGGAATTTCAGAATTTGGTCTAGTGGCTGCCGAATTCTTTTTGCATTTCGAGTCTAGGTAGGTCATTTGGCTATTCTGTCGAAATTAGGTTTTCTCTTCTCTTCCTTTTCATTCCTGCTAAAAGTCAAAATCTACACCCTACACCTGTGCCAATTACACCACCTCAAAACTGAATTCTCTTCTCACCTCTTCTTGTATTCATCTTTTCTTTTTCCATAATCGAACCTATACCCTTCTCTTTTGTCTCTTCTATTTCTTCGCATAGTCCTTAACTATTCTTCATTGCTCCACAGTAGGCTGAAGGTTGCTATAGCCGAATCATATTCTCTTCTTCCTCAAAAAGCCAAAACTCTCATACCTGTGTTATAGGTAGCCAATTCTTTGGCTACCGGAATCCACTTCTTCTCGTAAATACGGTGGATCAAAGTTGGGATTGTTGATAGGCGCACTCCTGTAGGCTGAACAACGATAGGTAAGTTGCCGAGTAGCTTACGTTAATCATTCATGTTTTAGGGAAAAGTCGAAACCCTTAAGGGGTGGCTAACGTTTGGACTAAGGGTGTGTATGCCTCTTTCTTTTGATTGTGCAAGCTTTAGCGTGGACAAGAGGACAAGAGGGCGTACGACAAAAGGGCTTGAAGACTATTTCAGTTGGATCTTTGGATCTAATACATAGATCGGCAAAAAGGTAAGAACATTAGGGTCTAAGGCAAGATTGGCCGAATATGGTAGGGTGGATATGTGCATAGCTTATTTTTTATACTTAGACTAACATGTTAGTGATCCAATTGTAGGCAGTTTATGTGTGGATCTCGCCAATGTACCGTTATAAATCAGGTGTGTAACTGACACCCTTTCACAGACTAGATCGGCAAAAGCTGAAAAGCTGAAATGCCGAAAAGCCAGTATTTTGGGAACTTGCTAGTGTGCGAATGCTCGTGAGATAGATTGATTAACGTATTTGGTATACTAAAGGGATAAGACTATAGAATGCATGATTTCGTGTGTTTCCGTATTCCTGGGCTTAATGGGCCAAAATAGGGTTAATGGGCCAACGGGCCTAATTCGGTAAGAACACTCGGTAAGTGTTTCTGTTAGTACGTAAATGGTTATGATATGCATGGAAACCTTAAGAATATTTAAATTACTAAAATACCCCTATGTATGGAAAATCACCTTTATACCCCTAGATGCAAAATGACCATTATACCCCTAGGGTTAATTTTGACTGAAATGCGTGATGTTCTGATTTTGAGTTATGTATGCCATGATTGTATATTTGTTGCATGGGGACATAGGTTATATTATGGAGGAAGCGTCTTGGTGGCTATGCCACAATTATCTGATCTAGTGGCTCTGCCACAAATATCTGTTCTGGTGGCTCTGCCACAAATATCTGTATCTGGTGACTCTGTCACAAATATCTGCTCTGGCAGCCATGCTGCAAGTTCTGTGGTGTGTAGCGGTTGGGTGGGTCGAGTAGTCTCCCCACATGATGTAAGGTTGGATGGGGGTATATATGATTGGATATGGGTTGGGTTTATGCATTTTCATGTGATATCTGTTCTGTACTGTTATGGGCCTAAGGGCTTCTTTCTGATATCTGTTCTGGGCTAAGGCCAACTTAATCTGTTTTTGTGGTTTGAGCTGATATAGGATATGGTTAGGTTAATTTACACACTAAGTTTCCCCAAACTCACCCCTTATTTTCATCCACGCAGGTATAGTGGGCTTGGAGCTGTGAGGGATTCGGAATGGCCACATGTTCTGCAAATCTCAGTTTTCTTCTGGTGAATTAGATAAATTTTCTTTTTTTTTTAATGCTTTGGGTTTTAAGTTGTAATAAGGCCTCTCTAATTATTTTTATGGTTTTGATAGGATTTGCTAGAGTAGATATGTTATTATTTTTAACTATTGAAATTGAGTAACTTTAGGGCGGATTTTTTAAAACAATAATTGATTTCACAATAACACGACAACAAAGCAATACCTCCGCAACGAAAATGTTTTCCAAAATTAATCACTTTTCTTAAAATGGACACAATCAGATTGGTTTTCTAAGAATACACTTGAAGTTAAGGTGTGGCAATGGCGGTGTGCATGTCTAGGATTGGATCCGAAGGGAGCTTGGTACTTAAGCAGTCCGATGGACTCACCTCTTCTTTTCTGGTTTCCTACCTGGTGCACAGCTTCCATTTACTTTAACCTTTAAAGAAACCTTGCTTTAAACACTAAGTGAGTTTTTCTAGATTGAAAACATAAAAGGTTTGAATGCTTCGATGTGGCACGTCGGATCCAACCATAACATCTAGGCTGGGTTTGGAGTGTTACATTTAGTGGTATCAGAGCCAAGTTGCAACAACTCAGCTGTGGAATGGGTTTACAAAAACAAATATTTTCGAAAACAAAAATTTTATAAAGATTGCAAAAACTCAGTTTTCAAAATCTGGATCTTTAGAAGGTGGCATTCCGAATCTCCGGCCCAAGCCTGTAAGTATTATTCTGAACTATTCTGAATATTTTTTGAATTATCTGTTTATACTATACTAGGATACTCTAGTTAGGGTGAGACTGAAAACTATAGAAAATTTGATAATAGATTGAGACTGTAGCTAGATTGCGATTCTGCGAAAACAAACTTTGAATTACTATCTATTCATAAAACATCTGAACTAACACTGAAATATTTTATTGATGCATAAAATTCGTAATCAGATAATAAGATATGAGCACAAGAGCAGCTCGTCGAAGAGGCCATGGACGTGGCCGCGGTAGTGCTAAAGCAGGAACTGCATCTTCTGGACATATGCCGATGGCGGAGGCACCGGTACCACCGACAACAGAAGTGGAGTCTCATGGTCATGGTGCCAGGGATGACGCTTTGTTGTAGGCAATGCTCCGTGTTCTGGAAAGGGTTGTCGGGGCAAGTACTGGTAATGGAATTCGAGGATCTATTTCTAAGCGACTTCGGGCTAACAGAGCGGAGATCCTTAGGGGCGTATCTGGTGTAGCCCTGAATGTGGCAGAATATTGGTTGGAGGCCACGGAACGGATTATGGACGACTTGGACTACTCTGTGGAGCAGAAGTTGAAGGGAGCCGTATCGTTGCTGCGAGATGAGGCGTATTAGTGGTGGCTCACTGTGAGAGATGGGACCCCAGTTGATAGGGTAACTTGGGAGCTGTTTAAGACGGCCTTTAAAGGGAAATATGTTGGGGCGAGTTATGTGGATGCCCTCAGGAAGGAATTCTTGAATCTGGTTTAATGAGGTAAGACGGTTGCGGAATACGAGGCTGAGTTTCTGAGGCTGAGCCGGTATGCCGTGGGAATAGTTGCTACGAAATATGAGCGTAGTGTGCGCTTCGAGGATAGTCTTAGAGATGACCATAGGGTGTTGATTACTCCGCAGAGGGAGCGTGACTTTGCGGTCTTGGTAGAAAAAGCTAAGATAGCTAAGGAAGTAAAGCGTACTGAAAAACAAAATCGAAAGAAGGATTAGAACCGTTTTTCGAGGGATTCAGGACCTTCGGGTGGTGCAAATAAAAATGTCAAGAGAGCAAGAGTGGAGGAGCCAGTTCGGGCAGTTCCGATGAACGTGGTTAGACCACCAATCTATGGAGACTGTGGTAAGGTGCATTTGGGCGAGTGTAGGAAACATTCCAATGCTTGTTTCCGATACGGGTTTATAAAGCATAGAGTCAAAGACTGTCCTCAGAGAACAGATCAGGTTCAAGTTGCTGAACAGAGGGTTGCTCAACCAGTGAGAGGTGGACCACAACCACCGAGAGGACATGGACAAGGTAGGGGCGAAAATGGAAATGGTCGAGGTCGAGGGGCACCTGGCAGGGGTGTCGGAAATGCTGAGGCTCGACAGCCAGCATTGGTGTATGCAGCTCGTCGCCTAGAGGAGGGCGATGCACCTGACGTCATAATTGGTACATTCTTGGTTTCTAGCATGCCGTATACTGCTTTGGTGGATATTGGGTTTTAAGTTGTAATAAGGCCTCTCTAATTATTTTTATGGTTTTGATAGGATTTTCTAGAGTAGATATGTTATTATTTTTAACTGTTGAAATTGAGTAACTTTAGGGCGCATTTTTTTAAAACAGTAATTGATTTCAAAATAACACGACAACAAAGCAATACCTCCACAATGAAAACATTTTCCAAAATTAATCACTTTTCTTAAAATGGGTTTTCTAAGAATACACTTGAAGTTAAGGTGTGGCAATGGCGGTGTGCATGTCTAGGATTGGATCCGAAAGGAGCTTGGTATTTAAGCAGTCCGATGGACTCACCTCCTCTTTTCCGGTTTCCTACCTAGTGCACAGCTTCCATTCACTTTAACCTTTAAAGAAACCTTGCTTTAAACACTAAGTAAGTTTTTCTAGCTTAAAAAAATAAAAGATTTTGAATGCTTCGATGTGGCACGTCGGATCCGGCCATAACGTCTATGCCGGGTTTGCAGTGTTACAGCCACGACTGACCAACATCAGCCAAGTCAGAAGCTTTCATGGCCTTGCAAGTTTATGTAGGAGATTTGTACCGAACTTTAGCACACTTGCTACCCCATTGACTAGAATTATAAAAAAGAATTCCCCTTTTCTTTGGTCTGATGAATAGGAATCTTCTTTTGTTAGAATCAAAAAGTGTTTAACTAATGCTCTACTTTTATGTTTTTTAGATTTTAACAAAATTTTTGAGGTGGAATGTGATTTGTCTGGTATAGGAATAGGTGCGATTTTAACACAAGATGGGCGACCGGTGGCTTATTTTAGCAAGAGACTAAACAAAGCTATGCTCAACTATCTTACCTATGACAAGGAAATGTACGCGTTGATACATGCATTAGAAACATGGCAACATTATCTTTGGCTTAAAGAGTTCGTTACACATATGGATCATGAGGCTTTGAAGCATTTGAGAGGACAAACCAAGTTAAACAAACGTCACGCAAAATGGGTTGAGTTCCTAGAATCCTTCCCATATGTCATTAAATACAAGCAAGGTAAAGAAAATATCATTGCAGATGCTTTATCGCAAAGGTATGCTCTTTTAAATTGTTTGGATGTTAAATTACTTGATTTTGCTTCTATAAAGGAATTGTATGCTGATGATTCTGACTTTGGAGAAATTTATAAATTGTGTGTACAAGGTGCATATGATAGGTACTATCGGTAAAATGGATTCCTATTTCGAAAAAATAAGTTGTGCATACCCCAAGGATCAACTAGAAACGTGCTAGTTCAGGAAGCACATAGTAGGGGTTTAATGGGACATTTTAGCATTGCCAAAACTCCGGCTGTTCTTCAAGAACATTTCTATTGGCTAAAGATGAAACAAGATGTGGCTAAAGTATGCAATTGTTGTATTGCTTGCAAGAAGGCGAAATCAAGGATTCAGCCACCTGGACTTTATAAACCATTATCGATTCCGGAAGCACCATGGATGTATATTTCAATGGATTTTCTTTTAGGCCTTTCTAGAACAAAGAATGGAAAAGATTATGATTTTGTTGTAATTGATAGGTTTTCAAAAATGGCATATTTTATTGCATGTAACAAAGTTGACGATGCTCTAAATGTTGATAATTTGTTTTTAGGGAGATCGTGCACTTACATGGTGTTCCAAGGACAATCATTTCGGATCGAGACACTAAGTTTTTAAGTCATTTTTGGAGGACCTTATAGGGAAAACTTGGAACTAAGCTATTATTTTCAACAACAAGCCATCCCCAAACTGATAGCCAAACGGAGGTCATTAATCGTGTTTTGCAACACTACTGTGTGCAACTATACGAAAGAATTTGAAGACTTGGGAGGAGTGTAACAGCCCGATTTTGACCCTATTCAGAATGGTGGCTTTGAGACCACAAATTCAAGTTAGAAAAATATTTTTAAAAATATTTTTGGTGTTTATAATGTCTGAATTTGTGTATGCTAAATTTTCGTTTTAAAATTTTATCATTTGGATGCCCGATTTAAAAAAAGGGCTTAATCGCATAAAATGAAAATTTGATGGTTTAATAGAAAATGGCTGAATTGAATATGTCTTTTTAATATGGGGTATTTATGTGGAAAATATACCATGGCTTTTAATAATGGACGGCAATAACCTTGTTTTTTTAATGATTTCAAATTATTATATAAAGGTTATTTAGGTGATTTAATAAAAAAATAATTTATAATATAATAAAACATTAAAAAAAAACCATGCATGTGTTCATCAATTTTTGACCAAAACTAGTAAAAGAAAAGAAAAAGAGAAAGCAAATGATATTCGGCCATTGTTGATTCAAATTCAAGGTTAGCTTGGTTTCAGTTTTTGATAATTTTTACGTTTTTGAGATCGTTGCTTCGAATACTATCCGACCCATGCTAGAATTTTTAATTTTGATGAATATTTTGAGTTATGCCATTGATGAATATTTGTGTTTTATGATGTTTGATGATGAATTATGAAATATATATTTTGGATTAATATGCTTTGTATTGGAATTTTTGATGAATTCGAGTAATTAGGGCTAAATTACAAAAATTATAAACTGAGGGACTAAAATGTGAAATAAATGAAATGTATGGATTTTTATGAGCATAAGGAAGATTCGGCCAAGGCATAGTGTGGTCAAATTTTGTATATTTTGTGTTTTGTGCAATTTGAACTAAATTGTAAAAAGTGTAAAATGTTAGGGGCAAAATGGTAATTTACCAATATATGTGTTTTTGGACTAAATTGAATGAAATTATATTGAATTATTTTATTTTGAATATATTTAGATCAAGAACCAAAGAAATCAGACTTGGATCGGAGGAAAACAAAAATAGTTGAATAGTCGTTTTATACCGTTCGCAGGTATCCGAGGTAAGTCTATAAGCAAATAAACTTCGTTAATTTTGAATGTAAATTAACTTGATATGCTGATTTGATATTATGGATTTATAATTGAGATTGTTGAATGTGATTATGCATAGAAATAATGTGTTCAAGTTCGATTCAATCGAGTTACGACGTCCGAAAAGCCCCATACGAAACTTAGGAATAGCTAGGATACATATGTCAAGACATAGGATATGCGATATGTGATTGTGTGTAAGACCATGTCTGGGACATCGACATCTATATGTGATTCGTGTAAGACCCTGTCTGGGACAGTGGCATCGATATGTGATTACAGTAAGACCACGTCTGGGACATTGGCATTGTACGATATGTGTAATTATCTGAGTATCCTATTCGATTTCGAATGGTTCAACGGGCAATGATAAATTATGAACGAATGTGTTTAACGAGCTAAAACGATCAGGTATGTGATGTTTGGTTACCTATTTGACAATAAGGTAAGTTAGTTAATTTATATGTAATAAAAATAATTCAAAATGCTATTATAAGTATATGTGTGAATATGAAATACATATTCGGCCTTATGATAGGTATAAGTGTGTGATTTAAAAGCTTGATCTATGAGTATGTTTAGATGAATACATGTGAATAATCGGATATATATGCCAACATGACTATGAAATTGGAGAATGTATTAGTAATGTATATACATGTTTATGTTCTGCTATGTTAAGTTGTTTATGAAAGTATATGTTATATATAAAATTTTAAGCTTGAAATTATAAGGGATTATAATTGCATAAATTGGTTTGATTAATTGAGTTGATTATGTTATTAAATATTTTATTTGCTTATGACTTACTAAGCTTTGATAGCTTATTGTGTGTATGTTTATTTTCTATTTTATAGATTTTGGAAGCTAGTTACGGGCTCAGGGATCGTCAGCGAAGTCTATCACACTATCGACTAATTTCGGTATTTTTAAAAGTTTTAATTCCAGCCTATGGCATGTATAGGCTAATTAATGTGTTTGATTTTTGAGATATGTATTTACTAAGCCATGCGAAAATGGCTACGTTAATGGTTGTGTATATGTTTAATTAAATTATGGTCTATGTTTATGTTTGGTAGTGTGTTTATAAAATGAAATTGGTGATGGATGAATTTATTTTTTGGTAAGTTTAATTTTAGATTTGATTTGTAAGGTGTTATGATATAAGTTGGTATATTTATTAAGCATGTTTTGGAGATGGATTTTGATTTCATAAAATCGGTTGATGAAGGTAACTTATGGTAGAGTATTGATTTATTATTATAGTCGAACATGTATTGAATAGATTGGTTTTTGGGTGTGACATTTCAGTACATTGTAATTAGGTGTAATAAACATGTATTGTTTCAGCACTTGTAATTTATATTAAGATGGTTTAGCTAATTTTTATATGATTATAAAATGAGTTTGAGATTCGGTGGTATGATTAAATGATAAGTCAAGTATAATGCATGTTTATATTTGACTAGAAATAGGTAGGATCAATAAGCATATGTTTATGTCGTTAATGACTTTGATTTGGTTATTTTATTAAGGTTAAGGTAATATATATATACATTTTTTCATATGAATTAGTAAAAAAATTGGTACCATCAATGTAGATAAGTTGAGTTGGCTGAATAGGAAAGGAAGGAATTTAGAAAATGTGTGCTTATAATATGTCTAACAGTTAGTTATTTTTCTTTAAAAAAATAAAAAATTCAGCTTTTGTAATTGAATTCGTTGGGTCATTTGTATAATAAGACATGAAATATGGAATCTTTTGGATCATATACGAAATGGGCCATTTGATTTAGCTTTGAAGTTTATGCATATTCGGATATGATATATATATGAATGATGCGTTTATAAAATGCAAATTATAGTATGTTTATATATGCTTCCTTGTGTGATTGCATATTTGTTTAGTAATGGAATAAAGTTAGAATGGAAATGGTAATAGGCATGTGTATATTCGGCTAATGAGATGAGAATTGAACAAATGAATAGTAACTTTTGCTAATTATTATTAAAATGCTTATATATGAATTTGCTAAATAGATATGAGCTTTGTGCATCTATGTTAAGGTGGATTATGGGAGTACATTATTGTTCAAGATGTATTCAGCCTATTATATGTATTTATTTAAATGTGTTTATATTTAAAAGCATATTATACCTAACTTGGGTTATGAATTGTATTTTGTATCGTGATTTATAAGGTATGTTTAATGTTTAATCAGTCATATGATTAATGTAATATGAATATGACATGTATAAATTTGTGAATGTTTGAGAACTATGCCTTGTTCAGTAATACCTCGTAACCCTAATCCGGCGACGATTATGGGCAGAGGTGTTACAAGGAGTGTCTACTGCACATTGAATTTGCGTACAATCGATTGGTACACTCGGCTAATGATGTGATCTCGATCCCATTATGTTTCGACACAACTCGAAAATATCGAGATTGGCCTAAACGCGAGGGGCCCAAGTGCAAAATGAAATCTAATTTCAGTTGCAATTGACGTTACTTGCAATTTATTGCAAGTTCAACTTAATTTTTAATAAACTCATCTTACTTTAATAAATGAGTTGCTGGACTTTATTCAACTCATCTTAGTTTAGTTAATTAAGTGTTTTTTTTAACTTCATTTAATAAGTGTTGCTCTTAATTAATCTAGTTCCTAGGATTATTTATTGATGCATGAGTTAAGTTTATTTAATGATGCTTCTTTAATTAACTAGTTGCTGGAATAATTGATGCATAGTTCATTTACCTAAGTTAAGTATTAATGTGTGTTACATTTAATAAGCGTTTACATGTGTTTAATAAGCTCATTTTAATGTGTTTATTGCAGGAGTCTTTTCAAGTCATAACTGTTACAATTAAAGGCTGTTACAAATTAAATAAAGTGGCTTATCAAGTCAATTTCGGTTACAAAGCAAGGGGGCTATTATAAGAAGGGTTATAAATCATTTAAAGGAGGTTTAAAGAGCATTATATCATCCAAATTAATTTTGGCAACAACCTTTTCCACTACCAGCCATTTTTGCCACTTCAAAGGTCATTTCAAGCATTCAAACACCAATTAAGGAGCTGGTTAAGAGTTGGTGTCCATTCGGCTGACCAAGGGCTAACTCAAGAGTCATTTTTCAAGCAATTAAAGTCATTCATTCAGTTGAATTTAAGTGAATTCAAGGATGAAGTTATTTGGCTCAAGAATGTGAAAGGACTTGAGTTTAATTTCAGCTTTTAATTGGCACATTAAATTGATTGTTTGTAACCATTCAGCTAGCCTATTCTTACATTATAAATAGATGAAATCAGCCTTTGTAAAGAGACTTTTGCTGAATATATATGAGATATTTGAATTGTGAGTTATCCAATTCTCTTTTTTCTTACGGAATTGATTTGACTTATCAAGCTTAGCTTATGGTGTCTATCCTTTCCTTGTTATTAAACTTATCACTTTCTAAGTATGGCGTTCATTTATACCGAGGTTCCTATCATCCTTGATAGTGGGTTGAGGTTCATCATATACCAAGGTTCCTATCATCCTCGATAGTGGGTCGAGTTTCATCATATACCAAGGTTCCTATCATTGTTGGTAGTGGGTCGACGTCTTTTCTTTGTTGTTTGTTTTAAAACCTTTTTTTCCCTTCTTTCTTCAAGCCTTTTATTTGTTTAAACCTTGTTTTTTTTGAAACGTTCAACTCTTACTCAAATTCATGATTGGGCAACATTACGACTCAAATCATCCCGAGGTGAGTTCGATTAGCTACTAAGTGATATGCATTCGCCTTGGTTAATAATTGAGTCGTAAAGTTTGCCCGATCGTTAAATTGAGTAAACTTAAAACGGTTTTCAAAAAGGCTTGAAATTGAAGAAGAAAGGTTCAAATGGAAGTGGGCCAAAGTTGGCTAGCAAAAATAGGAATATGGTTCGACTAAGGTTTCAAGAATGAACTAACACAATAATCATGTGTTAACCCAAAACTTATAAGAACACTTAGGAAAAAGTAATGGCAATGGAAGGGTAGGTGGATAGGTTAATGACCGAGACCCTCTATCTATGTGAGATAGGAACCTTCGGTATAACAAACGCCACACTTTGGGACAAAGTGATAAGTTCGGAAACAAAGATAGATTGATGCCACGAGGGTTGCTTGATAAGTCAGGTCAGTCTTAGGAGAACGATGAGAGTTGAACACACTCACAATATAACTCAAAGTTAATAATATGTTCATCATCTTTTACAAGTAAAAAACATCTCATATTTATAGCCTAAACAATGGGCAGTCGAATGGCTATATGGGTTGTTGAATGGACGGCTAAATTAAGTTAGAAAGGGGCCCAAAGTTTCCTTGTAGCTTCTTGGACGTCCCTAGAATCTTCCTAGCTTGGGAAACATCAATGGACACCTTCTAGATGACGATTGTTTAGTTGAACATTGATGAAGTTGTTTGGGAAGCTAAATAGTGTTGTCCATGTTCGGCCAAGGTGATTAAAATTAGCTTGAATGCTCCTTAAATGTACTGCTTGGGAGAGTTGGCCGGCCATCCTTGAGGAGAGAAAACAACACCATCTTTGGCCTTTGGTGTCCATGAAGGGGTGCATTTGTTGGCTGCCAAATCCATGTCGTCCCATGCATGTTCCTAGACACATTAAATGGTAGCAAATTAATTGAATTAAGACACCATTAATTCGGCTAAGACAAATTAATTAGTAGCAGCTAATAAATTTGTCCTAAACTAGACACATTAAAATTATGTCCTAAACTAGACACATTAAAACATATACTAATATAAGACATATTTAATACATTAAATTAAAATGTCCAAATTTAAGACACATTAAATTAATTAATTATTTTGAGCTGAAATTTAACTAATTAACTAACACAACTAATTAAGTTTATTCCAGCAACATAAATGCATTAAGTAAATAAATTGAAACCAGCTCAATGAGCTAGCTTTGTGTCGAATTGAGCTCTTTTGAGCTGAAACGAACTAAGTCAGCTTGTAAAACTTTGCAAAATGAGCTTGTTGAGTTGGTCACTTGGTGATCAAACACTCATTCTTTCCAACCTCGATCTATGTAGCTTGAAATAGTCTCTTGGAACCTCTTTGCTCGGGCTCGGGTGATTGGTCCCAACGGCAGCTCCAAGGATTTGGCAACTAGCTCCTTGGCCAAGCTCGCATCACTGAGTATTCACCATTTGAGGTAGTGTATGGATTTAATCCCTTAACTCCATTGGATTTGTTACCTTTGCCTTCTAACAAATTGGTGCATGTAGATGGAAAGAAAAAGGCAGATTTTGTAAAATAATTGATCAGCGAATTAGGGATAATATCAAACAAAGAATGGAGCAATATGCTCGTCAAGTTAACAAGGGTCGTAATTGAGTGATATTTGAACCTATTGTGTAACGCCCCATACACGCATTCCACACCGAAACAATGTACGAGGTATTACCAGAACATAACACGTACCGTTAAATAAAACCAAAACAAAAATATGGCATCCAATTGGATCATGAAACATTATAACATATGCCTTTAACAATATTAGCCAACTTCAATGGCTTTGTACAAAATACTCGATCACATACTGTAGCCAATATTTTTAGCCTAGGCAATTATGACACGTAACAAAATAGCTAAGCCTACTATACATGCCATAATTCAAAATGTTTAGTTCAAATACCCAAAAATATTAATAGTGTAGGCAGATCTTCAACGATCCTTGACTCCTGTGCAAGCTGGACGACACTATAAGACAAAAGAGAGAAAAGAAAGTAAGCTCATAGCTTAGTAAGCAAGTATATAAATAATGAATAAAGAATTTAATATGATTACATAATAACTCAAGTGTATCTACTTTTAATTTCACTATTTACTCCACTTTGGTTAAGCTGTCTCTCCTACATCATGTTCACTAAATAAATCATAACTTGAGTTACGAAACTTGAAATCCAATTCCATAAATTTTTCTTGAAACTAGACTCATATATCTACTTACTAATTTTTTTCTAGAATTTTTGGTCAAGACAATTAGTACAGTTTATTAGTTAAAGTCTCCCCTATTTCAGGGTTCAGCCACTCTGACCCCTGTATATTTTGATTCATATATCTCTCTATTCAGAGTTTCAATGACTATTCCGTTTGTTTCTTATAAAAGTAGACTAAATAAGGATTTCATACATGTAAGATAAAACTCCTAATTGTTTCTTTACAATTTATGGTAAATTTTTAAAGTCTGAACAGGGGATCATGCAGTCATTCTGAACAGATCTCACGAAACTATAAATTTCTCAAAATATAAGATTCCTTTACTTGCTCTGTTTCTTTTACATGAAAATATACTCCTTAAGCTTTAAATTCATATCTCATTCAGCCTCTAATTAAATTTCCATTATTTTTGGTGATTTTTCAAATTCATGACACTGCATCTGTCTAAAACAGTATTATTGCTAATTCACTCTTTCACACTTTCTTTATATTAATCTCATTTTAACATGCATATCACAATTCATTTTCACCACATTTCATACATCACAAGTATAGGTCCATGATTACAATGTCACCATAAAGCCATCCCGTTGAACAATTCGAATCAATTCCCGATACTTGATGGTTTCAGCACACAGCTCCACCATCATATTTCATATAATTCGGCTCTCTTGTACACATGGTGAACACTTAGTACCACCCATGTGACCTAGCCAATTTATCTCGTAGCTCTCTTGTCTACATGGTGTCCTTCAGTTGGAATCATACATGCGACCTAGCTACATTTATCTCTCCCGTAGCTCTCTTGTCTACATGGGATACTTCCCGTATCACACATGTGACCTAGCTACTACATAGTGTCGCGTAGCTTTCTTGTACACATGATGTGCACTCGGCATCATACATGTGACCCAGCTACACTCTATCTATATTATTCAATCTTTCCGAATGTTCAACCGGGATTTCTCTCTCTATTACTTATTTCCATTCTTCCAATAGTCAATTTATGCTTCAAAATCGGCTAAAATATATATATAATAGGCTGAAATATAAAAATATAAATGAAGTTAATGTATTATTTACATACAAACTTACCTCGGTGCAAAATATGAAAGTTTTACAATTTAGTCCAAAACCTTTTCCTTCCCCCGTTCGAGATCGATTCCACGCCTTTCTTGATCTATAACAACACATTTAGCTCATTTAACACTCATACTATTTATTTCAATCCAAAAATCACATTATGGAAAATTACATTTTTGCCCCCTAACTTTTACAAAATTATGATTTTTCCCCTAGGCTCAAAAATTTAATTTCAGCCCTCATTCTTATGTTTAATGAGATGCTGATCATTTTTATCTTCTATGGCAACATCAAATTCTCACTCTAACACATAGTTATGAACAATAGGTATTTTTACCAATTATGCCGTTTTGCTCGTTTTCGCTAAAAATCACTTAGAAAAGATCGTTCTCCTAACTTCAAACATTCATATTCTACCATCAAACATCAAAATACATGCATATCATTCATGGGTAAATTTTTAAACATAAGCCCTAACTCGAAATAATGGTAGAAATAGGTAGACCGAGTTAAGAGGATTTCAAAAATGTAAAGAACATTAAAAACCGGGCTTGAATGCACTTACTATTGAGCTTGAAAGCTTGGGAAAAACCCTAGCTATGGAGAACATGCAAATTTCGGCCAAGCTTAATGAAGATGAACACATTTTTGTGTTATTTTCCCCATTTTATTTCATTTTATATACAAATGACCAAAATGCCCTTACTACTAAACTTTCTAAAAATTCCATCCATGTCCTAATTTTTGTCCATATAAAAGGTAATGGTCTAATTTCCATTTAAGGACCTCTACTTAAAACCCCCATTTCAATCTAGTACTTTATGAATTAGACACACACATTTTTCACCTATTTCAATTTAGTCCTAAACATCAAATTAAACATCCAATCGAAAAAATTTCGCAACGAAATTTTCACACAATTATGAAATCATAATATAAACACTAAAATTTAATCATAATAATAATTTTTTTTAAATCTCAGATTTGTGGTTTCAAAACCACTGTTCCGTTTTGGCCCTAAATCGGGCTGTTACACGGTGATTGGGTTTGAATTCACATGCACAAGGAGAGATTCCTTATTCAACGACGATCCAAACTTTTGCCACGAGCAGATGGAACTTTTCAAGTCTTGGAAAGGATTAATGATAACGCCTATAAGTTATACTTACCTGGTGAGTATAGAGTTAGTGCTACTTTTAATGTTGCTGATTTATCCATTTTTGATGTAGGTGACGATTTGGGGACAAATTGCCTCGAAGAGGGGGGAATGATACGACCTTAGCTCAGGGGGTCACTACCGAATCCATTGAGCTGCCACAAGGACCTATAACTCAGTCACGAGCTAAGAAATTTCAAGTTGCATTAGCAAGCTATTTGGATCAAGCTTGGGAAGAGTAAGAAGCCGAATCCAATAATAGTGCTTGGACTAGCCCAATACGCATCACTTGCAATTTATTGCAAGTTGAATTTGATTTTTTTAATAAACTCATATTAGATTAATAAATGAGTGATACGATCTGCCTCGGGGTGAGTCGAGTCGTATGCAATTTTTTTTTCACTTACTTGATGAGTCACGAACTATCCCGAGAGTAATTTTGAACGCTCGTACCCCTCATTTTTGTAGCTCTGATACCAAATGATACGATCCGACTCGGGGTGAGTTGAGTTGTATGCGAGTTTGCCCAATCGTCTACGAAGAAGTATCGTTTGGTTTGTTCAAAGGATGTTTTAAGTGAATAATAGCGGAAGCTATGTAAGAAGGGTTCAAAGATGGGTTTATGGATATGAAGTTTATGTAGGTTCGGTTATAGAAAAATAATAAAAGATGGAGATAAATATAGTAATTGGATAACAAACAACAGATGTAAAGTGAATTGATGGTTCGATTATGATGAAATGAAAGGATGGAATGGAAATGATCTTAAAAAAAAACACGAACCAATATTAGAAAATATTGACCCAAATGCTTATAAGTTTTCAAGGTGGTCGGATGGAGAATAGGAGAACCTCGACCTGCTACTTTGCAAAGTAGGAACCTTGGTATAAGGGTGAACGCCACACTATTTGATAGTGAGGATAAAGAAGAAGGCAGGTTGATGCCATTAGTGACCTAGATAGGCCAACGAGTTCTTCAACGAAATATGAAAGAAAGAAATCTCACAAATTTCATATAAGTTCAATAGTGTTTTAAACTAAGCAAAAAGATCTCCTCACAAAGGCTGATTTCACCTATTTATAATGCTAAAATAGGCTAGCTGAATGGTCACAAACATTCAACTTAATGTGCCAATTAAAAGCTGAAATTTAACTCAAGTCTTTTCACATTCTTGAGCCAAATAACTCCATCCTTGAATTCACTTTAATTCAGCTGAATGAAAGACTTTAAGTACTTGAAAAATGACTCTTGAGTTAGCCCTAGTTCAGTCGAATGGACACTATCTTCTTAATCAGCTTCTTAGTGATGTTTGAATGCTTGAAATAACATTTGAAAATGCAAAAACGGTTGGTAGTGGAAAGGTTGCTACCAAAATTAATTTGGATGATAAAATGCTCTTTAAACCTCCTTTTAATGATGTATAAACCTTCTTTATAATAGCCCTCTTGCTTTGTAACCAAAATCTCTTGAAAATTCACCTTATTGAATGCATAACAGCCTTTAAATATAATGGATGTGAGCTGAAAAGTCACCTGCAATTAACACATGTAGCTGACACATTTATTTAATTATTAAGCTTAAACAATTTAACAACTAACTTAAATAAATGAACTAAATCTTATGCATCATTTATAGGAGGTTTAAGGAGCATTTTATCATCGAAATTAATTTTGGCAGAAACCTTTCCACTACCAGCCATTTTTGCATTTTCAAAGGTTATTTGAAGCATTCAAACATCATTAAGAAGCTGATTACGAAGATGGTGTCCATTCGACTGACCTAGGGCTAACTCAAGAGTCATTTTTCAAGCACTTAAAGTCATTCATTCAGCTGAATTAAAGTGAATTCAAGGATGGAGTTATTTGGCTCAAGAATGTGAAAAGACTTGAGTTAAATTTTAGCTTTTAATTGGCACATTAAGTTGAATGTTTGTGACCATTCAGCTAGCCTATTTTAGCATTATAAATAGGTGAAATCAGCCTTTGTAAGGAGATCTTTTTGCTTAGTTTAAAACACTATTGAACTTATATGAAATTTGTGAGATTTCTTTCTTTCATATTTCGTTGAAGAACTCGTTGGCTTATCTAGGTCACTAGTGGCGTCAACCTGCCTTCTTCTTTATCTTGTACTTATCACTATCAAATAGTGTGACGTTCACCCTTATACCAAGGTTCCTACTTTGCTAAGTAGCGGTTTGAGGTTCTCCTATTCTCCATTCGACCACCTTGAAAACTTATAAGCATTTGGGTCAACATTTTCTAATATTGGTTCGTGTTTGTTTTTGAGATCATTTCCATTCCATCCTTTTGTTTCATCACAATCGAACCATCAATTCACTTCACATCTGTTGTTTGTTATCCAATTACTATATTTATCTCCATCTTTTATTATTTTTCTATAACCAAACCTACATAAACTTCATATCCATAAACCCATCTTTGAACCCTTCTTACATAGCTTCCGCCATTATTCACTTAAAACATCCTTTGAACAAACCACGATACTTCTTCGTAGCCAATTGGGCAAACTCGCATATGACTCGACTCACCCCGAGGCGGATCATATCAATGAGTTGTTGGATTTTATCAACTCATATTAGTTTAAATAATTGAGTTATTGAACTTTATTTAAGTTATGCTTCTCTTAAATAATCTAGTTGCTAGAATAATTTAACGATGCATGTGTTTTTAAGTTTTAAGTTCATTTATTTATGTTTAATGTGTTTTATGTTTAATAAGTGTTTAAATGTGTTTAATATGTCTGTTTTAATGTGTTTAATTACAGATGTCTTTTCAACTGGAAACCGTTACATTAAAAGGCTGTTAAAAATTGATTAATGTGACTTTTCAAGTGAATTTTGGTTACATACAAGGAAAAACATTATTCTTCATTAAAAGAAGCTGTTATCATCAATTAAAGGACCATTACACATCCTCAAATTCGGCAACAGCCTTTTCCATCTTCCATAACCGATTATTGATTAAATGATCACTTCATGAGATAATTTTCTGTTAAAGTTGTTGGTGTCCATTCGGTTGACCAAAGAGACTTTAAAAATTTTTTTCTAAGCATTCAGGTCCATTGAGTCAGCTGAATTAAAGTGTATTGTGTAACACCCTAAATTTTTAGTAATTACTTTTGTCTGTTGTGTTGCATAAATATATGTTTGCTTCAGTGGTTAAGTGTCCTAGGGAGTGCCTGAGAAGTCCTGGGTTCAAGCCTGGGCATTTACAAAAAAAATTGTTTTAACTGAATAAATTCTTGGCTTTAGACAACTAGGCTTTTAAATAAAATTGGGCAAAATTAACAGAAAAAGCGTGCTGGTCTAGGGGTAAGTAGCGTGTGGAGTGTTCCAGGAGGTCTGAGGTTCGGGTCTTGGATTTCAAAATGGATTTTATTTTGCTACAAGTGCCATGGAAGTGTCCTAGGTTGACCAAAACTGAAGTGTTTGAATGGAGTTTGAATGGGTGGTTCAGAAGAGTATGTTGGAGAGAGTTATGGATAGATTGGGTGACTGATTTGAGGAGTAAGGTGGAGAGAAAAACTAGTTGATTTTGAGGGGATTTGGATATTGATCAGGTTGAGTGATGTGGGGAGGGATTTTAGGAGAAAGTTGTGGGGAGTTGGGGAGAGAGGAGGTAGTGTGCCGATTTGGGTTTGTGGCGCTCAAGAAGTTCAGCTAAGGTGTTGTTTCTCTCAAACTGTCGATTTTGATTGCTTTTGGCTGTTTCCTTTTTTGGTAGGTGGCCGAATAGTATTCGGGTTCCTCTCGGGTTTTGTGAATTGGCATATTTGATTTTTACCATTAGTTCTTTCTTTCTTAACACTTTTAGGATTTAACAAATTTTGTCTCTCGGTTTTTCTTCTTGATCGACTACTCCACCTTCTCCCTCCCTCTTCTGGTTTGTTGTTGATCGAATAAATTTTCTTCCCTTTTTCTGTACTTCTTCCCTTTCCAATCGCTCTTCTTATCATCTCCTCTCCTTTTGATCACTTGTCGAATACCCTTTCTCTTCTCCTCTCTTCTTGTCATCCTTTCACCATTAATACTTTGACCTTTACTGCATTGCTCTCTCCCTACTTTTGCTTTCGGCTTTTACAATTGATCTTTGAGCAATCGGTAGGTGCTTGAATTCCTCTCTGCTCTCTCCTTTTTTTCTCTGTGTAGTAATTTTTTCTAACACTTTCTTTACTGCCATTTATGGCTAGGGTCATGTGGGTGTTGAACGTTGCCTCTGTCGTGTTGGATTCTCATTATGGGGATAGGCTAACTATTTTCTTCCCCACAATCGGTTTTACGTTCTCGGTAAGTGCTATATGTTGGTTCAACTTATTTACGCAAACAATATCAATGTAGGTTAATGGAATTCGGTTGTATGCAGTTTTTAGTCAAGGAGTTTGTAATCAACCTTCGTCAACGATTTAAGCGGGCTAAACCGCACTCGTTCAATTAAGGCAGATATCAATATTATTTTGGGTTAAGTTTTTAAAAGGGTGTTTTACCCTATTGAAAAAAAGACTGACCGAACATTATGATTGAATTTAGGTTGGAGTGCTCGTGGGTTATTTGCGCATTTTCGCAACAACGTGTGTAATCATACTGCAATAACTGTTAATCGGCAAAAGCCGAAAAATATGTCTATTGACGCTACATGAGCATGCACTCACTTGTGTGGTGATCTGAATGCATAAAATGTGGGCGTTTGATAGTAGAGGCCACCATAAGCGATTTCATGGGCTTAGGTCGTTTTGGGCCACGTTGGGCCGAAATGGGCCATGTGAGCCCTACGGGCTCCTGGGCCTCACACGGGTAAACTACACAGACATATGGAGATTATTGGGCCAAGCTGTGTAGTTCACACAGCCAAGGTCATTTTTGAGCTTATTAGGCCACACGAGCCGCATTATGGGCCCAAACTGTTTAACTGTTAAGCTTGTATGGGTCACCTGAGACGACTGTGGACCTGCTATTGAGTCGGTAAGTATACCTAGACTTCAACTTGATGAAATGATTGTTATACCCCCATGAGGTAAATGACTGATATACCCCTATGATATGTATGACTGTATTCGAGCATGACAGTTTGCATACACGTATGATATTATGACATGACATGATGTATGGGGGTGGGTTTGATATATTTGGAGGAAGTGTACTGTACTGGCAGCTCTGCTACAAATACTATTTAGTGCCGTAATCGGTGCTATATTTTGGAGTGTAGGGATGGGTGGGTCAATTTTATCCCCACATGGAGTGTAGGCTTAGATGGAGTGGAGTGTAGAGGATGAATGGGTAGAACTTCTGTTTGCATTTTTTTTACTGTTACTGTAATGGGCTAAAACCCACACTGATACTGATACTATAACGAGCTATGGCCCTAACTGATACTAGACTGTTACTGAAGCAGGCTTGGGCCCAAATTATATTTGCCTACTATTTGACTGACTACTGTAAAGGGATTACACATTGAGTTTTCATAAACTTACCCTTCCACTTTCCTGTGCAGGTAATCCTTAGGTGGATCGGCACTGCGAGGGACTCGGTGGAGGCCACACAGCTACTCTTGCTTCTGTTTTAAACTTTTAATCTTTAAGCCATTTAATTTGGGGTATTTGTTATGTAATAAGGCCTTTCTAAAGATTTGGGTTTTATTTATCTTGGATCATATCTTTTAGTTGTAGGTCGTGGTTTTTCATAAGAATAAATATTTTCAAAACACCACGCCATTGCAACATACTTTAAAAGCTTTCGCAAGCAACCATTGTTTCTAAAGTGCAATAACAATCTAAAATGATTAAACTTTTTGCTAAACCCACTTGAGTTTTATCAACGAACAAGATACCTTAAAGTTTTGTAAAAGATCACTATGAGGGTTTTTATATAGCACGGATTTTTCAACAGAACGATGTTTTTCCAAACACACTTCAATGTGACATCGTAGATTTGACCATAACATCTAGGTCGGGTTTGAGGTGTTACATATTGAAGGGTGGAGTTACTTCATTTAGAATTTCAAGAGTTTTTGAGCTTATTTCAGCTCATTATTAGCTCATTAAGATGATCATATGTGACCATTCAGGTAGGCCTCTTTGGTACTATAAATATGTGTAATCAGCCTATTGAAAGTGACCTTCTTTTTGCTATATTTTATGCTATATTTGAGATTTGTGAGTTATCCAATTCTCTTTTTTCTTTTGGAACTGATTTGTCTTATCAATTATAACTTGTAGCGTCTATCCTTTCCATTGTTAACTGAACTTATCACTTTTGAGTGTGGCGTTCGTATATCTTTGGTTCCTATCACTAATTGATAATGGGTCAAGGTTTATCCTTTGTTGTTTTCCATAAACTATAAAACACCTAAGAACCATTTGAGATTCGGGTCAACAATCCAATATTGTTGGTTCTTTTTTGGCCTTTGTAAATTATCAATTTTCTTTGTTTTAACCATTTTCCTATCCTATTTTTAAAAACCATTTCCTTCTTTCTTCAGCCTATTCTTGTTTAAACTTATCTCATTTTGAAACGAAGAACAGCTTACTCAAATTCACGATTGGGCATCTAAATGACTCGAATCATCACCGAAACGAGTTTGTATCAAACTGGTATCAGAGCTAGCAAATTTGGTGTAAGAGTTGACATTGATGGCATTATGGTATAGTATTTCTTTTTTAAAAAATAAGAGAAATTAAGCCTCCATTCAAATTCAAGGAGTGAATATTAAGTCTTTCAAGTAAAAAAAATTCGTGAAAAAAATTGTTCAAGTTCTTCATTGCCGAATTTTTTTGAAAATTCTGCTTGATGCCCGGAAATACCCAATCAACATCCTACCATTCGGCCACACTCTATTCTTTTCATTTCTTGTTCCAAGCCTACCCTTAGTCCTACAACACTCCCTACCAAACCCGAACATTAATCTTGCAAGCTGACCCGCAACAACTATTTTTTAAGTTTAATATAGTTCCTTAAGAAATTAGAGAGGAGGAAGTGAGTGGAAAAAGGCAAGAGAATAGTGAGTCTATTCGAGAGTATAAAATCCAAGTGTGTGTGATTTCTTTTAAGTGGATTGTGAGGTTCTTTATTGTGAGTTCTTAGAAAAAAAGTCACGAAGTCTGAAAAGAAATCCAAATGTGGAAGGCGGGTTCCGTCCTGTAAGAAACGTTGGAGGAGGTGTGCGAGATCTTACCCTTCAAGCATTTATGCAAGAGTTGGAGCGGTTATTTGATCAAAAACTCAAACCAATCGAAGATCGGTTATATCGAGTCGAGACACGAGAACAACATGAGGCAACTCTGGAAGGTACAAGACGAGGGCGTAATAAAGAGAGTGAGTAAGAAAGTGATAATTCATCTGTCCAAAGTGTACGACAACGAGGTCACTAACGACATCGGGGTCTTAGAGATCGTGACCGTCCAGATGACAATCTTAAAATTTCAAGATGACAATTCCACCATTCCAGGGTAAGAATGATCCTGAAGCCTATGTGGAGTGGGAAAAGAAGATCAAGCTTGTTTTTGAATGCCACAACTATTCGGAGAGTAAAAAGGTAAAGCTCGTGGCTATTGAGTTTTTTTATTATGCAATTGTATGGTGGGACCAGCTTGTAATGAGTCGAAGGTGAAATGGTGAAAGACCTATTTCTACTTGGGGTGAAATGAAATCAATCATGCGAAAATGATTTATTCCTTCATATTACCACCGGGATCTTTATCAACGACTCCAAAACCTGACTCAAGGTAATAGAAGCATTGAAGATTATTATAAAGAGATGGAGATAGCAATGATCCAAGCTGATATCGAGGAGGATCGAGAAGCGACAATGGCGAGGTTCCTTGCGGGATTAAACCATGACATCGCCAACATAGTTGAATTACAACACTATGTTGAAGTGATGGACATGGTCTATATGGCGATTAAATTTGAGAAACAACTCAAGTGAAAAGGAGTTAATCGATCCTACGCCAATCTTTCTACTAGTAAATGGAGCCAAAGAGTGACCAAACCCCCTGTTCAAACAAAGTAGACGATTGTAGAAACTAAATCCAATTAGCTCATTGGTGAATGGCTTCGAAACAAAAATGAGCAAGTGCCAAATCGCACGAGAGACCTAAAATATTTCAAGTGTCAAGGTCGAAGGCATATAGCAAGCCAATTTCCTAATCAACGTATAATAGTGGTAAAGGCTGACGGTGAAATCAAGTCCGAGGAGGAGAATGAAAATGAGTATGAAGTACCATCTGATGATGAAGAAGAAGAAGTAGAATTACCAGTTGAAAGAGAAATCCTTGTGGTGAAGCGAAGCTGATGTGATCCGACTCGGGTGTTCTAGTCGAGTTCACGTAGATTGCCCAATCGTCGATGAGAAGGGTCATTCACAAAAATTGTCTATTTGTTTGAATTGGTTTCAAGGCTGAATATTAATGGAATGGGGTTCAATGGCATGTTCAGCTAGAAAGAAACAAAGATAGAAGATGTGTTGGATGGGTTCAGTTTAGGGTAATAAGTGAAAGAAGGATGGGAGATGAAAATGGAAAGATCGAACTTAAACTTCAAGAGTGATTCAACACTATAAAGAGTGTCACCCCAGTTCCTATATCGTTTAAGGTGAAAAGGTGATAGGTAGTTGGATAGGAAAACGCCACACCAAGTGATGGTGATAAGTTCTGAAAACAAGTCCGGTTGGCGCCCCTAGCAAGCTAGATAAATCTCTCGAGACTCGTACAAAAGTTGAGAGGAAGTAAACCTCATAGAAACAAAGTTTCATTAATCAAAATGTCAAATGTTCTTTACAAAATGAAATGAGCTAAAATTTATAGCCAATACATGAGCTAGCTGAATGGTCACTTGTGTTCAGCTTTAATGAGTTGAAAATGCCATGAAGCTTCCAAGCAACTTCCTTGAAGCTTCCTTGTGCATGGAGAACGTCAAAGGCTACTTCTAGATGTCTCTAATCAGCTGGACACTAATGGAAATGAATGGTGAGCTGGATAGCCTTGTCTAGGTTCAGCCAAGAGGACTAAATGCTCTTTAATGGAGCTGCTTGGTTGAGCTAAAAAGCCTTGAATTTTTAATGATCAGCTTAAGGCACTTCAATGGTCCTCAAGGTGTGAAAACCGAATGTGAATGGTCCCTTGGTGTGAAAGCACAAAACCGAACAGCCATCTCATGTGAAAAGGATCTCCAACAATATGAACACTTTAAAATGTTGCCTTGAAGATCTGGACGATCAAGGAGGTCATTGATTTTAGTTTAGGAAACTCTATTGAACAGAACCTTTCAGCTGAATTTTTGGTGAAGAGATGTGGCTAGTGAATTCCTCTAGGCGTCACTTTAAATGGTGCAACAGCCAATTTAATTCTTTCAAGGGCTGCTGAGTTGAACGAACAGCCTCCTGAAAAGAGATGATCTTTAGCTCCCTTGCTGGCCAAATGCAAGCATATGAGCTGCACATTAAACAACAAATTAAATAACTTTAAGACATATTAAAAATTGGCAGCAACTATAATTAACATTGCACATTAATTTGACTCAAAGACATATTTAAATCATGCAATAAACTAAGACTAATTAAAAACATGTATGAACTAGGACACATTAAAATTCAGCTGTAGTTACACATATTTAAAGCATGTAATCGGCTAGACAAATTAAATAACAGCAGCTATTAAATTTGTTCTAAACCAAACACATTAAAATTATGCAATAAGTAAAACATATTTAAACAAAATGTAATAGTCTGGTTTAGACCCTAGTCAGAATAGTGGTTTCAGGACCACAAATCTGAGTCAGAAAAATATTTAAATATTATTTTCTGTGTTTATGAAATGTGCATGAGCATGTGTGAAAGTTTCGTATAAAAATTTGAATGTTTGTGTGCTTAATTTTGAAAAAGGACTTAATCGCGTAAAATGTAAAGGTTGCCTGCTATTTGTTAAAAGTGTCTATTTGATTTGTCTCTTTAAATGTAAGGTCCTTATGTTGTAAATGGACCATCGAATTAATGTATGGACGTAGTTGGACATTACATAATGGATTTCTAATGAAATTAGCAAGGTTAAAATGGTAAAACATGAATTAAAGTTTATTAATTAAAGAAAACATGAAATTTTGTTCATATTTTCTCCATATTGCTAAAAAAAATAAAAGAAAAATAAAAGAGAAAGAACATTAGGGTTCGGTCATTGATTTTCTTTGATTAAGGTATGTATTTTGATCCGTTTTTGATAATTTCTATGTTTTTGTAATCATTGCTTCGTATACTATTGAACCCATGCCTAAATTTCTAATTTTTTAATGATTTTGAAATGTGCCATGGATGAATTCATGAGCTTTATGTTGTTAATTGATGAAATATGAAAGTTTGATGTTGGGTTTATATGTTTTGTCTTTGGATTTTTGATGATTTTGAGTAAAATGGACTAAATTGTGAAATTTGTAAATTGAAGGACTAAAATGTGAAATAAACAAAATGTGTGGATTGTTTGAGTGCTATGAATATTCGGCTAAGCATGAGTATATGCAAATTATGTGTATTTTGTGATTTTGTGAATTAAGGACTAAAGTGTCAAAATGTGAAAATGTGAGGGCTAGTTTGCAAAATGCCCTAAATGTGTGTTCGTGGATAGTTTTGAATAAATTTGTAATTAAATTAGTTAAATTTGAATTTATATAGATCAAGAATTAAACAAAACGGAATTAGATGGGGGAAAGTCGAAAGTCGTCGAGTAACCGATTCCATCCATCTGAATCTGTACGAGATAAGTCGATATACAAATAAGCTTGTTTGAATTGAATTATTATTATTCATTTGACATTGAATTATGATGAATGAATGTCCGAGCTAAATATGTGCAACCTGAGAAAGTTTTGACAAAGTTTCGACATCCGAAAAGTCTCATACGAACCTTAGGAATAGTTAGGATACATATGTTATGACATAGGATTCCGATACGTGTTATTGTGTAAGACCATGTTTGGGACGTTGGCATCGACTTCTGTTTTACATGTAAGACCATCTTTGGGACACCGGCATCGTATCTGATTTCGTGTAAGACCCTATCTGGGACTGTGGCATCGATGTTTGATTACATGTAAGACCAGGTCTGGGACATTGGCATTGTATATGCTTTTTGAGCTTTCCGCGTATCTTTACATTTTCGAACAGTTCAAACGAGCATTCCGAGAAAATGAATGAATTTGTGAAATTATATCCGATTCAAGTATGTTTGCTTTGTATAGCCTAATTGAGAATGAAAGGTAAGCATATAAATATGAGATTAGTGATATCATTTGTCTACAAAGTATAAATGATTTGGTGATGCTTATTTGTTTTGAATGATATGTTCATTTGTATATGGCTTACTAAGCTTTTGAAAGCTTGGTTTGTGTGTGTTTGCATTGTTTTATAGATATCGAAGCTACTGTGAGCTTAGGGATCGTCGAGGATCGTCACCACACTATCGAACCTTATTTTGGTACTTTTGAAATTGTATATATTAAAGTATGACATGTATAGGCTAGAAGTGGTTGGATTATGTTTTGTGATGTATATATATGGCTAGTTGTGTTGAAGTTATAGTTTGATTATGATATATGATATGTGATGCTAATGTACAATTGTGGTATTTTTTGGTTGGCCAAAAGAAATGGTAAATGTTGAGAAGTTTTGGTAAGTTTGAGCATGAGATTGAATGATGTATTGAAAGAAATGTTTTGGTATGCTTTTGGCTTATGTTTTGACATAGATTAGTAAGGCTATGAACATGGATTTGGCTGGAAATGATATGTCATGAATTGCTTATGTTTTGGTCATTAAATGTGTGAAAATATGCTTGGTTTGGTGCTTGTAGGTTTGAATCATTTAGGGTGGCAAGTTGGCTATTCAAATGGCCTATTTTTGTCCACACGGGTAGAGACACAGGTGTGTGTCTCAACTGTGTGTGATACACGGTCATGTTACACGGTCGTGTGTCCCCTGGGGTACCCTATGAATTAAAGTCAGTATACCCTCCAGTTTTGACACGGCCTAGACACACGGGTGTGTCTATTGGTCATGTGTGGCACACGGGCGTGTGGTCAGCCATGTGGCCAAGTTAGTAGCCTCCCTAATTTCCATACGGCCTGGCACACGGGCGTGTCTTGTAGCCATGTGGATAAGTCAGTATGTATGCCTCATTTTGCCACGGTATAGACGCACAAGCGTGTCTAAATCCGTGTGAGGCACACGTCCTATTCACACGGGTGTATGACCTTTTAAAAGTTGAAAATTTTTCTAAGTTCTGAAACTTTCATATGTTATCATTTTGGTCCTGAATGCATGATTTAGACTTTGTATGCTCAGTTTAAGTTCATATTGAATATGAACGACTTGTATTTATTGAAATGAGATGATATTTGATTTTTGATTTTTGTAATCTGTGTTACAAGTCCGGTAATGCCTCTTAGTCTATTCCGGCGATGGTTACGGGTTAGGGGTGTTACACAAAATGAGAGCATATTAAAGACTTAGCCAGTTTTGAAACCCCATTTTATTAACTTTAAGCCTACTAAGTTGATTCAAATAACTCGACAGATTTTGTGAATGATACTTCTCAAAGATGATTGGGCAATCTATGTCAACTCGACTCATTCAACCGAGTTGGATCACGTCAGAAGCCTTAGCGTCCAAAGTGTTGAAATTGATCAATAAAGGGAGAACATTTTCCACACCCGATGCCATATCCAAGGCAAGGTATGTAGTTTAATTATTGACGGTGGAAGTTGTACTAATGTAGCTAGCAACATGCTGGTGGAAAAGCTCAGTTTGGCCACAACCAAACACCCAACTCCATATAAATTGCAATGGTTGAATGATGGAGGAGAGCTTAAAGTAACAAAGCAAGATGTGGTAGCATTTTCCATCGAGAAGTACCAAGATGAAGTGGTGTGCGATTTAGTTCCCATGCACACGGGACATCTCTTTTTGGGGCGTCCATGGCAGTTTGATAGGCGTGTGATCCATGACGGTTACACGAATTGGTACACATTTAAGCATCGAGGCAAAAATGTTACTTTAGCCCTGTTGAAACCAAAACAAATGTATCACGATCAATTGAAATTGAAAGAAAAAGTACAAGAAAAAAAGATTGAAAAAGAGAAAGACAACAAAAATGAAAAAAAAAAGAAAGGAAAAAGTGAGAGAGAGGAGGTAAAAATGCGAGAGGAAGAAGAAAGTCAAAAAGAAAATGAGAGTGGAAAAACTAGCGTATTTGCAAGGGAAAAAGAAATTTGAAAGTCCTTGTTGATGCGCCAGCCCGTGTTTGTACTTATGTACAAAGAGTGCTTTTTCGATGCTAGCGAACTTAATAACTCTTTACCTTTGTCTGTTGTTTCATTGCTTCAGGAATTTGAAGACATTTTCCCAGAAGAAGTTCTTAGTGGGCTGCCTCCTATTCGAGGGATTGAACACCAAATTGATTTCATTCTCAGGGCTACAATTCCAAATCGACCAGCCTACCGAAGCAATCCCGAAGAAACTAAGGAGTTACAATGACAAGTTGCTTCAACTAAAAAGTCACTTACAAGCATCAACAAACACATTAAAACATATTAAACACATAAAGCACATTAAACACATTAAATACTTTAAACACATGAAACTTAATTAACTTAATTAATAAACTTAAAACACATGTAACAATAAATTATTCTAGCAATTAAATTAACTAAGATAAGCATTTATTCTAACAACTCAATTAACTAAGTTGAATATTGATTCTAGCAACTTAATTTAATAACTAAGATGAGTTCAATTAAAAATAAAGTTCAGCAGCTCAATTATTCACAAAATAAAATTAAAAGCCTCATTTTGCACTTGGGCCCCTCAAGTTTAGGCCAATCTCGATGTCGTCGAGGTATATCAAAACATGATGCGACCGGGATCGCATCATATACCATGGTGTCACTAATCCATTTAAATTTCATATAGGTGCTCCGACCACACCTTCGTAACTCCAAATACAGAGATTTGTTATAGTCCCCCTGTAATACTCCAACTTGGAAAGGTTTCCTCCAAAAGAAGGAGGGCATGCAAACAATTTGTTTTATGTTCAAGTTGTGTGTAAATTTCAAGTTAGTGGAAGCAACTTTACCACCTTCATCAACCAAGGGAGCTATGACCTTGAAAGATTTTTCGCGAGCAAATTGCCCAATTTGAGGCCAAATCATTTTCAAGAGGGAGGGAATGATGCGATCCTGGCCGTATCCTATTGTGACTTAAATCGATGACATCGGGAATGGTCTAAACATGAGGGCCCCAAGTGCAAAACAAAACTTAATTTTAGCTCAACGAGCTCAATCTTGGTTTTACCCAGCTCAATAGAGCTCAATTCGGCTTGATGCTAGCTCATTGAGTTTGATTCTAATTTATTTAATTTCATGTATTTTAAGCTGCTGGAATAAATTTATCTATTTAATTGAGTTAGTTAATTTAGTTAAAGTTCAGCTCAAATAATTAAATTGCATTTTAATGTGTCTAAATTCTGGACATTTTAATTTAGCTTAAATGTGTCTTAGTTTAATGCATGGTTTAAATGTGTCTAAAGTAGAGACAAATTAATTAGCTGCTACAAAATTTAATTATTGATACGAGCTCGCCTCGACTTGATTTGAGTCGTATATAAATTGCCCGATCGTCTACGAGGAAGTGTCGATGAGAATGGATGAAGAAAGTAGTTTTGGTTTAAAGAGGATTGGATGTCAAAGTTTAGGTTTGAGAATGGTTATTAAGTTTAGGTTCAAGAAAGAGAGAAGTGAGGATATTAGATAGTTTGTTTTGATTCGGGAAAGAAACGATATTTGATTAATTAGGGAAGAAATTAGGGTGAGATTGGTCCTAAGAATAAGTTGAACTGATATTAGCAAATATCGACCTGAGACTTATTAGTTCTTAAGATGGAATGGTTGAAACAAAATGGACCTCGACCCACTATCTAGGCAGATAGGAACCTCAGTATGGAAGGTTTTTTTTTTGAATGCCACACTAACACTAGTGATAAGTTCGGTGTCATGAAAGAAATAGGTTGATGCCACTACTAGGTAGATAAGCCAACAAAATCTTAAAAGAGACTTAGAGAAGAAAATTCTCACAAGAACAAAGGTTCGACTATAAATTTGGCAAAAGTCCTTTACACAATGCAAATGGCCGAATTTATAGGCCTTACAAATGCAGCCGAAAAGGCAAATTCATAACTTATGAACTAAGTAAGATAAGCCTTGAGTGTTCTTGAAAATTCTAGAAAATCAGCCGTTAATAAGCTTGTCCATGTTCGGCTACACCTTCATCCAAATAGTCACTTCATGGCTTAGGAATGAGAGGTGAATGAACAAGGTGTGAACAAGACCTTTGGAGCTAAGGCTAGATTTGGCCAAGGCTAATAAGTGAGCCATAATTTGGTGATGCTTGGCCAAAAGTGCTGGAATTAATGTGGAGAACATATTAGCCTTTTTTTGGGTGTGAACACCGTCCATTGAAGAGCCACCAAATGTGAACAAAGATAACTGAATGGTCCATGGAATGTGAACACAAGTCCAACCAAGTGTGAAATCTTTAAGGAACACTTAATGACCACCTAGGTTATTTGGAGAGCCATGGCCGAATAGTCACATAGGGAACACAAATGGGCAGCACACCAACATTACTTCATCCATGCACCATGCGTCCCAAGCTATGCACCTACATGAATAAAATCAATTCATTAAATCCCATGTGAACATCTTAAATTCGGCTCAAATGTGAAATAACATTCCAATCATTAATTCGGTTATTACATAATTAAAACATGTAATATAAAACACAATTTAATTACAAATGTGAACTTAATTAAAGGCATAATTAATTTATAATAGCTAACTAATGAACTTATTCAAGTAAAAAGTCAACACTACTATAGTAAACTATAAATAACTTCATGAGCTACGATTAAATTTATGAGCTATATTCGAGCTAAGTCCAAGCTCGGGAGCTGAAATTGAGCTTGCTGAGCTGGTTGTGAGTTGGTCGAGCTAGGAATAAGCTACAAGGATGACTCAGTGAGCTAGTCCACGAGCTCTCGAGTAAGCTAGTAATAGATTTGGCCCAAGCTCGATCAACTAAAGTTGAAATTGCATTTTTGAACCTCTTTGCTCGAGCTCGAGTAATCGATCCTACGGGCAACTCAAGGGGATCTACATTGGTAGCTGGCAACTCGAGAGGTGTGGCCATATCATTCCCCCTCTCTTCATGGCGATTTGCCCCCAAATTGTCACCTATATCATAAAAAGATAGATTAGCTACATTAAAGGTAGCACTTACATTCTACTCATCTGGGAGGTCAAGTTTATAGAAATTATCATTTATTCGTTCCAAAACTTGAAACGGTCCATCTCCTTTCGGTAACAACTTTGAATTTCGTTGAGCCAAAAATCTTTCATTTCGCATATGAACCCACACCCAATCTCCGGGTTCAAATATGACTTGTTTCTGCCCTTTGTTGGCCTTGTACACATATTGCTCTGTCCTAGCCTCGATGTTAGCTTTAACCTTTTGATGTAATTGTTTCATGTAGTCCGCTTTCCTCTTGGCATCTACATTAACAATTTGATCGTTAGGTAATGGAATTAAGTCAAGAGGAGATAAAGGATTAAAACCATAAACTATTTCAAATGGAGAGAATTTAGTAGCAGAGTGAATGGTTCGGTTATAAGCAAACTGTATGTGAGGCAGACACTCCTCCCACGATTTGAGATTTTTGTAGATAATGGCCCGTAGTAGGGTGGATATTACGTGATTCACCACCTCAATTTGTCCATCTGTTGGGGGATGACATGTCGTGGAGAATAAGAGCTTCGTGCCTAACTTACTCCAAAGTGTCCTCCAAAAATGACTAAGAAATTTTGCATCGTGGTCGGACACTATCGTCTTCGGAATTCCATACAACCTGACAACTTCTTTAAAGAAGAGGTTAGCAATATTAACAGCATCATCAATTTTTGAACACGCAATAAAATATGACATTTTTGAAAATCGATCTACTACGACAAAAATGGAATCTTTCCCGGTTCGAGTTCGAGGTAGACTTAGATAAAATCCATTGAAAGATCAACCCAAGGCGCTTTGGGAATAGGCAAAGGCATGTACAGCCCATGTGGGTTAACGTTCGATTTTGCCTTCTTACAAACCAAACATCGTAAACATATTTTGTCGACATCCCGTTTCATCCATGGCCAAAAGAAGTGTTCTTGCAGCATGGCCAAGGTCTTTCCAATGCCAAAATGGCCCATGAGGCCACCACTATGTGCCTCGAGTACGAGCAACTCTCGTGCAAAACTTTGCGGGATACAAAGCTTACCTTCTCGAAAAAGGAAGCCATCGAACCTGGAAAACATATCGACAGTAGCATGTTCACATAATTTATACATATGCCCAAAATCAGCATCAAAGATATACAAATCTTTTAAAAACATAAAACCAAGCAATTTTGAGTCCAAATGATTTAACAACGTATATCGACAAGATAGTGCATCGGCCACAATATTTTCCTTACCTTTTTTATACTGTATAACATAAGGGAAGGATTCAAGAAATTCTACCCATACCCATTTTGCATGCCTTTTGTTGAGTTGTGCTGGCCTTTGATGTGCTTGAGCGATTCATGGTCCAAATGGATGACAAACTTCTTCAGCTACAAATAGTGTTGCCACGTTTCTAATGCCCAGATCAAAGCGTACATTTCCTTATCTTATGTTGGGTAATTCAATGGTGCGCCACTTAGCTTTTCACTAAAATATGCCACGGCTTCCCTTCTTGGGTTAACACAGCACTAATCCCGATACCTAAGGCATCACATTCAATTTCAAATGTTTTGTCAAAATTAGGTAATACGAGTAATGGGGTGTTAGTTAAATGTTCTTTAAGTGAAATAAAAGATTTTTCTTGCTCCTCGCTCCAAAAGAAGGTAGAATTCTTTTTGATCACGCTAGTGAGAGGTGCAACCAATGTACTGAAATTTGAAACAAAGCGACGGTAAAAACTCACCAAGCCATGGAAACTTCATACTTGACTTATTCTGGTTGGTCTAGGCCACTCTTGGATGGCTTTAACCTTTTCTTGGTCTAGGTCCTCATCCCAAGCACTTAAAGCACTTGGTGTCCCTCGTGTGATTTGGATTGGCAACTTTTTTCCCATTGCTTGATTCACCGATAGGTTTGTTAAACTTCACAGGATTGTTTTGATCCTGTGGGCGATTAGGGAAGTCCTTTATGCTCGTACCTTGTCCCCACCTTGAGTTGTTTGCGGGGTGGGCATAGGTCCGAACGGAGCTTTTCTTCTTGAGTTGCTTTTCTACTTTGATTGAAACATGAACCATGTTAGTTACCTCGACATAGTGCTGAAGCTCCACCATGTTAACAACCTCTCGATTTAGCCCAGTTAAGAAACTAGCCATGGTTGCCTCGCGGTCCTGTTCCACATTGGTCCCACCACACCATGGCGTAGTTGGAGAATTTGATTGCTGCCAACTTGACTTTCTTGGCCTCCGAGTAGTTATGGCAGTCGAACACCAATTCTATTTTCTTTCCCCACTCCAAGTACACCTCCGGATCAGACTTGCCTTGGAAGGGTGGTATGGAGAGCTTAATATTCTTCAAATCGTCATCAATTCGGCCTCGATCCCTTTGACCCCGATTTTGTTGACCTAGACGACGCTCACCTTGATTTGAACCTTGGTCGATTTGTAAGTCACTTGGGTCATACATATCATCTTCAAGCAGTCTTGCTTGACCTCTTTCACGTCTAGGGCCTTGAGGTGTCCTTTCTCGTTGCCCCCTCTCTTCGACTCGATCTAGTCTCTTGTTTATGGACTTGAGTTCATTGCGGAACATCCGTTGGATTTTTCTTAGGAGGGCTTGCTGGCCTAAATCAGGGACTCCTCCGCCTCCGGGAGCCACTTTCCTTACAGGTTGTCTTGGTAGTCCATTGTTCATGTTACGTTCCGGACTTTGCAACATGTTGCAACCTCACCACAAACCTCACAAGATCTCTCGAAAAGAAAGAATGATGGCACTCGCACTCGTGTTTACGCTCTTTTGGCTTTTACCTCCCCTCGATTGATCTCACTCACTCGTGCCTTTTTCCACTTCTTTCTTCTCTTATAACCTCGTAAAGGATTTACTAGGCTTGATCTTCTAATTTGGGAGTCAGTTTCAAAATGGGGTAAACAATGGATATGCGTATAGGTTTAGGGTTGGCTGAAAGAACAGGAAATTGGGTAGAAGGTGTGGCGTGTATATGATTAGGAAAATCAGAAAGAAGGTGGATCGGGAGCTATGTTGAATCAAAGGCTTCGACGTTCAAGTAACAAATAAATTGTATAAACACCCATTTTTTTTCAATTTTTTTGTTTGTATATTTCTTTTATAAACTACAAAAATAATATTACAATATAATACTTGAATTTCATGAAGTAATTTTTTTTTCTTTTTTTACTCTTTTTTTTACGAACCTACTCCGGGGATGCTCCGAACGTCCAAACTTTTCGTTTTAGGTAACTTTGATACCAAATGATAAGAGCTCGCCTCGACTTGATTTGAGTCGTATATAAATTGCCCGATCGTCTACGATGAAGTGTCGATGAGAATGGATGAAGAAAGTAGTTTTGGTTTAAAGAGGATTGGATGTCAAAGTTTAGGTTCGAGAATGGTTATTAATTTTAGGTTCAAGAAAGAGAAAAGTGAGGATATTAGATAGTTTGTTTTGATTCGAGAAAAAAATGATATTTGATTAATCGGGGAAGAAATTAGGGTGAGATTCCTAAGAACAAGTTGAACCGATATTAACAAATATCGACCTGAGACTTATTAGTTCTTAAAATGAAATGGTTGAAACAAAATAGACCTCGACCCACTGTCTAAGCAGATAGGAACCTCGGTATGGAAGTTTTTTTTTTTGAATGCAACACTAAAACTAGTGATAAGTTCAGTGTCATGAAAGAAATAGGTTGACGCACTACTAGGTAGATAAGCCAACAAAATCTTAAATGAGACTTAGAGAAGAAAATTCTCACAAGAACAAAGGTTTGACTATAAATTTGGCAAAAGTCCTTTACATAATGTAAATGGTAAAATTTATAGGTCGTACAAATGTAGCTGAAAAGGCAAATTCATAACTTATGAACTAAGTAAGATAAGCCTTGAATGTCCTTGAAAATTCTAGAAAATCAGCCGTTAATAAGCTTGTCCATGTTCGGCTGCACCTTTATCCAAATAGTCACCTTCATGGGTAAGGAATGAGAGATGAATGAACAAGGTGTGAACAAGATCTTTGGAGCTAAGGCAAAATTTGGCCAAGGCTAATAAGTGAGCCATAATTTGGTGATGCTTGGCCAAAAGTGCTGGAATTAATGTGGAGAACTCATTAGCCTTTTTTTTAGGAGTGAACACCATCCATTGAAGAGCCACCAAATGTGAACAAAGATAACCGAATGGTCTATGGAATGTAAACACAAGTCCAGCCAAGTGTGAAAGCTTTAAGGAACACTTAGTGACCACCTAGGTTATTTGGAGAACCATGGCCAAACAGTCACATAGGGAACACAAATGGGCAGCACACCAACATTACTTCATCCATACACCATGCGTCCCAAGCTATGCACCTACATGAATTAAAATCAATTCATTAAATCCCATGTGAGCATCTTAAATTCGGCTCAAATGTGAACAAACATTCCAATCATTAATTCGGTTATTACATAATTAAAACATGTAATATAAAACACAATTTAGTTACTAATGTGAACTTAATTAAAAGCATAATTAATTTATAATAGCCAACTAATGAACTTATTCAAGTAAAAAGTCAACACTACTGTAGTAAACTATAAATAACTTCATGAGCTACGGTTAAACTCGTGAGCTATATTCGAGCTAAGCCCGAGCTCGGGAGCTGAAGTTGAGCTGAGAACAAGCTCATGAGCTGGATTTGAGCTGGATGCAAACTTGTTGAGCTGTACTGAGCTTGCTGAGCTGGTTGTGAGCTGGACGAGCTAGGAATAAGTTACAAGGATGACTCGGTGAGTAGTCCACGAGCTCTCGAGTAAGCTGGTGATAGATTCAGCCTAAGCTCGATCAACTAAAGTTGAAATTGCATTGTTGAACCTCTTGCCTTGAGCTAGGGTAATCGGTCCTATGGGCAACTTAAGGGGATCTACATTGGTAGCTGGCAACTCGGGAGGTGTGGTCGTATCAATTATTGTCTTAGTTAATACATGTTTAATACTTGTTTAATGTGTCCAAGTCTAGGACAGATTAATTTCATGTTTCTAATTAATTTGTCTAGCTAAATTTAATTTGTTTTAAGCTAATTTTTAATTTTGTTTCAGGTATATGCATGGACAGAATTGAATAGATGGTTGAGATGCTCTAAGCACCTTTTCGTTGAGTCCAAGAGATCTTGAGCTACTGATTTCTCTTCCCCAAGCTGACCATTGTGTTCTCTAATAACCCTTAAACATTTTCACACTTGCTGGAGGTTCCTTTCACAATCATGGCTGTTCAGTTTGAGCTTTCACACCAAGATGGCTGCTTAATTTCGTTGGTTCACATTCAAAGGTTGTTGAGTACTCCAGGCTGCTCATTAAAGTCCAAGATTGTCCAAATATTCAAGGCAATTCAAGTAAAACAAGTTCACACCTCTTGACCGAATTTTATCAAGCCAATTCAGTTCCCAATCACTCCAAATTAATTCTAACTGAATGAAGGCCTCTAGAAGCTGTCTATTGGCATCTCCTATGCTAGGAAACTTCAAAGAAGCTTCAAAGGACGTTCTAGAAAGTTTCCAAGAAGTTTTAGCTCATTAAAGCTGAATATTTGCTGCCCATTCAACTCCTTAAGTGTCTATTCAGCTAGCTAGATGTTTAGCTATAAATAGTTTGTTTTGAAATCGTTTTTGGGTTAGACAATTTAGACAAAAATGTTTTTTTATCCTTTTATGGATGTTTATAACATTGTGAGTTTAATTCAACTCTCTTTGTCCTTTTAAGACTTAGCTTGACTTATCTAGCCTAGCTAGTGGTGTCACCTTATTTCTTTTGAACTTATCACTCCTAAATCGAGTGTGGCGTTCACCCTTATACCTTTCGTTCCTATCTCCTTATAGATAGTGGATCAAGGTTCTATCATTTGCCACCTCAAGTGTTTTTATAAGTCTCAAGTTAATACTATATATAGTATTGGTTCATTCTTCAACCTTGAGCCTTTCTATTCTATCCACATTCATCGACTTAAATATAACCTTATTTATTGTTAGCCGAATCCATATATTTACGATATCTAAAATACTTTCAACCCCTTTTGTTTAAAGCCTATATTTAGCCAAATTTCATCAAACTTTGAATTGGACAGAACTTCTCCATTTTACTATCGGGCAATCTAAACGACTCGAATCATCACCGAGGTGAGATCGTATAACCTAGGACACATTAAAAATATGTATTAGACTAGGACACGTTTAACACAATAATTTAACATGTTCAGATTAAAGACATATTTATTAACACTTATTTATTAACTTAAGCTAACTAGCTGAATTAACTAAATGCATTTATTTTATTCCAGCTACTAAAATTGTAAAAATTAAAATAAACTCAAAACGAGCAAACAAGCTCATTAAGCTGGAAACGAGTTGATTTGATCTCAACGAGCTAGAATCAAACTAATTCAGTTCACAAGGGATTGCAAGCAATGCTTAGGGAGCTGGTCCAAGAGTGTGCTCAGGGCGTGGCCGTATCACATGGCCATCAAGGTGGAAAAATAACTCAAGCAAAAAGGCACCGTTTGAAGCTATTTCACCACGGGCACTTCAAAATGGGGCCAAGGCATTAGTAAAAACAATCCACCAAGCCGTGCCAAGGAGCAAATGGTGCCAGTTAAGACGAGTAAGCCTATTGGCTACACTAGTAAAGGCAAGGTGATACGATCTGCCTCGAATGATAAGTCGAGTCGTATTTATGTTGCCTGATCATCTACGAGAAAGTATGGTTCAATTAAAAGGATATCTAACTAAATCAATGAAATAGACTCAACTGGGATTAAAGGATCAAAAATAAAACGGCTAATTGGAAAGGGAAAATATTTGGTTATCAAATAAGTGGTAAAAGTTGATTATGTTTTGGATATGGTAAAAGGATGAAGCAAGAACCAACACTAATTAGTGTCGACCCAATACTTATATACTTTTAAAAAGGTTTGTCTATTCTGTCAAGGCCTCGACCCACTGTCAAGAAAGATAGAAACCTCGGTATAGGTTTTGAATGCCACACTTGCGAAAGTGATAAGTTCGAGAAAGGCAAAGAACGGGTTGACGCCACTAGCTTTGTAGATAAGCCAACAAGTCTTTGAACAAAATTAGAGAAAAGTATTTCCCACCAAATGAGCAGAGTTTCATTAAAATGTCCAAACATCCTTCAAAATAGCTGGTTACACATATTTATAGGTATAGAAAAACTAGCTGAATAGTCACATCTCAATGTGCTAGTTAAAACTAAAATCAAACACAAGTCTCTTGGCGTTCTTGTAACAATTAACTCCATCCTTGAATTCACTTTAATTTAGCTGAATAAGTATCCTTGATTGCTTGAAAAATGTCTCTTGAGATGTTCCTTGGCTAGCCGAAAAGACACCAGCTACTTAATGGTGTTTTGAATGCCACAAGTAATACTGCCATCTCTCGAGAGATCGAATTAAGGCATACATTTCCTTATCATACACGAAATAATTGAGAACGGCCCCACTTATCTTTTCACTAAAAGATGCCACCGGTCTTCCATATTGGGTTAGCACAGCCCCAATTCTTACACCTAAAGCATCACATTCGATTTCAAAGGTTTTAGTAAAATCAAAAAGCGATAATAAAGGTGCTTGGACAAGGCATTGTTGAATTTTATTAAATGAATTTTCTTGCTTATTTGTCCAATAAAATGCTTAATTTTTCTTAATAACACTTGTCAATGGCACAGCAATTGCACTAATGTTAGGTACGAAACGTCGATAAAAACTAGCCAACCTATGAAAGCTTCGAATTTGGCTAATGCTAGTCGGGCGCGGCCATTCTTGGATCGCTCAAACTTTCTCTTGATCAACTTCCAACCCTTCAGAACTCACCAAAAAACCTAAGAACACAACTTTGTTACTACAAAACGAACGCTTTTTAAGAGTACCTCCTATCGCAACATTTCTAACACCTCTCGCAAATGTCGAACGTGCTCTTCCAATGACTTGTTGTATATCAAGTTATCATCAAAATAAACTACACAAAATTTTCCAATATAAGCACGCAACACATGGTTCATTAATCGCATAAAAGTACTAGGTGCATTCGTAAGACCAAATGGCATTACCAGCCATTCGTACAATCCATGTTTGGTTTGAAGGTAGTCTTCCATTCATTGCCTTCTCGCATACGGATTTGATGGTAGCCACTCCTAAGATCGATCTTCGTGAATATCTTGGCACCACTTAACTCGTCGAGCATATCATTGAGACGAGGAATTGGATGTCTATATTTGACGGTGATCTTGTTGATAGCACAGAAGTCAACTCACATTCGCCACGAACCATCCTTTTTAGGCACAAGTAAAATAGGTACAGCACAAGGACTGAGACTCTCTCGGATGTAACCCTTTATCCATAAGTTCAGCAACTTCTTTTTACAATTCTTTGGTTTCTTCTAGGTTACTTCAATAAGCAGGCTGATTAGGAAGTGCGGCTCCAGGTACTAGATCGATTTGGTGCTTGATGCCTCGCATGGGAGGCAATCCACTCGGCACTTCTTCCGGGAAAACATCCTCGAATTCCTGTAAAAGAGACAACATAGAAGAAGGTAGATCGTAGGGTAATTCGTTAGTGTTTAACAAAATTTCTTTGTACATACGTACAAATATAGGTTGCCTCAAAGTTAAAGCTCTCTGAACATCACTCGCTCTCGCAGACACACTAATTTTCCCACTTTCTTTTTCTTCTCCATTTTTTTCTTTTCTTGCTTCCTCTTCTCTCTCCTTTGAAATTTTACCTCTAGCTCTCTCATTTTTCTTTTCTTTTTCTTTCATTTGTCCCACAGATGTTTTGAGTTTGAGTTTATACTTACTTCCGAGTTAATGGTGTAAGTGTCACATTCTTGCCACAATGCTTGAAGGCATATCTATTAGTTAGCCATCATGAACCACTCTCTGATTGAACTGCCACAGTCGTCCTAACAACAAATGGCCCGCGTGCATTGGCACCACATCGCATAGAACTTCATCGGAGTATTTTCCAATGTTGAAAGAAACTAGGACTTGTTTCATGACTTTGAGCTCACCACCATCGTTGAGCCATTAAAGCTTGTACGGGTTTGGATGTTTGGTGGTCGGCAGTCCTAATTTTTCCACCATGAGAGTACTCACAACATTTGTGCAATTTTCACCATCTATGATAATGCTACAAATTTTCCCTCAGATTTGGCATCTCGAATGTAAAATATTCTCTCGTTATTGCTCCTTCTCCACTCCTTGTAGATTTAAACTTCATTTAACTACAAGTAGCTCACCTTCGACAGGGTGTTCCAAATCCTCTTCTTTGTCAAAATTCAATTCGGGCTCATCTTCCTCTTCATCTTCTATTTTAATTTCACCATCAGCACACAACACCATGGTGCTCCGATTTGGACACTGACTTGCAATGTGTCCTCTTTCGAGACATTTGAAGCATTTAACATCTCTAGAATTGTTGGATGAACACTTGATAGCTTTGCCTTTGATTGATTTAGCCAAAGGCTTATTTGTCTTAGGCAACACAGTGGACTTCTTCACTCGGTTTGATGGAAAGCTTTTGCTAAAGCCTTGTCCCCATCTTGGAGGTTTTGCAGTGGAGTAGCCTCAGGTAGCACCCTTACGCCTCATTTGTTTTTCCACTTTGATGGCCATGTGTACCATGTCCACCACCTCAATGTAATGTTAAAGTTCGACGACATTAGCAATGTCACGATTAAGACCAGCTAGAAAATGAGCCATAGTTGCTTCACGGTCTTCTTGCACATCCGCACGAATCATCGCCACCTCTATCTCCTTGTAATAGTTTCTATGCTCTTAGTTCCTTGAGTAAGATTTTGAAGTTTCTGATGAAGCTCCCGGTGATAATACGAAGGAATAAATCACTGTCACATTGCAGCTTTCATCTCAACCCAAGTATTAATAGGCCTTACTCTATTGTACCTTCGACTAGTGGTGAATTGATCCTACCAGATCATCGCGTAATCGAAAAACTCGATTGCAGCTAGTTTAACCTTCTTACTCTCGAAATAGTTGTGGCCTTCAAATGCTATTTCAATCTTTTTTTCCCACTCTATGTATGCCTCCAGATTAAATTTTCCTTGAAAAGGAGGTATTGACGGCTTTATATTCTTGAGATCATCATCTTCTAATCTCCAATCTCTTTGGCCACGATTCTGTTGTTCCCTCCTTAAACACTCACATTGGATTTTTGGTCACTCTCGACCTCACTAGGATTTGACTGTCATCTTCGTTAAATTGTTGTCAGCCACGATTTTTAGGGGGACTTTGAGGTGTGCTTCTCTGTCGTACTCTTTCTTCAACTAAATCCAACCTTTCTTGTATAGGATCAAGCTTCCGGTCAAAGAGTCATTCCACCTCTCAAAGCATAGCTTGAAGATTAAGGTCTCGAACATTTCTAACAGGTTGTCGGTCTTGTCGCTCCTCCATATTTCTTTCAGGATTTTGTGACAACAAAGAAAATAAAACAAATCAAAACTGAAGAAAGATACTAATTGAAACCTCACAACAAACCTTACGTTCACTCAGAAAGAAAAAAATTGATAGCACTCACGCTCATGTTTGTACTCATATGTTGTCTTTTACCTCCTCTCAATTGTGGTTATGCTCTCGTGCCTTTTTCTGCTCCTTCTTTTCTCATGATTTCGTAAGCAGACTTGTCAAGGCTTATTCTCAGGCTTAAGGGTCGGTCACAAATTGGGAAACAAGGGAATTAATGAAGAGGGGTAGGGTAGGCTAAAAGAAAAGATGAAAAGGGGTTTAAGTGTGGCGTGGAATGGGTAGGAATGGTTGAGAATGGGAATTTTCTTGATCGGGGAATACAAAAGTAAATACAAATTTTTAACTCAAATTTTTTTTGAATTTTTTTTTGAACTTACTTCGGTTCTTCACGTATTAATCCGAGTTTGTCTTCGAAGGTCCATACTTCTCATTTTAACGGCTCTGATACCAAATGATACAATCCACCTCGAATAATGAGTTGAGTCATATTTACGTTGCCTGATCGTCTACAAGAAAGTATGGTTCAATTAAGAGGATATCTAGCTAAATCAATGAAATAGGCTTAACTGGGATTAAAGGATCAAAAATATAATGGCTAATTGGAAAGGGAAAATATTTGGTTATCAAATAAGTGATAAAAGTTGATTCTGTTTTGGATATGGTAAAAGGATGGAAAGAAATGACTCAAAAAACAAGCAAGAACCAACACTAATTAGTGTCGACCTAATACTTATATGCTTTTGAAAAGGTTTGTATATTTGATCAAGACCTCGACCCACTATCAAGAAAGATAGGAACCTGGGTATAGGGATCGAACACCACACTTGTGAAAGTGATAAGTTTGGGAAAGGCAAAGAACGGGTTGACGCCACTAGCTTTGTAGATAAGCCAACAAGTCTTTGAACAAAATCGGAGAAAAGTATTTCTCACCAAATGAGTAGAGTTTCATTAAAATGTCTGAATGTCCTTCAAAATGGCTGGTTACATATATTTATATGTAACACCCCTATCCCGTAACCGTTGCCGGAATAGGTAAGGGGCATTACCGGACTTGTAACTCATGTCAGAACAGTAAAATTTTGAACTTTTTCTTGAAATAAAGATCATTCATTTAAATAAGTACTAAGCACAGCCAGGGATAAAATTTAAACTTCTCTAAGTAAACATTCAAAAGATGCCATTTTCGCATGGCTTATATACATTAACCAAAATATTCTTCCGCCACTAGTCTATTCTATACATGCCATAAGATAATCCAAAACATAGCAGTACCAAGCAGTGGATAGTGATAGTGTGACAAGTTGTTGACGATCCCCGAGCAAAAGGCCAAATTCAACAATCTATAAAACAGAGAAACATAACAACAGAGTAAGCTTTTATAAGCTTAGTAAGTCTTAAGCAAATTAAAAAAACTCTTGAACTCAAATATAACCAATTTGTTTATTTGATTCATATATATATAACATTTCATTTCATATCTCAGATTACCCTTATCGGTCAAGTCAAAATGTATATCTCCCAATATCCTATAATATTTCTCCATAACTGTATACCCACATATTCATATGGCCTTTTCATATTTGCTTTCCACTTTACAATCATGATTTAATTCTGATGGGTCTAACATGTACAAGTATTTATCACATACCTGACCAACCAAATTAAAGTCGATCTTACGAATTCTCATATAACCTCTTTCTAGGTATCTTCGCCCTTTTTGGCCGAATATACACAATTACGTAATACACAATAAGCAGATAAATTCTCACTTGATAGTGATCTCTTATAAACATAGGTACACTACATATTTTCACCTAACTTTTCACATTGACCAAATGGGCAATAATCATAGAAACAGTCTTATTGTTTTACTCACATATGCATCACATAACAACCTTGTAATTTAATTCAAATCAAGCTTAAATATAAGTTCAGAATACATACCTGTCCAACTTAACGCATTGAACTCATTTATTAACAATTGTTACTGTGAAGTCATATAATCTTACGCTTTACTCGAATCATCAGTGAGACCTTTAGCTCGGATAATCCCCACACGTAGTCATCGGGTCTTACCCAGACATAATCTCCACACGTAGTCATCGGGTCTTACCAGGAATATATTTCCAAGTTTCATGTACATTTAATCCCATGTTACAACATTCACATCGACTATCATTTTTGTAATTCATTTGCCTCATCAAATATCTACTAATACACACCTTTCACAATTTGTTATTCGGCCACAATATATATACACATCTCATACATATTTCACATTAGCCATTTGGCTTTACCACATATGCATGTCTCATACATATTTCACATTAGCCATTTGGCTTTACCACATATATATATCTTGTACATCAATTTCATCATAACAAAATTGACTAGGTATGCTAGTCATTTACAGCTTATAGCCTCACTTTAATACGGATTCGGTACTTTGATTAAAATTTTAATTGAAAGTTTATAAGCAACTCAAAAAGTTTTATCAATGTTTACTACTTAATCACAAATTCACTACAAGCTGTTTTTCCCGAGCAATAGTCATTAAATTATTCGTAACTAGAGCTACAAAACTCAAAATGAAGTGCCGTTAATTTTCCCTAAAATAGACTCATACATATTTTATCCATAAAATGTTCAGAATTTTTAGTTTGGCCAATCAATACCAGATTTTCCTTAAAGTTTCCCTTGTATCACTATTTGACTATACTGAGCACTCTTCACTACGAATCAAATTCCTCCTTGTACAGAATTTAAAATATGTTCTTGTTTATTTCATTTGAAACTAGACTCATTAAGGAGTCTAAGAATATAAAGTTTGTCTTATAAAAATTTTTGTACAATTTATAATTGTTTTCTAAAAATAGAACAAGGGATTTTGGAGTCATTCGACACTGTCTCCCACAACTTTAAATATCTCATTATCAGCAATTCCTTTCCTTACACAGTTTCTTTTATAAGAAACTAGACTCATTAAGCTTTAATTACATAATTTATTCAGCCCCTAATTCAACTCCAACAATTTATGGTGATTTTTTTAAATTCATGTTATCACACTGTCCTAAGCGAGTTATTACAATTTATTCTTAAATTTCCAAAGTTCAAACACTTAAGAACTTACCTTGAATTTGATCGACTTAGTACAAATCGGCTATTCAACTACTTTCTCTTTTCCCTATCCGGTTGGTGTCCTTTGTTCTTGAGATAGATTTAAACAAATTCAAATCATTACTAATCCATAATTCATGCACCTTATTTCGGGTATATCAAAACTCATTCAAAACAAGAAGTATAATTATTCACTTATCATTACATTCGGAATTCATATACTCTTTAATAGAAAACCACATCAAATATTAACATCTTATCATATTTCATCTAAATAAAAAAAATTCCGATAATTTTATTCACATAGTACATACAAGATATTTTTATTTTTTCTATTTAAACACATATCAAATTAAACATAAATTTTCTAATGACTATATGCCACATAGCTCTTAAATAAATTTAGCCGAATGTCTCTATATTTACAAAGCACATACATAAGGCATATACATATATATAACTATCATAAGAACCTTAGTCTTAACTAAATTATTAGTTTCATTTACTAAAAAAAATCATTCAACCAAGTATTCAAATATAGCTTAACACCAAACTCACATTCGGCACTCTATTAAAGCAACATAACCATTTTCACCTTGTTAACACATAATCGGCAAGGTTAAATCCCATATACACAACTTAAGTCCATCCTTTAACAATCATAATTCACTCTAAGGCCGAAAAGTGCCTAAACATCACTCTCAAGTCTCTTTTTACCATTTAACAACCTTAAAGCTTACTTAATAGTCAATTTAAAAAAAAAAAAAAAACATCCAAAATTTAACACAATGCCACATAGCCGAATACCACTTTTAGTAATGAAATTCATCTTTAACACAAAATTACTAAGCCTCACTTAATAATTAACTATTTAGAACTCTCAAACATCAAATACTTCAAATTTTATGCAATCCACACCATAGCCGAAAATGCTTAATGTAAGAAATTGAGTTAAATTTGAGCTAAATTTAAGCTCCCAATCATAAACTAAACTTATAACTTTACACACTCAATAATTTTAACATTATCAAGTCCATCCAACACTTATCCAGCAAGTTTTAACTTTTAAAACAAATCCCTAGCTCAAAAACACATGAACCAACTTAATACGCCACTTAGACCAAAATTAGCAAATGGGTTTCGGTTAGATAAAGAAATCAAGCTCGTATTCATCAAAATTTAACAAAATTATAATGAAATTACCTTAGAAATTGGCCTCCAAAAGACCAGAACATTCCCAAGTCACTTTCCCTTTTTCTTTCTTTAGTTTCATTAGAACCCAAAAACAATGAAGTCTCCCCCTTTGTTCTTATCACTCACTATATTTTATTATAATCATTTTACTTAATATAAAATACATATACACATAAATTAAGTGCAATCATGGTCGGCCACTAAAATTAAAATGGTGCATTTGACATGCAAATCCCATCTTTTAAAGCATGCAAATATTTGGCCCTTTTAATTAACCTCATACATTTTCAATGTTTCACATATAAGGCCCTTTAATAAAATTCACATCTAAATGACAAAATCAATACACCAAAATTTCACACATGTAATTTCACATATAATAGACATGAAATTTAACATTTAATTATTTTGCAGCTCAGTTTAGTGGTCCCAAACCACTTATCGACTAGGGTCGATTAGGGATGTTACAACACTCCCCCTTTAGGGATTTTCGTCCCAAAAATCTTACTAATGAATAAGTTCGGATATCGTTATCTCATTGAATTATGTCTATGTAAACATTAGCTCATCAATAACAATTGTAATTCATTACGGATTTCACATTGATCTATAATATCATTTGTTTATCTTAAAACAAATACATAACATCAACTCACATATTCATAACCCACATTTTCATTCATGTATAAGTTGTATCCTGGCCGAAAGTACACATATTCTCAGACATCCCAATGAATATTCTTTACAACTTTGTCATATCTAAATATTCAACTTAACTTATTTCCAAAAGAATATCAACTTCCACGTACCTGAACATTTAGTTCATTTAATTCATTCAATCATAGTTAAAATTACCAGTATACAATCGAATAGGCATAAAGCTTCACACAAGTGATGCCAGTGTCCTCGATTCGGTCTTGCTCACTATCACGGATCAATGTCATTGTGCGTCCTAGACGAGGTCTTACATGAAACAAAATCCGCACACACAATGCCCACTGACCGATCTCGCACACATAGTGCTCGGTTGAAGAACTCGCACACATAGTTCCTCATATTCATTCGTTCTGATTCATTAAAGTAACTTAACCAAGTCTATAAAACATCATATATGTACACTTTTAACGTATCTTTTCATTTAACTTTGAATTCATATAGTGAAGAACATTAAACTTGCTCGAATCATCGGCATTAAGTCCGCTAGGCACAAAGGCCCGAATACACATCACCAAGACAAGACTGCGGAACTTTAACCCATAAATAATTTCAAAGACAAAGGCCTTCTGGACCTCAAGTCCGGATTTTGTCCCAAAGACGAATGCCTTCGGGGCTTAGCCCGGATACATCACCAAAGACGAATGCTCTCTTCGGACTTAGCCGGATATAACACCAAAGACGAATGCTCTTCGGACTTAGCCAGATACATCACCAAAGACGAATGCTCTTCGGGACTTAGCCCGATATAACACCAAAGACGAATGCTCTTCCGGACTTAGCCCGATATAACACCAAAGACGAATGCTCTTCGGACTTAGCCCGGATATAACACCAAAGATTTAATGCTCTTCGGGACTTAGCCCGATATAACACCAAAGCACGAATGCTCTTCTTCGACTTAGCCCGGATACATCACCAACACGAATGCTCTTCATACTGAACTTTTATGCATATTTATCCATCAAGTATACATTTCACTAATTTATCACATTGGCATTTCATTTGCTTTATTCGTATACAAGCACATAATGTATAACTTTCATTTGACATTCAATCTATATATACAAGGATCACATATCCACCTAATTCTCACAGTTTATTTTCTAATGATCATTCGGATACATGCTTTATACACAACTATCTCGTAAACAAATTTGAGTAAAGTAAGATCAATAGGCCATGATTCATATACATGATTCATAAATCATACCTTTATAACATGCCATTTTAACTTTTATACTAAACTTAATTACTCAAAACTTACTAAATTTATCACATACCTTAGGGCTTATACTTCTAGTTCGCACATGATATATGCATATAATAAAATTCATTGCATCATTCGAAAAAGGCACATAGTAAAATCAACAAGTACATTTCACATAGCATATCATATTCATAATTCACTCTTTTCTCAATTTTGACACATCATAAGCATGTTCCAATCCTCTCAATACCATCTGCTACAGCTCGATCAGGATCAAAATTTATTATTATACGAAAAACACATTTTAACTGTCAGAAATCATCACACTCTCATTTTATCACTTTATGGCATGTATAGCTAGACTCACACGTGCTACGTTAGTCCTAGAATCGACTAAATCGTAGCTCTGATACCAATAAAATGTAACACCCCTATCCCGTAACCGTTGTCGGAATAGGTAAGGGCATTACTGACTTGTAACTCATGTCGAACAATAAAATTTTGAACTTTTTCTTGAAATAAAGATCATTCATTTAAATAAGTACTAAGCACAGCCAGGGATAAAATTTAAACTTCTCTAAGTAAACATTCAAAAGATGCCATTTTCGCATGGCTTATATACATTAACCAAAATATTCTTCCGCCACTAGTCTATTCTATACATGCCATAAGATAATCCAAAACATAGCAAAGATTTCAAGCGTTGGATAGTGATAGTGTGACAAGTTGTTGACGATCCCAGAGCAAAAGGCCAAATTCAACAATCTATAAAACAGAGAAACATAACAACAGAGTAAGCTTTTATAAGCTTAGTAAGTCTTAAGCAAATTAAAAAAAAACTCTTGAACTCAAATATAACCAATTTGTTTATTTGATTCATATATATATAACATTTCATTTCATATCTACAGCTAGATTACCCTTATCGGTCAAGTCAAAATGTATATCTCCCAATATCCTATAATATTTCTCCATAATCTGTATACCCACATATTCATATGGCCTTTTCATATTTGCTTTCCACTTTACAATCATGATTTAATTCGATGGGTCTAACATGTACAAGTATTTATCACATACCGACCAACCAAATTAAAGTCGATCTTACGAATTCTCATATAACCTCTTTCTAGGTATCTTTTACCTTTTTGGCCGAATATACACAATTACGTAATACACAATAAGCGATAAATTCTCACTTGATAGTGATCTCTTATAAACATAGGTACACTACATATTTTCACCTAACTTTTCACATTGACCAAATGGGCAATAATCATAAAACGATCTTATTGTTTTACTCACATATGCATCACATAACAACCTTGTAATTTAATTCAAATCAAGCTTAAATATAAGTTCGAATACATACCGTCCAACTTAACGCATTGAACTCATTTATTAACAATTGTTACCGTGAAGTCATATAATCTTACGCTTTACTCGAATCATCGGTGAGACCTTTAGCTCGGATAACCCCACACGTAGTCATCGGGTCTTACCTGGACATAATCTCCACACGTAGTCATCCGGGTCTTACCAGAATATATTTCCAAGTTTCATGTACATTTAATCCCATGTTACAACATTCACATCGACTATCATTTTTGTAATTCATTTGCCTCATCAAATATCTACTAATACACACCTTTCACAATTTGTTATTCGGCCACAATATATATACACATCTCATACATATTTCACATTAGCCATTTGGCTTTACCACATATGCATGTCTCATACATATTTCACATTAGCCATTTGGCTTTACCACATATATATATCTTGTACATCAATTTCATCATAACAAAATTGACTAGGTATGCTAGTCATTTACAGCTTATAGCCTCACTTTAATACGGATTCGGTACTTTGATTAAAATTTTAATTGATAGTTTATAAGCAACTCAAACAGTTTTATCAATGTTTACTACTTAATCACAAATTCACTACAAGCTGTTTTTCCCGAGCAATAGTCATTAAATTATTCGTAACTAGAGCTACAAAACTCAAAATGAAGTGCCGTTAATTTTCCCTAAAAATAGACTCATACATATTTTATCCATAAAATGTTCAGAATTTTTGGTTTGGCCAATCAATACCAGATTTTCCTTAAAGTTTCCCCTGTATCACTATTTGACTATACTGAGCACTCTTCACTACGAATCAAATTCCTCATTGTACAGAATTTAAAATATGTTCTTGTTTATTTCATTTGAAACTAGACTCATTAAGGAGTCTAAGAATATAAAGTTTGTCTTATAAAAATTTTTGTACAATTTATAATTGTTTTCTAAAAATAGAACAAGGGATTTTGGAGTCATTCTGACACTGTCTCCCACAACTTTAAATATCTCATTATCAGCAATTCCTTTCCTTACACAGTTTCTTTTATAAGAAACTAGACTCATTAAGCTTTAATTACATAATTTATTCAGCCCCTAATTCAACTCCAACAATTTATGGTGATTTTTTTTTAAATTCACGTTACTGCTGCTGTCCTAAGCAGAGTTATTACAATTTATTCTTAAATTTCCAAAGTTCAAACACTTAAGAACTTACCTTGAATTTGATCGACTTAGTACAAATCGGCTATTCAACTACTTTCTCTTTTCCCCTATCCGAAGTTGGTGTCCTTTGTTCTTGAGATAGATTTAAACAAATTCAAATCATTACTAATCCATAATTCATGCACCTTATTTCGGGTATATCAAAACTCATTCAAAACAAGAAGTATAATTATTCACTTATCATTACATTCGGAATTCATATACTCTTTAATAGAAAACCACATCAAATATTAACATCTTATCATATTTCATCTAAATAAAAAAATTCCGATAATTTTATTCACATAGTACATACAGTACTTTTATTTTTCGCTATTTAAACACATATCAAATTAAACATAAATTTTCTAATGACTATATGCCACATAGCTCTTAAATAAATTTAGCCGAATGTCTCTATATTTACAAAGCACATACATAAGGCATATACATATATATAACTATCATAAGAACCTTAGTCTTAACTAAATTATTAGTTTCATTTACTAAAAAAAATCATTCAACCAAGTATTCAAATATAGCTTAACACCAAACTCACATTCGGCACTCTATTAAAGCAACATAACCATTTTCACCTTGTTAACACATAATCGGCAAGGTTAAATCCCATATACACAACTTAAGTCCATCCTTTAACAATCATAATTCACTCTAAGGCCGAAAGCTGCCTAAACATCACTCTCAAGTCTCTTTTTACCATTTAACAACCTTAAAGCTTACTTAATAGTCAATTTAAAAAAAAAAAAAAAACAACATCCAAAATTTAACACAATGCCACATAGCCGAATACCACTTTTAGTAATGAAATTCATCTTTAACACAAAATTACTAAGCCTCACTTAATAATTAACTATTTAGAACTCTCAAACATCGAATACTTCAAATTTTATGCAATCCACACCATAGCCGAAATGCTTAATGTAAGAAATTGAGTTAAATTTGAGCTAAATTTAAGCTCCCAATCATAAACTAAACTTATAACTTTACACACTCAATAATTTTAACATTATCAAGTCCATCCAACACTTATACAGCAAGTTTTAACTTTTAAAACAAATCCCTAGCTCAAAAACACATGAACCGAACTTAATACGCCACTTAGACCAAAATTAGCAAATGGGTTTCGGTTAGATAAAGAAATCAAGCTCGTATTCATCAAAATTTAACAAAATTATAATGAAATTACCTTAGAAATTGGCCTCCAAAAGACCGAACATTCCCAAGTCACTTTCCCCTTTTTCTTTCTTTAGTTTCGGCTAGAACCCAAAAACAATGAAGTCTCCCCTTTGTTCTTATCACTCACTATATTTTATTATAATCATTTTACTTAATATAAAATACATATACACATAAATTAAGTGCAATCATGGTCGGCCACTAAAATTAAAATGGTGCATTTGACATGCAAATCCCATCTTTTAAAGCATGCAAATATTTGGCCCTTTTAATTAACCTCATACATTTTCAATGTTTCACATATAAGCCCCTTTAATAAAATTCACATCTAAATGACAAAATCAATACACCAAAATTTCACACATGTAATTTCACATATAATAGACATGAAATTTAACATTTAATTATTTTTGCGGCTCGGTTTAGTGGTCCCGAAACCACTTATCGACTAGGGTCAGATTAGGGATGTTACATTATAGGTATAGAAAAACTAGCTGAATAGTCACATCTTAATGTGCTAGTTAAAATGAAATTAAATTCAAGTCTCTTGGCATTCTTGTAACAACTGACTCCATCCTTGAATTCACTTCAATTCAGCTGAATAAATATCCTTGATTGCTTGAAAAATATCTCTTGAGATGCTCCTTGGCTAGCCAAAAAGACACTAGCTACTTAATGGTGTTTTGAATGCTTGTTTTAATATTTGAAAGAGCTAAATCAGCTGGTAGGTGAAGGGGTTGCTGCTAAATTTAAAAGGGTGTTAAAATGCTTCTTAAAAATCCTTAATTGATGTATAAAACCTCCCTTGTAACAGCTCCTTCCTTTGTAATAAAAAAAACACTTGAAAAGTCACTTCCATTAAGTTGTAATTGCCTTGAAATGTAATGGTTGTGATATGAAGGAACACTTGCAATAAACACATTAAAATGAACTTTATTAGACACAATTAATCACTAATTAAACTCAACCACATTAAATACTTGACTTCAATAAATAAACTAGAGACAAAGGCATCAATTAATGCAACAACTAGTTTAACTAGAAGAAGCAGAATTAAATAAGCTTAAACTCATGCTTGAATAAATTATCCTAGTAACTAGATTAATTAAATAAGCATCTTATTAAATGAAGTTCAATAAAAACTCAAATAAATAAACTAAGATGAGTTGAATTAAAACCAGCAACTCATGTATTAAACTTAAGATAAGTTTTATTAAAATTTAAATTCTACTTGTAATAAATTGCAAGTAACGCCTATGGGGTTCATCCATGCATGATTAATGGGTTTGACTTCTTGTTCTTCCCAAACTCGTTCCACGTAGCTTGCCAACGTGTCTTTAAATTTCTTAGCTCATGACCTAGTAATAGGCCCTTGTGGCAACTCAATGGATTCAATAGAGACATTCTGAGCTAAGGTCGTATCACAAGGTGACTGAGCCATTTTCCAACCGAATGAGGGACATCAAGTGTTTCAAGTGCCTCGGGAGCGGGCATATCACCAACCAATGTCCCAACCGTAGCATTATGGTGGTTCGTCCAAACGAAGAAATTGAATTAGAGGAGAAAAACAAAAGCGAGCCCGATGCTACCATCGATGAGAAGGAAGAGTTAGAGGATGCTGTTGATGGTGAACCCCTTGTCATCAAAAGGAGTCTAAGTCTCCGAGGTGTGGAAAATGAGTAGTAAAGAAAGAATATTTTCCACACTCGGTGTCAAGTTCAAGGGAAGGTTTGTTGTGTGATCATCGATGGTGGGAGTTGCACCAATGTGGCTAGCACTCTTATGGTGGAAAAATTGGGGCTACCGACTACCAAGCACCCCAGCTGATGCGATCTTGGCCGCATCATGTTTTGGTATACCTTGACAACATCGAGATTGGCCTAAACTCGAAGGGCCCAAGTGCAAAATGAGGCTTTTAATTTTAGTTTGTTAATAATTAAGTTGCTGAAATTTATTTTTAATTGAACTAATCTTAGTTATTAAATTAAGTTGCTGGAATCAATATTCAACTTATAGTTAATTGAGTTGTTAGAATAAATGCTTATCTTAGTTAATTTGATTGTTGGAATAATTTATTGTTACAAGTGTTTTAAGTTTATTAATTAAGTTAATTAAGTTTCATATGTTTAAAGTATTTAATGTGTTTAATATGTTTTAATGTGTTTGTTAATGCTTGTAGGTAACTTTTCAGTTGAAATAAGTTATGTCCAAGGGAGCTGTTATAAAGTGTTAATGTGGCTGCTACATTACTTAAAGAAGAGTATTATTCATCTCTTAAAGGAGTTGTTGCATCATTTAAAGGAGAGCATTATATATCCTTTAAATTCAGCTGCCTTTTCTTCTTCTTCATTAAGTGCTCAAATATCAACAAGTTGCTAGTGTCTATTCGGCTGCTCAAGAATGAAACCCAAGCATTCAAATCCATTTAATCATATGAATTGAGGCAATAACTCATATTAATGGTTGGAGTTGCTTAGGAGTAGAGGAATTCAAGAATTGTGTCTATTGAGTTGCCAAGAGTTTTGCTTATTGATTAAGCTTTATTTCAGCCATTAACAGCTCATTTAAGCTAATACTTGTGACTATTCGGCTAGCCTTTATCTAGCCGTATAAATATTTTTAATTAGCTCATTATAATGGACTTTTTGTTGAATTGATACTTAATTTAAAACTTGTGAGATTTCCAATTCTTCCGGGACTAGATTGACTTATCAAGTATTCTTGTGGCATCAATATGTTCTTTGTTAAACCGAACTTATCACCTTTGGTGTGGTGTTCATATACCTTTGGTTCTTGTCATTTTTTATAGTGGGTCAAGGTTCGTTTATACCTCTGGCTCCTATCTTGCATAGATAGCGGGTCAAGGTTCTTCGTATATTTTTCCTAGACTGAAATCCATCTAAGAACTACTTTGAGACTCGGGTCAACAATCTCAATATTGTTGGTTCATTCTCTGCCCTTAGCTGAATTATCCATCCCATACTTCACTATCTTTCTTTTAGACCTTGTATGAAGCCTATTTTCTATGATTTTCCATCCATCTCAAAACGAACCAAGTCTTACCCAACTTCACAATTGGGAAATAAATACGACTCGAGACATCATTGAAATGAGTTCGTATAATTTGGAATCAGAGCTAGCGAATTTGGAGTAAGAATTGACGTTCTCAGCATTACGGTATTGTATTTCATTTAAAAAAAATAAAAAAATTTAAATTAAAAAAAAATTCAGCATCCATTCAAATTCAAGGGGTATATATCAAGTGTTGAAAGTAAAAAAAAAAAAAAAAGAAGAAGAAGAAGCTAGTTTCGAAAATTCTGCTTGCTTCCCGAAATCATCCATTCAATATCCTACTATGCAGCCACACCCAACCCTTCCCATTTCTTTGTGCAAGCCTACCTTTTTGTCCTATAATATTCCATATGAAAACTGAACATCAATTTTGCCAACCGACCCACAACAACTGCTTCTAAGTCTAAATAGTTCTTTAAGAACTTAGAGAGGTGGAGTAAGCAGAAAAAGGCACGAGGGTTCTGAGTTCATCCGAGTGTAGAAAAAGCCAAGAGTGAGTGATTTTCTTTGTGAGAGAATTTGTGAGGTTTTGTTGTGAGTACCTAAAATGTCCCACAGTCCGAAAAGAAATCCAAATAATGGAGTTGGGATCTGACCTGTAAGAATTATTGGAGGAAGTATGCCAGATTTTACACTCCAAGCCTTTACGCGTGAAATGAAGCATCTATTTGATCAAAAACTTGAACCCATCAAGAGATGATTGGGTTGTGTAGAAGAGCGGGGCCAACAAGCAAGAGCCCAACGGGAGCGAATTTCACCAAGTCGAAGAACAGAGATAAGATCCTTACGAAGACAAGCATCCCATGAATATTCAAGAAGAAATCCATATCGCGAGTCTTATATGCCGATAAGTTCAAGACAAAGTAAAGCAAACTTTGAGTTTGAGTCCTTCCGAGATGACAAACGAAAAGGTAGATGTCTCACAAGTGCATCAATTTACACATCCATGGGGGATTGTTTATGAAAAGGCAAACGTGTTTCCAAAGCGTCAAAGTACTCGGCCACGAAGAATCTATCACGAAGACATGATCGTCTTTTGTATGAAGAACCCTCCTCTTATGCTCAACGAAAAGTTTCTTATTTTGATTCTTTCTTATTTTCTTCTTTTTGTAATGAAATTAAAAAAGCATGTAAAAAATAAAAAGTAAAAGTAAAAAAAATAAAAGAATAAAAGAAAACAAAAAGAAAAAGAGAACGAAAGAGAGCAAAAAGAGATTGAGAGCAAAAAATAATGTGAGAAAGAAAAGAAAGTTCAAAAAGGGATCGAGATTGAAAAAGAAAAAAAGTGTGAGCCAAAAAAGCATTTCAAAAAAGAGAGCTAGAGAATAAAAGAAACAAGTGACATTGAGTTTTCAAAAATAAAAGAGATTGAGGTAAAAAAAAAAAGAGAGTTTGAAAATGAGCTAGAAAAAGAAACGAGTGAAAAGGAAGAAAATGAACAAGAAAAAACGAGGAGTGTTTTTACTAACCATTCTGCTTCCTTGTATTATTTCTTCTTTTCAGGTTTCTGAAGATTCGATTAACAAATTCCAGCTTCATTACCTTCCCGATGAGAGGCGATTTCGATTGATGAGAAAGGTAAGAATGAAAATGACCCTAGTCCACCAGCGAGTAAAGGTAAGCACGGTAAAGGTTCTATGTTAATCGAGTCTCAATAATTTCTCGTGCATATTAATGGTGAGCTTGCCAAAAACTTAGCTTGTGAAAGAGCTCTTCATCTTGATTTGGCTAAAAATCATAATCTGATTATTGAAGATTTTATTTTTGGTTTGAAGAACTTTTCTGTTGTTGAGAATGGCGTTGGCAAGCTTGTTGTTGTAGAAGGATTAATTCAGCACAAACAACATCTGATCTCGTGTAATAAAAAGTTGATACATAAAATGCCTAATATGTTTGTTTGTGATGTTATTGAGTATCCTCTAAGTTGTGTAAAATTCACATGTTTGTGCAAGCTTGTTCACATGAAATCTAAGAGGCTTGATTATTTGAGTATATTTGTGCTTAATTTCTCTTTGCTTAGGATGCAAGGTTTCTTGATGAAAAAAGAATTCTTGCTGCATTTTAGAAAGAATGATTAAAATCATGTGTCTAATCCTGGAGTTTGTTATTATGAATCATCCATGAGAGAAAGAAAGCATCGTAAATTTTGTTTGAATGAATGTGTAAACAATTTTTGCTTGTATTTTACTTTGTCTTTAAGTCTAAAAATGAGACATGTGAATCCTGTTGGCCTGCCAAGTCAAAATAAAATCTTTGATTTTAGAGGCTGTTCTATATTGTTGCTTAACAGATTCAAACATGTGTTGCATGATTTTAATTTTAAGGAGCTTCATGTTTTTCATAAGTTACCAGTCATTAACTTTTCCAGTCAAATTGAAATTGATACACACTCGCCTTAGTTGAGATTTGAGTCGTGATGTTTGCCCAATCATAAATTGAGTAAGTTAAGGTTCTTTCGCGAATGGTTGTATAGAAAGGGAGAACTAGGCTCAAAATGGTTCAATGTGGTTATGGGATAGTTTGAGAAATGGTGGATGGGATTCGGCTAAGGGTTCAAGTATGAACTAACACAATATTGGTATGTTAACCCATAACTTATGAGAACACCTAAGTTGGAAATGCGATGCAAGGATATTGGATAGTTGATGAAGACCTTGACCGCTATCAAAGATGATAGGAACCTCGGTATGATTTGAACGCCACACTTTGGAAACACAGTGATAAGTTCGAAGAAAGACAGGTTGACTCCATAAGGTTACTTGATAAGTTAGACAAGTCTTTGGAGAACAATGAGAGTTGAAAACAAACTCACAAAGTAAGCAAAATTCATAAATTGTTCATTAGTCTTTTACAAGAGACAAACTACTCATATTTATAGCCTAAACAAAAAGTAGTTCAATGGCCATATGGGATGCTGAATGGACAGCTTAATTAAGCTAGAAAGGGGCTGAAAGTTTCCTGGATCTTCTTGGACATCCCTAGAACATTCCTAGCTTGAAAAACATCAATAGACACCTTCTAGATTCTAATTATTCAGCTGAGCATTGATAGAGTTGATGGGGTAGCTGAATGGTGTTGTCCATGTTCGGCCAAGGTGTTTAAAACCAGCTTGATTGCTCCTGAAATGTGTTGCTTGGTTGGGCTAAAAAAACTCAGCTTTAATAAGCATTTTTGGGAACTCTATCAGCCCATAAAGTGTGAAAGGCCGAATATGTATAGTCCTTAGGTGGGAAAACATGGAACCGATTAGCCCTTGGTGTGAATAGAACCTTCAGCAAAATGTGAACACAAAGATGCTGCTTGGGAAAGTTGGCCGGCCATTCTTTAGGAGATAAATCACCACCACCTTTGGCCCTTGGTGTCCATGAAAAGCTGCATTTGTTGGCTGCACATTCCATGCCGTCCCATGCATGCTCCTAAACAAATCAAATGGCAGTAAATTAAATGCGTTAGGACACCATTACTTCGGCTAAGGCAAATTTAATTAGCAGCAACTATTAAATTTGTCCCTAAGCTAGACACATTAAATTGATGTCCTAAACTAGACACATTAAAACTATGTATTAATATAAGACATATTTAATAATTTAAATTAAAATATCCAAATTTAAGACACATTAAATTAATTAATTATTTGAGCTAAAATTTAGCTAATTAACTAACACAACTAATTAAATTTATTCCAGCCACATAAATGCATTAAGTAAAATAAATTGAAATTAGCTCAATGAGCTAGCTTTGTGTCGAATTAAACTCCCTTGAGCTAAAATAAACTAAGTCAGCTTGTAGAACATTGCAAAATGAGCTACTTGAGCTGGTCACTTGATGTTTGGCCATTCCTTCTATTCCAAATCGAGCAATGTAACTTGACAAAGCTTCTTGAAACCTCTTGGCACAAGCTCGAGTGATTGGTCCCAATGGCAGCTCCATGGGTTCGACAACTAACTCCTTGGCTGAGCTCGTATCATTCCCCCCTCTTCAAGGTTATTTGTCCCCAAATCGCCACTTACATCAAAAGGGGAAAGATCTGTAACGTTAAAGCTTGCACTTACTCCCTACTCACCAGTTAAATTGAGCTTGTAAATGTTATAGTTGATCCGCTCCAATACTTGGAATGAACCATCACCCCTTGGTAAAAGTTTTGATTTTCTTTGCCCAGGAAACCTCTCTTTGCCCATGTGGAGCCTAATCCAGTCACCGGGTTCGAATACAACTCGTTTGCGCCCCTTGTTTGCTCCTCGAACATATTGTTCGGTTATTATTTTGATATTGTCTTTGATATTCTTATGAAGTTGTTTAACAAAATCGGCCTTCTTTTTTCCATCTACATGCACTAACTAATTAGAAGGCATAGAAACCAAGTCGAGAGGGGTTATAGGGTTAAAGCCGTATACTACCTTGAAAGGAGAATATTTTGTGGCCGAATTGATTGTGCGATTGTAAGCGAACTCCACATGAGGTAAACACTCTTCCCACAGCTTCAAATTCTTTCGAAGGATGGCTCGAAGTAAGGTTGTCAAAATTCAGTTAACTACCTCTATTTGGCCATTCGATTGGGGGTGGCACGCTGTAGAAAATAGCAATTTGGTGCCTAAGTTGCCCTACAATGTCTTCCAAAAATGACTTAGAAATTTTGTGTCGGGATTGGAGATGATAGTTCGAGGGATCCCGTGCAACCTAACAACTTCCTTGAAAAATAAATTAGCAACGTTAGTAGCATCATCAGTTTAACTACAAGGTATAAAATGAGCCATTTTCAAGAAACTATCCACAACAACAAATATTGAATCTTTTCCTCGTTTGGTTCTAGGGAGACGTAGAATGAAGTCCATTGAAATGTCAACCCACAGTGCATCCGGTATAGGCAATGGTGTGTACAAACCATGTGGTTTGATCCGTAACTTTGCTTTCTTACAAGTAATGCATAGATCACACTTCCTTATTACATCACGTTTCATCTTGGGCCAATAAAAGTGTTCATGCAATGTGGCTAAGGTCTTCGCAACTCCAAAGTGGCCCATAAGTCCACCACTATGGGCTTTATTGACAAGCACTTCCCTAACGTACCCTTGGGGTATACACAACTTGCCTTCACAAAAAAGATAGCCTTCATGCTGAAAATACTTTTCATATGCACCATGCGACAACATATATATTGCACCAAAATCAGCATCATTTTGATAAAGATCTTTTATAAATTCAAAACCAAGCAGTTTAGAATCCAATAAGTTGACAAGTGCATACCTTCGTAATAATACGCTAACAACAACATTTTCCTTACCTTTCTTATACTTTATAACGTAGGGAAAGGACTCCAAATATTCCACCTGTAACACCCGTGTAGCATGCGAAAATTTTTACAATCATACAGACCCTCGTATAAGTTTCTTGTCCACGAGTGAGCTAAAGAAGAAAGAGAATTCATTTAAAAATTTGCTAGCACGGTACATTACATATACACATATATATGGATCCATTTCGATACTCAATCGGCCGAACCACAACTTCATAATCACTTACATAAATACTTAATTATACTTCTAAGACTATCTTTATAATTTCGTATTATCATACCCTAGACATGTTCACTAAACAATAGTTACAAAAATATAACACTTCACATTTGATTCCATGCCAAAACCGAATCTAAATATATACATATCCAGCCATTTTCACATGGCTTCGGGTACATAAACAAAATATAAACTTCAAAACACATATTCAAGCCTATACATGCCGTAATGTTCACCTAAGTAACTAAGAAAAGATACCAAAATGTGGCACACGGGCGTGATGGCTTTGACGATGATCCGAACACGCAATTGATTCAGGAAATCTATGTGGATAGCAACAAAACACAAAGAAAGATAGAATGAGTATACAACCCAGTAAGTCATAAGTAATTTTCACACATATCATTGATATAAGGAGAGAAAATGTATAGAATTCACCTGTTTAGGTCATGTCGAACCATTTTACAATCATATAATTAAATAAACTATCCACATGCCCGGGACAATTAAAAATCATCTATCAACCAACCAAATAACTTTAAAGCATCACTCAATATACGTACAACAATGTCAACCTTATACGTACACACATATTCATTTTATATCTCAACTTGATACCTCGAATAACAATACAACACCATGTGTCTTCCGTATACTACTTAGACCATTCATCACAGTCGCACACATAGTGCACAAGGATTTTTCCGCACACATAGTGCCAAGATACATCGCACACTTAGTTCCTCAAAACTCACTCACGAATTGGCATTCAATTCAGCACACATAGTGCCCTTCGATTTTGCACACGTAGTGGTAGTATTGAATACTTGCAAGAAGACAACTTAATTAACTACATTAGCATACATGGCCACGAATTTAAGTACATATATATATTTATACATGAGTCTATAATCACTCTCATATAAAAGAAACTTATGGACTTACCTTATGTCGGAAGAAATGATTCCCGATCGATTACTCAATCTCCTTTGCTTTGCCTTTGTTCAATTCCCCTCCTTTGGGTTCTTGAGCTAGAATAAATAAATCTAATATATTAATCACCTTGTTAGTTAATTATCCCATACTATAATTAGTTTCACATAACAAGAATCACACGACATCAATTTGATTTTTTTATCCTCCTTATGCTTTTATCAAAACCAAGCCATTCGGCTATTGACCACCTATTATTCAGTTACTATCGATAACCAATCAGTACTTCCTTGGAATACATTTATATACATATGCATATATCTATTCGGCAACCACACTTGGCTAAGTACTCACCTTTACAAATTTAATAATTTTCCACATCATCTTACAATTATCCTTGTTCATTATTTTAAACCTTCAATTTATGCCTATATAAGGTCTCAAGGCTGAATGCAATTCATCATTTTAATACCTAGTTTCACTTCACAACCATTTTGGCCGTGTACTTCTAATTTGGCCAAAAGCCTTCCATTTATTCGCACCTTCTTGTAGACATTATCTAGCTCATCCACTTCTAATTCCATAAGTTCAACACTTATATTGTTCATTACAACCCTCATGGTCTAAGTTTAGAGATTGACAAACACACACATGTTTTAAACTCTCTTAGCCGAATTCTCCACAATATTTAGACCTAAGTAAGTACACTAAACTTAATCTTTTTGCATTTCAATTAATCCAACAAGAGCATTCGGTTGTACCAAAATACCATTTCTTTCCTAAAATGACAATTTAAATCACATAAGCATTCAATTAAAACTCCATATAACCGAATACCCAAATATCATCCAAGTATAAATTCAACAATTTCATATCATCCTATCATCTAATTCTTCAACAATGCAAGAAAACAATCACAAATCATAGCAATTTGTACACAGCTTAGTGCCCAATCACTACAAAAAAATTATAATTTCCTTAACATTTCTAATATACATTGCAATTTAATTTAAACATGTGAGAAGGTATAACTAATAATTCAAAACTCACCTCCTCTTAGCAAGTAACCAAAGCCGAATTTTCTTAGTGAAAATTTCCTATTTTCCTCTCTTTAGTTTCGGTTCTTGGAGGTAGAAGAAGATGAACATCTTTTTCTTTTCTAAATTATTTTCTTTAGTCTTTTGTTTTACTATTTTTATTATTATTTTTATAATAAAAAATTATAAAAATTAGGCTTAGTGGAGAGCCATCATAACTTGGCCGGCCACTTAATGGAATTTGGGAAAATTGACATGCAAAACCACTCATTTTCATGCATGCACTAATAGACCATTATAAGATTAACCTAGTACATTTTACAATGTTTCATAGAAGTCCTTTCTTTATAAATTCACTTAGAGATGATCAAATTAATGCATGAAACTTTCACTCCCGTATCTACTCACATTGTAAACACCAAAATAAGTAAATTTTAGTTACTTAATACTCGGTCTCGTGGTCCCGAAACCACTTCCCGACTAGGGTCAATCTAGGGCCGTTACACCACCTACTTGGCATGATGTTTATTAAGCTTCGTTTGTCCTTTGAGGTGCTTTAAGGCCTCATGATCCGTATGGATTACAAATTCTTTCGGCTATAGTTAATGTTGCCAAGTCTCTAAGGCTTGGATCAAGGCATACATCTCCTTGTCATACATTGGATAGTTCAATGTGGCGCCGTTGAGTTTCTCACAAAAATAGGCTGTAGGCCTTCCATCTTGCATCAAAATGGCTCCAATGCCAATTCTTGAGACATCACACTCAACTTCAAATGTCTTGTTAAAATCAGGTAAAGCCAATAACGGAGCATTAGTTAAACATTCCTTAATTTTATTGAAGGCATTTTCTTGATCATCAGTCCAACGAAAGGGTGAGTTTTTCTTGATAATACCTATCAAGGGGGCGGCTAAGGTACTAAAATTAGGCACAAACCTTCAATAGAAGCTTGCCAACCTGTGAAAACTCCTTACTTGGCTAATATTTGTTGGACAAGGCCACTCATTGATCACTTTGACCTTTTCTTAGTCAACTTGTAAACCTAGGCACTCACCACAAAACCTAAGAACACAACCTCATCAGTGTAAAAAGAACATTTTTTTAAGTTAGCGTAAAGTACCTCTTTTCGCAAAACATCTAACACCGCATGTAGATGTTGAACGTGATCTTCCAATGACTTGCTATAGATCAAAATATCATCAAAATATACAACACAGAATTTTCTAATAAAAGCACACAAAACATGATTCATTAAATGCATAAAAGTGTTAGGTGAACTTGTAAGACCGAATGGCATTGCCAACTATTCATACAAACCGTACTTAGTCTTGAATGCAGTTTTCCATTCGTCTCCTTCCCGCAGACGGATTTGATGATAGCCACTCTTTAGGTCAATCTTTGAAAAGAGTTGGGCTCTGCTAAGTTCGTCAAGCATGTCATCGAGATGGGGAATGGGATGTCGATATTTGATGGTGATCTTATTGATGGTGTGGCAGTCAACACACATTCGCCACGAATCGTCCTTTTTAGGTACCAACAAGACAAGAACCGCACACGGACTTAAGCTTTCATGGTTGTAGGCTTTTTCCATTAACTCGGCTACTTGCCTTTGCAACTCCTTCATTTCCTCGAGATTACTCTGATAAGCCGGTCTATTCAGAATAGCAACACCAGGCACAAAGTCGATTTGGTGCTCGATGCCTCGAATGGGAGGTAACCCGTTCGGCACTTCATTGAGAAATACGTCTCCAAATTCCTGTAATAAAGAAATAATAGGAGAAGGCAAAGCTCTTTCAATTTTGTTAGTTTCCAACAAGCATTCTTTGTACATAAGTTACAAGAATGGGTTGCTTTGTCAATAATAACTTTCGAATTTCTCGCTTTCTTACAAAAACACTCATTTTTTCATTCTCACTCTCATTTTCTTTCTCTTTTGTCACTCGTGTTTTTAACTCAATTTCCTCACTTTTCTACTCTTTTTCTTTTCATTCTTTTTATTTTGCTCTTTTTCTTTTGATCTCTCCACAGATTGCTTCATTTTGAGCTAATCTTCATAAACTTGCTTTGGTGTGAGAGGGGCTAACATGACGTTTCTTCCAAGATGCTTGAATGAATACCTATTCGTGTCTCCGTCATGAACTACTCTTCGGTCAAATAGCCAAGGACACCCCAACAGAAGGTGTCCCGCATGCATTGGTACAACGTCGCAAATCACCTTGTCTTGGTATTTGCCTATTGAAAATGCCACCTTCGCTTGTTTGGTTACTTTGAGTTCACCACCGTCATTTAGCCATTACAAGTTGTAAGGATTTGGATGCTTCGTAGTGGCTAAACCAGGTATTTCAATGAGCATGGTACTCGCGACATTGGTGTAACTCCCTCTGTTGATTATAAGGCTGCACAATTTTCCTTGAACGTGGCAACGAGTGTGAAAAATGTTTTCTTGTTGTCATTCACCTTCAACTCCTTGAATGTTTAGACTTCATTTCACAACAAGGATCTCTCCTTTGATGGGCATCTCGAGTTCTTCTTCTTCGTCAGTGGGAATTTCAGGTTCTTCCTCTTTTTCATCTACGGACTCAATTTCACCATTTGGTCGAACCACCATCACCCGACGATTGGGACATTAACTAGCAATGTGTCCCCTCCCTTGGCACTTAGAACACTTGATATCTTGATAAAGGTTGGAAGCAGGTTCGTTCTTGTTCTTGCTAGTTTCGCCACTTGATTGATTGGGCTTGGTAGCAACGAAAGGCTCTTTAGGACATTTAGGAACTTTGTTCATCCCTTGACTCCATTTGTTGGCAGAAGATGATGGATAAGATCGGTTAGCTCCCTTCTGCTTCAATTATTTCTCGACTTTTATTGCCATATGGACCTTGTCCATCACTTCAATGTAGTGTTAAAGTTTCACGATATTGGCAATATCACGGTTCAAGGTAGCTAGGAACCCCGTCATCGTCGCTTCACGATTTTCATCCACGTCGGTCCGTATCATGGCAACCTCTATTTCTTTGTAGTAATCTTCAACGCTACGGTTGCCTTGAGTGAGATTTTGCAGCCGTTGATACAAGTCCCTATGGTAGTATGAGGGAACAAATCCTTTCTTCATGACAGCCTTCATTTCAGCCCACGTAGTGATAGGCCTCTCGCCGTTCCTCCTTCGGCTAGTCACGAGCTGATCCCACCATACGATTGCGTACTCAGAAAACTCTATGGCTGCGAGTTTCACTTTTTTGATCTCTGAGTAATTCTGACACTCGAAGATGAGCTCAACTTTCTTTTCTCACTCTAGATATGCTTTCGGGTCATTTTTTTCCTTGGAATGGCGGTATGGACATTTTAATGTTTCTGAGGTTGTCGTCAGGACGATCTCTTTCTTGATGACCTCGATTACATTGGCCACGATTTTGTACACTTTGAACAGATGAGTGGTCGCTCTCTTGGTCACTTGACTCGTAAGGCTCCTCTCGATTCGATTAAGACACCCACGCCTATGCCTTACATCCTCGGGGGTTCTTTCTCGTTGTCCTCATGCCTCCACTTGGTAGAGTCGAACCTTGATGGGCTCGAGCTTACGATTAAAAAGCCTTTCCATCTCATGCATTAAGGCTTGTATATTCAAATCTGGAACTCCTCCACCCGTAACATTGCGAATGGGTCGCAATCCTCCTCCCTCCATTTGATTCCTTTCGAGGCTTCAAGACATGGAAAGTTATTTACACAATAAAGCTTACACGTCACTCACAAAGAAACGTCACTCAATTTTGGCTTTTATATCTCTCGGATAGTCTCACCACTCTCTTACCTTTTACCACTCGATTTTCACCTCTCGAAGTTCTCCTCGGACTACATAGACAAATCAATACCGTTGGGGTCAGCTTACAAAAGTGATGTTGGGTTGGGTGAGATTTTGATGTTGGGACAATGGGTAGGCTAACAAACAAAAGATGAAGGTTTTTAAGTGTGGCCGTTTGGTATAAAGAAGATTTGAAATGTTTTCGGGCAGAAAAGAAAATTGGAATAACTGAACTTCACATTTTTTTTGTATTTTCGTAATAACTTTTTTTTGTACTTTTCAAAATTCTCACTTCAAATGTATATTGTTTTCTCTTTTTTTGAAATATTTTTTTGAATTTTTTGATTTTTTGCTAATATTCAATCCCGGGGGTACAAAAATGTCAATTTTTACCTCGATTTAACCAGCTCTGATACCAACTTGATACACACTCACCTCGATTGAGATTTGAGTCTTGATGTTTGCCCGATCGTAAATCAAGTTAAGGTTCTTTTGTAAATGGTTGTATAGAAAGGGAGAACTAGGCTTAAAATGGTTCAATGTGGTTATGGGATAGTTTGAGAAATGGTGGACGGGATTCGGCTAAGGGCTTAAGTATGAACTAGCACAATATTGGTGTGTTAACCCGTAACTTATAAGAACACCTAAGTCAGAAATGCGATGAAAGGATATTGGATAGTTGATGAAGACCTCAACCGCTATCAAAGATGATAGGAACCTCGGTATGATTTAAACGCCACACTATGGAAACAAAGTGATAAGTTCGAACAAAGACGAGTTGATGCCACAAGGTTACTTGATAAGTGAGACAAGTCTTTGTCGAATAATAAGAGTTGAAAACAAACTCACAATGTAAGCAAAATTCATAAATTGTTCATTAGTCTTTTACAAAAGACAAACTACTCATATTTATAGCCTAAACAAAGAGTAGCCGAATGGCCATATGGGATGCTAAATGGACGGCTTAATTAAGTTTAGAAAGGGGCCGAAAGATTCCTGGTATCTTCTTGGACGTCCTTAAAACGTTCCTAGCTTGAAAAACATCAATAGACACCTTCTAGATGCTGATTATTTGGCTGAGCATTGATGGAGTTGATGGGGCAGCTGAATGGTGTTGTCCATGTTTGGCCAAGGTGTTTAAAATCAGCTTGATTGCTCCTTAAATGTGCTACTTGGTTGAGCTAAAAAAACTCAGCTTTAATGAGCATTTTTGGGCACTCCATCAGCCCCTAAAGTGTGAAAGGCCGATTATAGTCTTTGGGTGTGAAAACATGGAACCGATCAGCCCTTGGTGTGAATAGAACCTTCAGCAAAATGTGAACACAAAGATACTGCTTGGGAAAGTTGGTCGGCCATCCTTGAGGAGATAAATCACCACCTTTGGCCCTTGGTGTCCACGAAAAGGTGCACTTGTTGGCTGCACATTCCATGTCGTCCCATGCATGCTCCTAGACAAATTAAATGGCAACAAATTAAATAAGTTAGGACACCATTAATTTGGCTAAGGTAAATTTAATTAGCAGCAGCTATTAAATTTGTCCCTAAGCTAGACACATTGAATTGATGTCCTAAAATAGACACATTAAAACTATGTATTAATATAATACATATTTAACTAATTAACTAACACAACTAATTAAATTTATTCCAGCCGCATAAATGCATTAAGTAAAATAAATTGAAATCAGCTCAATGAGCTAGCTTTGTGTTATATTGAGCTCCCTTGAGTTGAAATAAACTAAGTCAGCTTGTAGAATGTTGCAAAATGAGCTACTTAAGCTGGTCACTTGATGTTCGGCCATTCCTTCTATCCCAAATCGAGCAATGTAACTTGACAAAGTTTCTTGAAACCTCTTGGCACAAGCTCGAGTGATTGGTCCCAATGGCAACTCCATAGGTTCGGTAACTAACTCCTTCGCTGAGCTCACATAAAAAATGGTGAACAAATACTTTGTCTTTGATCTCGGTGAATATTATTTTATATCATTGTCCAAGGGACTTGAACCATGGAATTTTGTCTTTCGAGATTATGGCTTTCGAATGATTTGTGACTCGGGATTGTCTCCATCAAAGAACAAGTTAAGACCAACGGTAAGATCAACTTCTATTTTTGATTTCAGCACTGGATTAAGCATTCAATTTTTGAATCATTATGAGAAGGTAAGGCCAAATCATGTTTTTGATCCTGGCACTGTTTTATTTGCTAAATTTTTGAATGAGATTTCAAGAAATTCTTTTGAGCTTATAATTTCTGGTGTCACTAATTTGTTTCATTTTTGTGTAGGTGGCAATCTATGATACGATCTCGCCTCAGGTTGATTAGAGTCGTATTAGTTACCCGATCGTAAATTGGGTAAGTCTTTGGCTTGGTTGGAAAGAAGATGAAATCAAAGTATGGATTAGGCTCAAAAGGGATCTCAAAAGAAGGGTTTATGATATTTGGACAGTGGGTGGGAATAAACGGCTAAGGCCGGAGAATGAACCAACAATATGGATTGTTGACCCGAGTCTCAAAATGGCTTTTAGCTGAAGTTTGGTTTTAGGAAAATAATAAAGAACCTTGACCCGATATCAGGAGTGATAGGAACCAAAGATATAACTTTGAATGCCACACCAAAAAGGTGATAAGTTCAGTTTAACAAGGAAAGATTGATGCCACAAGATGAATCTCGATAAGTCAGATCAGTCCTAGAGTGAACTAAGAGAATTGAAAATTCTCACAAGAAAATGATAATTCATAAAATTGGCAAAAAGTTCTTTTACGATCAGCTGAACACATATTTATAGCTAAAACACATTGGCTAGCCGAATGGACTTAAGCAAATAAAAGGTCAGCTTTTAATCAGCTCAAATGAGCTGGAATTTTCTAAGAAGTTGCCTTGAAGTTTCCTTGTAGCTTTCTAACCAGCTGAAAGGAAATAATAAGCTGAATGTCTCTTGGTGTAATTGGCCAAGTGAATGTATGAAGTTTAAAGGCTGCTTCGGTTAGCTGAAGAGTCAAGGAAATTATTAAATTGAGCTTAGGATACTCCAATGGATAGCACCATTCAACCAAGTTTTTGGTGAAGAGTTCTGGCTGATGAAATCCTCAAGGCATCACTAGGAGAGATTAATTAGTTGCAGCTAGAAATTAAATTCAGCTCAAGGTCCATTGAGCTCCACGAAAAAGTCAAATAAAAAAGAGAAACCAGCAGCTCTTTTAATGCCGTCCATGCTTGCTTTTCTTTAAGGCTTTAGCAGCATCATTAATGCCATCCATGCATGTTAGCTGCACAATGAATTCAGCAAATTAAAATAGCCTATGACACATTAAATTAGCAGCAGCCTAGGAGACATTAAATCAATTAAATTCGGCTGGAACCATGACACCTTTAAAACATGTCTAAGCTAGGACACAATAATTCCTGCACATTAACTTGGCTAAAACATTAAAATCATGTAATAAAATAAGACAACTTAAAAATCATGTTCTAACTAAGACAAATTAAATGAGTTGAAGACAACTTAAATTGCTGTAGCAATTTAGACAAATTAAATGACTTAACTTATTAATGCCAAAAATGTTTGAGACAAATTAAATAGCCTAAAAGCACATTTAAAACTTAGCTAGATTAATTAAACAACTTAAACTAAATTAACTAAAATTTATTCCAGCAACTAAACGCAAGAACTAAAAGGTAAATTTAAGCTCAAAACGAGCTTAATTGAGCTGGATTGATCTCATGGAATGAGCAGATGAGCTCATTGAGCTGGAAATGAGCTGAATTGAGCTCAACAAGTTGGAATCGAGCTAATTCAACTCACCAGGTAGTGCAAGCAATGTTTGGGGAGCTGGTTCGAGAGTGTGCTCGGGGTGTGATCGCATCATTCCCTCCCTCTTTAAGGCAATTTGTCCTCGAATCGGGCCACTTGGTCACGAAAAATCTTTCACCTTCATAGCCCTTTGGTTGATGAAGTTGGCAAAGTTGCTCCTACAAATCTAAAAATCAAGCATAGCTCGCAAAGAAAAATTATTTGTATGCCCTCCCTCTTTACGAGGCAACCATTTCAATGTGTCACCTACACAAAAGAGAAACAGATTAGTGACACTAGAAATTATAAGCTCAAAAGAACTTTTCAAAATCTTACCCAAAATTGGGATGCATAACCCAATGCCGGGATCAAAAATAAAAGTGGATCTTACCTTGTTCTTTAATGAAAGCAAACCAGAATCATGGAGCATTCAAGAGTTATACTTTTGGACAACAAAAGTCCATGATTCAAATCCTTTAAAAAACGATGTAGAACCAAAGCTTTGATTTAGCATTTGCAACTTGTCATAGTTCAACAACTTCTTTTTCAGATTTAAAGTCATAAAATCAAGCAAGCAGAAATGGTTCACACATCTATTCACACAAAATTTAGAGTGCTTGATTGCTCTCATTATTGATCCAAAATAACAAAGCTTTTGATAATTGTAGTCTCGAGAATCAAAATCCATTGGTTTAATTCCTTTGATCAATAATAAAGAGTAATACTCACTGGGATCAAAAATGAAGTTTTTGCTTACCATCTCACATTGACTTGAACAATTCTTGGCTGGCAGCTTGGTAGGAACAAGTAGCAAACTATAGATATAAGTATGCAATTCATGTCCCAATCCCTTAAACCACAATATGAAGTAATTTCCAGAATCATAAATCGAATTTTGACTTTGCAAGTCAACAATGTACACATGCTTTATTTTCACAAATAATGAGGAATTCGGAAAAGATGAGAAAGTTCAACACATTTATTCCAAGCATAATTACAGTACTCACCTTTACTTAGCATCAACTTAGGATCGCATACTCCGGCCTTAAAAACATGGTTTTGGTTACTCGTTCCAAAATGCCACAAGAATTTTATTTTCATCAATAAATCACACTTGCCAAATGAAAATGATTTAAGCAGACAAATATGCAAACAATCAAATCTTTCGAACTAGCATGTAAATGCAAGAATATTTCGCACAAGAATTTAGAGATTTGACATTATTATCACAATCAAACAAATTGAAGGTCTTACGAAAAACTCTCTATCACATGTGACCAAATTTTGTATATGGCAATTTATTCTATTAGCATCAATAGAATTACCAACACAATACATGTCATGAGACAAACTCTTTATGACACAACTTGAAACAAATTCATCAACAACAATCAGAGAATGACAATTAATCGAAATAGGGTGCGGAGATCTTTCGAAAACCAAGTCATTGATGCCTTTTTCAACAACGTTCCAATCAAATTATCATGACTCAATTACTAAAGACTCCTTACCTCACTTAACTTTAAACACTTGTTGACTAATGTCATTTTTGATCTTACCTTTCTTGATCATTCTGAATCGTCTCGCATCGGGAAGGTATTGAAGTTGGAACTTGTCGAATGATTCTTTAGATACCTGAAAAGAAGAAAATACAATACGAGGACAACTCGAATATAAGTTAGTAGAAACATTCCTCATTTTCTCTCGTTCACTCACATCTTTTTAACTCATCTCTCTTTTATTATCGAGAACTCACTTTAATTTTCTTTTTCAACTCCTCTCGAGTCTGACTCATCATCTTTTCTTTCTTCATCTCTTTCTCTTTTTCAATTTTATTTTCTTGATCAAATTCTTTTTCTTTTTTGATTTCTTTTTTCTTTTTCTCATTCTCTTTTTGCTTTCTTTCACACTTTTTCTTTTATTTCTTTTTTTCTTTCAAATTCTTTCTCACATGCTTTTTCAATGTTATTACAAGAGGGAGATAACTTAAAAAAATCAAAATGAGAAACTTTTCGTTGAGAAAGACATGAAGGATCCACATATAAGATACAATCATCTTTTCGAGATTGAATCTTCGTGGATCAATACCTTTGCGCACACAAAGAATTACTTGGACCTTCTTGTTTGTCATCGTAATAGGGTTTAAACTTGAAGTTTGCTTTACTTCGTCTTGAATTCATCATTGAATACAAATCATGATATGAATCTCTTTGGGAATGACTTTTCGTGAGCTAAGACTTGGATGCATATGAACCACGTTCACTTCTTTGTTTGGACTTCTCCACAGATAAATACTATGAAGTGTTTGAAGAAGAACTTCTACCTTCTTGTTGGTAGCCTCAAAAGGTTTCAAATTTGTGGTTTGTTCCATACTGACTCGACTTCCTTGATGAATAATAGTCTCAGTATGAGTCTATCCTTGAATAATCTTCGGATATGTGTCTCAGTGATGTTCTTGTCTCCGTCTTTTTATTTGCAGAACTTTGATACATTTGGGCTCTTTTTTCAATACGTTCCAAATGTTCTTATATTGGTTTTAGTCATCTTTGGAGCATTTGACCCACCTCGTGAATAAATTCTTGATATGTTTGGTCTGACAGATCATTATCATAATTACCATTACTTTCGGTATTTCAAAACATGGTGTTTACTCATGAAAACCTCACACTTTCTCTCAAAAAGAAAAATTCTCTCAATTTTGGCTTTTACACACTCGAATAATCTCACCACACACTCGTGCCTTTTTTCGCTCTATTAGCCTCTCTTATTCACAATGGACTACTTAGACTTAGCGGCCATCGGTGTAGAGTCGGTTTACAAAAACGATGTTCGGTTTGGGTAGGAAATATTGTTGGAACAAAGGGTAGGCTACAAAAATAATAAATGGGAGTTCAGGTGTGGCCGTTTGGTATTACTAAGGAATGAAATGATTTTCGGGCAGAAAATTTGTTTGTATACGAACTTCACTTTTTTTTTATATGTTCATAACTCCCCTTTTTTTTTTTAATAATTTTGAATTTTGCACTACTAATACATATTCTTTTCCTTTTTCTTTTCACAAATTTTTTTTTGAATTTTTTCAATTTTTTTGCTAAAATGCAATCTCAGGAATATCAAAAACGCTGATTCTTACCTCAATTTAACCAGCTTTGATACCAAATGATACGATTTCATCTCGGGATGATTTGAGTCATATTAGTTGCCCGTTATAAATTGGGTAAGTCTTTGGCTCGGTTGGAAAGAATATGGAATCAAAGTATGGATTAGGCTCAAAAGAAGGGTGTATGATATTTGGACAGTGGATGGGAATAAACGACTAAGGCCGGAAAATGAACCAATAATAGGGATTGTTGACTGAGTCTCAAAGTGGCTCTTAGATGAAGTTTGGTTTTTGGAAAATAACAAAGAACCTTGACCCGCTATCAAGAGTGATAGGATGCCACACGAAAGAGGTGATAAGTTTGGTTTAACAAGGAAAGATTGACACCACAAGACGAATCTCGATAAGTCAGATCAGTCCTAGAGTGAACTAAGAGAATTGAAAATTCTCACAAGAAAATGATAATTCATAAAATTGGCAAAAAGTTCTTTTACAATCAGCTGAACACATATTTATAGCTAAAACACATTGGCTAGCCGAATGCACTTAAGCAAATAAAAGGTCAGCTTTTAATCAGCTCAAATGAGCTGGAATTTTTTGAGAAGTTGCCTTAAAGTTTCCTTGTAGCTTCCTAACCAGCTGAAAGGAAATAATGAGCTGAATGTCTCTTAGTGTAATCGGCCAAGTGAATGTATGAAGTTTAAGGGCTGCTTCGGTTAGCTGGAGAGTCAAGGAAATTATTAAATTGAGCTTAGGATACTCCAATGGACAACACCATTCAACCAAATTTTTGGTGAAGAGTTGTGGCTGATGAAAACCTCAAGGTGTCATAGGAGAGATTAATTAGCTGTAGCTGGAAATTAAATTCAGCTCAAGGTCTATTGAGCTCCATGAAAATGTCACATAAAAAAGAGAAACCAGCAGCTTTTTTAATGTTGTCCATGCATGCTTTTCTTTAAGGCTTCAGCAGCGTCATTAATGCCGTCCATGCTTGCTTTTCTTTAAGGCTTCAGTAGCATCATTAATGCCGTCCATGCATGTTAGCTGTATAATGAATTCAATAAATTAAAATAGCCTATGACACATTAAATTAGCAGCAACCTAGGACACATTAAATCAATTAAATTCGGCTGGAACCATGACACCTTTAAAACATGTCTAAGCTAGGACACAATAATTCCTGCACATTAACTTAGCTAAAACACATTAAAATCATGTAGTAAAATAAGACAACTTAAAAATCATGTTCTAACTAAGACAAATTAAATGAGCTAAAGACAACTTAAATTGCTGTAGGAATTTAGACAAATTAAATGACTTAACCTATTAATGCCGAAAATGTTTGAGACAAATTAAATAGCCTAAAAACACATTTAAAACTTAGCTAGATTAATTAAAAAACTTAAACTAAATTAACTAAAATTTATTCCAGCAACTAAACGCAAGAAATAAAAGGTAAAGTTGAGCTCAAAACGAGCTTAATTGAGCTGGATTGATCTCATAAAATGAGCAAACGAGCTCATTGAGTTGGAAATGAGCTGAATTGAGCTCAACAAGTTGGAATCAAGCTAATTCAACTCACCAGGTAGTTTAAGCAACGTTCGGGGAGCTGGTCCGAGAGTGTGCTTAGGGTGTGATCGCATCAATCTAAAGTAATACCCTTCTAAAGAGGGAGGGTATGCAAATAACCTACTTCCTTTTAGAACCATTTGTGGTTTTCAGAGTTTTGGAAATGATTCTGTCTGGATCATGAACACAAGGGTTTGTGATCTTGAAAAAAATTTCTCGAGCAAGTGGCCCGATTTGAAGACAAATCTCTTTAAGAGGGAGGGTATGATGCGATCCTGGCCGCATCATGTTTCGATATACCTCGATGACATCGAGATTGGCCTAAACTCGAGGGGCCCAAGTGCAAAATGAGGCTTTTAATTTTAGTTTGTTAATAATTGAGTTGCTGAACTTTATTTTTAATTGAACTCATCTTAGTTATTAAATTAAGTTACTGGAATCAATATTCAACTTAATTAATTGAGTTGTTAGAATAAATGCTTATCTTAGTTAATTTAATTGCTGGAATAATTTAGTATTACATGTGTTTTAAGTTTATTAATTAAGTTAATTAAGTTTCATGTGTTTTAATGTGTTTGTTAATGCTTGTAGGTGACTTTTCAGTTGAAATAGGTTATGTCCAAGGGAGCTGTTATAAAGTGTTAATGTGGCTGTTACATTACTTAAAGAAGAGCATTATTCATCACTTAAAGGAGCTGTTACATCATTTAAAGGAGAGCATTATATATCCTTTAAATTTAGCTGCCTTTTCTTCTTCTTCAAGTGGTTAAATATCAACAAGTTGCTGGTGTCTATTCGACTGCTCAAGAATGAAACCTAAGCATTCAAATTCATTTAATCAGCTGAATTGGAGCAATAACGCATATTGATGGTTGGAGTTACTTAGGATTAGAGGAATTCAAGAGTTGTGTCTATTGAGTTGCCAAGAGTTGTGCTTACTGATTAAGCTTTATTTCAGCCATTAACAGCTCGTTTCAGCTGATACTTGTGACTATTCGGCTAGCATTTATCTAGCCCTGTAAATATTTGTATTATGATGGACTTTTTGTTGAATTGATGCTTAATTTAATGAGATTTCCAATTCTCCTTGTTCTTTCTGGACTAAATTGACTTATCAAGTATTCTTGTGGCATCAATCTATTCTTTGTTAATTTGAACTTATCACCTTTGGTGTGGCATTCATATACCTTTGGTTCCTTTCGTTTTTGATAGCGGGTCAAGGTTCGTTTATACCTCTAGTTCCTATCTTGCATAGATAGCAATTCAAGGTTCTTCGTAGATTTTTCCTAAATCGAAATCCATCTAAGAGCTACTTTGAGACTCGGGTCAACAATCTCAATATTGTTGGTTCATTCTCTACCCTTAGCTGAATTATCCATCCCATACTTCACTATCTTTCTTTTAGAAGTTATTTGAAGCCTATTTTCTATTATTTTCCATCTATCTCGAAACAAACCAAGTCTTACTCAAATTCATAATTGGGCAACAAATACGACTTGAGACATCATCGAAACGAGTTCATATCACCAACCCTTACAAACTCCAATAGCTCAATGATAGAGGCGAACTAAACGTGACCAAACAAGTGCTTGTGACGTTTTCTATTGGAAAGTACTTGGATGAAGTGTTGTGTGTTGTGCTAATGCACGTGGGGCATTTGTTGCTCAGACGTCCTTGGCAATTCGATAGACAAGTCATCCATGACGGGTATACCAATAGGTATACTTTCAAGCATTTTGACAAAACCGTGACCTTAGCACCATTAACACCAACGTAAGTTTATGAGGACTAAGTGAAGTTGAAAAACTCCATTGATTAGGAGAGAGAAAAAGAAAAGAGTGAAAATGTAAAAGAAAATAAAATTGAAAAAAAGAAAGGAAAAATGAGAAGAAAAAGTAAGGAAAGTGAAAAGAAAGAGGGAAAAAAAGATAAAAAAGGAAGAAAAAGAGTGTAAGAAATTGAATGTATTTGCAAAAGGAAGTGATGCTCGAAAGGCATTCTTGATGAGTCAACCGGTCCTTGTGCTTATGTACAAGGAAAATTTTCTTAATACTAATGACTTAACTGAAAACCTCCCTCCTTTTATTTTTTCCCTTTTGCAGGAATTCCAAAATGTTTTTCCAGAAGAAGTCCCGAGTGGGTTGCCACCCATTCAGGGGATCGAGCACCAAATCAATTATGTGCTTGGAACTATTATTCCAAATCGACTTGCATACCGGACTAATCCCGAAGAGACTAAAGAACTTCAACGACAAGTCACTAAACTTATGAAAAAAGGCTACATCCGAGAGAGCCTTAGTGATACGGCCACGCCCTGGGAATGCCCTTGGTCTAGGTTGCAACAACTTGGCTGTGGATCGGGTCCGAAAATTTTGTTTTTCAAAAACTTAGGCCTAAGAAGGGTATTTTTGGAAAAATGGTAAGTTATTTTTTTTGAGATGTTCAAGTTTTCTATTTTAAAACAGGGTTAAATCAATGGTTTTGAAATAAAGGTAGATTCAAATCAAATCTTTTTATTTTCAGTAAACAAAAACATGGTTTTTTTAAAAAAATTTTACATGGACTGATAAGGAGGTGGCACACTGAATCCCCAGCACCAAGTCTGTAAGTGTTCTTTTTCTACTTTAAATATTTATATGAAACTGAACGGGAAAGAATACTGTAGATAGTACTGAGCTTTAGAGATGGTGCTAATGGTAATGTAGTATTAAGGTTACAAAACTGAGACCGTAGCTGAATTGCGATTGCGTGAAAACAACTCTGAAACTCTACCTATACATAAAACATTCTGTAATAAATAGAGGAACCAGTAAACTAATGTCATAAAATTCGTAATCAGATAAATCGTTATGACTGCAAGGGCTACTCGGGGAAGAGGCCGTGGGCGAGGCCGAGGTAGTACTCAAGATGGATCTGTATCCTCGGAACACATACCAGTTGGCGAGGCTCGTCCACCACTGGTTAATGAAAATGGGCCGTATGATCGGGCCGCAGGGGACGACGCTTTGTCTCAGGCCATGTTGAGGGTTTTGGAAAGGGTTGCCGGAGCTAATGTCGGGCCCATGAATAGGGGGTCCATTTCCGAACGACTTCGGGCTAACGGAGCTGAGGTTTTTAGGGGCATATCTGGAGTGGCCCCAAATGTGGCTGAGTACTGGTTGGAAGCCACAGAGCGGATTATGGATGACTTGGACTGCTCAGTAGAAGAGAAGTTGAAAGGGCGTTGTCATTACTGCGGGACGAAGCGTATCAGTGGTGGATTACTGTGAGAGAGGGTACCCCAGCTGAGAGGGTAACATGGGAGCTATTCAAGCAGACTTTTAAGGCAAAATATGTTGGAGCTAGCTATGTGGATGCACGCAGAAAGGAGTTCCTGAATCTGACCCAAGGAAGTAAGACCGTTGCTGAATATGAGGCAGAGTTTCTACGACTAAGCCAGTATGCTAGGGGTATCATTTCCACTGAATATGAGCGCAGCGTTCGGTTTGAGGATGGCCTTAGGGATGAGCTAAGGGTACTCATAGCTCCGCAGAGAGAACGGGATTTTGCTGCACTGGTAGAGAAGGCTAAGATAGCCGAGGAGGTGAAACAAGCAGAACGGAAGAATCGCGATAGGGATCGGAATCGGTTCAGGAGAGATGCCGGACCAGCTGGTGCTGCAAATCAAAATGTTAAGAGAGCTAGGATGGAGAAACCGGTTCGAACAGTTCCAGTAAACACTATTAGACCGGAAGCTTGTGGAGATTGTGGTAGAATACATTAAGAAGAGTGCTGGAAGCGTACTGGGGCTTGTATTCATTGTGGGTCAAAGGAGCATAGGATTAAGGATTGTCCTAGGAGGGCCGCTCAGGCTCAAGAGGCGGAACAAAGGGCTGTGCGACAGGCTCAACCTGTGAGGGATGGACCGCCGCTACCAAGAAATCATGGACAAGGTCGCCGTGGTAATGGTCGTGGACGTGGCGCACCTGGCAGGGGTATTGGTAACGCTGATGCTCGTCAGCCAGGCTACGGTGTATCTTCGCCGTCGTCGCGAGGAGGGTGACGCACTGATGTGTCATAATCGGATGCGTTTTTATCTATGGTGTACCTTATACTACTCTGATTGATGTGGGATCAACCCATTCATATGTGGCATATAACATTTCTAGGGCACTGGGTGTGCACTTCGAGGAGACTATATGTGGGGTGTCAGTGATAAGTCCTTTAGGTCATTTGGTTAAGGTAAAGAAACTCTTCAAGGAGGTGCCGTTAGAGGTTCAAGGTAGGGTTTTCTGTGGAGATTTGATGGAGTTACCATTTGAAGAATTCGATTTGATTCTAGGGATGGATTGGTTGACCAAGCATAAGGCAACTTTGGATTGTGTAGCTAAGAGGATGGTGATAAGGACTGTAAATGATGAAGAGGTAATGATAATTGGAGAACGAAGAGATTATTTGTCCAATGTAGTATCGGCGTTGAGGGCTGAGAAGTTGATGCGCAAGGGGTGCGAGGCATATTTGGCTTTGGTAAGCAAAGCTGGAACCGGGGATCCAACTGTGGAGACCATAAGAACTGTTCAGGAATTTCGAGATGTTTTTCCGGAGGAGCTTCCTGGATTACCTCCGAATCGGGAAGTCGAGTTTGGAATCGATTTGTTGCCTGGAACAGCTCTAGTATCCATTGCACCTTATAGGATGGCACCGAAAAAGTTGGTGGAACTGAAAGCTCAAATCCAAGAGTTGTTGGATAGAGGCTTCATTAGGCCTAGTGTGTCTCCTTGGGGAGCACCAGTTCTGTTTGTAAAGAAAAAGGATGGAACAATGCGCATGTGCATCGATTATCGCCAGTTGAACAAACTGACGATTAAGAATAAGTATCCACTGCCAAGGATTGATGATCTGCGCTCGATCGACTTAGGGGCTTCGGTATTCTCCAAGATCGATCTTCGTTTTGGATACCATCAGCTAAGGGTAAAAGAAGGGGATATTCATAAGACAGCATTTCGAACTCGATATGGACATTACGAGTTTTTGGTCATGCCGTTTGGGCTGACGAACGCACCTGCAACTTTCATGGATCTGATGAATCGAGTATTCCAACCTTACTTGGATCGGTTCATGGTCATCTTTATCGATGATATCCTGGTATACTCTGAAACGGAGACGAAACATGATGAGCATCTCCGTATTGTGTTGCAGGTGTTAAGGGAGAAGGAATTCTATGCAAAATTCTGCAAGTGTGAATTCTGGTTGAGGGAGGTAACCTTCTTAGGGCATGTGGTCTCTGCCAAGGGGATTAAGGTGGATCCTCGTAAGATTGAAGCGATTCTGGAATGGAAGCCACCTAGGTCAGTATCGAAAATTCAGAGTTTTCTAGGGTTAGCAGGTTACTACAGAAGGTTTGTGGAGGGTTTCTCGGTAATGGCAGCACCCTTGAAAAAACTCATAAGGAAAGGAGTACCATTTGTCTGGACCGAGAAACAGCATAAAGCTTTTGATCAGTTGAAAAAGGTATTGACTGAAGCACCAGTGTTGATTCAACCGGTGTCTGGGAAGGACTTCACTGTATACAGTGATGCGTCGCATGTGGGGTTAGGTTGCGTACTGATGCAAGAGGGCAAGGTGGTCGCTTATGCATCGCAACAGCTTAAGACTCATGAGGTGAATTACCCTACGCATGATTTGGAGCTAGCGGCAGTGATTTTTGCGTTAAAGATTTGGAGACACTACTTATATGGGGAAAAGTGCATCATATACACGGATCATAAGAGCCTAAAGTATTTGTTGACTCAGAAGGAGTTGAACCTTAGGCAACGTCGATGGGTGGAGTCGCTTAAGGATTACAACTGTTCGATTGAGTACCACCCAGGAAAGGCTAATGTGGTGGCAGATGCGTTGAGCCGAAGGGCTGTTACTGATTTGAGAGCCTTATTCGCACGTTTAAGTCTGTATGACGATGGAAGCTTGTTGGCAGAACTGCAAGTAAGGCCTACTTGGACTGAGCAGGTTAAGGAAAAACAGTTGAAGGATGATTCACTAGCTCTTCGATTCCAGCAAGTTAGGAATGATGAGAACGAGGATTTTGGACTGAACACTGAAGGAGTTCTGTGCTTTCGTGGAAGGGTTTGTATTCCGAAAGACCCTGAATTGAGACAGTTAATTCTAAAAGAGGCTCATGGGGGACTCTGTGCCATGCATCCTGGAGGAAATAAGTTATATCAAGACTTGCGAGAGGTGTACTAGTGGCCGGGATTAAAACGAGAAGTGACTGAATTCGTTGGGAAATGTCTGACGTGTCAGCAGGTTAATGCAGAGCACCAATTCCCTTCTGGATTACTGCAACCGGTAAAGATTCCGTTATGGAAGTGGGAAAGAGTAACAATGGACTTTGTGAGTGGGTTACCTTTGACACCCACCAAGAAAGATTCGGTGTGGGTGGTTGTGGATAGGTTAACAAAATCTGCCCATTTCATACCTGTTTGTGCCGATTACTCACTGTAAAAGTTGGCCAAGCTATATGTGGCGGAGATAGTGCGACTGCACGGGGTGCCAGTGTCGATAATTTCTGATCGAGACCCTAGGTTTACATCTCAGTTTTGGCAGAAGTTGCAAGAAGCGTTGGGTACACGATTGGATTTTAGCACCGCTTTTCACCCACATACAGATGGACAGTCGGAAAGGGTTATTCAAGTTCTAGAGGATATGTTGAGAGGTTGTATCATCAATTTTCGTGGTAGTTGGGAGGACTACTTGCCATTGGCGGAGTTTGCGTACAATAACAGCTATCAAGCAAGTATTCAGATGGCTCCGTATGGAGCGCTTTATGGGCGAAGATGTCGTACGCTGACGTGTTGGACAGAGTTGGGTGAACGACAAGTGCTTGGACCGGAATTGGTGGCAGACACTGAAAGCAAGGTTAGACTGATAAGGGATCGATTAAAAGAGGCATCCGATAGATAGAAATCGTATGCGGATCTGAAGCGCAAGGAGATTGAGTTCGCTGTTGGGGACATGGTGTTTTTGAAGGTTTCACCTTGGAAGAAGATATTGAGATTTGGTAAGAAGGGTAAGTTAGCCCACGGTTTATTGGGCCTTACCGAATTGTTAAGTGGATTGGACCAGTGGCTTATCAGCCAGAGCTACCACCGGAACTGCATCGTATCCACGACGTTTTTCATGTATCCATGCTGAGGCGGTATCGATCTGACCCAACTCATGTCATACCAGTTGCAGAAATCGAGGTACAGTCAGATTTGACTTTCGAAGAGGAACCTGTGCAAATACTTGATCGTGACGTCAAGGTGTTGAGAAGGAAGTCAGTTCCACTGGTGAAAGTACTTTGGAGGAACCATGGCAAAGAAAAAGCTACTTGGGAGACTGAGGAGGCAATACATCAACAGTACCCTTAACTGTTCTAATAAGGTAGAATTTCGAGGACGAAATTTCTTTAAGGAGGGTAGAGTTGTAACATCCTGATTTTTGGATTTATTCGTATTTTCAATATTTTGGTAGAGTTTTTAAAATTTGTATTTAGATGTGGAATTAATATTTTGAGTAGGTAAATGGGCTTATGGAAGGCCCATGTGTTGGCCAAAACCCGGTTGGATTTTTGGAGTTTGGACTTAAAAAGGTAGGGGTTCTGGCTAAGTGGCCCTTGTATAGTGTAAAGGGTAAATTGCATCACAAAAAGAGCATTAGTAAAGTGGCAAGGGTGACGCCACTAGGCTCCTAAAAAGGTGGCGTGTGGAGCATTGGGGAAGGCATGGGATTGATTCCCTGTGTTGGCAAATAGATGCATTTATTTTTAAGTGCAGGAAGGGTAAGTGCTTATCATCTCAGATTTGGTCTTATTTTACGATGTTAGGAAAAGCCGAAATCCCTAAAAATTAGGGAGGCTACCGATATGGGCATAAGGCTCTAAGGGTTTGTAACTGATGTTTTCTTTCGGTGATTAGAGTCTTCTTAAGCGTTGGATTGAAGGCGTAAATTGTTGGAGCAATCGGATTTGGAGCAAGCTATCGGTTTTGGCAGGAAGGTAAGGTTTTAAAGACTTTTTAGGGACATAGTTCGATTTTGGAAAAGCAAGTTTTGGGTTTAGTGATTGAGGTTTGTAAATAAGAACTGTGCTAATCAATTGTAGGACATCGAAAGGGATCTCAGTAGCAGTCGTCGCGTAACAGGTGTGTACCGAACACCCTTTCTATTCAAATCGGCAAAAGCTGAAAAGCCAAAAATCTGGCATTTCATGGGCTTGTGAGTATGCGAATGCTCTCAAGACATAGATTAATGATTAGATCTGGCATCGCAAAGTGGTAAGTTGGTCTCATGCGATAATTCGTGTACGTCGGTAAGTGGGCCTCGATGGGCCAAAATTGGGCCCAATGGTCTTACGGACCAATATGGATGAGAGATGGGCAAATTGGCCTGATAGTTGGACAGTAGAATCAAATTGCTTATAACAGTTATAGAATTACTGAAATAACTTGTGTAGATGCGTAAGTTATGAATTTACCCTAAATCGCAAAATTTTCGATATACCCCTAGGGTTTAAATTGACTAAAACGCATGATTAATTAATACTGTAATTCTGCATGATATGTTTTCATTATTGTCTGTTGCATGGGATTGGGATATTGATGGAGGAAGTGCTTAAAGTGGTTTATCCACGTACTGGAGGCTTTGCCTCAACTTATCATTATTTGAGCGTTAGAATGCCGCAAATCGTGGAGTGTAGGGCTGGGTGGGTTGAGATATTCCCCACATGGAGTGTAGGGCTGGTACGGGAGCAGTGTAGCGGTTGGTGGGTTGAGTAGTCTCCCCAGATGGGTTTGCATACATTGTTATTATTGTTATTATGATTACTGAATTGGGCCTATGGGCCACACCTATGTGTTAAAGGGGCTAAGGCCTTGTTATCAGTGATTCGAAAAGGGCTTCATCCCACTGTGTGTACTGTTATCTGAATAGGGCTTAGGCCCAATGGGCTCGAGCTGACTTGGGCTTTGGATGGGTTTCTGTATACACTGAGTTTCCCCAAACTCACCCCTTTTCTTTCCATCCTTGCAGGTGAGCACTAATTGGTGGACTTGGAGCTGGGCGGGATTCAGAGTGGCCATGAAGAATAAATTCTGGTTTTTTTTTAAATAAGTTCACATTTCTTTTACTTTTGATTATTTCCGTTTGGTTTTAAGGTTGTAATAAGGCTGCTCATTTAATTATTTTATTTTTGGATTATTAAACCGGTTAGCACTAGGGCGCGTTTTATAAAGGCTAGCTGTTTTCAAAGCAACACGATAACCGAACAAAGCTTGTGCTACGTGAATGTTTCAAAAGAAATAAATGTTTTAAAAAGACATAAGCTAAAGATAAAATTCGTGAACAAGTAACATGCTTTAAGTGTGGCAATGGATGTGTGCATGTCTAGGATTGGAACCGGGAAGAGCTTGGTACTTAAGCAGTCCAACAGACTCACCTCCTCTTTTCTGGCTTCCTACCTGGTGCACAGCCTCCATTCACTTAAACTTATAACACTAACATTCTTTAAACCTTAATAAAGAGAATTTTGATAAAACGAATAGCAACATTTCCATGTGGCATGCTGAATTCGGCCGTAACGTCTGGGCCGGGTTTAGGGTGTTACACAGGTCACCAAGCGAGGCTAGCAATCTTTTACAAGCTGATCCGTTCGATCCTAGCCTATTGAGCTTGATTCAGCTCAAATTTTAGCCCAACTTTAGCTCATTGAGCTCGTTCCATCTTTTTAATTTATGCACTTTAGTTGCTAGAATAAGCTTTAAATAATATTAGTTAATTTAGTTTAAGTTATTTAGTTAATTTAGTTTAAGTATTAAATGTGTCTTAAGTTAATTAATACGTCTAAGTATTTTCGGCATTAAATATGTCTTAGTTAATTAATTTATATCAATTTGCGCAGCCATTTAATTTGCCTGAAAAACTATTTAATTTGTCTTAGCTCAAACAGCCATTTAAAGTGTCTTAGTGATGTGATCTCAGTCGCATCATGTTACGATCCAACTTGACGAAACCGAGATTGTGATAAACTCGAGGGGCCCAAGTGCAAAATGAAACATCTCATAGGCTTGATTGATTATTGCACCAATGTTTTCATGGACTTTTTAATTTAATAAAGTTTTGTTGATGCAAGCTTGCTACGGAGCTATTTGCAGAACCCTTGGAGCTACCATTGGGACCAATCACTCGAGCCCGAGCAAAGAGGTTCCAAGAGTCTATTTCAAGCTAAATAAATCAGACATGGAAAGAAGGAGTGTTCGAACAACAAGTGAACAACTCAACAAGCTCATGTTGCAACATTCTACAAGCTGACTTAGCTCATTTCAGCTCAAAAGAGTTCAATTCGATACAAAGCCAGCTCTTTGAGCTAATTTTAATTTATTTATTTTATGCATCTTTTGTGCTAAAATAAATTCATTTAGCAGTGCTAGTTAATTAGTTAACTTTCAGTTCAAATAAATAACTATTTAAATTTGTACATTTTAATTTAATGTATTAAATATGTTTCACATTAATATAGGTGTTTAATATGTCTGGCATAGGACATAATTTAATGTGTCTAGAATAGAACAAATTAATTTACTGGTGCTAATTTAATTTGTCCAGCCGTATGACATAAATTACATTGGTTTTAGTTGCTGCCGATTTTTAATGTGTCTTAACTCTTTAATTGTTGTTTTACTTTGCAATAAATGCAAGCATGGGACGTCATTAACAAGTAGCTGAAGCATTAAAGGAAAGCATGCATGGATAGATTTAATAAGCTACTGGTTGACGGATTTAATGAGCTGCTGGTGGACAAATTTAATATGTCCTAACTCATTTAAGTGTGGTTTAAATTTGCAGCAGAATACATGCATGGATCGGCCTAGCGAAGAGCTGAATCAACCTCATTATTCAGTTGACTTTTCGTGCATATCAACAGCCCTTGAAGATTTAATTTCCATCTGCAGCCTTTAATTTATTCATTAAAGTGACGACTAGGACATCTCAATGGTCATGTTTTTTTTTCACCAAGGATTCAGCTAAATTTAGCTGTCCATTGAAGTTTCCTAAGCTGATTTAAAAGCTTCATTGGCTGTCCAGCTAACCAAAGCACCGGCCAGCTGCCTGCATCCATTTGGCCAAACATGCCAAGGGCCATTTTGAGCTCATTCATTTCTCCAGCTATTAAGGAAGCTTTAAGGAAACTTCCAAGTCATTTCCTAGCAATTTCTAGTCGAATTTAAGTGTCTAATGAGCTGCCTAAGAGACCATTTGGCTAGCTCTTCATTTTGCCTATAAATAGTTGTTCAAATCATTGTAAAAGAGACTAATGCTGAATTTATGCTGAAATTGTATTTTGTGAGATTTTTCTCTCTTGTTTTTCTCCAAAGACTGACCTGACTTATCAAGTGATCCTTGTGTTGTCAAACCATATTTGTTTACGAACTTATCACTTTGTTACCAAAGTGTGGCATTCACTTATACCGAAAGTTCCTATCAATCTTGATAGAGGGTCTCGGTCTTCAATATATTCTTCAATCATTCCGTTACCTTTTTTATCCTTCACTAAGCGTTCATATAAGTTTCGAGTTAACACATCGATATTGTGTTAGATCATACTTGAGCCTTAGCTGAACCATATCCCTATTCCATAATTAACTTCGCCATTTCTTCCTGAACCTTTTCTACTTCGCCATTTCTTCCTGAACCGCTTAAAGCTTACCAAATTTAACAATCGGGCAAAACTTTACGACTCAACTCTTAATCGAGGGAAGCGTATACCATATATCTAAATTAATAAGTTTGCATATTTTAATTTTGACTTGCACTTTGTGTGTTCTACATGCATTATGTAACTCCCATGTTAGTTTAAGTCTGCATCATTAAATTAAGTCTTGCATTAAGTAACCCATTTGTTTATTTAGTTTGCATCTTAAACCATGTATTTAAGCATCTTAGTTGTTTAATATGTTTGAGTTTGTTTATATAAGTATGTTATTTAATTTGGCTGTTACATTTTTACTACATTAATTTAAGTGTGTTTATTAATTAAGCTTATTAAGTTGTTTTGGCTGATTGTTATTGAATGCTTGTAGGTGACTATTTAGCTAGAATCAGTTATGTACAAGTGGCTGTTACAACATTTAAGGAGAGCATTATACACCATTTAAAATCTGGTAGACTATTCCTCTTCTCTAAGCAGTTGTTCAAGAATAGCAATGGTCAAAGGAGTGATTACACATGGTCATTTAGTTCAAGAATCCTTTTCACATTCCATAATCGATTGCCTCTTAATGATCACACCATGGTCTATTTGAGTGCCCAAAATGTCATCAATGTTACTGGTGTCTATTCGGCTGCCCAAGGGAGAATTTATAGCTTATTCTGAACTTTTTGGCTGCTCAAGAATGAATATTTCCAACCTAAACATTCAAGTTCAATTAAATCAGCTGAATTGGAACATTAAATCATGTTGATGGTTGATGTTACTTAGGCCTAGAGATTTCAAGAGTTTATGCTTAGTGATTAAGTTTTATTTCAGCTCATAAATGCTCATTTAAGCTGAATCTAAGTGACTATTCGACTAGGCATTAGTTAGTATTATAAATACTTTGTAATCAGCTTGTTTGACACAACTTTTTGCTCATTTGATATATGTTTATAATATTTGTGAGCTTTCCAACTCTGTTAATTCGTTTTAGACTCAGCTTGACTTGTCTAGCTTGCTAGTGGCATCATTCTGTTTCTTTCGAACTTATCACTCATTCTGAGTGTGGTGTTCAACCACTTAATACCTTTGGTTTCTAACTCCCTATAGTTAGCAAGTCAAGGTCCGTTTCACCACCTTAAGATCATATAAGTTTCGGGTCAGCACTCAATCATAGTGTTGGTTCACTCTTGATTCTTAAGTCCACTTTGATCCAACTCCACCCCAACCAAACTATTTCCTATTCCTTTGTTTCTCTTTGATAGCCAAATAATCATCATCATTTCACCTATCCATTTTGAACCTATTTTGGAAACTAAATACCACACTTAGCTAAAATTATACCCTTTGTTCTAAATCAAATGATACTTCTCATTTTAATGATCGGGCAATCTAAACGACTCGAATCATCATTGAACTGAGTTCGTATATTTGGTATCAGAGCTAGCTAAAATCAAGGAGTACATACGTTCGTGAAGTGTAGGAGTAAGTATTTGAAAAAATTTGTGAATTCAAAGTATTCATTGTAATTAGCATTTTACAACTGAAAAAAAAAAAGGAAATTCAAAATTATTTAAAAAAAAAGAGATTGAAAGTGTTCATAGTTTTCTTTTACCTGAACTTCAAAGCTGTTTCTCCATCAAATTCAAATCCAAACGCCACACTTAGTACCCTTTTTTTTATTTTCTTTTAGCCTACCAGAACCAACATCATCAACATCGTAACCCTTTTGAAGCTGACCCCTAGGCTTGCTTATAAGTTTAATCGAGTCTTCTACGAACTTCGAGAGGCGAGAGGAGTGGTAAGAGGCATGAGAGTTAGTGAAAGCATTCGAGTGTAGAAAAAGTTGTAAAAGAGTGCAAACACGAGTGGAGTGCCATAAATTATTTTTTTACGAGTAAATAGTGTGGTTCAAATAAAATGTCTATAGGTTTCGAAAGAAAAATTATTGCTGTTGGTGGCTGGTTTGATCCAACATACCAAGCATTCAATCAAAGTGAAAGGCGATGTGTTCATAGAAACCGAGGCTTTAGAGAGCATGAACTTGTTGATGGCGATTTGAAGAATCACAAGTTAGCCATTCCACCATTTCAAGGTTGATCTGACTCGGAGGTATACCTTGAATGGGAAAAGAGGGTAGAATTGCTTTTTGAGTACCAGACTACTCAGAAAGCAAGAAAATGAGGCTTACAGTGAACAGTTTTTCTGATTATGCCATGACTTGGTGGGATCAATTCACCACGAGTAGAAGATGAAACAGAGAGTGCCCAATATCAACCTGGTCTGAAATAAAATATGTGATGTGCAAGCGTTTCCTTCCATCATCCTACCATCAGGAGCAAATTTCTTCAAGCCAAAGGACGAAAATGAGATTGTGAAAGAGTTTGATACGATCACGCCCAAGCGCCCTACAGGACCAGCTCCCTAGCATTGCTTGTAGTCCTTTGCGAGCTGAATTAGTTCAAATTCCAGTTCAACAAGCTTAAATCAGCTCGTTTCCAGCTCATGAGCTCGTTTGCTCATTCCATGAGATTAATTCAGCTCAACTAAGCTTATTTTGACCTTATCTTTACCTTTTTAATTCTTGCATTTTGTTGCTAGAATAAATTACCTGTTTTAGCTAAATTAGTTTAATTAGTTTAAGTTGTTTAAATAATTTAGCTAAGTTTTAAATATGTCTTTTAACAGCTAATTAATTTGTCTAAAATATTTTGGCATTAATAGGTATAAATTACTACAGCAATTTAAGTTGTTTTTAACTCATTTAATTTGTCTTAGTTGGTGCATTATTTTAATGTGTCATAGTTACTGCATGATTTTTAATGTGTGTTAGCTGAATTAATGTGCTGGTATTATTGTCTTAGCTTAAACATGTTTTAAATGTGTTTGCCAAATTTAATTGATTTAAATGTGTTATAAGCTACTACCAATTTAATATGTTATAAACTGAATTAATTTGCTAATTTTTAATGTGTAGCTCCTATACATAAACAACATTAAAAGAGAGATGAAAATTATTCCTTTTCATGAAGGCTATTCGTACAGCTCAATGGGCAAGTGCTGAAATTAAAGGCCAGCTGCTATTTAAGTTTTTCTAGGTGCCTTTTCATAGAGAATAAGGGACATGGCTGACTACAATTAATTTCATTCAGCTGATAAGTGTTTTCACACTTTAGAGGCTTCTCACTTCCACTCGTCCACACCTATGGAGCTACTTATTCTTTCCCAAAAGTCTACTCGTATAATTCAACAGCCAAGATGTTATTCACACAATGTTTTCACACAAGGGAGCTAATCATTTTCGTCCTTTCACATTGAGAGCATGTTGGGAGCCAAGTATTCACACATATAGGACTGTTCATGCGCCTAAATGCCCATTAAGTTTGCTGGAGCTCATTCGGCTACCCAAGGCTGAATTAATGAAGCCTAGAGTTCTCCAAAGGACTTGTAAACATTAAGTAACTTAGTCCATCACATTTAAGTTGATTGAAGGCTTCTAGAATTTACCCATTGACGTCTCCCATGCTAGGAAGCTTCAAGGAACCTTGAAGGGACGTTCTAGGAAGGAGCCAAGAAGTTTCAGCTCATTAAGTTGTTGCATGCTATCCATTAGGCTACCCAAAGTGCCTATTTGGCTAGCCATGTTGTTTAGCTATAAATTTCAGCTCATTTCATTTTGTAAAGGTTACTCAACTTTTTAGACTTTGTCATTTTATGAACTTTATTGTTCTAGGTAGAATTCAATTCTCTTTATTCACATTAGGACTGGTCTGACTTATCGGGCATTTGTCTCGTGGCGTCAATCTTTCCTTGTTATCCCGAACTTATCACCTTTGTTGGTGTGGCGTTCAAAACTATACCAAGGTTCCTATCTTCCGTAGATAGTAGGTTGAGGTTTATTATCAATTTATCCTTCCATTTCAACTATTCCATCGCTTCTACCATCATCTACAACCTAAGTGCCATTTTTGAGACTCGGGTCAAAAATCTTAATATTGTTGGTTCATTCCCCAGCCTTAGCCGTTTTTCCCTATCTATCATCCAACTGTCCTAATCCTTTCTTTGAAACCTTTTTGAGCCTATTCCACACTTGATTTTCACCTTCTTTTAAATCGAGCCAAGACTTACCCAATTTACGATCAGGCAACATATATGACTCAAATCATCATCGAGGCAAGTTCGTATCAGAGTTTAGCGACCAACGACTATGTGAGAAAAAACTCCTATCGAGATTACTACTCAACGAGGAATTCAAGCCGAAATAATTCAAGCTTTGAGTTTAAAGCCTATTATGGTGATAAACGAGAAGGTTCAAGCAATTCTATGTATACTCCAAGATATTCATCCATGAAGAATGTAACACCCCAAACTCGGCCTAGAAGTTAGGCCTAAATCTGACGTGTCACATTGAACTGTTTTTTGGAAACCATGTTTTCATTGAAAACCCTTCTTATTTGAAAACTTGAGTAAAATTCCAGTTACGTTAGTTTATTTTATAAAGTGGTACATTGAAAAGTTATTAATTTTATTCCCAAAATTTCTTTTAAGTTACGAAACTTAATTTTAAAAGTAACTGATTTACGAAAATGTGATGTTTAAAACTAATTTGTGAAACTGTTTTGAGGATGTTGCAGAAACGTAGTGTTGTTTAAAAACAATTCTAAATCGAAGTAAATAAAACCCAAAGTTAAAATCTAGAAACTTTAAGAGACCTTATTACAAAATTTGAAACCCAAAACAGAATCTAAAACATAAATAAAGTCCAAAGGCAGTCATGTGGCCATCTCTGAGTCCCTCGCAGTACCGATCCTCCTAATGCTGGGGATTACCCGCACAGTTAATAAATGGGATGAGTTTATGAAAACTCAGTGTGTAATCCCCTTACTAGAGTAACAACAAGATATCAAAAAGCGAAACAAAAATAAAATACCAGCAGGCGAGCCTTTTAACAAAGAATCAGACAAATCCTGCTCAGAGCATACGTGGGCCAAAGCCCATTACAATATCATTTGGGTCACAGCCCATAATAGAATCAATTGGGCCTAACCCAAACTAATAACAGAACAAGTGGGCCTAAGCCCAATACAGTGACATATCTCATAAACAGATATGCAACAGTATGAGGATGCATTCCACCTCGATCCAGCCAACACACCACCCGTACCAACCCTACACTTACGTAGGGATAAAATTGACCCACCCAACCAGCATACCAGTGCTAGCACCAGTTACGGTACTAACCGAAATCGCAGCAAAGCTGCTAGTATATATGCGGCTCTAAGCCTTCAGTAGTGGTATTATAATTGGCACAAAGCCATCAGTAACTGTATTATGTTTGGCACATAGCCATCAGCAACGGTAATATAATCGGCACACAACCTTGGGTAAATATGATCGACAAAGTCATCAATAAGTATGTTAGGCACATGGCCCCTGGTAAATACGTTTGGCACAAAGCCATAGTCTAGATGGCACAGAGCCATTTTTTAGGTTAGAACAGAACCGTAATCAGATTAAGTGGCACTAAGCCATCCATCGGTTGACAGTCGTCTCATGCGACCCGTGCGACCTTAACAGATCAATACTAGATCCAAAATTATCTTGTGCGACCCGTGCAATCCTATCAAAACTTCCTCCGTATCATTGTCCCAACCCCATGCAATATGTTGTGTATGTCATGCTCAATCATCACACGTGTATGCCAAATGGCCATGCTCAGTAACAATCATTTAAACATATATTAAAAGCATATCAGTCATACAACCACCGTCAAGTCAGTTAAAACACAGTCATACGATCACAGTCAAATCGGTCAATTTCATAGTCTAAGTCAGTCATTTACCCACAAGGGCAAAATAGTCATTTCACCCTATAGGGGTATTTTGATAATTTTACACTACAAGGGTATTTCGGTAATTTTAGAAATTGGGGGTATTTCAGTGATTTTACAAGTCAGGGGTATTTCAGTAATTTTAGAAGTCAAGGGTCTTAACAACCCAACCGAGGGTCCATTGTCGCCTCGAGCGACCTAAGCAACCTAAACAGACATAAAGGTGCAAATGGGCCAAAGACTCATTACTTGGCCCAAGTGGGCCCACATGCTCGTGTGGCCCATTTAACCCAAATTTAGATACGGCTATGTGTACACCATAGCCCGATTCATTAATAGTCCCTTACTGTAGATTTTATCAATATAGGCCCACGAGCCCATTGGGCCCACACGGCCCATTTTAGCCCATAGAGGCCCAAAATAACCTAAGTCATGTGCGTGACATGACAAGTCTATTTACTTCCTGCTTAACAGTGAAATTTACCCATGCGTGCCCACCAGCCCATTGGGCCCATTTAACCTAGAACTATTCACGGCTGCACGAACGACGTAGCCCAATCCAAAACTTACCACATAACATATGTTTTATCCATGTGGGCCCACACAGCACAGTCCGGCCCAACGTGGCCCAGAACGGCCTATGCCATGTGCGCGACATGATAAGCCCAACCATATTCCACTTACCAGTTGATTTGACACAAGCAAGCCTGCTGGCCCATTGGGCCTATTCGGCCCATTTCGTGGCTCAAGTGGGCCACTACGGCCTAAGCCAACGAATTCGCTCATAGAGGCCTTCCTCGTCGTACGCCCACGTTCTGTGAGCTCGACTCACCACACGTGCGATCGTACGCTCGTGTGGCATTATACGCCATATTTTTAGCTTTTCGACATTTTACCGATCTACAGTCACAGCAGAGTAAACAACAAACACATTTTTGACTTTTCAGTCGATTATCAAAACAAGGCATACGATTACACACATATTTATGACCTTTACGCCTATTGCCGCTTACAGAGTACGGATACACACCTATTTGTGATAAGTGAGCAAATCCCACGACGCTAAACCTAGATTCAATCATAACCCCATGTTAGTCCTTTAATCGTTAAAATTAACACCCTTACATAGCACCTAATTCCAAAATGGCATTGACTGCCTACCTTGAATAGCAATCGATTCCTCTCTTTAACCACCGATCAAAGCCGCCTTCCAAAATTTGACAAAATCTGTATAGCATTACCACATTGTTAACTAAGATCGAGAATGACAATGAGAAACAAAAGAACAACAACTTACCACTACTTAAGAGTATTTGGCCTCCTAAGGTACACTCTAGGATTTGAGTCCCACTAAAAATAGTCATGCTCATGTCGAAAACGGTGGATGAAGATAGTGTTAAGGAGGAAATGATACGCTCTGCCTCGGGGTGAGTCGAGTCGTATGTAAAATGCCCGATTGTCTACAAAAAGCAATGATAATTTAGTTTAGTGAAATTGGTATGGAAAGAAGTTGTTTTGACAAATTAGCAGTTGGTTTAAGAATATGGTATGAAAAATGTAAAGTGGGAAAGAAGGAATTTGTTTTGGTTCGAAATGGTAAGATGGGAAAAGAAAGAATTTGGTGTGGAACCAAATGGTTAAGAAAAAAAATGGATTGAACAAAAGTGCAAACAAGAACCAATACCGTTTTGGTATCGACCCGTTGCTTATAAGCCCTTTAGTTCAGTTTAAGAGTGGTTAAGGTGACCTCGACCCACTATCTAGCAAGATAGGAACCTCGGTATGTTTGAACGCCACACTACAAGTAGTGATAAGTTTAGTTTTCGACAAAGAAAACAGATGACAGAAATAGAACACCAGGTAGCCAACGAATCCTTGAACGAAAATAGAGAAAGGTTTGCATCACAAATTTAACAGAGTTTTATTAACCAAGAATCAAAAGTTGCCTTTACAAAGGCTGATTTCACCAATTTATAGTGCTAGAATAGGCTAGCCAAATAGTCACAAACTTTCAACTTAAGTGCCAATTAAAAGCTGAAATTAAACTCAAGTCTTTTCACATTCTTGAGCCAAATAACTCCTTCCTTGAATTCACTTCAATTCAGCTAAATGAATGACTTTAATTGCTTGAAAAATGACTCTTGAGTTAGCCCTTGGTCAGCCAAAGAGACACCAGCGTAACACCCAAAACCCAGCCTAGACTTTATGGTCAAATCCGATGTGCCACATCGAAACGTTTAAAACATTTTTATTTTTTCAATCAAAAAAACTTACTTAGTGTTTAAAAGATAACTTCATTACAGGTTAAAGTGAATAGAAGCTGTGCACCAGGTAGGATGCCAGAAAAGAGGAGGTGAGTCCATTAGACTGCTTAAGTACCAAGCTCCCTTCAGATCCAATCCTAGACATGCACACAACCATCGCCACACCTTAACTTAGTGGATGCTCTTAGAAAACCCGTTTGTTTAAATCCATTTAAAAAAAGTTATTAATTTTGGAAACGTTTTCGTTGCGGAAGCTTTGCTTTGTTATCGTGATCTTTCAAAATCAAGTAACTATTTTTAAAAACGTGCCCACAAGCTATTCAAATTCAACATTTAAAATCATACCATATCTACTCTAACTAAACATATTAAAACCATTAAAATAATTACAGCGGCCTTATTACAATTTAAAACCCAAAACATTTAAGTAAACAGAAAGCTGTCCAAATCACCAAAAGAAAATCAAAATTTGCAGAATGTGTGGCCACTACGAATCCCTCGCAGCACCAAGCCCACTATGGTTGGGGATTACCTACATGGATAAAATAAGCGGTGAGTTTGGAAATTCAGTGTGTAAAATAACCCAACTATAGTCTAAGTCAGCTCAAACCATAGAGACAGATTAAGTTGGCCTTAGCCCAAAATAGATTATAGAATGAAGCCCATAGGCCCATAACAGAAACAGAACAGATATCTCATATATATGCAGAACCCAACCCATATCCAACCATATGCACCCCTATACCAACCTTACGCCATGTAGGGAGACTACTCGACCCACCCAACTGTTACATACCATAGAATTTGCAGCATGGCTGCCAGAAACAGATTATGTGACAGAGTCACCAGAAATAGATAATCGCGGCAGAGCCACCAGAACAGATAATTGTGGCAGAGCCACCAGATCAGATAGTTGTGGCATAGCCACTAGGACGCTTCCTCCATAAATAGAACCCATGTCCCCATGCAACAGATATACAAGTCATGGCATACAACATACAGAATCAGATCATCATGCATTTCAGTCAAAAATCAACCCTGAGGGTATAATGGTCATTTTGCACCTAGGGGTATAACGGTAATTTCCATACTTAGGGGTATTTTAGTAATTTAACTATTTAAGGGTTTTCATGCATATTCCAGTCATTTACGTACTAACAGAAACACATATCAAGTGTTCTTACAGAATCGGGCCCGTTGGCCAATTATCTCGATTTTGGCCCATTAAGCCCAAATATATCGAAGCACACGTAATCGTGCACTCCACAGTCTTATCACTTTAGATTACCGAATATGTTAAACAATCTATCTCATGAGCATTCGCACACTCAGAAGTTCATAAAATACTGACTTTTACCGATCTAGTCTATGAGAGGGTGTCAGTTACACACCAGTTTTATAATGGCACGTTGGCGAGATCCACACATGAGCTACCTCCAATCGGATTGCTAACACGTCAGTCTAAATATCAAAAACAACTATGTATTTATCCCCTACCATATTCGGCCAATAATACCTTAAGCCTTAGAGTTCTTACCTTTTTGCCGAAATATGGATTGGATTTAGAGATCCAACCGAATCAGTCTTCGAAAACCCTTCACCGTATGTCCCCTTGTCCATGCTAACCCTTAACAACCAAAAAGAAAGAGGCACAAAAGCCCTTAGTCCAAATGTTAGCCACCCTTAAGGGTTTCAGTTTTTTTTCTTCCTAAAAGCAATAATACTAACGAAAGTTTGTTCGAAAGACTTACTATCGTCGTTCGGCCCAGAAGAATGTTCCTATCTATGATCTTATCTCCAGTCTACCGTAGTCACGAGAAGAAGCAGATTCAAATAGCCAAGGATTCGACCTCCTTCACCACAGGTATGTAGGTTTCGGTTTTTAAAGAAGAAGAAAAAAGATTCAGCTACAACAAGATTCGACTATTGAGGGACAATAAAGATAGGAAAATAAAGGAAGAGATAGAGAAAAAAGAGTATGGGTTCAGCTATTAGCAAAAGATGAAAGTCGACAAGAGAAGAAAAGAGAAAAGAAGATAGGTTCGGTTCTTGATGAAGAAGAGATGAAAAAAAAGATGAAGGTTGATCTCAAAAATAATAGTAGATGTGAATGGCCCCAACCTAAATCGACTAATCACTTAAAAATACTCAAAACTAAACAAAAATAAAAACAACCCATACACCAAAATTTAAAGAGTTTTTCGGCATTTAATTGCCTATAGCCGAATTGGTACTACCATGAATCCTATTTCGGCATAAAATCCTTCCCAAGTTCAAATTCCATATTTTTCTCCTTAATTTCAGCCACCACCAGTTTAAATCCCATCCAACTTCCTTGCACCATCCCATCAGCAGCAGTCCACCGCTTGACCAACTCAAGCCACTGCTAGGAGAGTTTCGGTCAAACTCTGACTCTCCCCCATGTGAGCAGCAAAATTGGTCCTTCGCGCACACAGCAGCTTGAACTCCATACCTCCTCCTGTCCCTGTGCTCCACATCCTGCTGCTTGCCACTGCACCAAGCTTTCCTCTCTCGAACCTGTGACCTTCTAGCCCCACACACACGATGCTTGCCACTGCACCAAAGTTCCTTTCATGACATAATCCTTTCACAATTAATTTTAACCTTTACCAGCTTCAGTTCTGGCCCGCTAAAAATAAAACAGAATTCGCCTCCCCCTGGAATCGAACCCATAACCTCTCGACATGCCTAGCATGTTGCTGCCACTGCAGTGAAGCTCTTCTCATGATATAATCTACTCACAATTAATTTTAAGACTTATCTGCTGCAGTCCCGGTTCATTTAAAAATAAAACAAAATATCGCTATTTACCAGACTCGAACCCCTACCCTTCAGCTACACCACCCATACCTTACCACCACGCCACTTGCTCAGTTGTGTCACCTTTCCTCCCGAGATAATTATAAGGCCTCCTTGCGGCAATCCCTGGTTGTAAAATAAAACAACCATTTACGCACATCATGCCTTGATCCCAGGCACCTCCCACGCCTTCCTAGCGTGCTTAGCCACTGGGCCAGGTGCTCCTTTTATGCTAAAACTCAGCCCAAATTATTAGTAAGGCCTACTGCCCAGATTCTCTTAAGAGGCAAAAATTAAGAATTTTGCTAAAGCTATGGGCCGATCCCAGATTTTTTCCACACTATAAGCCCTTCGTATTTTATTTAATTACTAAACTAAACTAAAATAATATTAATAATAATATTTAATTAGAACATCCAAACTATTCGGGTCGTCTTCTACCTGAACCCAGACTCAAGGCCCAATTTTTTGGGCGTTACAACTCTATCCCCCTTAAAAAAATTTCGTCCTCGAAATTTCAAATTATCAAGTAACCGCATTACTCAAGTCAAACCACTATGCTTTCACTGCGCACTCTGATTAAAAATAATTCTTAGTACGACCCATAACATCTAATTACCAAAGTAGAGAAACATTTACCAATCACGCATACAACTCGTAACACGCACTTAAATAGAACAAGATTGGCAATCCTGAGATTGGTGCTCCTTGGACCCACATCGAAAGCATGCTTATGTCTTCCTATGGCATTCACTCGGATGACGCCTGTTGCAGTTGTTGCAGGTTGGGAAGTTTGATCGTGTCTTAACATGTTTCCCAGAACGAGGCTTGGTCGTTTGAGAACTAGAATCCTTCCTCTTCTTACACTCCAAGCACCTTGCTTGAAGCGTTTCCCTAATATCCTTAACCTTGGTCTCCAATACTTCTTCTACCATTTTCCTTACTATCTCGGCCAGTGCCTCAGTCCCAAGCTCAAAGTTACTGCTACCCGAAGTTGGCAGGCTTTGCTTACCCTTAGAGTCCATATCAACACTCTACATTATCAGTATGCATAATAATAACTACCAAGATCTCGATTCAAAAATTTTAGTACTTATACATATGTTTTATGCAGAGATAGTATTTTAAAGTTTCTATTTTCACAGAATCATAGCCTAGCTATAGTCTCAGTATTCTAGGGTTTCAGTATTGCCCTAGCTATAATGTCATGATATGGTCTCAGTTCTATCTATAGTAATATCTTAATACAGTGTAGTATGAGTAACAGAAATACTTACACACTTGGGACGGAGATTCGGGTGCTACCTTTTTAAGGATCCAAATTTGAAAATCGAGTTTTGCAATCTTTGTAAAAATTTCATTTTCGAAAATTTTTGTCTTTATAAACCCATTCCATAGCCGAGTTGTTGCAACTTAGCTCTGATACCACAAAATGTAAGACCCAAAACTTGGCCTAGACATTATGGCTGAATTCGACGTGCCACATCGAAGCGTTTAAAACATTTTTATTCTTTCAATCAAATAAACTTACTTAGTGTTTAAAAGATAACTTCATTACGGGTTAAAGTGAATGGAAGCTGTGCACCAGGTAGGATGCCAAAAAAGAGGAGGTGAGTCCATTAGACTGCTTAAGTACCAAGCTCCCTTCGGATCCAGTCCTAGACATGTACACAACCATAGCCACACCTTAACTTAGTGGATGCTCTTAGAAAACCCATTTGTTTAAATCCATTTAAAAAAAAGTTATTAATTTTGGAAACGTTTTCGTTGTGGAAGCTTTGCTTTGTTATTGTGATCTTTCGAAATCAAGTAACTATTTTTAAAAACGCGCCCACAAGCTATTCAAATTCAACGTTTAAAATCATACCATATCTACTCTAACTAAACATATTAAAACCATTAAAATAATTAAAGCGGCCTTATTACAATTTAAAACCCAAAACATTTGAGTAAACAGAAAGCTATCCAAATCACCAGAAGAAAACTGAAATTTGCAGAACGTGTGGCCACTCTGAATCCCTCGCAGCACCAAGCCCACTATGGTTGGGGATTACCTGCATAGATGAAAATAAGGAGTGAGTTTTGAAACTCAGTGTGTAAAATAACCCAACCATAGTCTAAGTCCACTCAAACCACAGAGACAGATTAAGTTGGCCTTAACCCAAAACAGATTACAGAATGAAGCCCATAGGCCCATAATAGAAACAGAACAGATATCTCATATATATGCAAAACCCAACCCATATCCAACCATATGCACCCCCATACCAGCCTTACGCCATGTGGGGAGACTACTCGACCCACCCAACCGCTACACGCCACAGAATTTTCAGCATGGCTGGCAGAAACAGATTATGTGATAGAGTCACCAGAAACAAATAATCGTGGCAGAGCCACCAGAACAGATAATTGTGGTAGAGCCACCAGATCAGATAGTTGTGGCATAGCCACCAGGACGCTTCCTCCATAAATATAACCCATGTCCCCATGCAACAGATATACAAGTCATGGCATACAACATACAGAATCAGATCATCATGCATTTCAGTCAAAAATCAACCCTGGGGGTATAATGGTCATTTTGCACCTAGGGGTATAATGGTAATTTCCATACTTAGGGGTATTTTAGTAATTTAACTATTTAAGGGTTTTCATGCATATTCCAGTCATTTACGTACTAACAAAAACGCTTATCAAGTGTTCTTACCGAATCGGGCCCGTTGGCCTATTATCCCGATTTTGGCCCATTAAGCCCAAATATATCGAAGTGCACGTAATCGCGCACTCTACAGTCTTATCACTTTAGATTACCGAATATGTTAATCAGCCTATCTCATGAGAATTCGCACACTCGCAAGTTCATAAAATACCGACTTTTCGGTATTTCAGCTTTTCGACTTTTGCCGATCTAGTCTATGAGAGGGTGTCAGTTACACACCTGATTTATAATGGTACGTTGGCGAGATCCTCACACGAGCTGCCTACAATCGGATTGCTAACACGTCAGTCTAAATATCAAAAACAACTATGCATTTATTCCCCTACCATATTCGGCCAACAATGCCTTAGGCCTTAGAGTTCTTACCTTTTTGCCGAAATATGGATTGGATTTAGAGATCCAACCGAATCAGTCTTCAAAAACCCTTCACCGTACGTCCCCTTGTCCATGCTAACACTTACACAACCAAAAAGAAAGAGGCACAAAAGCCATTAGTCCAAACGTTAGCCACCCTTAAGGGTTCCGGCTTTTTTTCTTCCTAAAAGCAATAATACTAACGAAAGTTTGTTCAAAAGACTTACCTATAGTCGTTCGGCCCAGAAGAATGTTCCTATCTATGATCTTATCTCCAATCTATCATAGTCATGAGAAGAAGCAGATTCAAATAGCCAAGGATTCGGCCTCCTTCACCACAGGTATGTAGGTTTCGATTTTTAAAGAAGAAAAAAAAGATTTGGCTACAACAAGATTCGGCTATTGAGGCACAATGAAGATAAGAAAATAAGGGAAGAGATAGAGAAAGAAGAGTATGGGTTTAGCTATTAGCAAAAGATGAAAGTCGACAAGAGAAGAAAAGAGAAAAGAAGATAGGTTTGGTTTTTGATGAAGAAGAGATGAAAAAAAAGATGAAGGTCGATCTCAAAAATAATAGTAGATGTGAATGGCCCCAACCTAAATCGAATAATCACTTAAAAATACCCAAATCTAAACAAAAAAAAAAAACAACCCATACACCAAAATTTAAAGAGTTTTTCGGCACTTAATTGCCTATAGCCAAATTGGTACTACCATGAATCCTATTTCGACATAAAATCCTTCCCAAGTTTAAATTCCATATTTTTCTCCTTAATTTCAGACACCACCAATTTAAATCCCATCCAACTTCCTTGCACCATCCCATCAGCAGCAGTCCATCGCTTGACCGACTCAAGCCACTGCTAGGAGAGTTTCGGTCAAACTCTGACTCTCCCCCATGTGAGCAGCAAAATTGGTCCTTCGCGCGCACAGCAGCTCGAACTCCATACCTCCTCCTGTCCCTGCGCTCCACATCCTGCTGCTTGCCACTGCACCAAGCTTTCCTCTCTCGAACTTGCGACCTTCTAGCCCGACACACACAATGCTTGCCACTGCACCAACGTTCCTTTCATGACATAATCCTCTCACAATTAATTTTAATCTTTACCCGCTTCAGTTCTGGCCCGCTAAAAATAAAACAAAATTCGCCTCCCCCTGGAATCGAACCCATAACCTCTCGGCATGCCTAGCACGCTGCTGCCACTACACTGAAGCTCTTCTCATGATATAATCTACTCACAATTAATTTTAAGACTTATCTCCTGCAGTCCCGGTTCGTTTAAAAATAAAACAAAATATCGCTATTTACCAGACTCGAACCCCTACCCTTCAACTACAGCACCCATACCTTACCACCATGGCACTTGCTCGGTTGTGTCACCTTTCCTCCCGAGATAATTATAAGGCCTCCTTGCGGCAATCCCTGGTTGTAAAATAAAACAACCATTTGCGCACACCGTGCCTTGAACCCAGGCACCTCCCACGCCTTCCTTGCGTGCTTAGCCAATGGGCCAAGTGCTCCTCAGCCCAAATTATTAATAAGGCCTACTGCCCAGATTCTCTTAAGAGGCAAAAATTAAGAATTTTGCTAAAGCTATGGGCCGAGCCCGGACTTTTTTCCACACTATAAGCCCTTCGTATTTTATTTAATTACTAAACTAAACTAAACATAATATTAATAATAATAATAATTAATTAGAACATCCAAACTATTTGAGCCATCTTCTACCCGAACTGAGACTCAAGGCCCAATTTTTGGGGCGTTACACCAGCTCTTAACTAGCTTCATAATTGGTGTTTGAATGCTTAAAATGACCTTTGAAGTGGCAAAAATGGCTGGTAGTGGAAAAGGTTGCTACTAAAATTACTTTGGATGAGATAATACTCTTTAAACCTCCTTTAAATGATGTCTAACCCGTCTTATAACAGCCTCCTTGCTTTGTAACCGAAAAGGACTTGAAAAGCCACTTTATTTAATTTGTAACAGCCTTGAATTGTAACGGTCATGACTTGAAAAGAATCCTACAATAAACACATTAAAATGAGCTTATTAAACACATGTAATCACTTATTAACATAACACACATTAATACTTAACTTAGATAAATGAACTATGCATCAATTATTCCAGCAACTAGTTAATTAAAGAAGCATTATTAAATAAACTTAACTCATGCATCAATAAATAATCCTAGGAACTAGATTAATTAAGATCAACAAAAACACTTATTAATTAAACTATGATGAGTTGAATAAATGTCCAGCAACTCAATTATTAAACTAAGATGCTTAAATGCAAGGATTAAAATGCAACTAAATGCAAAGCTGAAAAATAAATAAAAAAAGTTCAATTTAGTTGGAACGGGTTCAAAGAGCTGGAATTGAGCTGAAATCAGTTTGCAATATGTTGCAAGGAAATTTTATCCGTGTGGACACACGAGCCCATTAGGCCCACACGGCCCATTTCGGCCTATTGAGGCCCAAAACAACTTAAGTCATGTGCGCGACAGGACAAGTCTATCTACTTCCTGCTTAATAGTGAAATTTACCCATGCGGGCCCACGGGCCATTAGGCCCATATGGCCTATTTAACCCAAAACTATTCACGACTACACGAATGACGTAGCCCAGTCCAAAACTTACCACATAACATACATTTTATCCGTGTGGGCCCACAAGCCCATTGGGCCCACACGGCCCAGTCTGACCCAACGTGGCCCAGAACGACCTATGCCATGTGCGCGACATGACAAGCCCAACAATATTCCACCTAGCAATTGATTTGACACAAGCGAGCCCAAGGGTCCATTGGGCCTATTTGGCCCATTTCGTGGCCCACTACAGCCTAAGCCAACGAAATTCGCTCATAGTGGCCTTTCTCGTCGTACACCCAAGTTTTGTGACCTCGGTTCACCACACTCACGATCGTACACTCGTGTGGCATCATATGCCATATTTTTGGCTTTTCGACATTTTGCCGATCTACAGTCATAGCAGAGTAAACAACACACACATTTTTGGCTTTTCAACTGATTATCAAAACAAGGCATATGGTTACACACATATTTACTACCTTTACGCCTATTGCCGCTTACAGAGTACGGATACACACCTGTTTGTGATAAGTGAGCAAATCCCACGACGCTAAACCTAGATTCAATCATAACCCCACGTTAGTCCTTTAATCGTTAAAATTAACACCCTTACATAGCACCTGATTCGAAAACGGCACTAACTACCTACCTTGAATAGCAACCAATTCCTCTCTTTAACCACCGATCAAAGCCGCCTTCCAAAACTTGACAAAATCTGTATAGCATTACCACCTTCTTAACTAAGACTATGAATGACAAAGATTAGAAACAAAAGAACAAAAACTTACCACTACTTAGGAGTATTCAGCCTCCTAAGGTACACTCTAGGATTTGAGTCCCACAAAAAGCAGTCACACTCCTATCGGAAACGGTAGATGAAGATAATGTTAAGGAGGAAACTTATATCGATAGAGAGAGAAAGAGGGAGAAGAGTAGCTGTGAACCCAAACAAAATCAAGTACCTTACTTAAGTGTAGAAGGATTCAGCTTTAAACAGAAAGACAATCGGCTAGCCAAGAAAAACTGAATTAGTGGCAAGGGAGAGGAGGCAAATGCTATTCGGCTAAAGAGACCAAAAGTTATTCGATCATGCAAAACAAATGAGAGAGGGAGAGGGTGGAGAAGTTCAGTTCAAAAATGAAAGAAAAGAATAGCCACAAACATGTAAGAACAACTCCTATATTCGGCTTTTCAATTCTATACTGAAACAGCAAAGAGGTAGAAAGGTTGCACGAACGGTAAAATTTTAGAACATGCACGGCAATACAGAGAAAAGAGGAAAAAAACTAAAAATAAAGAAAACTCGAAATGGCACAAAAGAATTCGGCACTCTAGGAAAAAAAAGTCCTATGACCGAATTTGCACAATAGGGAGTTCAAATTTCAGCAACCAACCCTTCCCATTGCAAATTCATTGATTTTCTCCTTGAATTAAGCCACTAACTGAGTTTGAATTACAAACAAACTCCTTCATCCAAATCTTCTTCCCTTGAAACACTCCCTTAAATCACTCAACCTTCAATTCAAATTTCCTTGAAACACTCATGACCAAGTCATCTACAGAGCCTTAGTCCAACTCCACCTCCCTCTATGGCCATCAATAAAAATAATCTCTATTTTGCATAGCGGGGATTCGAACCTTAGACCACTAGCTCACTTGTAACACCATTTCCACTAGAGCACATTGCTCCTTGTGATATAAATTCATTAAAAACATTCTTAAAGCCTACCCACTAACATCAAGGCTCCTTTAAGAGAAAAACATAATTTTTTGCTAAAGGCCAGGTTTGAAGCCAGGACTCCTCCAACACTACCAAACACTCCTAATCACTTAACCACTATAGCAGACAATCAATTGTGATATTTCTTCAACACATAAACTTTTCTGTGCAGTCTCCTAGTGGCTCCTACGCATAAGGCCCAATACTTCTGGCCCAAAAATTTAGGGCGTTACAAAGAATCAATCTCGAAGAGATGATCGTCTTTTGTATGAAGACCCCTCCTGTTATGCTCAATGAAAAGTTTCTCATTTTGATTCTTTCTTATTTTCTTATTTTTGTAATGAAACCAAAAAAGCATGTGAAAAAGAAAAAGAAATAGAAAAAGAAAAAAAGAATGAAAGAAAACAAAAAGAAAAAGAGAACGAAAGAGAGCAAAAAGAGATTGAGAGCGAAAAAGAATGTGAGAAAGAAAAGAAAGTTGAAAAAGTGATTGAGATTGAAAAGAAAAAAAAAAAGAGTATGCAAGAAATGAGTTTTGATGAAAAAAAAACAAAAGAAAAAGAAGAAAGTGAACAAGAAAAAGCAAAGAGTGATGTTCCTAACCATCCTGTGAGTTCTCCTTGTAATGTTTCTTCTTTTCAGGTTTCTCGAAATCCCATTGAAAAATTTCAGCTTTATTACCTATCCGATGAGAGGCGATTTCGATTGCTCGAAAAAGGTAAGAACATAGATGACCTTAGTCCATAAGCGTATAAAGGTAAACAAGGTAAGGGTCTCATGTTATTTGAGTCTCAACAATTTCATTTGAATGATGAGAAAGCTAGAAACCTAGTTGGTGAAAGAGCTCCTCATCTTGATTTGGTTGACATTCATAATCTAATTGATGATTTCGTTTTACATATTGAGATGAAGTGTTTTTTTGCTAATGAATATGACCTTGGTGAAATTGTTAATAAAGTAAGACTAGATCAGCCCGCACATAAAAAGTTGATACGTGAAACACCTAATCTGCTTGTGTATAACAATGATTTGAACTTTTTGATTTGTTGTGTAAATCCTACATGTTTAAGTAAGTATGTTCGAATGAGACTTAATATATATGATTGTTTGAATGTTTGCAAGTCCACACCTTCTTTGTTTAACATGTATGGATCATGACAAAAAAATTCTTGTTGCAAGCTGGAATGAGTGACCAAAATCATGTGCTCAAACCTGAAGTTTGCTATTTTGAAATGTCTTTGAGAGAAAGCAAGCATCCGCAATTTTGTGTGAATAAATATGTGAACAATTTTTGCTTACTTGATGCTTTATCTTTAAGTTTGAAAATAAAACAAGTGAATTTTGTTGGCTTACCAAGTCAAAATCAAATCTTTGATTTTGGAGGTTGTTTTATATTGTTTTTTAATAGATTCAAACATGTGTTGCATGATTTTAACTTAAATGTGCTTCATATTCTTTATAAGTTACTAGCCATGAATTTTTCAAGTTAAATTGAAGTGGTAAACAAAAAATTTGTCTTTGATCCTGGTGAATGTTGTACCATGTCATTGTTTAAGGGATTTGGACCAAGAAATTTTGATTTCCATACTATAACCTTCGAATACTTTGTGAATCTGGTTTGTTTCCATCGAAGAAAAAGGTAAGACCGATTTCTATTTTTGTACCTGGCATCAATTCATATGCTCAATTTGTGAATTACATTTCAGCATGTTCCTTTGAGTTCATCATCCATGGTGTCACTAACCTCTTTCACTTTCGTGAGGGAAGGCAAGCAATTAATCTGTTTCCTTTTTGAGTCTTGTGTATTTTCTAGGTTTGTGACGATGAAAAAATTTTCACGAGCAAGTGGCCCAATTTGAGGACAAATCGTATTCAAGAGGGAGGGTATGATGCGATCCTGGTCGTATCATGTTACGACCCAACTTGACGACACTGAGATTGGGCTAAACCTGAGGGGCCTAAGTGCAAAATGAAACATCTCATAGGCTTGATTGATTATTGGGCCAATGTTTTTATGGACTTTTTAATTTAATAAAGTTTTATCTAAATTAATAAGTTTGCATATTTTAATTTTGACTTGCACTTTGTGTGTTCTGCATCATAAATAATGGCATGCATTATGTAACTCCCATGTTAGTTTAAGTTTGCATCATTAAATTAAGTATTGCACTAAGTAACTCATTTGTTTATTTAGCTTGCATCTTAAACCATGTATTTAAGCATCTTAGTTGTTTAATATGTTTGAGTTTGTTTATATAAATATGTTATTTAATTTGGTTGTTACATTTTACTGCATTAATTCAAGTGTGTTTATTAATTAAGTTTATTAATTAAGCTTATTAAGTTGTTTTGGCTGATTGTTAATGAATGCTTGTAGGTGACTATTCAGTTGGAATCAGTTATGTACAAGTGGTTGTTACAACATTTAAGGAGAGCATTATGCACCATTTAAAATTTAGCAGCCTATTCCTCTTCTCCAAGGAGCTGTTCAAGAATAGTAATGGACAAAGGAGTGATTACACATGGCCATTTATGATGCGATCCTGGCTGTATCTTGCTATGACTTAAATCGACGACACCAGGAATGGTCTAAACACGAGGGCCCCAAGTGCAAAATGAAACTTAATTTTAGCTCAACGAGCTCAATCCTGGTTTTTACCTAGCTCAATGGAGCTCAATTCGGCTTGATGCTAGCTCATTGAGCTTGATTCTAATTTATTTAATTTTATGCATTTTAAGCTGCTAGAATAAATTTATCTATTTAATTGAGTTAGTTAATTTAGTTAAAGTTCAGCTCAAATGATTAAATTGCATTTTAATATGTCTAAATTTTGAACATTTTAATTTAGCTTAAATGTGTCTTAGTTTAATGCATGGTTTAAATGTGTCTAAAGTAGAGACAAATTAATTAGCTGCTGTTGAATTTAATTTGTGTCTTAGTTAATACATGTTTAATAGTTGTTTAATGTGTCCAAGTCTAAGACAAATTAATTTCATGTTTCTAATTAATTTGTCTAGCTGAATTTAAGTTTTCTTAAGCTAATTTTTAATTTTATTTTAGGTATATGTATGGACGGCATTAATGGGGTGTGCTGATGGTTGAGATGCTCTAAGCACCTCTTTGTTGAGTCCAAGAGACCTTGAGATACTGATTTCTCTTCCCCAAGCTGGCCATTGTGTTCTCCAACAACCCTTAAACATTTTCACACTTGCTGGAGGTTCCTTTCACATTCATGGCTGTTCGGTTTGAGCTTTCACACCAAGATGGCTGCTCAATTCATTGGTTCACATTCAAAGGCTGTTGAGTACTACAAGCTACTTATTAAAGTCCAAGACTGTCCAAATATTCACTACAGCTCAATTAAAACAAGTTCACACCTCTTGACCGAAATTTATCAAGTTAATTCAGCTCCCAATCACTCCAAATTAATTCCAGCTGAATGAAGGCCTCTAGAAGCTTTCCATTGGCGTCTCCCGTGCTAGAAAACTTCGAGGAAGCTTCAAGGGACGTTCTAGGAAGTTGCCAAGAAGTTTTACCTCATTAAAGTTGAATATTTGCTACCCATTCAGCTTGTTAAGTGTCTATTTGGCTAGCTAGATGTTTAGCTATAAATAGTTTGTGTTGAAATCATTTTAGGGTTAGACAATTTAGATAAAAATATTGTTTATCCTTTTATGGATGTTTATAACATTGTGAGTTTAATTCAACTCTCTTTGTTTTTTTAAGACTCAGCTTGACTTATCTAGCCTAGCTAGTGGCGTCACCCTGTTTCTTTTGAACTTATCACTCCTAAACCAAATGTGGCATTCACCGTTATACCTTTGGTTCCTATCTCCTTATAGATAGTGGGTCAAGGTTCTATCATTTGCCATCTCAAGTGTTTTTATAAGTCTTGGGTCAATACTGTATAGTATTGGTTCATTCTTCAACCTTGAGCCTTTCTATTCCATCCACATTCATCAACTTAAATATAACATTATTTCTTGTTAGCCGAAATCATATACTTATTATATCTAAAATACTTCAAACCGTTTTGTTTAAAGCCTATTCTTAGTCAATTTTAGCTTACTTCAATCTGAACAATACTCTTCAATTTTACGATCTGGAACTTTAACAACTCGACTCATCACCGAGGCAAGATCGTATCAATTTAGTTCAAGAATATTTTTCACATTCCATAACTGATTACCTCTTAATGATCACACCATGGTCTATTTGGGTGCCCAAAATGTCATCAATGTTGCTGGTGTCTATTCGGCTGGCCAATGGAGAATTTAAAGCTTATTCTGAACTCCTTGGTTGCTCAAGAATGAATATTTCCAGCCTAAACATTCAAGTTCAATTAAATCAGCTGAATTGGAACATTAAATCATGTTGATGGTTGATGTTACTTAGGCCTAGAGATTTCAAGAGTTTATGCTTAGTGATTAAGTTTTATTTCAGCTCATAACTGCTCATTTAAGCTGAATCTAAGTGACTATTCGGCTAGGCATTAGTTAGCATTATAAATACTTTGTAATCAGCTTGTTAGACACAACTTTTTGCTCATTTGATATATGTTTATAATATTTGTGAGTTTTCCAACTCTCTTAATTCGTTTTAGACTCAACTTGACTTATCTAGCTTACTAGTGGTGTCATTCTATTTCTTTTAAACTTATCACTCATTCCGAGTGTGGCGTTCAACCACTTGATACCTTTGGTTTCTAACTCCTTATAGTTAGTAGGTCAAGGTCTGTTTCACCACCTTAAGATCACATAAGTTTCGGGTCAGCATTCAATCATAGTGTTGGTTCACTCTTGATTCTTAAGTCCACTTTGATCTAACTCCATCCCAACCAAACTATTTCCTATTCCTTTGTTTCTCTTTGTGACAGCCCTAATTTGACCCTAGTCAGAAAGTGGTTTCGGGACCACAAAACCGAGTCACAAAAATAATTAACTGTTATATTCTATGCTTATAATATGTGTAAATGCATGTGTGAAAGTTTCATGATTTGATTTTGTCATTTGTATGTGAAATTTATTAAATAGGACTTATGTGAGACACTTTTGAATTGTGATAGGTTAATTTAAAATGGTCTATTAATGCATGTTATCAAAAAAAGTGGACTTGCATGTCAAATTATCCATTTTTGATAGTGGCTGGCCATGATGTTGTTTAATATATATTATATGTATTTTCTATTAACATTATTTTCTACTAAATGGATTAATGAATAAAGGGTAATAAAAATAATGGGTTAGTGGGAGGAGAAACCAAAGTTGGTTCATCTTTGCTCCTCCATTGTCGTAACTAGAAGAGAGGAAGAAGAAAATTCTTGTTAAAATTCGGCTAAGGTGATTGCTAGAATAGGGTATGTACAATGCCACTCTTGGAAAATTATGCATAATTTGGATGATTAGTTTGAATTCTACCTATTTCATGGTTTGAATTTAGGTTATTTTGGAGGATTGATATTCGGCCAAGGAGCTTGAAATTCTTAGTAGATGCTTTGATGTCATTAGTATGGATAGTTATGTTGGATATTTTGAGTTGTTAGTTGTTTTAGCTTGAAAGTTAAGGTTAGTATTTGTTTTTAGGATTGCTGAATGTAAATTTATGGAGAAAAAAAATAAGTATTCGGTCATGTTATAGATTCTTGATGAATAATGTTTAATGTATTTTTTTTATGTTATATAAATGTACTTGTAAGTAAATTTGAGAATTTGTAAAATTGTTGATGGGAGGTGCCGAATGTGGTCTTTGGATGTGTCTTAAGGAATAATATTATTGTGGCTTGAGTTTAATAACATTCGGCCAAGGACTATATGTGCTATCAAATTCGGTATAAATGTTTAGGTGTTAATTACATTGTATTTGATGTTTTTAAAAATAAGTAGTGGTTAATTAAAGTGAAGAAGGTTAAATTTTGAGTTTAGTTAAGTTTGGGCATTCGGTATTACTTATATAACATTGGATATGAGTGTATGAAAGGCTAGAATTTCTTTTAAGTGAGTTACGACCTTGATTTGAGCAAGATAGAATCGGCCATAAGCATGATTAAATGGTTCGGAATTTGTTACATTCGGTCATAAAATGGAATTAATATGAAGGCTAAGTTTGAGTAGCTAAGGCCGAATGGGTTATAGATTAATCATAAACGGATTTTATGCATATGAGTATATATGTATTTGTGTGTGTGGCATTGATGATAAATGGCAATTGGTAATGTAGTAAATGATTAAATTGTGATAGTCATATATAGGTATATATATATATGCCTTATGTATGTACCTTGTGCTTATAAAGACATTCGGGAATATGGTTAAATTCATGTATAAGGAAGCACGATAAGTTATGTGAATCTTTACTTGTGTATGCGAATTTGATATAGATTAAATAAGCACGAAATCGAGTCATGGCATGTTTTATAAAATATAATACATATTGAAGTTATATATGATTGTCAAATGTGACTATTAAGAAATAAATTTGAGTAAGTAATTAAACAAATCTATTTATTTTAATTAAGCTCAAGAGCAAAGAGGATCAAAATCAGATAAGGGAAAAGAGAAAGCAATAGAGTAGCCTTTCCGCAACCGTTCAAATATAGCCGAGGTAAGTTTTGAGTAGTCACCTTTAGTATATAATTGATGATGCCTTGATATGTATATATTAGATGAATTGTGACCTTTTGGTTCTACTTGAATTAAGTTGTATGATAAATAATTTATGTATATGACTTATAGTCGAATGGTCACTATGGGTTAAGCTTGAATGGTGAAATGGATATGTGATATTTATGTATGATTTTTGAACCGAAATGTAAATGATGGTGTTCATATGGAGCTTATATCCGAATGTAGCAAATAACTACTAATGTGATATGTTGAATGAGATGTGTTAACATATGATTAAATATGCATGATATTTGATGTGTATCCGGGCTTAAAGACCCGCAGGCTATATGCTGGAATTATATCCGGGCTTAAAGACCCACAGGTTTCGCGCTGGAATTGTATCCGGACTTAAGGTCTATAGGCTTTAAGCTGGTATTATACCGGGTTTAAATTACCGCAGGCTTGTGCTAGTATTGATTTCAAATCCTAAGATCTGATAGGCTTAACGCCGGTAAGTTAAGTAAGATTACAAATTGAATGTTCGCAGTAAACCATCGACAAGTAGGTATTATACATTTAAGACGTTCAGGTACGTATTACTTACTCATCGGTGAATTGATTTCGAAGTGAAGCTTATTAGCAAAGAAGAATATATATTATTATGATTGATGGTTATATTTATGAAAATGAAAATGATTCGATCGATCTTGGTATAATTGTATATGAGATTATTTGATCTAAATGCATCATATAAACTTTAAGTAGAAGAAAAATATGTGTCGAGAAATCTATGTATACGTTTAAGTGTATTCGGCCATGAAACAAACTTGAATTGAGTATAAGTTTGATTAAATGCATGTTTTGATTTCAGTTAAGACTTTAATATTTTGTAATGCTTAAAAAAAACTTTACTAAGCTTTGAAAGCTTACTCTGTTCTTTATTTCTTTGTTTTATAGATTGTTGATTTTGGCCACCGACTCGAGGATCGTCAAGGCTCATCACACTATCGATCTTTTGGTACAGGTTATATTTTGGACTCGATATGGCATGTATAGTTTAGGCTGATGATATTGATGTTATGAAATTGTAAATATTTTGGCCATACGAAAATGGCATATAAATTTCAATATCATTATGTATTTCAGGTCGAACTTTGTTTATCTTTATTGTCGTTGTGAATGAGTTAACTAAATGTTTAGCTCGAGAATACCCCTTAGCCTTAATCCGGAGATCATATTCGGGATAAGGGTGTTACACTCTTTGATAGCCAAATAATCATCATCATTTCACCTAGCGATTTTGAACCTATTTTGGAAACTAAATACCACACTTAGCTGAAATTATCCTCTTTGTTCTAAATTGAATGATACTTTCATTTTAACGATTGGGAAATCTAAATGACTCAAATCATTATCGAACCGAGTTTGTATCACTTAGACTTAGACAACTTAATTGAGCTAGTTAATGTGTCCTTATTGAATTTTAATTGATGTGTTTAGGTGATCATTCAGCTGAATTCAGCTAGTGCATGGATGACATTAATGGGGACATGTGTTTAGAGCTGGAGCATTAAGCTTAATTAAAGTCTAGTAGCTGTCTCTTCTTCAAGAGGTTGTTCGTAAAGAGCAATGGACAATGAGATATTCACATAAGACTATTTAGCTCACAAAATGTTTTCACACCATAGGAGCTATTAATTTTCGTCCATTCACACTTGGAGGCTATTAGAGATCAAGTGTTCACACCAATTTGGTTGTTCATACGTCATATTCCCATTAAAAATGGCTACTGCATTTTCGAATTTGATACGATCCGCCTCGAATGATGAGTAGAGTTGTATTTACATTGCTCGATCGTCTACGAGAAAGTATGGTTCAATTCAAAGGATATCTAACTAAATCAATGAAATAGGCTCAACTGGGATTAAAGGATCAAAAATAAAATGGCTAATTGGAAAGGGAAAATATTTAGTTATCAAAATAAGTGGTAAAAGTTGATTTTGTTTTAGATATGGTAAAAGGATGGAAAGAAACAGCTCAAGAAGCAAGCAAGAACCAACACCAATTAGTGCCGACCCAATACTTATATGCTTTTGAAAAGGTTTGTATATTCAGTCAAGACCTCGACCCACTATCAAGATAGATAGAAACCTCGGTATAGGGTTCGAAAGCAACACTTACGAAAGTGATAAGTTCGGGAAAGGCAAAGAACGGGTTGACGCCACTAGCTTTGTAGATAAGCTTTGTAACTAGGAAAAAACACTTGAAAAGTCACTTCCATTAAGTTGTAACAGCCTTGAAATGTAACGGTTGTGAGATGAAGGAACACCTGCAATAAACATATTAAAATGAACTTTATTAAACACAATTAATCACTAATTAAAATCAATCACATTAAATACTTGACTTTAATAAATGAACTAGAAACAAAGGCATCACTTAATGCAGCAACTAGTTTAATTAAAAGAAGCAGAATTAAATAAACTTCAACTCATGCTTCAATAAATTATCCTAGTAACTAGATTAATTAAATAAGCATCTTATTAAATGAATTTCAATAAAAACTTAAATAAAAAAAAACTAAGATGAGTTGAATTAAAACCAGCAACTTATTTATTAAACTTAAGATGAGTTTTATTAAAATTTAATTTCTACTTTGCAATAAATTGCAAGTAATACCTATGGGGTTCATCTATGCATGATTAATGGGTTCGGCTTCTTGTTCTTCCCAAACTCGTTCCATGTAGCTTGCCAATGTGTCTTTAAATTTCTTAGCTCATGACCTAGCAATAGGCCCTTGTGGCAACTCAATGGATTCAATAGAGACATCCCGAGCTAAGGTTGTATCATTCCCCCTCTTGAAAGTGACTTGTCCTCAAGTCAGAACCTGCATCAAAAGGAGACAAATTGATACAAACTCGTCTTAGAATGATTCGAGTCGTAATGTTGCCCGATTGTGAATTTGAGTAAATCTGAATGGCTTGGCAAAAATAGGCTTAAAATGATGAAAGATAGGCTCAAATGGAATAGTTTGAAATGGTTATGGAAGCAAAGAATGGGAGTCGGCTAAGGCTTAAAAGTGAACCAACACAATTGGACATGTTGACCTGAAATTTAGAGAAGCACTTAGGTTTTAAAATGGTTGAAAGATAAGATAATTTGATAACTAACCTTGACCCACTATCAATGGTTGATAGGAACCTTGGTATAAATGGACATTGACCCTTTATCAATGGATGATAAGAATTGAAGGTATATGAAAGCCACACTTTAGAAGTGATATGTTCGGTAACAAGAAAAAGATAGACACCACAAGATAAGCTTGATAAGTCAAATCAATTCCAAAAGGAAAAATAGAATCGGATAACTCACAATTCAAATATATTTCAAATATTCAGTAAAAAAGTTGCTTCAAAAGGCTGATTACACATATTTATAAGGCTAGGAAAAGGCTGGCTGAATGGTCACAAGTATTCATCTTAAAAGCTAAAATAAAGCTCAAGTCTCTTGGAATTCTTGAACCAAATAACTCAGCCATTTAATTCACTTCAATCCAGCTACATAATTGACCTTGAATGCTTGAAAAGTAACTCTTGAAGTGTCCTTTGATTAGCTGAATAGTCACCAGCACCTTAATGGTGTTTTGAATGCTTGAATTAATTATTTTGAAGTAGCAAAATGGTTGGAAGTTGAAAAGCTTGTTGCCAAATTTAAAGAAGCAATAATCCACTCTTTAAACTCTTTTAAATGATGTGTTAAATCTTCTTTGTAACAGCCCCTTGCTTAAAACCAAAAAAATGACTTGAAAAACCATTTCATTGAATGTGTACAGCAATTAACCGAAAACACTTGAAAGCCTTTTTATTGAATTTGTAACAATTGTAAGCTGAAAAGACACCTGCAATAAACACAATAAAATGAACTTATTAAACACAATTAAACACTAATTAAACTCAAACACATTAAACATTTAACTTCAATAAATGAACTAAAACTTATTCATCAATTATTCCAGCAGCTAGTTTAATTAAATAAAGCATAATTAATTAAACTTAAACTCATGCATCAATAAATTATCCTAGTAACTAGATTAATTAAAGAAGCATCTATTAAATGAAATTCAATAATAACTCAATTATTAAAACTAAGATGAGTTGAATTAATGACCAGCAACTCATTTATTAATCTAAGATGAGTTATTAACTAAGATGAACTCAATTAACTAAGATGAGTAATTTATTCAAGAAACTTAATTAAAAATAAAGTCCAAAAGTCAATTTATTAACAAACTGAAATTAAACTTAAACGTCTCATTTGCACTTGGTCCCCTCGAGTTTAGGCCAATCTCGATGTAGTTGAGATGTATCGAAACATGATGCGATTGGGATTGCATCATACCCTCCCTCTTGAAGATGATTTGTCCTCAAATCGGGCCACTTGCTCGAAATTTTTTTTTTAAGATCACAAATCAGATTATTTGCAAGCCCTCCCTCTTTTAGAGGGTACCACCTCACATCGTCACCTACAGAAGAATAAAACAAATTAGTGATGTAACGCCCCAATTTTTGAGAATTCTGTGAATGTTGGCAAATTTTAAAATTTCTGTGTTCTATCTACTTTGCGTAGGTTTAATTATGTTAGTGGGCCTCTGGAAGGCCCAAGCTTAAGTTAAAACCCGGTAATTTTAATTAATTTTAATTCCATAAGAAAAAGGGGTTCTAGTAAACTGGGCTTTTAAGTATTATTTGGGTAAAATAAATCACAAGGAAGCAGGTGGCAAAGTGGCATGTGACGCCACTAGGAAGGCTATAAAAGTGGCGTGTGGATGCTAGGGAGAACCAAGGTTCAAGTCACAATGAAAGCATATTAAGGGAATTATTTTTATGGTTAGAAAGGGGTAAGTAATGGAACTCAAGTAAAAGTCTGTCAGGAGGAGTTTGAGTTGCTCAGGAGATTGAGTAAGGAGGGGATAAGGAAAAGGATTTAGGAACTGATTAGGGAGAGCAGTATTGCCGAATGATGGACTCTTGAGGAGCAAGAGTTGGTTGGCCAAGGGTTTCTTTAGGGGGCAAATTTCGGTTAGGTTAAAGTGTAACACCCCAAACCCAGCCTGGAAGTTTGGCTCGAATCTGGCGTGTCATATTGAAGTGTTTTTTTTTTCGAAAACCATGTTTCCATTAAAAACCCTTCTTAATAATTAAAAACTTATACCCTTTTTAAACCTTGTTAGAAAACCTTAGCTAAATAACATTCTTAACAACATTGTAAAAATCTTGGCAGTTGTGGAAGCTTAATTTAAAATAATTGCGGATACGTGATGTTTTGAAAACAGTAGTTACTTTGGAAAACCGTGTTCTAATACTAGCAATTATAAGAACAATAAATAAAATTCCAAATTAGAAATACGGAAAATTACAACAGCTTTACTACAACTCACATAAAAACATTTAAAAGCAATAATCAAAACTGTAACATAAACAGTGTGTGTGGCTCCCTCCGAGCCCCTCGCAGCTCCGATCCGTCTAAGGCTAGAAATTACCTAAAAGGTTAATAAACAGGGTGAGTTTACAAAAACTCAGTGTGTAATCCCTTACTTTATAAAAGGAATAGTTAGTCAAAAAGAATTAAAAGTCTGGCCCCAGCCCTACTTACAGTTTCAATATCAATTGGGCCTTAGCCCATTATACTGAGCAGCACTGGATGGGCCTTAGCCCTATACTGAGTCGAATGAAGCCCATAGGCCCACAACAGATACAGAACAGACATTTCATGTATGCAGAAACCCAACCCATATCCATCCGTATACACCCCCGTACCAACCTTACACAATGTGGGGAGACAACTTGACCTACCCATCCGCTACACGCCACAGAATTTACAGCATGGCTGCCAGAACAAATATTGTGACAGAGTCACTAGATACAGATCTTGTGGCAGAGCCACCAGAAACAAATATTTGTGGCATAGCCACTAGAACAGATATTTGTGGCATAGCCACCAGAACACTTCCTCCATCAATATAACCCATATCCCATGCAACAGATATACATGTCATGGCATACAACATACAGAATCAGAATATCATGCCCATATTTGAATCAAACAATCACAGTCAAGTCATTCATATCACCAACATATATTCACAATCAAATCTGTCAACCACACAGTCCAAGCCAGTCACTTGCCCACAAGGGCAAAATGGTCATTTAACACCTTAGGGGCAAAATGGTAATTTTACCCCACAAGGGTATCTCGGTAATTCTACGCTACAGAAGTATTTCGATATTTCTACCCTACAAGGGTATTTCGATAATTCTACCCTACAGAGGTATTTCAGTAATTCTACCCTACAAGGGTATTTCAATAGTTTTGTAAATCGAGGGTAAAACGGTAATTCTGTAAATCGGGGGTACTTTGGTAATTTTACAAGTCGATGGTATCTCACTAACTTGGTAAACTAAAGCATTCTAAACAGGGATAACAATACGAATGGGCCTAAAGCCCTTTCTCGGCCCAAATGGGCCCACACGCTCGTGTGGCCCTTTTAGCCCAAATCTAGCCACAGATATGAGATTAACCTAGCCTAGTCCAATATTTACTACACAATCAAACAACTTATCCAATTGGGCCCGTAGGCCCATTGGGCCCACATGGCCCCTTTCAGCCTATCGCAGCCCGAAGTAGCCATTCTACAGCCAGAGTAGTGAGAAATACACACCTGATAGGAGACTGGAGTTAATCCGCACTCCGAGCACTCTTAGCCGACGCCTGACCCAAACGAGCACGCCATAGAGCGAAAGGGAACAGCCAAGAAATGTACCTTTACTCTCCCCATGGTTCTCTCTATTTAAAGCCAACTTCACATCCACTCTTATGTTAGGTTCTCGATGTGGGATCCCTCCATCATCAGAGTTTAAATTCAACACCAACTCTTGCCGCCCCCTGTTAGCAAAATAAATGCTCTTTGTTTGCCATGAGTTTCGAACCCTGGACCTCCTTGCCAACTCTATGACCCCACCTTCCTACCTCTTATGTGGCGCTACTTTGCCACTAGACCACAAGGCTTTTTGTGGCACAATTTCTCCAACAATATTCTTAAGGCCTACCTACTACACCCAGGGTTTGATTCACCTTAAACCAAAATTTTTGCTAGAGTCCAGGTTTGAACCCAAGACTTCTCCAACACTTCTCAGCACACTTAACCACTAAAACAACCCTTCATTAACTAAATTTACATCCACAACTAAATATTATAAGCTGCCTTCAACCGCTCCCATGCTCAAGGCCCAAAAATTCTAGGCCTAAATTCTGGTTATTACAACTCTACCTCCCTTAAAGAAATTTCGTCCCCGAAATTTCCATCTAACAGGGTAGTCGTGTAACTTCTACCCCACTACGCTGCCGCTGCCCACTCTAATCCTACTATCACTATCATACTTCAACTAGAACTTGAAACATCTCATACATACAACACTTATTCACTGAAGAAGATACATATTTATCACACAAATATACAATTTCTATATCCAAACATCACATCCACATAAAATAAATACCAAATTTAAATTCAGACCAGTATCTAAGGAATCTACAGTATTTTAATTTCTAAACAGACAAAAGTATTCAAAAGACTTACGGATTCGGTGCCGGAGACTCGGTGTGCCACACTTTTTAAGAGAAATACTTCAAACAGCCCACGTGGTTGAAAATAATTTTCTGAAATTCAACCTTTGAAAACACAATCCATAGCCGCATTGTTGCAACCCAGGCTCTGGTACCACTAAATATAACACCCCAAACCCGGCCTAGAAGTTTGGCTCGAATCTGGCGTGTCACATTGAAGTATTTTTTTTCGAAAACCATGTTTCCATTAAAAACCCTTCTTAATAATTAAAAACTTATACCCTTTTTAAACCTTTTTAGAAAACCTTAGCTAAATAACATTCTTAACAACATTGTAAAAATCTTGGTAGTTGCGGAAGCTTAATTTAAAACAATTACGGATACGTGATGTTTTGAAAACAGTAGTTTCTTTGGAAAACCGTGTTCTAATACTAGCAATTATAAGAACAATAAATAAAATTCCAAATTAGAAATCCAAAAAATTACAATAGCTTTACTACAACTCACATAAAAACATTTAAAAGCAATAATCAAAACTGTAACATAAACAATGTATGTGGCTCCCTCCGAGCCCCTTGCAGCTCCGATCCGTCTAAGGCTAGAAATTACCTGAAAGGTTAAAAAACGGGGTGAGTTTACGAAAACTCAGTGTGTAATCTCCTACTTTATAAAAGGAACAGTCAGTCAAAAGAATTAAAAGTCTAGCCCCAGACCTACTTACAGTTTCAGTATCAATTGGGCCTTAGCCCATTATAACAGATAGTACCAGATGGGCTTTAGCCCTATACAGAATTCAGAATGAAGCCCATAGGCCCACAACAGATACAAAACAGACATTTCATTTATGCAGAAACCCAACCCATATCCATCCGTATCACCCCCGTACCAACCTTACACCATGTGGGGAGACAACTCACCCACCCATCCACTGCACACCACAGAATTTGCAGCATGGCTGCCAGAACAGATATTGTGACAGAGTTACTAGATACAGATATTGTGGCAGAGCCACCAGAAACAAATATTTGTGGTATAGCCACCAGAACAGATATTTGTGGCATAGCCACCAGAACACTTCCTCCATCAATATAACCCATATCCCATGCAACAGATATACATGTCATGGCATACAACATACAGAATCAGAATATCATGCCCATATTTGAATCAAACAATCACAGTTAAGTCATTCATATCACCAACATATATTCACAATCAAATCACAACCACACAAATTAAGCCAGTCACTTGCCCACAAGGGCAAAACGGTCATTTAACACCTTAGGGGCAAAATGGTAATTTTACCCCACAAGGGTATCTCGGTAATTCTACGCTACAGAGGTATTTCAATATTTCTACCCTACAAGGGTATTTCGATAATTCTACCCTACAGAGGTATTTTAGTAATTCTACCCTACAGGGGTATTTTAATAGTTTTGTAAATCGTGGGTAAAACAGTAATTTTGTAAATCGGGGGTACTTTGGTAATTTTTCAAGTCGATGGTATCTCACTAACTTGGTAAACTAAAGCATTCTAAACAGGGATAACAATACGAATGGGCCTAAAGCCCTTTCTCAGCCCAAATGGGCCCAACGCTCGTGCGGCCCTTTTAGCCCAAATCTAGCCACAGATGTGAGATTCACCTAGCCTAGTCCAATATTTACTACACAATCAAACAACTTATGCAATTGGGCCCGTAGGCCCATTGGGCCCACATGGCCTTTTTCAGCCCATTGCTTCCCGAAGTAGCTACTCTATAGCCAGAGCAGTGAGAAATACACACCTGATAGGAGACTGGAGTTAATCCGCGCTCTGAGCACTCTTGGCCGATGCCTAACCCAAACGAGCACGCCGTAAAGCGAAAGGGATCAGCCAAGAAATGTACCTTTACTCTCCTCATAGTTCTCTCTATTTAAAGCCAGCTTCACATCCACTCTTATGTTAGCTTCCCGATGTGGGATCCCTCTATCATCAGAGTTTAAATTCAACACCAACTCTTGCTGCCCCCTGTTAGCGAAATAAATGCTCTTTGTTTTCCATGAGTTTCGAACCCTAGACCTCCTTGCCAACTCTATGACGCCATCTTCCTGCCTCTTATATGGCGTTACTTGCCACTAGACCACAAGGCTTTTTGTGGCACGATTTCTCCAACAATATTGTTAAGGCCTACCTACTACACCCAGGGTTTGATTCACCTTAAACCAAAATTTTTACTAGAGTCTAGGTTTGAACCCAAGACTTCTCCAACACTTCTCAGCACACTTAACCACTAAAACAAGCCTTCATTTACTAAATTTACATGCACAACAAAATATTATAAGCTGCCTTCAACCGCTCCCATGCTCAAGGCCCAAAACATCTAGGCCCAAATTCAGGTTGTTACATAAAGGCCAAGTATAAATTCGGCATTTGGAGTAGGTTGTGCCGTTTTTCTGACCATCCTTCTTCCTCCTCCTTTCTTTTATTTTTCTCTCCATCTACCTTCTCCTCTTCTTTTCTCCATAGCCGAATTATTCTACTACTCTACTCTACACCACTTTCTTACTATTGTTTTTAATCCTTACAGTCGAATATCACAAAAGTCAAAATCCTGAAAGTTCATATTGTCTGTACTGAATTCTCCTAGCAAAACCTACCAACTTTTCTTCATCCTTTTTGATCAATTCTTTCTTCTTCTGAACCCCAAACCTCTGTCGACAAAGCCACTACAAACCCTCATCTTCTCTTCACTGTTACAAAAAGCCGAAACGCATAGCCACAGGGACATAACTGAATTTTAAGATCACTGAAGGCTCGACTTTTGTTATCATTTGAGGGGTTAGAACTGCATCAGAATCGAGTAGGAATTAAGGGGAAACGTTGACTGAAGGGACCGGTGGTAAGTCTTTCAAACCTATTCTTTATTTCGAGTTTTAGAAAAAGTCAAAACCCCTAAAGGTTAGGGAGGCTGTCGATTTGGGCTTGAAGCTCTAAGGGTTGTGATAACTATTTTATTTTGATAATAGTGTGATCAGGAGGCCACTAACCAAAGGCTTGGACAAGTGGAATGACTGGATCTAGACATAATCGCTAATCTCGGCAAAGGTAGGATCGCTAGTGCCTAAAGTGTTAAAGGCCAAATATGGTAAGGGCTTAAATACGTAGTTGATTTCGATAGTTAGATTAACGCGTTAGTAATCCAATTGTAGGTAGTACGTGTGTGGATCTCTCCAACGTATCACTATAAATTAGGTGTGTAACTGACACCCTCTCATAGACTAGATCGGCAAAACTCGAAAAGCTGAAATACTGAAAAGTCGGTATTTTGGGAACTTGCGAGTGTGCGAATGCTCGTAAGATAGATGGGTTAATATTTTTGGTAATCTAAAGTGATAAACTGTAATACGGGCGATTTCGTGCATTTTGATATTTTGGGCTTAATGGGCCAAAATTGGGTTAATAGGCCAATGGGCCCAACACGGTAAGTATGGTTGGGTTAATTTACACACTGAGTTTTCCCAAAACTCACCCCTTTATTTTCACCCACGCAGGTAACCTCCAACTATAGTGGGCTTCGAGCTGTGAGGGATTCGGAGTGGCCACACGTTCTGTAAATTTGGTTTTCTTCTGGTGAATTAGACCTCCTTCCATTTACGTTTAAGGTTTTGGATTTTTAATTGTAATAAGGCCGCTTTAATTATTTTATTTTATTTTTAAATGGTTTTGTTATGTTTAATTAAGATAGATATGATTTATTCTTAACTGTCAAAATTGGTTAGCTTTAGGGTGCAATTTCAAAACAGTAATTGATTTCAAAATAACACGACAACCAGCAAAGCTTCCGCAATAAAAATGTTTTCCAAAATTGATCACTTTTCTTAAAATGGACTTAATCGAATTGGTTTCCTAAAAATATACACGACGTTAAGGTGTGGCAATGGCGGTGTGCATGTCTAGGATTGGTTCCGAAGGGAGCTTGGTACTTAAGCAGTCCGATGGATTCACTTCCTCTTTTCTGGTTTCCTACCTGGTGCACAGCTTCCATTCATTTTAACCTAAAATGAAATTATCTTTTAAAACACTAAATAAATTTTTGATTAAAAGTATAAAATGTTTTGGACACTTTGATGTGGCACGTTGGATCTGGTCATAACGTCTAGGCTGGGTTTGGGGTGTTACATTTAGTGGTATCAGAGCCAAGTTGTAACAACTCGGTTGTGGAATGGGTTTACAAAAGCAAAGATTTTTGAAAACAAAAATTTTATAAATATTGCAAAAAATCAGTTTTCAAAATCTGGATCTTTAGAAGGTGGCATTCCGAATCTCTAGCCTAAGCCCGTAAGTATTATTCTGAGCTTTTCTGAATATTTTCTGAATTATCTGTTTATACTCTACTAGGATACTTTAGTTAGGGTGATACTGAAAACTGTAGAAAATTTGATTGAGACTGTAGCTAGACTGCGATTTTACGGAAACAAACTTTGAATCACTATCTATTCGTAAAACATCTGAACAAACACTGGAATATTTAATGGGTGCTGAAAATTCGTAATCAGATAATACGATATGAGTACGAGAGTAGCTCGTGGAAGAGGCCGGGGATGTAGCCGCGGTAGTGTTAGAGTAGGAACTGCATTTTCTGGGCATATACCGACGGCAGAGGCACTGGTACCACCGACAACGAAAGTGGAGTCTCATGATCGTGGTGCCGGGGATGATGCCCTGTCACAAGCAATGCTTCGTGTTCTGGAACGAGTTACCGGGGCAAGTATAGACAACAGAATTTGAGGATCCATTTTTGAGCGACTCCGGGCTAATGGAGCAGAGATCTTCAGGGGCGTATCTGGTGTAGCCCTGAATGTGGCAAAATATTGGTTGGAGGCCACGGAACGGATTATGGACGACTTGGACTGCTCTGTAGAGCAGAAGCTGAAGGGAGCCGTATCATTGCTGCGAGATGAGGCTTATCAGTGGTGGCTCACTGTGAGAGATGGGACCCCAGCTGATAGGGTAAGTTGAGAGCTATTTAAGACGGTCTTTAAAGGGAAATATGTTGGGGTGAGTTATGTGGACGCCCGTAGGAAGGAATTCTTGAATCTGGTTCAAGGAGGTAAGACGGTTGCGGAGTATAAGGTTGAGTTTCTAAGGCTAAGTCGGTATGCTGTGGGAATAGTCGCTACGGAGTATGAGCGTAGCGTGCGCTTCGAGGATGGACTCAAAGATGAACTTAAGGTACTGATTGCTCCGCAGACGGAGCGTGATTTCGCGGTTCCGGTGGAAAAAGCTAATATAGCTGAGGAGGTGAAGCATACTGGGAGGCAGAACAGTAAGAAGGATCGGAACCGATTTTGGAAGGATTCCGGACCTTCGGGCGGAGTAAATAAGAATGTCAAGAGGGCAAGAGTGGAGGAGCCAGTTCGAGCAATTTTGATGAACATTGTCAGACCACCGATCTATTGAAACTGTGGTAAGGTACATCTGGGCGAATATAGGAAATGTTCTGGTGCTTGTTTCCATTATGGATCTATGGAGCATAGAGTCAAAGACTGTCCTCAGAGAGTAGATCAGGTTCTAGTTGCTGAACAGAGGGTGGCTCAACCCGTGAGAGGTGGACCACAACCACCGAGAGGACGTAGACAAGGTAGGGGTAGAAATGGAAATGGACAAGGTCGAGGGGCACTTGGTAGGGGTGTCAAAAATGCTGAGGCTCAATAGCCAGCGTTGGTGTATGCAGCTCATCGTCGAGAGGAGGGCGATGCACCCGACGTCATAACTGGTACATTTTTAGTTTCTAGCATGCCGTATACTGCTTTGGTGGATATTGGATCTACTCATTCTTATGTTGCATGTGCCATATCTGGGTCATTGGGTGTGCACTCTGAGAAGATTGTGAGTGGGGTATCTGTACTAAGTCCTTTGGGTCATTCGGTTAAGGTAGACAAACTGTAGAGGGATGTGCCCTTAGAAACACAAGGTAACATTTTCTCTAGAGACTTGAGGGAGTTACCGTTCAGAGAATTTGATCTCATTTTGGGAATGGACTGGCTTGTTAAGCATAGGGCGACTCTGGATTGTGCTGCCAAGCGAATGGTGTTAAGGACCATAGAGGGAGAAGAGGTTATGGTGATAGGTGAGCGAAGGGATTATTTGTCCAATGTGGTGTCGGCATTGAGGGCCAAAAAGTGGATTCGAAAAGGTTGTGAGACCTATTTGGCATTTGTAAGTTAGTCAGAGGATGAAGGATTAACAGTGGATAAGGTTAGAACTGTTAAGGAGTTTAAAGATGTATTTCTAGAGGAGCTTCTAGGATTGCCTCCAAACCGAGAAGTCAAGTTTGGAATCGACTTGTTGCCTGGAATGGCACCAGTGTCCATCGACCGTATAGGATGGCACTGAAGGAGTTAGTAGAGTTAAAGGCGCAAATTCAAGAGTTGTTGGATAGGGGCTTTATTAGGCAAGTGTGTCTCCATGGGGAGCACCAGTGCTATTCGTGAAGAAGAAGGATGGGACGATACGAATGTACATTGATTATCGCCAGTTGGACAAACTGACAGCTAAGAATAAGTACACTCTACCAAGAATTGATGATCTATTTGACCAACTTAGAGGAGCTTCTGTATTTTCCAAGATCGATCTTCGATCTGGATATTATCAGTTAAGGGTTAAAGAGGCAGATATTCATAAGACGGCATTCAGGACTCGGTATGGTCATTACGAGTTTCTGATTATGCCATTTGGATTGACGAATGCTCCTACAGCATTTATGGATATTATGAAGCGTGTGTTCTAACCATTCTTGGATCAGTTCGTAGTCGTCTTTATTGACGATATTCTGGTATATTCTAAAACTGAAGCGAAACATGATGAGCATCTCCGCATTGTGCTTTAAGTGTTAAGGGAGAAAGAACTTCATGCAAAGTTTAGCAAGTGTGAATTCTGGTTGAGGGAGGTAACCTTCTTAGGACATGTGGTCTCTACTAAGGGGATTAAGGTGGACACTCAGAAGATTGAAGCAATTTTGGAGTGGAAGCCACCTAGGACGATGTCAGAAATACAGAGTTTCCTAGGGTTGGCAGGATACTACAGAAGGCTTGTGAAAGGTTTTTCTGTGATGGCAGCCCCTCTGACGAAACTCATTAGGAAAGGAGTACCGCTTGTTTGGACAGAGAAGCAGTAGGAAGCTTTTGAGAAGTTGAAGAAAGTTCTGACTGAAGCACCTGTATTAATTCAGCCAGAGTCTGGGAAGGATTTTACTGTGTACAGTGATGCATCACATGTAAGTTTGGGTTGTGTGTTGATGCAAAAGGGTAAGGTGGTTGCTTATGCATCACGAAGGAAACTATCCTACTCATGATTTGGAGTTGGCAGCAGTAATCTTTGCACTTAAGATTTAGAGACATTACTTGTACAGAGAAAGGTGTGTTATATACACGGACCATAAAAGTCTTAAGTATTTGTTGACTCAGAAGGAGCTGAACCTTAGGCAAAGGAGATGGATTTAGTTGCTTAAGGATTATGACTGTTCGATCGAGTATCATGTAGGCAAGGCTAATGTGGTAGCCGATGTTCTAAGTCGTAAAGCTATATCTGATCTGAGAGCAATGTTTGCTCGTCTAAGTCTGTATGATGATGGGAGTTTGTTGGCTGAGTTGCAAGTGAGGCCAACCTGGGTGGATCAGATTAAGGAAAAGCAGTCGAGAGATGAGTCGTTGGTTGCTCGTTCCCAACAAGTTAAGAAAGGGGAAACTTCTGAGTTTGGGTTGAATAGCGACAGAGTTCTGTGTTTCCGAGGAAGAATTTGCGTTCCGAAGAACTCTAAGTTGAGGCAGTCAATACTGGAGGAAGCTCATGGAGGACTTTGTGCTATGCATCCTGGAGGAAATAAGTTGTATCACAACTTACGAGAATTGTATTGGTGGCCTGGGCTGAAACGAGAAGTAACGGAGTTTGTGGGGAAATGTTTGACATGCCAGCAAGTGAAAGCTGAGCATCAACTACCTTCAGGACTTTTGCAACCAGTAAAGATACCACTTTGGAAGTGGGAGAGGGTAACCATGGACTTTGTGAGTGGACTACCCTTAATGCCAAGAAAGACTCGGTTTGGGTGATTGTGGATAGGTTAACCAAATCGGCTCATTTCATACCTGTCCGCACAGACTTTTCACTTCAAAAGTTAGCCAAGTTGTATGTGGCAGAGATTGTGCGACTTCATGGAGTTCCAGTTTTGATTATCTCTGACCGGGATCCTAGATTTGCATCTCAGTTTTGGAAAAAGTTATATGAAGCGTTGGGGACGCGATTGAACTTTAGTATGGCTTTCCATCCCCAAATTGATGGGCAGTTGGAAAGGGCTATTCAGATTTTGGAGGACATGTTGAAGGGTTGCGTTATTGACTTCCGAGGTAGTTGCATACAATAACAGCTATTAGGTGAGTATTCGAATGGCACCGTATGAAGTGCTGTATGGACGAAGGTGTCGTACTCCTAGTTATTGGACTGAATTGGGAGAACGACAGGTTCTTGGACTAGAGTTGGTAGCTGATACTGAGAGTAAGGTCAAAGTAATCAGAGATCGGTTAAAAGAAGCATCCGATAGGCAAAAATCATTTGCGGATTTGAAGCGTAAGGAGATTGAGTATACAGTAGGTGATATGGTCTTCTTGAAGATTTCTCCTTGGAAGAAGATTTTAAGGTTCAGTAAGAAGGGCAAGTTGAGTCCACGGTTCATTGGGCCTTATCGGGTTTTGAAGCGAATAGGCCCAGTGGCTTATCAATTGGAATTGCCTCCAGAGTTAGACAGGATCCATGATGTTCTCCACATTTCTATGTTAAGGCGTTATCGTTCTGACTCTACTCATGTCGTGCCAGTTACAGAAATTGAGGTGCAAACTAATTTGACCTTTGAGGAGAAGCCTGTGCAAATATTGGATCGAGATGTTAAGGTTCTAAGAAGGAAATCTGTACCATTAGTGAAGGTGCTTTGGCGTAATCATGGCAGAGAGGAAGATACTTGCGAGCCAGAAGAGGCGATGAAACAACAATACCCTCATCTGTTTGGATCAGGTAAATTTTGAGGACGAAATTTCTTTAAGGAGGGTAGAGTTGTAACGCCCCAATTTTTGGGAATTCTGTGAATGTTGGCAAAATTTAAAATTTCTGTGTTCTGTCTGCTTGGCATAGGTTTAATTATGTTATTGGGCCTCTAGAAGGCCCAAACTTAAGTTAAAACCCAGTAATTTTAATTAATTTTAATTCCATAAGAAAAAGGGGTTCTGGTAAACTGGGCTTTTAAGTATTATTTGGGTAAAATAAATCACAAGGAAGCAGGTGGCAAAGTGGCATGTGACGCCACTAGGAAGGCTATAAAAGTGGTGTGTGGATGCTAGGGAGAACCAAGGTTCAAGTCACAATGAGAGCATATTAAGGGAATTATTTTTATGGTTAGAAAGGGGTAAGTAATGGAACTCAAGTAAAAGTCTGTCAGGAGGAGTTGAGTTGCTCAGGAGATTAAGCAAGGAAGGGATAAGGGAGAGGATTTAGGAGCTGATTAGGGAGAGCATTATTGGCCGAATGATGGACTCTTGAGGAGCAAGAGTTGGTTAGCCAAGGATTTCTTTAGGGGGCAAATTTCGGTTAGGTTAAAGGCCAAGTTTAAATTCGGCATTTGGGGTAGGTTGTGCCATTTTTTTGACCATCCTTCCTCCTCCTCCTTTCTTTTCTTTTTCTCTCCATCTACCTTCTCCTCTTCTTTTCTCCATAGCCGAATTCTTCTACCACTCTACTCTACACCACTTTCTTACTATTATTTTTAAGCCTTACATTAAATATCACAAAATTCAAATCCAGAAAGTTCATATTATGCATGTAAATTCTCCTAGCAAAACCTACTAACTTTTCTTCATCCTTTTTGATCAATTCTTTCTTTTCCTGAACCCTAAACCTCTTTCGACAAAGCCACTACAAACCCTCATCTTCTCTTCACTGTTACAAAAAGCCGAAAATGCATAGCCATAGGGACATAGTCGAATTTGAAGATCACTGAAGCCTCAACTTTTGTTATTATCTGAGGGGTTAGAACTGCATCAGAATCGAGTAAGAATTAAGGGGAAACGTTGACTGAAGGAACTGGTGGTAAGTCTTTCAAACCTGTTCTTTATTTTGGGTTTTAGAAAAAGTTGAAACCCCTAAAGGTTAGAGAGGCTGTCGATTTGGGCTTGAAGCTCTAAGGGTTGTGATAACTATTTTATTTTGATAATAGTGTGATCAGGAGGCCGCTGATCAAAGGCTTGGACAAGTGGAATGACTGGATCTAGACATAATCGCTAATCTCGGCAAAGGTAGGATTGCTAGTGCCTAAAGTGTTAAAGGCCGAATATGGTAAGAGCTTAAATATATATTTGATTTCCATAGTTAGATTAACGTGTTAGTAATCCAATTGTAGGCAGTCCGTGTGTGGATCTCGCCAACGTACCGCTATAAATTAGGTGTGTAACTGACACCCTCTCATAGACTAGATCGGTAAAAGCTGAAAAGCTAAAATGCCGAAAAGCTGATATTTTGGGAACTTGCGAGTGTACGAATGCTCCTAAGATAGATGGGTTAATATTTTTGGTAATCTAAAGTGATAAAACTGTAGTACGCGCTATTTCGTGCATTTTGATATTTTGGGCTTAATGGGTCAAAGGGCCCAACACGGTAAGTATGCACGGTAAGTGTTCCTGTTAGGACGTAGATGACTATGGTATGCATGAAAACCTTAAGAATAGATAAATTACTAGAATACCTCCATGTATGGAAATTTACCATGATACCCCTAGGTTTAAAATGACCATTATACCCCTAGGGTTAATTTTGTCTGAAAAGCATGATGATCTGATTCTGTATGATGTATGCCATGATTGTATATCTGTTGCATAGGGACATGGGTTATATTATGGAAGAAGTGTCCTGGTGGCTATGCCACAAATTATCTAATCTGGTGGCTCTGCCACATATATCTGTTCTGGTGGTTCTGCCATGATTATCTGTTTCTGGTGACTCTGTCACATTATCTGCTCTGGTAGCCATGCTGCATATTTCTGTGGCGTGTAGCGGTTGGGTGGGTCGAGTAGTCTCCCCACATGGTGAAAGGCTGGTATGGGGGTGCATATGATTTGATATGGGTTGGGTTTCTACATAAACATGTAATATTTGTTCTGTTCTGTTATGGGCCTAAGGGCTTTATTCTGATTATTGTTCTAGGCTAAGGCCAACTTATTCTGTTTCTGTGGTTTGAGCTGATATAGACTATGGTTGGGTTAATTTACACACTGAGTTTTCCCAAAACTCACCCCTTTATTTTCACCCACGCAGGTAACCCTCAACCATAGTGGGCTTGGAGCTGTGAGGGATTCGGAGTGGCCACACATTCTGCAAATTTGGTTTTCTTCTGGTGAATTGGACATCCTTTCTATTTACGTTTAAGGTTTTGGGTTTTTAATTGTAATAAGGCCGCTTCAATTATTTTATTTTATTTTAAAATGGTTTTGTTATGTTTAATTAAGATAGATATGATTTATTCTTAACTGTCAAAATTGGTTAGCTTTAGGGCGCGATTTCAAAACAGTACTTGATTTCAAAATAACACGACAACCAACAAAGCTTTCGCAATAAAAATATTTTCCAAAATTGATCACTTTTCTTAAAATGGACTTAATCGAATTGGTTTCCTAAAAATATACATGAAATTAAGGTGTGGCAATGGCGATGTGCATGTCTAGGATTGGTTCCGAAGGGAGCTTGGTACTTAAGCAGTCCGATGGACTCACCTCCTCTTTTTTGGTTTCCTACCTAGTGCATAGCTTCCATTCACTTTAACCTAAAATGAAATTATCTTTTAAAACACTAAATAAGTTTTTGATTAAAAGCATAAAATGTTTTGGACACTTCAATGTGGCACGTCGGATCCGGTCATAACGTCTAGGCCAGGTTTGAGGTGTTACAAGTGACACAATGAAGGTTAAACCAAGAGAAATTTTCCAAGACTTTAATCATATTTGATAACAAGAAAGGTTTATGAGTTAATCTCAAATGATAATCAAAGTACATTATGAATGCTTCCAAACAAACATGTAATCCAAGCATCTTTTGTTCAAAACATGCATGATTCATATCAAAAGGCAACTTCCATACACCATCGTCACAATCAATGGAACAGAAATTTTTACAAGTTAATGCCCTATCACATAATTGTATCAAAAACACACATATTTTGAAACATTCGATTATCTCAAATTGCACCCGTAAGTCATCATTTAAACAAATTGAATTCGTGCAATAAATCAAAGAATACATATCAACAACATGACCTTTTTGAGTAATATTCTCATTATCTTCTTTCAAAACAAACAATCTATTACTAATCAAAGAAGGACAATAAACCTCATTAAAGTATGAATGCATTTCAGAAAACAAGATATCAACAATGTTTCCATCAATGATCGTAGGGAATGGTTGAGTCTTAAAAGATTCAGAAAACTCACCTTGTTTGCCAATATGAATGATTGGATGGGACTCGATTTGAGCAGTACCTTTTTCGGTCAACGTAAACCTCCTCTCTTCAGAGAGATAGTAAAGTCGAAGCTTTTTACTTGAACTAACCTGAATTGTAGGAGAAAAACAACTCACACTGTAACACCCCAAACCCAGCCTAGAAGTTAGGCCCAAATCTGGCATGTCATATTGAAGTGTTTTTCAAAAACCATGTTCTCATTGAAAACCCTTCTTACTATCTGGCCATTTTAAAACTTGTGAAAATCTCAGTTTACGTTGGTTTATTAAAAGTCATTCTCTTGTAAAACATTTTTACTTTTAAAACTTTGTTTTCCGCGGAAGCTTAATTTAAACAGTTCCGGAATTGTGATATTTAGAAAATCAGTATTGTTTTGGAAAAATCACGTTATATCCAGTAGCTATAAAAATGATATATAAAATTCCAAATTTAGAACCGAAAATTAAAAGAGGCCTTATTACAACCCCGATCAAATATAAGTACCTGCAAATAGGTAATTTAAAAGAAAACCGGAGATAACAGCAGTTGTGTGGCCACCTTCGAGTCCCTCACAGCACCAATCCTCTTAAATCTAGGGATAACCTGCACAATTAATAAATGGGGTGAGTTTTTGAAAACTCAGTGTGTACTCCCCTCCTAAACTAAAACAGTTAGTAAACCAATAGAATTCAGAATCATTTTGGGCACGAGCCTGTTCATGATCGATCTGATGCGGGCCTTAGCCCTTAAATAGGAGCAGTGTGGGCTTTAGCCCATTTCAGACCCAAAATAGTGCAAAATGCAACCCATCCCATAACCATCCAACACACCACCCGTACCAACTAGCACACCTGTGGGGATATCAATCGACCCACCCAACCAACACACCTATATCGCAGCAAAGCTGCCAGTAATAATAATAATAATGCAGCGTAGCTGCCAGTAACAGCATGTGTGGCAAGACACCAGTAATAAAATATGTGACATGTCATGCTCAATCATCACACGTGTATGAAAAATGGCCATGCTTAGTAACAATCATTTAAACATACATTAAAAATATATCGATCGAACAACCACCGTCAAGTCAGTTAAAACAAAGTCGTAAAGCACAGTCAAATCAGTCAGATTCATAGTCCAAGTCAATTATTTACCCACAAGGTCAAAATAGTCATTTATCCCTACAGGGGTATTTCGATAATTTTACACTGCAAAGGTATTTTGGTAATTTAGCACTACTAGGGTATTACGGTCAATCTGCTTTGTAAGGATATTATGGTCATTCTACAATTGGGGGTATTTTGGTAATTTTACAACCGGGGGTATTTCAGTAATTTTACAGATCGGGGCCTTAGCGACCCAACTGAAGGTCCATCGTTGCCCCAAGTGACTTAAGTAACCTAAACAGACATAACGGTGCAAATGGGCTTAAGGCCCATTTCTCGACCCAAGTGGGCCCACCCGCTCGTGTGGCCCATTTGGCCCAAATTAGATATGGCTATGTGTACACCATAGCCCGGTTCCTTAATAGTCACTTACCGCAAAATTTTTCTGTATGGGCCCACAAGCCCATTGGGCCCACACGAGCCATTTCGACCCATCAAGGCCCAAAACAACCTAAGTCACATGCGTGACATGACAAGTCTATCAACTTCCAGCTTAACAGTGAAATTTACCCACGCAAGCCCACGGTCCCATTGGGCCCATACGGCCCATTTAACCCAGAACTAGTCACGGCCATACGAGCGATGTAACCTAGTCCAAATCCTACCACATAACATACATTTTATTCGTGTGGGCCCACAAGCCCATTAGGCCCATATAGCCCAGTTCGGCCTAGAACGGCCTATGCCATGTACGTGACATGACAAGCCCAACCATATTCCACCTAGCAGTTAGATTTACACAAGTGGGCCCACGGGCCCATCGAGGCCTATCGAGGCCCAGAACAGCCTCAGCACACGAGAACGTTCATGGCGGCCTTTTACAGTCTATCGTCCATGGTTTGCGGGGTGTTACATGTCACCTTTACGAAAAGAAAAAGGGTTAGTGACACCATAATTGATGAACACGAAAGGACATGCTGAATCAATGCCAGGATCAAAAGTAGAAGTGGATCTTACCTTATCATTACTAAACATGGAATTCATTGATAGCAACCAACCAAAATCAAAAAATTGATTTTGACCTTTTCTTAACAACTTAGGAAAACGTTCTCCGGGTTTGAACACGTGATTTTGATCACACATTTTCAAAAATAGCAAAGACTTTTCTTTTTTCAACAACTCACACACTTTAATCACGCAAGACTTAAACATATAATTATTCAAACCATTATAGCTTTCACAATTCATCCGAGAAGGTAAGCTTATACAAAATGAGTTCACACAAAAGCTCAAAGATCTCACATAAAAATCACAATTAAACAAGTCAAGATTTGCATGTGGATAATCTTTAACACACATCAAAAATTTGTATATACTGAATTGTAGGCAAGCATATATTCAAGCATTCAAACTTCACGAGTCTCATGTGCACAGCCTTGTTTAAGTAAGTGTGATACGATCTACTTTGGGGAGAGTCGAGTCGTATGCTAGTTTGCCCGATCGTCTATGAGAAGGTTTCATTCAGCTTGTTTGGAGATGATACTTTTAAGTTAATGAATGCGGAAGCTATTGAAAAGGGTTTCTAAGATAGGTTTATGGATATGAATTTTATATATATTTGATTAAAGAAAATAAGGCGGGAAGGGAATATGGAATAGGAATGAAATGGATTTTAGGTTCAAGAAAGAAAATGGAAAATTTGGCTAACAATAAAATAAAGGATAGGGAAGGAATGGAGTGAAACGAGCTCAAAAGCAAGTAAGAACCAATACTAAAGAGTATTGACCCAAATATTTATAGGCTTTCAAGGTGGAAGGATGAAAGTGTTAAAACCTCGACCCACTACTTAGAGAAGTAGGAACCTCGGTATAAAAGGTGAACGCCACACTATGAAGTAGTGATAAGTTCAGATAGAGAAGAAAACAGGTTGACGCCACTAGGCTTTCTAGATAAGCCAACAAGTATTCAACGAAATATGAGAGAAAGATTTCTCACAAAATGATGTAAATTTTCATTAAAGTGTCAAAAGTCCAAAAAAAAAAATTCTCCTTTGAAATGGTTGGTTACACTTATTTATAGGTATAGAAAAGCTAGTTGAAAAGTCACAACTTAATGTGGTAATTAAATCTGAAATTAAACTCAAGACTTTTGAAATTCTTGTAAATAATAACTCTTTGCTTGAATTCATTTAAATTCAACTAAATGAATATCGATGAATGCTTGAAAAATGTCTTTTGAGCTGTCCTTTGGCTAGCTGAAAAGACACCAGTAACTAAATGGTGTTTTGAATGCTTATTTTCATCTTTGAATGACCAAACACTGTTGGTAGATGAAAAGGGTTGCTGCAAAATTTAAGAGGAGTTAAAATGCCCCTTAAAACTCCTTAATTGATGTATAAAACATCCCTTGTAACAGCAACTTCATTTGTAACCGAAAATGACTTAAAAAGTCACTTTTTTTTAATGTGTAACAACCCTTGTAATGTAACGGTTATGACTTGAAAAGACTCCTTCAATAAACACATTAATACTTAACTTAGGTAAAATATCTATGCATCAATTATTCCAGCAACTAGTTAATTAAAGAAGCATCATTAAATAAAGTTAACTCATGCATTAATAAATAATCCTAGTAACTAGATTAATTAAGAGCAACACTTATTAAATAAAGTTCAACAAAAACACTTATCAATTAAACTAAGATGAGTTGAATAAATGTCCAGCAACTCATTTATTAAACTAAGATGCTTAAATACATGGTTTAAAATGCACACTAAATGAACAAATGAGTTACTTAATGCAAGACTTAATTTAATAAAGCTGACTTAAACTAACATGGGAGTTACATAATGTATGACTTTATTAAATGCAGAACACATAATGCATGTCATAATTAAAATATGTATTTAATAAACAAGACATAATTAAAGACTAAAGTAACTAAAATAAGTCAAGTCCTTATTCCAACAGCATAAATGAAATTAAAATTCTCATTTTGCACTTGGGCCCCCTTGAGTTTAGGCTAATCTTGGAGTCGTCATAGTGTATCGAAACATGATGCGACCGGCTTCGCATCATACCCCCTCTTGGAATCGACTTGTCCTCAAGTCGAGCCATTTGTCCATTTGAAAATGTCCCCTCTTGTGCAACTTTCCTCAATCGAATGGGATAATGGATATCACACAAACCTGAAAATGGTTTATCAATGGACATGTAAGCATTTCACCATCATAGATAAGTAACATAGGGTTAAGACAACAAAAACCTAAAGTTAAGCCGAATGCTAAGCAAAAAATAGATTTTATCTTGCCAAAATGACTTACCAATTTTGACAATGACAAGTGCAAAGTATTCAAATCCAAATAGCTCTTATAGAATGTAATCCAAAGATCATATGGCAATAATCTCAATTGGGCAAAGCCAACATGCTTCAATTTATTGAAAAGTTTCATTATTCCATCAATGCAAACATGTGGATTCAATTGGATAAAAGCGTACTTAGTCATGAATATTTGCAAAAAGTTAAGCATAGTAATCCACATCCAAAACTTTTCAATATGTTTATTCAAAAATAGAAATTCATGTGATTGTAAATGCAAAGTGTACTATGGCCAACATCTTTCAATCATTTGCTTATTATCATGATTTGTGTTAACATTATGTCCATTGTCACAATCCAACACAAACGAATCAATACTAGGCCAAAAACTACAATCAAACACATCATGATTCAAATAATTTCCAAACATCCAATCAACAAAATTTTCATCTTCATTTGAATGAAGCAAAGGTATTTGAAAATTTTCAGAGACTTTACCTTGACAGCGTTTAGGGAGGAAATCTTATGAAAAGTTTTACCTTTTTCAATCAGAACAAATCTTCTCTCCTCAGAAATGTAATGTAAAACAAACCTCTTATCTCGATCGACTAGGATTGGTGATGAAACACCAAGGTAACTCGTGCTTCTCAAAGGGTGTCATTCACAATAACAAAAAAGATTCGCATCTACAAAAATGATGGACTTAGAAAAAAAATTAAATCATATTCGAAATTCAATTCAAGTCCATATACATATGTCGACCTTACCTTTTCAAAATCGAACAAGAATTTCAAATGTGGCCAAGCAAAATGATTAAGGGTCAAAACAACATTGAAAACGAAGTCATTAAGTTTCATTGCCTTAATTAAATTACGAATATCAAACAAACTTAAATAAGATGCACAATAAGCAAGTTGCTTGAAGTTTCTATAAAACGAATCAAAGTAACAAATACCAGGTTTGAATACACGAACTTGATCATTCGTTCCAACATGCAACATATTTTGATTAATTTCCAATGTCCACAATATGTTAGAAAATGATGTAATCAACTCACTATAGGACTTAAATTCCACTCGATCAAGCAAACATGTAGAGTTGACAAAACCATGCAGATCAAGATATAGGAAACTCATATAAAAATTCAAAGTTTTATCTTGAAGGCCAAAATCAAACGGTTTGAACATTGCATGCGAAAGCCTTTTAACATATATATCAAACAAAGACATGGTGAACATACAACTATTCAAAGATTCAAATCTATCACAAACCAAATGAACAGGCATGTTTAAACAGACATATTTAATACATGAGTTCAAAGAGTTTACATAACCAAAATTGGTATGTGCACAGCTTTTATTAGACACATCTAAAATTAGATTAGAGTGAGCCAATCCAATAGAAGAATCAAACGTGTCACAAGACAGAATTTTCACGGAACTTTTTGAAGCAGGGTCATCAAGAGATGAACAATGACTAATAAAATCAAATGATGGAGGCATGTCATAAATTGATCCATCAAAATCTTTATGAGCAATTTTTAAATCGGACGACCTTAATTCGATAAACATGGAATCCTTACCTTTCTTACCCTCAATCACAAGTGGGTGGTCTTCATTTGCATACTTACCTTTCTCGAATAACCGAAAACATCTCTCGTTTGGAAGGTAGTGAAGCTGGAATTGGTCGTACAAGACTTTAGGTACCTGAAAAGTTACATCACAAGAAGATTGAACAGGTGGGTTAGTGGAAACAATCCTTGCTTGCTCGCTTTCTTTTTCACTTGATTCTTTTTTCTTGGATCTTTCGTTTCTTTTTCCTCAATCTCTTTTTTCACTCGTTGTTCTTGTTCAACTTCTTTTTCTCTCTCAAACTCTTTTTTATTCTCTTTTTCAATATCTTTTTCAATCTCATTTTCACTCTCTTTTTGTTCTTTTTCTTTTTCATCGGCTTTTTTAATGACTTTCTCGAGCTCTTTCAAGAATCTCTCATTTTCTCTCTTACTTGCCTCTTGCCTCTCTTTTATTTCTTTTTCTTTTTCTTCTTTTGCTTTTCTCATTTACTTTTTACAAGAAAATACAAAAGAATCATGAAAACAATGATTTTGTTCAAAAGAAGGAAAATTATTTGCATAAGAATCTTGATCAAGGCTTCGTGAAAAATACTCCGAGTAGGATTTCTTTGAAGATCGAAAAGAGGTATGTCTATCTCTTCAGATCTCATCTTGGACGGGTTCAAAATCGAGGTCAGACTCTCGTCTTCCTGAATTCCTTAATGAAAAAAAATCTCAATTGAAATCTCTTGGTCTCGAAGTCGATGACGAATAGGAATCACAATGGAAATCTTTTCTCAATTGATCATTGAATGTATGTCTTCGTGATATTCTTGATCCCACTTTTTGACTTGATGACATTCGTTCCTGTTGGTCTCTTTTCTTCACACGGTCTAATCTCTTGTGTAATATGTCGAATTTAGAATTCACCATTCTTCGCATTTCTTGCACCAAATATTGGAACTCTGATTCAGTAAATTCTTCACGAGACATGATTTGTTAGCTCGTGTTTAAACTTGTTTGGCTTTTACCTCCACTTGAATGCGCTCACTCACTTGTGCCTTTTACCTCTCAAACTTTCTCTCACAGTTTTGTATTCAGACTTACCAAGGCCTTATCGTAGGCATAAATGTAACACCCCAGACCCGGCCTAGATGTTATGGCCGGATCCGACGTGCCACATCGAAGTGTTCAAAATATTTTATATTATTGATCTAGAAAAACTTACTTAGTGTTTTAAAAGATAATTCATTATAGGTTAAAGTGAATGGAAGCTGTGCACCAAGTAGAAAACTGGAAAAGAGGAGGTGAGTCCATCAGACTGCTTAAGTACCAAGCTCCCTTCTGATCCAATCCTAGACATGCACACTGCCGTTGCCACACCTTAACTTAGGATATATTTTCAGGAAACCAATTTGATTAAGTCCCTTTTGGGAAAAGTGATTAATTTTGGAAAACATTTTCATTGCGGAAGCTTTGCTCGTTGTCGTGCTATTTTGAAACCACTTACTGTTTTTGAAAACGCGCCCTAAAGCTATCCAATTTCGACAGTTGAATATAAGTAATACCTATCTTAACAAAACATATTTAAACCATCAAAAATAATTAAGCGGCCTTATTAAATTTAAAAACCCAAAACCTTAAACGTAAATAAAAGGATGTCCAGTTCACCAGAAGAAAAACCAAATTTGAAGAACGTGTGGGCACTCTGAATCCCGCACAGCTCCAAGCCCACTATGGTTAGGGATTACCTACGTGGAGGAAAAGCAAGGGGTGAGTTTGGGGAAACTCAGTGTGTAAATTAACCCAACCATATCCTATATCAGCTCAAACCACAGAAACGGAATAAGTTGGCTTTAGCCTAGAATAGAATTCAAAATAAAGCCCATAGGCCCATAACAGATCAGAACAGATATTACATGTTTATGCAAACCCAACCCATATCCAACCATATGCATCCCCACACTAGCCTTTCACCGTGTGGGGAGACTACTCGACCCACCCAACTGCTACACGCCACAGAAATATGTAGCATGGCTGCCAGAACAGATAATGTGACAGAGTCACCAGATTCAGATAATCGTGGCAAAGCCACGGATCAGAATATATGTGGCGAGCCACCAGGATCGATAATTTGTGGCATAGCCACCAGGACGCTTCCTCCATATTATAACCCATGTCCCCATGCAACAGATATACAATTATGGCATACATCATTCAGAATCAGATCAACATGCTTTTCAGTCAAAAGTAACCATAGGGGTATAACGGTAATTTTGCACCTAGGGGTATAATGGTAATTTTGCATACATAGGGGTATTCTAGCATGCATATCATAATTTTTTACGTACTAACAGAAACACTTACCGAGTGTTCTTATCGAATTGGGCCCATTGGCCCATTATCCCTATTCTGGCCCATTAAGCCCAAAATATCGAAATGCACGGAATCGTGCACTCTGCAGTCATATTACTTTATTTTACCATATACATCAACTTTCAATCTCACGAGCATTCGCACACTTGCAAGTTCCCAAAATACCGACTTTTCGGTATTTGGGCTTTTCGGCTTTTACCGATCTGGTCTATGTGAGGGTGTTAGTTACACACCTGATTTGTAGTGGTTCGATGGCGAGATCTACACCCACAAGCTGCCTACAGTAGGATTACTAACACATCAGTCTAAATATAAAAACAAACTATGCCCATATCCCTTTTCATATTCGGCCAACCATGCTTTAGTCCCCATTGCTCTTACCTTTTTGCCGAAATATGGATTAGATCCAAGATCCAACCAAATAGTCTTTAAGTCCTTCGCTGTATGCCCCGTTGTCCACACTAATGCATACACATTCAAAATGAAAGAGGCATCATGCCCTTAGTCTAATCGTTAGCCACCCCTAAGAGTTTCGGCTTTTCCCTAAAAATATGAATAATTAACGCAAGTTGCTCATTAACTTACCTATCGTTGTTCGGCCTAGAAGAGTGCACCTATCCACGATTCTAACTTCGATCTACCATACTTATGTGCAGAAACAGTTTCCCGCAGCTAAGGAGTCGGCTTCAATAACACAGGTTTGAGAGTTTCAGCTTTTTAAAGGGGAGAAGTGTGACAGCCCTAATTTGACCCTAGTCAGAAAGTGGTTTCGGGACCACAAAACTGAATCATAGAAATAATTAACCGTCAAATTCTATGTTTATTTTATGTTAATATAAATGTGTAAAAAAAAATATCATGCTTAAATTTTGTTATTTGCATGTGAATTTTATTAATTAGGATTTATATGAGAAAATTTAGAAATGTGTTAGACAAATGTTAAAGTGATTAAATTATGCATGAGGTAAAAAAAAAAAAAAAGGGGTACTTGCATGTCAATTTATCATTTAGTTGAGCTAGTGGCCGGCCATGATAATAATTAAAGCTTATTATAAGTATTATTTATTAACATTTTAATCTTTAAAATGAATTTTGAATAAAGAATAAAATAAGACATTGTTTAGTGGGTGGAAAAACCAAAGTCTCACCATTTTGCTCCTCATTGCTGTACTACCTAGAGAGAAAAGCTTGGAGAAGTCGGTTATGGTGGTTAGCTAAATTAAGGTAAGTTCAATAATGATTCTTGGATTTTTTTAGCACTTTTGAGTTAGTCATTAAGGCCTTTGCTTAACCCATGACCAAATTTGGGATGGTGTGGTGTCTTGTGTATTCGGCCATGGTTGAAAAGGGAGATAGATATGGTTGTTTTCATGCTTAATGAATAGGTTACAAATGGTTGTTAATTGAATTAGTCAAGGTTAAAATAGTTTATGGGATTGCCGAATCTAATTTAGGGAGAAGGAAAATTATATATGTTCAGCTATACTATTGATTTTGGAGGAAAAATGTTTAAGGTATTTTTGTTTATGTTAAGTAAAGCCCTAGTAATTGAATTTGAGAAATTTTAACTTGTTGATGGGAGGTGTGGAATGTGATATTTGGATGTGTTTCAAGGAATGTCATTAGGGTGGCTAGAGTCTAAGAACTTTTGGTCAAGAAAATGGTGGGAGCAAATTCGGTATAAGAGTTTAGATGTTAATTTCATTATATTTTATGTTTTAAAATATATATATATATATATATATATATATATATATATATATATATATAGTAACTAATAAAAGTCAAGAATGCTAGAAATTCACATTAAAGGAGAGTACGATCTTAGAAGGAACCTATATGAAATTGTTGTATTAGGTTATAATATATAATTACATATGAAGGCTAAGTTTATGTAGTAAGGCAGAATAGGTTAAATAAATTATGGATGGCTTATATACATAGAATTATGTATGTATGTATTTTCTTTTGTGTGCGGCATTGAAGATAAATGGTGATTGATAAGAGCATGCGTTATTTATATATATGCATGTGTATATGTGGTTGAACATAAGAAGGAATAAATGATTAAATGGTGATAGTTATATATATATATACATGATCATCAAATATGATTATTGAGTGATAAAGTTAAGTTAGTAAATAAACAAATCTATTTGTTTTATTAAGCTCAAGAGCTAAGGGGATCGAAATCGGATAAAGGAAAAGAGAAAGCAGTCGAGTAACCTATCCGTAACAATTCAAATATACTCGAGGTAAGTCTTTGAGTAATAGAACTTAGTTATTGATTTGATTAAATCATGGCATATCGGTATAATAAATAAACGGTGATATAATGATTCTACTTGTATTCATGTAGTGAGAAAATAAATTTGTACTATTGACTAGTAGCCGAATATGTATAGAGATCATGTTATATAGCAAATCAAAGTCGTGCTCATTGTATGAGGCTATTGAGCCTAAAGTGGAATGGATGATGTGTCTTGCACTTGTGTTCTTGTAATGAAATTTAAATACGAATGTGTTATGGTATATTGATATATGTGTATGAAAATTCGAGTTTATATCCGGGTTAAATCCCGAAGGCATTCGTGCTAGTTATTATATCCGGGTTAAATCTCGAAGGCATTCGTGCTAGTTATTATATCCGGGCTAAGTCCCGAAGGCATTCGTGCTAGTTGTTATATCCGGGCTAAGTCCCGAAGGCATTTGTGCTAGTTATTATATCCGGGCTAAGTCCCGAAGGCATTTGTGCTAGTTATTATATCCGGGCTAAAACCCGAAAGCATTTGAACTTGAAAAGAAACGAATTTACCGTACTAATTTCAATTTATGCGCTCATACATCCAAATTGATAAGGTATGTCTCGATTAATCATTGGTAAAGTGTATTATTTTAAATTGTACTCGTTCAGACGAATAGTGAATTTCCGGCCTTTACTTAGATTTGATTCTGAGATTATGAACATATTGATTGAAGTGTAAAGTAAGTATGCTTATGAGAAAGTGCGTATGTGCGATTATTTATTTAGTCTTATGAATACTACGTTTTAGTTTTGAATGATTTCACTACTTAAAACTTACTAAGCATCAAAACGCTTATTCTGTTGCTTTGATTCTCTGTTTTATAGATTTGATCGTCAGCTATCAGACTCGGGAGTGTCAGAGTCGAAGTCTTCCACACTATCTAAACCTTTTGGTACACCTTTTACTTAAATTTTGATAATGGCATGTATAGGGTTGACTTTGGAGGTTACTTTAATATCTTTTGGTGATGTATTTATTTATAGCCATGCGAAAATGGCTTGTTGAGTTGCTAGACATGTTTCTCATAAGTAATGTATTTGTGTGGTTGTTAATCGTTAAATACCTGAAATGTTTTAATGTGAATGAAACTTAAGAATGAATTAACGTATTTATGAAAATTGTGATGATTCTTTGGTACATAGTATAAATAAATTTTGTCTTCGTAAGTATGCCCTAGGGAATTACTTTTATTTGATTGAAGTAGATTAGCGTTTGTTTGGTAATATCCCTTACCTCTCTGGCGACGGATACGGGCTAAGGGGTGTTACATTTAATTGGTATCAGAGCCACGGTTTAGTCGATTCTAGGACTACCGTAATGCTAATGGGTCTAGCTATACATGCCATTATATGTGTTTATTTGATAGTGTGGTGATTTCTGATAGTTAAATGCATTTATGTATAGTAATGGATCCCGATCCAAATCGAGCGATAGCTGATGATGTTGAGAGTGTAGCGCCTGCTCCCGCAAGGGGACAAAGACCGTGAACTCTCAACCTATGGCTAGTAATCAGAACGATGAAGCTAGACAGGCTTTTTATAGCGTAATGAATGATTGGTTCAGTTAGTATATTCGAACTAATGTGGCTGCTCCACAACCCCCATTTCCGACTAATACACCCCCTGCACCCGCGATACCTCGGTGTTTGATCGATGAGGTTAAATAAGCCCCGATTGACAAAATCAAAAACACGGGCTCTTCAATTTAAAGCTATAGACAATGGATGATGCTTTGAGCAAGCTGAATTTTGGTTGGATAACACTATCCGGGTACTTGATGAACTATCTTGCACACCCGAAGAATGCCTGAAGTGTGCTATCTCTTTACTTCGTGATTCTGCTTATTATTGGTGGAATACATTGATTTCTGTTGTGCCCAGAGCGTGTCACTTGGGAGTTTTTCCAAACGAGTTTGAAAGAAGTATATCGATCGAGAGATTCATTGATCAAAAGCGGAAAGAATTCCTTGAACTTAAACAAGGTTCCATGTCGATTCACGATTATGAGCGAAAGTTTGTGAGGCTTAGCCAGATGCAGCTCGAGAATGTGTTTCTTCAGAAGCTGTAATGTGTAAACGTTTCGAAGATGGACTGAATGAAGATATAAAATTGTATGTTGGTATTCTAGAAATCAGAGAATTTGTGACACTAGTCGAGCGAGCTTGCAAAGCCGAAGAGCTCAGTAAAGAGAAAAGAAAAAATGATATGGGAGCCAAAGAGTTTCGTAAGAGATCTTCGGGAAAATCCTTTCAGCAGTCATCGAAGAAGTTTAGAGATGATTCTGGCCGATCCAAAGACACTTCGGGTTTTTCCAGACGAGATCGCGATCGACCCCCTGTGAGTTCACGAGTCACTTCAGTTGCCAGTGTGGGAAATGATCGTCGGGACAGGACAGAGTGTCAGTATTGTGGTAAATGGAATTCGGAGAGTTGTAGATTCCATGATCGCTCCTGCTATAAGTGTGGATCAGCTGACCACTTTATTAAGGATTGCCCGAGACTGCGCTGAATGCGAATGTAAAGCAGAGCGGGAAACCGGGTGCTACTACTACTCGAGGTAGACCATCTAGAAATGCGGGGGATGCTAGCGGTGGTCAGAGAGGATCTAGAGATGCTACAACCAGATCGGAGGCTCGTGCTCCTGCTAGAGCTTATGCTATACGTGCACGCGAGGATGCTTCTTCGCCAGACGTTATTACGGGTACTTTTACTCTCTTTGATACTGATGTGATTGCTTTGATAGACCCCGGTTCTACTCATTCATATGTATGTGAGACTTTAGCATCCAGTAAGACTTTACCTATTAAGTCTACTGAGTTCGTAATCCGAGTGTCAAATCCTTTGGGTCATTATGTATTTATTAATAAGGTGTGTAAGAAATGTCCCATAGCAACCCGAGGTTCCTATTTTCTGGCTGATTTGATGCTTTTACCATTTGATGAATTTGATGTTATCCTCGGTATGGATTGGTTGACCGTCCATGATGCAGTTGTGAATTGCAAAAGAAAGACTATTGATTTGAGATGTGCAAACAACGAGATAATCCGAATTGAGTCTACTGATAAGAACGGGTTGCCACCAATTATATCTTCGATGCTGGCCCAAAAATATGTTAAAATGGGGTGTGAGGCATATCTTGCGTATGTACTTGATAGTAAGGAATCAGAAAAGAAGCTTGAATCGGTGCCAGTAGTTTGTGAGTATTCAGATGTTTTTCCTAAGGAGTTACCAGGATTACCACCCGTTCGAGAAGTTGAATTCGGCATCGAACTAGTACCTGGTACCACACCAATTTCAATGGCTCCGTATCGTATGGCACCAACGGAATTGAAAGAATTGAAAACTCAGTTGAAAGAGTTGACGGATAGAGGTTTTGCTCGACCGAGTTTTTCACCTTGGGGTGAACCAGTTTTGTTTGTGAAAAAGAAGGACGGAACCTTGAGAATGTGCATCGGCTATCGTCAATTGAATAAAGTGACCATAAAGAATAAATATCCTTTACCATGTATTGATGATTTGTTTGATCAGTTGAAGGGAGCCTCAGTGTTTTCAAACATAGATTTGAGATCAGGTTATTATCAATTACGAGTTCGAGACTCAGATATACCCAAAACTACTTTCAGAACGAGATACGGTCACTACGAGTTCTTAGTGATGCCGTTTGGGCTTACAAATGCCCCTGCGATATTTATGGATTTGATGAATCGAATTTTCAGACAATATTTGGACCAGTTTGTGGTTGTGTTTATAGACGACATCTTGATTTATTCACGCGACGAAATCGAACATGCCGAGCACCTGAGATTAGTGTTGCAGATTTTGCGGGATAAATAGTTGTATGCTAAGTTTAGTAAATGTGAGTTCTGGTTAAGAGAAGTTAGATTTTTGGGACACGTGGTATCTACATCGGGTATTAGAGTTGATCCGAGCAAAATTTCAGCCATACTCGATTGGAAGCCCCCAAAGAATATTACTGAAGTCCGGAGTTTTTTAGGGCTTGCCGGTTACTACAGGCGCTTTGTAAAAGGTTTCTCGATGATAGCCACACCAATGACGAGATTACTTTAGAAAGATGTTAAGTTCGATTGGTCAGAGAAATGTCAGAAAAGTTTTGATCAATTGAAAACTTATTTGACCGAAGCCCTAGTATTAGTACAACCCGTATCCGGTAAAGAATTTGTCATTTATAGTGATGCATCCTTGCTTGGGCTGGGTTGTGTATTGATGCAAGAAGGTCGAGTGGTAGCTTATGCATCAAGACAATTGAAGCCACAGGAGAAAAACTATCCGACTCATGATCTCGAACTAGCTGCCATTGTTTTTGCTTTAAAAATATGGCGTCACTACTTGTTTGGTGAGAAGTGCCATATATATTCGGATCACAAAAGTCTCAAATATTTGATGACTCAAAGAGATTTGAATCTGCGACAAAGACGTTGGCTTTAGTTGCTAAAAGATTATGAGCTTGTCATTGACTTTCACCCGGGAAAGGCTAATGTGGTTGCGGATGCTTTAAGTCGTAAATCACTGTTTGCTTTACGAGCGATGAATGTACACTTGTCTGTTCTATCTGACAATGTGTTGTTAGCAGAATTGAAGGCCAAACCATTGTTGATTCATCAAATTCATGAAGCTCAAGAAGTCGATGAAGAATTGGTTGCAAAACGGGCTGAATGTGTTTCGAGTATGGAATCAGAGTTTCAAGTTGATGATGACGATTGTTTGAGGTTCAGAAGTAGTTTGTGTGTTCCAAGAAATTCAGAACTTATTTCGACGATTCTGAACGAAGCTCATTGTAGCCGAATGTCGATTCACCCGGGGAGTACGAAAATGTACAATGATCTGAGACGTCAGTTTTTGTGGCATGGCATGAAACGAGACATTTTCGATTTTGTTTCGAAGTGTTTAATATGTCAACAAGTGAAAGCGGAACAACAAGTGCCTACAGGTTTACTTCAGCCGATCATGATACCTGAATGGAAATGGGATCGAGTCACGATGGATTTTGTATCTGGGTTGCCATTGTCGGCAAGTAAGAAAGATGCGATTTGGGTTGTTGTTGATAGACTGACTAAGTCGGCTCATTTTATTCCCGTACGTACAAATTATTCACTTGATAGACTGACTAAGTCGGCTCATTTTATTCCCGTACGTACGGATTATTCACTGGATAAACTAGCTGAATTGTATGTTTCTCAGATTGTAAGATTACATGGGGTACCTATTTCTATTGTGTCGGATAGAGATCCGAGATTCACTTCGCGATTTTGGAAGAAACTGCAAGAAGCTTTGGGTACCAAGCTGCATTTTAGCACCGCTTTTCATTCTCAGACTGATGGCCAATCTGAGCGGATAATTCAGATACTCGAGGATATGTTGAGATGTTGCATCCTTGAGTTTAGTGGTTCGTGGGAGCGGTATTTACCTTTGATTGAATTAAACACAACAATAGTTTTCAATCAAGTATTAAGATGGCACCTTACGAGGCTTTGTACGGTCTTAAATGCCGTACACCATTGTTTTGGACCGAGCTCGGTGAAAGTAAAATTTTCGGAGTCGATTTGATTAAAGACGCTGAGCAGAAAGTAAAAATAATTCGTGAAAGTCTGAAGGCAGCATCAGATCGTCAGAAGTCGTACGCGGATTTAAAACGAAGAGATATTGAGTATCAGGTGGGGGACAAAGTATTTCTTAAAGTTTCACCTTGGAAAAAGATACTAAGATTTGGCCGTAAGGGCAAACTGAGTCCGAGGTTCATAGGGCCGTATGAAATATCCGAACGTGTTGGTCCAGTGGCATATAGATTGATTTTACCCCCTTATCTCGAGAAGATTCACAACGTTTTTCATGTTTCGATGCTTCGACGTTACAGATCTGATCCTTCGCACATAATAAATCCCTCCGAGGTTGAAATTCAAGCCGATATGAGTTATGAAGAAGAACCAATTCGTATCCTAGCTCGTGAAGTGAAAGAGTTACGAAACAAAAGGGTTCCGTTAGTAAAGGTGTTATGGCTCAAACACGGGATCGAAGAAGCTACTTGGGAAACCGAGAACTCTATGAAAGAACGATACCCAAACTTATTTACCGGTAAGATTTTCGGGGACGAAAATTTCTTAAGTGGGGGAAAGTTGTGACAGCCCCAATTTGACCCTAGTCGAAAAGTGGTTTCAGGACCACAAAACTGAATCATAGAAATAATTAACCGTCAAATTCTATGTTTATTTTATGTTAATATAAATGTGTGAAAAATATCATGCTTAAATTTTGTTATTTGCATGTGAATTTTATTAATTAGGATTTATATGAGAAAATTTAGAAATGTGTTAGACAAATGTTAAAGTGATTAAATTATGCATGAGGTAAAAAAAAAAAAAGGGGGGGTACTTGCATGTCAACTTATCATTTAGTTGAGCTAGTGGCCGGCCATGATAATAATTAAAGCTTATTATAAGTATTATTTATTAATATTTTAATCTTTAAAATGAATTTTGAATAAAGAATAAAATAAGACATTGTTTAGTGGGTGGAAAAACCAAAGTCTCACCATTTTTGCTCCTCATTGCCGTACCTAGAAGAGAGAAAGCTTGGAGAAGTCGGTTATGGTGGTTAGCTAAATTAAGGTAAGTTCAATAATGATTCTTGGATTTTTTTAGCACTTTTGAGTTAGTCATTAAGGCCTTTGCTTAACCCATGACCAAATTTGGGATGGTGTGGTGTCTTGTGTATTCGGCCATGGTTGAAAAGGGGAGATAGATATGGTTGTTTTCATGCTTAATGAATAGGTTACAAATGGTTGTTAATTGAATTAGTCAAGGTTAAAATGGTTTATGGGATTGCCGAATCTAATTTAGGGAGAAGGAAAATTATATATGTTCGGCTATACTATTGATTTTGGAGGAAAAATGTTTAAGGTATTTTTGTTTATGTTCGTAAAGCCCTAGTAATTGAATTTGAGAAATTTTAACTTGTTGATGGGAGGTGTGGGATGTGATATTTGGATGTGTTTCAAGGAATGTCATTAGGGTGGCTAGAGTCTAAGAACTTTTGGTCAAGAAAAATGGTGGGAGCAAATTCGGTATAAGAGTTTAGATGTTAATTTCATTATATTTTATGTTTTAAATATATATATATATATATAGATAGTAACTAATAAAAGTCAAGAATGCTAGAAATTCTGTTAAGGGAGGTACGATCTTAGAAGGAACCTATATGAAATTGTCGTATTAGGTTATAATAAATAATTACATATGAAGGCTAAGTTTATGTAGTAAGGTAGAATAGGTTAAATAAATTATGGATGGCTTATATACATAGAATTATGTATGTATGTATTTTCTTTTATTAAAGTGGCATGGAAGATAAATGGTGATTGATAAGAGCATGCGTTATTTATATATATGCATGTGTATATGTGGTTGAACATAAGAAGGAATAAATGATTAAATGGTGATAGTTATATATATATATATATACATGATCATCAAATGTGATTATTGAGTGATAAAGTTAAGTTAGTAAATAAACAAATCTATTTGTTTTATTAAGCTCAAGAGCTAAGGGGATCGAAATCGGATAAAGGAAAGAGAAAGCAGTCGAGTAACCTATCCGTAACAATTCAAATATACTCGAGGTAAGTCTTTGAGTAACAGAACTTAGTTATTGATTTGATTAAATCATGGCATATCGGTATAATAAATAAATGGTGATATAATGATTCTACTTGTATTCATGTAGTGAGAAAATAAATTTGTACTATTGACTAGTAGCCGAATATGTATAGAGATCATGTTATATAGCAAATCGAAGTCGTGCTCGTTGTATGAGGCTATTGAGCCTAAAGTGGAATGGATGATGTGTCTTGCACTTGTGTTCTTGTAATGAAATTTAAATACGAATGTGTTATGGTATATTGATATATGTGCATGAAAATTCGAGTTTATATCCGGCTTAAATCCCGAAGGCATTCGTGTTAGTTATTATATCCGGGTTAAATCCCGAAGGCATTCGTGCTAGTTATTATATCCGGGCTAAGTCCCGAAGGCATTCGTGCTAGTTGTTATATCCGGGCTAAGTCCCGAAGGCATTTGTGCTAGTTATTATATCCGGGCTAAGTCCCGAAGGCATTTGTGCTAGTTATTATATCCGGGCTAAAACCCGAAAGCATTTGAACTTGAAAAGAAACGAATTTACTGTACTAATTTCAATTTATGCGCTCATACATCCAAATTGATAAGGTATGTCTCGATTAATCATTGGTAAAGTGTATTATTTTAAATTGTACTCGTTCAGATGAATAGTGAATTTCCGGCCTTTACTTAGATTTGATTCTGAGATTATGAACATATTGATTGAAGTGTAAAGTAAGTATGCTTATGAGAAAGCACGTATGTGCGATTACTTATTTAGTCTTATGAATGCTACGTTTTAGTTTTGAATGATTTCACTACTTAAAACTTACTAAGCATCAAAACGCTTATTCTGTTGCTTTGATTCTCTGTTTTATAGATTTGATCGTCAGCTATCAGACTCGGGAGTGTCAGAGTCGAAGTCTTCCACACTACCTAAACATTTTGGTACACCTTTTACTTAAATTTTGATAATGGCATGTATAGGGTTGACTTTGGAGGTTACTTTAATATCTTTTGGTGATGTATATATTTATAGCCATGCGAAAATGGCTTGTTGAGTTGCTAGACATGTTTCTCATAAGTAATGTATTTGTGTGGTTGTTAATCGTTAAACACCTGAAATGTTTTAATGTGAATGAAACTTAAGAATGAATTAACGTATTTATGAAAATTGTGATGATTCTTTGGTACATAGTATAAATAAATTTTGTCTTCGTAAGTATGCCCTAGGGAATTACTTTTATTTGATTGAAGTAGATTAGCGTTTGTTTGGTAATATCCCTTACCTCTCCGGCGACGGATACGGGCTAAGGGGTGTTACAAGAAGAATGTGATTCGGCTACTGTAACTTTCAGCTACGGTGGATCAACGAAGAGAAGGTAAGATGGAAGAAAAGAAAAGGTGAGAAGAGAGTACTATTAGGCTATGGAGAAAAAGGCACAGTGAGAGGCTTCTAGGTTCGGCTAAAGGAAAAAGAAAAGATGAATAAAAGAAGAGATGAGAAGAGGATTCAGTTTTGTGGTAGCATAAACGGCACAGGTGTAGGTATTGACTTTTAGCAGGAATGAAAGGGAAGAGAAGAGAAAACCTAATTTCGGCAGAACAGTCAACTAAAAAACCTAGTCCCGAAATACAAATGAATTCGGCAGCCCCTAAACCAAATGCCTAAATTCCCAGTATAAAGTGACCTAGTCGAATGTGCACTTGCAGAGTCCCGTATTCGGCCAACTCCTACTTCCTACTCAGTTTCCTTGATTTTCTCCCCTTATCCCTCTTCTACTCAATCCCCTAAACAACTCAAACTCCTCCTGGCAGACTTTTACTTGAGTTCCATTACTTACCATTCCTGATCATAAAAAATAATCCCTTAAATATGCTTTCATTGTGAATTGAACCTTGGTTCTCCCTAGCATCCACACGCAACTTCTAAAGCTCCCAAGTGGCGTCACATGTCACCTTGCCACATGCTTCCTTGTGGCTTATTTTACCCATTAATACTTAAAAGCCCAGTTGACCAGAACCCCTTTTTTCTTATGGAATTTAAAATTAATTAAAAATTACTGGGTTTTAACTTAAGCTTGGGCCTTCTAGAGGCCCACTAACATAATTAAACCTACGCCAAGCAGACAGAACACAAAAATTTAAATTTTGCCAACATTCATAGAATTCCCAAAAATTGGGGCGTTACAACTCTACCCTCCTTAAAGAAATTTCGTCCTCGAAATTTACCTGATCCAAACAGATGAGGGTATTGTTATTGCATCGCCTCTTCTGGCTCCCAAGTAGCTTCCTCTCTACCGTGATTACGCCAAAGCACCTTCACTAATGGGAAAGATTTCCTTCTTAATACCTTAACATCTCGATCCAATATTTACATAGGCTCCTCCTTAAAGGTCAAATCAGTTTGCACCTCAATTTCTGCAACCGGCACGACATGAGTAGGGTCAGAACGATAATGCCTTAACATGGAGACGTGGAAAACATCATGAATCCTGTCTAACTCTGGAGGTAACTCCAATTGGTATGCCACTGGCCTTACTCGCTTCAAAACCCGATAAGGCCCAATGAACCGCGGACTCAACTTGCCCTTCTTACCAAACCTTAGAATATTCTTCCAAGGAGAAACCTTTAAGAAGACCATATCACCCACTGAGTATTCAATCTTCTTACACTTCAAATCTGCATATGAATTTTGCCTATCAGTAGCTTCTTTTAACCGATCCCTAATTATTCTGACCTTATCCTCAGTATCAGCTACCAACTCTGGTCCAAGAACTTGTCGCTCTCCTAGTTCGGTCCAGCAACTAGGTGTACGACACCTTCGTCCATACAGTGCTTCATACGGTGCCATTCAAATACTTGCCTGATAACTGTTGTTGTACGCAAACTCCGCCAATGGCAACTAATCCTCCCAACTACCTCGAAAGTCAATAACACATCCCCTCAACATGTCCTCCAGAATCTGAATAACCCTTTCCGACTGACCATCAGTTTGGGGATGGAAAGCCATACTAAAGTTCAATCGCGTCCCCAACGCCTCATGTAACTTTTACCAAAACTGAGATGTGAATCTAGGATCTCGGTCAGAGATAATTGAAACTGGGACACCATGAAGTCTCACAATCTCTACCACATACAACTTGGCTAATTTCTGAAGTGAAAAGTCAGTACAGACAGGTATGAAATAGGCCGATTTGGTCAATCTATCCATAATCACCCAAATCGAGTCTTTCTTCGATGGCGTCAAGGGTAGCCCACTCACAAAGTCCATGGTTACCCTCTCCCATATCCAAAGTGGTATCTTCACTGGCTGCCATAGTCCAGAAGGTAATTGATGCTCAGCTTTCACTTGCTGGCATTCAGACATTTCCCTACAAACTCCGTTACTTCTCGCTTAAGTCCCGACCACCAGTACAATTCTTACAAGTCGTGATACAACTTATTACCTCCAGGATGCATGGCACAAAGCCCCCTATGAGCTTCCTTAAGTATTGACTGCCTTAAGTCAGAGTCCTTCGGAACACAAATTCTTCCTCGGAAACATAGAACCCCTTCGCTATTCAGCCCAAAATCAGAAGTTTCCCCTTCCTTAACCTGTTGAAAACGAGCGACCAAAGACTCATCTTTCAACTGCTTCTCCTTAATCTGATCCACCTAGGTTGGCCTTACTTGCAACTCAGCCAACAGACTCCCATCATCATACAGACTCAGACGAGCACACATTGCTCTCAGATCAGATACAGCTCTATGACTTAGAGCATCGGCTACCACATTAGCCTTGCCTGGGTGATACTCAATCGAACAATCATAATCCTTAAGTAACTCTATCCATCTCCTTTGCCTAAGGTTCAGCTCCTTCTAAGTCAGCAAATACTTAAGACTCTTATGGTCCGTGTATATAACACACCTTTCTCCATACAAGTGGTGTCTCCAAATCTTAAGTGTAAAGATCACTGCTGCCAACTCCAAGTCATGAGTAGGATAGTTCCCCTCGTGAGGCTTAAGCTGTCGTGATGCATAAGCAACCACGTTACCCTCTTGCATCAACACACAGCCCAAACCCACATGTGATGCATCACTGTACACAATAAAATCCTTCCCAGACTCCAGCTGAATTAACACAGGTGCTTCAGTCAGAACTTTCTTCAACTTCTCAAAAGCTTTCTGCTGCTTCTCTGTCCAAACAAACGGTACTCCTTTCCTAATGAGTTTCGTCAGAGGTGCTACCATCATAGAAAAACCTTTCACAAACCTTCTATAGCATCCTGCCAACCCTAGGAAACTTCGTATTTCTGACACCGTCCTAGGTGGCTTCCACTCCAAAATCGCTTTAATCTTCCGAGGGTCCACCTTAATCCCCTCAGCAGAGACCACATGTCCTAAGAAGGTTGCCTCCCTCAACCAGAATTCACACTTGCTGAACTTCGCATAGAGTTCCTTCTCCCTTAACACTTGAAGCACAATGCGGAGATGCTCATCATGTTTCACTTCAGTTTCAGAATATACCAGAATATCGTCAATAAAGACGACTACGAACCGATCTAATAATGGTTGGAACACACGATTCATCAGATCCATAAATGCTGCAGGAGCATTCGTCAGTCCAAATGGCATAACCAGAAACTCGTAATGACCACACCGAGTCTTGAATGCTGTCTTATGGATATCGGCCTCCTTGACCCTTAACTGATGATATCCAGATCGAAGGTCGATCTTGGAAAATACAGAAGCTCCTTTAAGTTGGTCAAACAGATCGTCAATCCTCGGCAGTGGGTATTTATTCTTAATCTTCAATTTGTTCAACTAGCGATAGTCAATGCACATTCGCATCGTCCCATCCTTCTTCTTTACGAATAACACCGGTGCTCCCCATGGAGACACACTTGGCCTAATAAATCCCCTATCCAACAACTCTTGAATTTGCGCCTTTAACTCTGCTAACTCCTTTGGTGCCATCCTATACGGTGGGATGGACACTGGTGCCGTTTCAGGCAACAAGTCGATTCCAAACTCGACTTCTCGATTTGGAGGCAAACCCGAAAGCTCTTCCGGAAAAATATCTTCGAACTCCTTCACGATTCTAACCTTATCCACTGTCAGTCCCTCATCTCCTGACTGACTTACAAATGCCAAATAGGCCTCACAACCTTTACGAATCCACTTTTTGGCCCTCAATACCGACACCACATTGGACAAATAATCCCTTCGCTCACCTATCACAATAACCTCTTCACCCTCAGTGGCCCTTAACACTATTCGCTTAGCAGCACAATCCAAAGTCGCCCTATGCTTAACTAGCCAGTCTATTCCCAGAATGAGGTCGAATTCTTCGAACGGTAACTCTATCAAATCTCCAGGAAAAAATCCTACCTTGAGTTTCTAAGGACATATCCCTATACAGTTTGTCTACCCTAACCGAGTGACCCAAAGGACTTAGCACAGATACCCCACTCACAATCTTCTCAGAATGCACACCCAACGACCTAGATATAGCACACGCAACATAGGAATGAGTAGATCCAATATCCACTAAAGTAGTATACGGCATGCTAGAAACCAAAAACATACTAGTTATGACGTCAGCTGCGTCGCCCTCCTCTTGATGACAGCTACATACACCAACGCTGGCTGTCGAGCCTCAGCATTTCTGGCACCTCTGCCAGGTGCCCCTCGACCTCGACCATTTCCATTTCCACCCCTACCTTGTCCACGTCCTCTCAGTGGTTGTAGTCCACCTCTCATGGGTTGAGCAACCCTCTATTCAGCAACTTGAACCTAATCAGCTCTCTGAGGACAATCTATAACTCTATTCTCCATAGATCCACACTGAAAATAAGCACCAGAACGTTTCCTACATTCGCCCAGATGTACCTTACCACAGTCTTCACAGATTGGTGGTCTGACAATGTTCATCAGAATCACTCGAACTGGCTCCTCCATTCTTGCCCTCTTGACATTCTTATTTGCTCCACCCGAAGGTCTGGAATCCTTCCAGAATCAGTTCCGATCCTTCTCACAGTTTTGCCTCTCAGTACGCTTCACTTCCTCAGCTATCTTAGCTTTTTTCCACTAAAACCACGAAGTCACGCTCCCTCTGCAGAGCAATCAGCACCTTAAGTTCATCCCTTAGACCATCCTCGAAGCACACACTACGCTCATACTCCGTGGTGACTATCCCAACAGCATACCGGCTCAACCTCAAAAACTTAGCCTCGTATTCCGCAATCGTCTTACCTCCTTAAACCAGATTCAAGAATTCTTTCCTGCGGGCGTCCACATAACTTGCCCCAACATATTTCCCTTTAAAAGCCATCTTAAATAGCTTCTATGTTAGCCTATCAGATGGGGTCCCATCTCTCACAGTGAGCCACCATTGATAAGCCTCATCTCGTAGCAATGATACGGCTCTCTTCAGCTTCTGCTCCACAGAGCAGTCCAAGTCGTCCATAATCCATTATGTGGCCTCCAACCAATATTCTGCCAAATTTGAGGCCACGCCAGATATGCCCCTGAAGATCTCTGCTCCGTTAGCCCGGAGTCGCTCAGAAATGGATCCTCAAATTTTGTTGCCCGTACTTGCCCCAGCAACCCTTTCCAGAACACGAAACATTGCCTGCGACAGAGCGCCATCCCCGGCACCACGATCATGAGACTCCACTTCCATTACCGGTGGTACCGGTGCCTCTGCCATCGGCATATGCCCAGAAGATGCAGTTCCTGCTCTAGCACTACCGCGGCCACGTCCACGGCCTCTTCCACGAGCTGCTCTCATACTCATATCATATTATCTGATTACGAATTTTATGCATCAATTAAACATTTCAGTGTTTATTACAGATGTTTTATGAACAAATAGTATTTCAAAGTTTGTTTCTGCAAAATTGCAGTCTAGCTACAGTCTCAATCAAATTTTCTACAGTTTTCAGTATCACCCTAACTAGAGTATCCTAGCAGAGTATAAATAGATAATTCAGAAAATATTCAGAAAAGCTCAGAATAATACTTATGGGCTTTGGCCGGAGATTCGGAATGCCACCTTCTAAAGATCCAGATTTTGAAAATTGAGTTTTTGCAATATTTATAAAATTTTTGTTTTCAAAAATCTTTATTTTTGTAAACTCATTCCATAGCCGAGTTGTTGTAATCGGGCTCTGATACCACTAAATGTAACACTCCAGACCCGGCCTAGACGTAATGGCCGGATCCGACGTGCCACATCGAAGTGTTAAAACATTTTATATTGTTGATCTAGAAAAACTTACTTAGTGTTTTAAAAGATAATTCATTATAGGTTAAAGTAAATGGAAGCTGTGCACCAGGTAGAAAATTGGAAAAGAGGAGGTGAGTCTATCGGACTGCTTAAGTACCAAGCTCCCTTCGAATCCAATCCTAGACATGCACACTACCGTCGCCACACCTTAACTTAGGATATATTTTCAGGAAACCAATTTGATTAAGTCCTTTTTCGGAAAAGTGATTAATTTTGGAAAACATTTTCATTGCAGAAGCTTTGCTTGTTGTCATTTTATTTTGAAACCACTTAATGTTTTTGAAAACGTGCCCTAAAGCTATCCAATTTCGATAGTTGAATATAAGTAATACCTATCTTAACAAAACATATTTAAACCATCAAAAATAATTAAGCAGCCTTATTACATTTAAAAACCAAAACCTTAAATGTAAATAAAAGGATGTCTAGTTCACCAGAAGAAAAACCAAATTTGCAGAACGTGTGGCCACTTCGAATCCCTCACAGCTCCAAGCCCACTAGGGTCGGGGATTACCTGCGTGGAGGAAAAGAAAGGGGTGAGTTTAGGGAAACTCAGTGTGTAAATTAACCCAACCATAGCCTATATCAGCTCAAACCACAGAAATAGAATAAGTTGGCCTTAGCCTAGAATAGAATTCAGAATAAAGCCCATAGGCCCATAACCGATCAGAATAGATATTACATGTTTATGCAAACCCAACCCATATCCAACCATAAGCACCCTCATACCAGCCTTTCACCGTGTGGGGAGACTACTCGACCCACCCAACCGCTACACGCCACAAAAATATGCAGCATGGCTTCCAGAACAGATAATGTGACAGAGTCACCATATTCTGATAATCGTGGCAGAGCCACCAGAACAGATATATGTGGCAGAGCCACCAGATCAGATAATTTATGGCATAGCCACCAGGACACTTCCTCCATATTATTACCCTCCCCATGCAACAGATATACAATTATGGCATACATCATTCAGAATCAGATCAACATGCTTTTTAGTCAAACGTAACCCTAGGGGTATAACGGTAATTTTGCACCTAGGGGTATAATGATAATTTTGCATACATAGGGGTATTCTAGTAATTTTATTATTTTTAGGGTTTTCATGTATATCATAACTATTTACGTACTATCAGAAACACTTACCGAGTGTTCTTACCGAATTGGGCCCGTTGGCCAATTATCCCGACTTTGGCCCATTAAGCCCAAAATATCAAAATGCACGGAATAGTGCACTCTGCAGTCACATTACATTATTTTACCATATACATCAACTTTCAATCTCATGAGCATTCGCACACTCGCAAGTTCCCAAAATACCGGCTTTTTGGCATTTTGGCTTTTCGGCTTTTACGAATCTAGTCTATGTGAGGGTGTCAGTTACACACCTAATTTGTAGTGGTTCGATGGCGAGTTCCACACACACAAGCTGCCTACAGTAGGATTACTAACACATCAGTCTAAATATGAAAACAAACTATGCCCATATCCCCTTATCATATTCGGCCAACCATGCTTTAGTCCCTATTGCTCTTACCTTTTTGCCGAAATATGGATTAGATCCAAAATCCAACCAAATAGTCTTTAAGTCCTTCACTGTACGCCCCCTTGTCCATGCTAATGCTTACACATTCAAAAAGAAAGAGGCATCATGCCCTTAGTCCAATCGTTAGCCACCCCTAAGAGTTTCGGCTTTTCCCTAAAAATATGAATAATTAACGTAAGTTGGTCATCAACTTACCTATCGTTGTTCGGCCTAGAAGAGTGCACCTCTCCATGATTCTAACTCTGATCTACTGTACTTATGTGTAGAAACAGTTTCCCGTAGCCAAGGAGTCGGCTATCAATAACACAGGTTTGAGAGTTTCGGCTTTTTAAAGGGGCGAAGAATGTGATTCAACTACTGCAACTTTCGGCCTACGATGGATCAACGAAGAGAAGGTAAGATGGAAGAAAAGAAAAGGTGAGAAGAGAGTACTATTCAGCTATGGAGAAAAAGGCACAGTAAGAGGCTTCTAGGTTCGGCTAAAGGAAAAAGAAAAGATGAATAAAAGAAGAGATGAGAAGAGGATTCAGTTTTGTGGTAGCATAAAAGACACAGGTGTAGGTTTCGGCTTTTAGCAGGAATGAAAGGAAGAGAAGAGAAAACCTAATTTCAGCAGAACAGTCAACTAAATAACCTAGTCCCGAAATACAAACGAATTCGGTAGCCCCCAAACCAAATGTCGAAATTCCCAACATAAAGTGACCTAGCCGAATGTGCACTTGCAGAGTCCCCTATTCGGCCAACTCCTACTTCCTACTCAGTTTCCTTCATTTTCTCCCCTTATCCCTCTTCTACTCAATCCCCTGAACAACTCAAACTCCTCCTAACAGACTTTTACTTGAGTTCCATTACTTACCATTCCTGATCATAAAAAATAATTCCTTAAATATGCTTTCATTGTGACTTGAACCTTGGTTCGCCCTAGCATCCACACGCCACTTCTAAAGCTCCCAAGTGGCGTCACATGCCACCTTGCCACATGCTTCCTTGTGGCTTATTTTACCCATTAATACTTAAAAGCCCAGTTGACCAGAACCCCCTTTTTCTTATGGAATTTAAAATTAATTAAAAATTACCAGGTTTTAACTTAAGCTTGGACCTTCTAGAGGCCCACTAACATAATTAAACCTATGCCAAGCAGACAGAACACAGAAATTTAAATTTTGCCAACATTCACAGAATTCCCGAAAATTAAGGCGTTACATTAGGGGTCGGTTGCAAATTGGGAAACAAGGGAATAATGAAGAGGGATCGGGTAGGCTGGAAGAAAGATGAAAAGTGCTTTAAGTGTGGCTTGAAGGGTATATAAAGATGATAGAAATGGGATTTGATAATTGAGAACACAAGAAGATGAACACAAACCTCTTCGATGACTCTTTTTTTTTTAATTCTAAATTTTTTTTTCAAATTTTTTTTCAATTTCAATTTTTTTTCAATACATATAAACTCAATACAACTTGAATTACACTAAAATTTTTTTTGTCAAATTTTTTTTCAACTTACTCTGGCACTTCATGAAATATTTCGAGATAGTCACGAATGTTCGTACTTCTTATTTTTGTAGCACTGATACCAAATAATTCAATCCGCTTTGGGGAGAGTCGAGTTGTATGCTAGTTTGCCCAATCGTCTATGAGAAGGTTTCGTTCGGCTTGTTTAGAGATGATACTTTTAAGTTAATGAATGCGGAAGCTATTGAAAATGTGACAGTCCTAAATTGACCCTAGTCGGAAAGTGGTTTCGGGACCACAAAACCTAGTTCAAAATTTTGTAAAATATTAATTTCAGTGTTTTTGTTATGTGAATTACCTATTGTGAAAGTTGGGTGGTCTAATTTAGTTAATTGAATGCTAAATTATTTAGTTGGGATTTGATTGTATAAAGGAAAATTTTAGAAGTCTTTTTCTTAAAGTGGCCAATTGTTAACATGGCTAAAATGTGGGGCTTGCATGTCAATTAGACCCCTTTTATTTTAGTGGACGGCAATGATGAAGGGAAATTTGTATCTTTGTGCTTTTTATATTAGTAAAATAATGATAATTGGTTTTATAATATGAAATGAATATAAATATTATAATGAACACATGGTGATAAAAAAAAAAAAGATATATGTTATTTCTTCTCACCTTTGACGAGAATAAAGAAAGAAACTAAGGAAAGAAGGCTTTGGATAATCGACCATGGAGGACTAAAATTCAAGGTAATTTCTTGATTATTTGGGCTTCATCTTGATGAATTGAGTTCCTTGCTTGGTACCCTCCTTGACCCATGTTTCTACTTATTTTATCTTTGAAAGTTATGTCTTGGGAACATTCGGTTATAGGGGGGAGTTTTGAATGTGAAAGCTGTACTAGCAATGGAATTTGGAGTGTTTAATGGACTCCATGTTGCTAAAATTTACATGAATAGAAATTTCTAAGCTTAAATTGTAAGAATTTGAGTTGTGTGGTTTAAATTGTCAAAGATGCATTTGGCAATTGATTATAATTTGTTAAAGGGTGTAAAGTATTGATAGTTCTAAATGGTACATAGTTAAATGAAGATGGAAGCTTGACAAAATTTTATTTAGAATGAAAGTAGGAGAAATGTGTATTCGGCCATATTGTGATGAGTTGAATTTGAATGGTTGATGCTTTAGTTTATAAATGGTCATTAGATGAGTTTTAAACTTGTTAAAGTTTGATAATTTGGGGGTGTTAAATTGGGGAAAACGTGTAATAAAAATGGGTTGATAATGTTTGTTTGTTAATTGATGTTTGCACCATTGTCGAATGTGCTTAACATTAAGGCATGATTTAGTTAAATGCAAACTAATGGAAGAATGGAATTTAGCTTTGCCGTACATGTGTTAAAATGATGGAATTAGTAGGAAATGGGTATGAGCTTGTCAAATTTTTGAAATTAGGACCTTGTGAACTAAATGATATTCGACAATGTTACTTTTTACATGAGGAATTTCGGTGTTAATTGTATTAAATAAGGTTGAGGTAGTTGTCGAATGTGTTTATAATTAAGTAAGGTTAATAATAGAGCAATGAGTGGCTAGTAGAATCTAGTTAGTCTTCTTGTTATATTCGGCCATGAGTTTGTATAATTGGTTTGTAATAGATTAAATTTGTTTATTCAAGCTCAAGAGCTTAGGAGTCTAATTCGGATAAGAGAAAAAGCTACCTAACCGAATAGTCGATCTGTAATCCTTCGACAACTTCCGAGGTAAGTTCTTAAGTATTTGAGTTTGATTCCTTTGTAAGTTTTAAGTTTTTAAATGGGATGAATATGAATTAAGTATATACGTTAAGGTCAATGACTTTTCTAAATGATGGCATATATGATATTATGTTTTAAATATGTGAATGAGAACTTTACAGAGTAAATTTGTATAAATCTGCTTGGGACAGCAGCAGTAGTGTGTTTTGGAAAAATTACCATAAATTTTGGGAATTGAGTTAAAGGCTGAATAGATTATGTAATTAAAGCTTGATGCGTCTAGTTTCGTATAAAAGAAATCGTGTAAGTAAAGGGTTGCCGATAATGAGATTTTTTAAAGTTGTGTGAGACAGAGTCAGAATGGCTCCGAAATCCCCTGTCCAGTATTTTGAAAATCATTATAAATCGTACAAAAATGATTATAAGATAAGATTTATATGCTTAGACTCCTTAATAAGTCTAGTTTCAAACAAAATAAACAAAAACATATTTTGAATTCTGTACAATGAGAAATTCAATTCTTAGTGAAGAGTAGTCAGAATAGTCAAGCAGTAAAATAGGGGAAACTTTAAGAAAAATCTGGTATTGATTAGCCAAACCAAAAATTCTGAAAATTTTGTGGATAGAATATATACGAGTCTATTTTCATGGAAAATTAACGGCACATCATTTGGAGTTTCATAGCTCCAGTTACAAATAATTCAATGACTGTTGCTCAGGAAAACAGCTTGTAGAGAATATGTGATTATGTTGTAAACATTGATAAAACTTGTTTTAGTTGCTCATAAGCTATTGATTAAACCCATACGTGAATTCTAATTTGTGACATTATAAAATGATATATGAGTGTTAGATGGATCTTTGATATTAAAATTGTGAAATTGTAAGTTTATAAGTATTCGAATATGAAATGATAGTATGGCTTGAAATTGAATTATTCATTGGAAAATGATAGATGTAGATTGAGCCAAGACAAAGTGTATACATGAAAGTTTATGTGGTATATGAAGTATATTTGGATAATTGTGATGTGAATATATGAAAATTTATATTTTGATTCAGAATTTTATGTGATGAATGTGAATGTGTATATATGAGATAAGGCCGAATGGCCAATGTGATGAACGTGAAAGTGTATATATATATATTGTGACCAAATGACAAACTGTGGAAGGTGTGTTTTATTATATATTTGATGAGGCAAATGAATTACAAATATGATAGTCGATGTGAATGCTATAACATGTTAATAAATATGCATGAAACTTTGTGATGTAAATCCGGGATTTAAGACCCGATGACTATATGTGGTGACTATGTCCGGGTTAAGACCCGCTGACTTCGTCTGGAGATTTCATTTGAGCTAAAGGTCTCGCCGATAATCCGAGTAGAGTTTAAAGCTATAAGACTTCGCAATAAGAATTGCTTATAAATATATTCAATGCGAAAGGTTAAACAGGTATGTACTCCGAGTTTATATGTGAGCTTGATTTGAACTAAATCATAAGGTAGTTATGTGATGCATACGTGAGCAATCTATGAGACTATTCCTATGATTATGTGGCATCGGATCAGTGTGAAAGGTTATGTGAAATTATAAAATATATCTATGTTACATGAGCTCACTTTTATGTGAAAGTTTATCTGCCTATTGTATATGATGAGAGGAGCATATTCGGTAAAGGGATGATATACCCAAAGGAAGAGTGAAATAAAAATACGAACAACCATGTTATAATTTGATTGTTATCTGTTGACACTGCTTAAAACTTACTAAGCATTGTAATGCTTACTCTGTTTACTTTGTTTCCTCTGTTTTATAGATCTCATTTGGAAGCTACAGACTCGGGGATCGTCAGCAACTTGTTACACTATCACTATCCACTGCTTGGTACTGTTATGTTTTGGGTTATTTTATGACATGTGTAGAATAGACCAGTGGCAGAAGAATATTTTGGTTAATGTATATAAGCCATGCGAAAATGGCATCTTTTGAATGTGTACTTATAGAAGTTTAAATTGTATCCCTGGCTGTCTTTAGTATTTATCTAAAGGAATGTTCTTTATTTCAAAAAAAAAAAATCAAAATTTTTACTGTTCTGATATGAGTTTCAAGTCCGGTAATGCCCCTTTACCTATTCCGGTGACGGATACGGGATAGGGGTGTTACATTTTATTGGTATCAGAGCTACAGTTTAGTCGATCATGAGTCTATTTATACATGCCATAAAGTGATAAAATGATAGTGTGATGATTTTTGACTATTAAAATGTGTTTGATGTATTGTAATGAATCTTGATCCCGATCGAGCTGTAGCAAGCTTCTGACTATGAAAATTTGCGATATAACTTCACTTGGATATGCTTAAATTATTAAGTTGATCAGGTACGTATCATGTACTCGTATTTGAATTTTGATTCGGATTGAATTATAAGGGTATAAATGATGCAATTTTGAAAGAGTGTTACGACTATAAATGTGATCTTTGTATGTGGCTATGGAACTGAAAGTTGAATGGTCGATAAGCATGTTGTGTTTGTATTCAAGTAATGTAAATGATATACTAATGTGTATTGTTATATATGTATATGTACATGAGAATTGAGAGTTATATATCCGGGCTAAGTCCCGAAGAGCATTCGTGCTAGTGATATATCCGGGCTAAGTCCCGAAGAGCATTCGTGTTGGTGTTATATCCGGGCTAAGTCCCGAAGAGCATTCGTGCTAGTGATATATCCGGGCTAAACCTCGAAGGCATTCGTGCTGGAATTATAAGGCACTGTGTATGCAAGCTCTTCAACCGAGCACTATGTGTGCCAGATCAGTAGTTGAGGCACTATGTGTGCGAGTTCTTCAATCGAGCACTATGTGTGCGAGATTGGTAATTGAGGGACTGTAACGCCCCCACGCCCGAAACCGTCACCGGAGTCAAGCTTGAGGTGTTACTAAACTTATCTTACCTTTTAAACAACTCTAAACCACTTATTTTAATTTCCGGAATAAACTATTTTTCTGCGTCATAGCTGCTTAAAAATTCATTTCTCGAGTTTCAAAACTCAAAATTAAGATCCGTAAATTTTTCCTGAAACTAGACTCATATATCTATCTAATAATTTTTTTTTAGAATTTTTGACTTATCCAATTAGTACAGTTTATTAGTTAAAGTTACCCCTGTTTCAGAATTCGACTGCACTGACCTCTACTTACTACGAACCACTTTTCTCCCTATACAAAATTAATATAACTATAATGTTTGTTTCTATTAAAACTAGATTCAACAAGGATTCTAACCATATAAATTAAACCACCTAATTATTTTTGTACAATTTATGGTGAATTTCCAAATTTGAAACAGGGGATCTAGAATTTTCTCTGACCCTATTTCACTAAAACTCAGATATCTCATAAAATATAATACCTTTACCTGTTTTGCTTATTCCATAAGAAAATAGACATAATAAGATTTAATTTCATATATTATTCACCATCAAACCATGTATCTACGATTTTTAGTGATTTTTCAAAATCACATTATTTCTGATACTTGAATCTGTTTTTAAGTTACTTTCACATTTTTCTTAGTTTTCATGTGATAGTTACTACTTATTCATACATACAATTAAACATGTATATCATCAGCCATTCTATTAGCTAATCACTAGCAAGTATTTACACATCATTCATTGATCATATCATATCAAAAGAAACCAAGTTCCTATACATGCCATACACAAAACTAAACGTCTAACTATACCAATGTGATTCCTTCGATAGTGTGATCGGGTCTCCGACGTTTCCTTCGATCCCCGAGTGGCTAGATAAAAACTATAAGAAAAAGAAAATAAAGAGAGTAAGCACTGGGCTTAGTAAGCTTACAAGAAGATAAATTACAACATTCAACATAATGAATAATTATACATAATGTCACCTAGCCTCATAATCTTTCTTTACTTCTCATTTTCTACCTTCTTCTTTACTTACTTACCTTCTTTCTTACCTGACCTTTCACTATTCATAAATATAATCTACCTTCCCTTTTGCTGAAAATTCACTCTAATTTAACGTGTACAATGACCCATTGAACCACTCGGAATACTAAGGATCTTTGGGTCGTTCACCTCTATCAATATCTCATTAATGTCATGTCTTCGACATGGACTTACATGAATTATTCCTGTCTCCAATGCCATATATATATATCTAATATGAGCTTACATGGCTCATTCCTGTCTCCAAAGCCATATATCTGATATGGACTTACATGGCTCATTTCTGTCCTGTCCTGTCCTGTCAACCCCAATATCCTAACATTCCAAAGGTTCAAACGGGGCTTCCTAATGCTTTTTCTCTGTCACTTTGCCTTTAATTTGACTTTAAATATTCTCATAAAATAAGTATATAAATGCTGGAAATTTACAATAATAATGTAAAATAAAAGAGTATTGCATTTATTTCATCAGAAACTTACCTCGTATGCAAAAATAGCTACTTTTACCATTTCGTCCACAACTTGGTATTTTCTCCATTTTAGCTTGAATTTCAGTTTTTCTTGCCCTATCATTTAAAATATAGTCTAATTAGGACTCAAATTATTCAAATTGACCCAAAATCATATTTTTGCAAAATTACAATTTTGCCCCTAAACTTTTGCATATTTACACTTTTGCCCCAAAGCTCGTAAATTAAACTTCAGCCTATTTTCTTATGTTTCATGACATGCTGGTCATTTTTCCCTTCTATGGCAGCATCAAATTCATACTCTAACAAGCACTTATGACTATTAGGTATTTTTACCGATTAAGTCCTTTTACTCGTTTTTGCTTAAAACCGAGTAGTACAAGTTGTCTAACATAATTTAAAACCTCATATTCTATCATAAAACATCAAAATAAACACATTTCACCTATGGTTATTTTCCAAATATGAACCCTAGGTTGAATTATTACTAGCATAAGCTTAATCGAGCTACCGGGATTCCAAAAACATAAAGAACATTAAAAACGGGGCTTGGAATCACTTACCATGGAGCTTGAAAGCTTGAAACAAACCCTAGCTATGGAGAACCCTTGAAATTTCGTCCTAATGAAGAAGATGGACAAAAATTGGCTTTTAATTTTGTTTTTAATTCATTTTAATAACTAAATGACCAAAATGCCCTTACTACTAAACTTTCAAAAATTCCTTCCATGTCCTAATTTTGTCCATGAACTTAAAATTGGTAAAATTACTCTTTAAGGACCTCTAATTAATAATCTAATTCAATTTTATGCAAAATACTTCTAGAACACAAGTTTTGCAATTATATTCAATTTAGTCCCTAATTTCAAATTAAGTACTTTATGCATAGAATTTCTTCACGAACTTTTCACACAATCATGCAAACATATCATAGACCTCAAAATAATAATAAAATAAATTTTTCTACCTCAGATTTGTGGTTTCGCAACCACTTTGTTCCATTTAGGCCTTATTTCGGGATGTTACATTTCTCCCGCCCTTTAGGGATTTTCGTCCCCGAAAATCTTACCTGTGAAGAGATTTGGGTACTGTTTTCACATAGCCTCTTCAAGTTCCCATGTAGCCTCGTCTACCCCATGTAGTCTGACTATCTCTGAAATATACAACTCGGCCAACTTGTCAAGTGAAAAATCCATACTGAATCGGGATAAAATGAGCCGACTTCGTTAACTTATCAATCACAACCCATACATCTTTCTTTCTCGGTGTAACGGCAATCTCATCACAAAATCTATAATAACTTGATTCCATTTCCACTCGAGGGGACTAGCACAGTCTGCAATAAACTGAAGGTACACGATGTTCGGCCTTTACTCGTTGATGGATCAAACATCTAGAAACAAACTCAAATGTCCTTTTTATTCCTACCCACCACGAAGACATTTTCTTCAAATCATTATACATCTTTGTACTACCCGGATGAATAGACAAAAAAAAAAACTACTATGTCTTCTGTAAGATCTTTCGAATAAGCTCATCATTCTTGATACACATACCTGGTGATAATCGATCACTAGCTCATAATCTTTAATCAACTCTAGCCATCTTCTTTGCTTCAATTTCAAACTTTTGTGATCGGTGAATATGTGGCACTTCTCACCGTACAAATTATGTCTCCAAATCTTCAACGCAAAAATAATGGCAGCTAGCTCTAAATCATGTATCGGATAGTTCTTCTCATGTGGCTTTAGTATGTCTAAAGGCATAAGCAAATACCTTCCCTTCCCCGCATAAGTACACAACCAAGTCCATTCATGGACGCATCATCATAAATCACAAACTCCTTACAGTTACTCGTTGTACTAAAACAGGAGCTTTAGTCAATAATGCTTTTAACTTGTCAAAACTCTGTTGACACTTCTTGTAACACCCCAAACCCGGCCTAGACGCTATGGCCGAATCTGACGTGTCACACGTGTTTAAAAATCCATGTTTCATTTTATTATCTAAAAACTGACTATTGTTGAGCTAACCAGAGTGAATGGAGGCTGCGCACCAGGTAGGTATCCGAATCAGAGGAGGTGAGCCATGAAGGCTGCTTAAGTACCAAGCTCTCGATTGGATCTAATCCTAGACATGCCCACCACCATTGCCACACTTTGGTAAATGAGTTGAAAAATTCATTTAAGTGGTTATCTTTGTTAAACCAATTATGAGTGTCGTTGTGTTATTTTGAAAACAGGTATCATTTTGAAAATGTGTCCTAAGTCTAGCCCATTTTGATCATTATCAGAAAATATAGAGTTATTCAAAAATAATCCCAAATAAATAGTTAAAATGGCCTTATTACAACCCAAGTATAAATAATATTGAAAGTGAAGATAAACTAAAAGAAAACTGTTTATTTGTCGGTAAGTCCAAACGTGATCATCATGGCCACCCCAAATCCCCTCCGGCTCCAAGTCTCCATATCAAGGCTCACCTGTAAGGATAAGGAAGAAAAGGGGTGAGTTTGGAAAACTCGGTGTGCAACAAGCCCCCCTTGAGCCCAAGTCAATATCACCTACTAGGCCTAAGCCCAAATTCGATTTACCACATATCTTTGGGTCAAGCCTTTATTTGTTCATAAACTGGGCCGAAGCCTTTTCATTATTCATATCACTGGGCCGAAGCCTTTTTTATTATTCATATCACTCCGATGATCCAAGCTAATCCAAACCGATACTCCAAACCTTGCTGCTCCTCCAAAGTTGTCTAAATCACCAACATACATTCACAATCAAATCCGTCAACCACACAGTCCAAGTCAGTCACTTGCCCACAAGGGCAAAATAGTCATTTAACACCCTAAGGGCAAAATGGTAATTTTACACACAAGGGTATCTCAGTAATTCTACCTTACAGGAGTATTTCGGTAATTCTAACCTACAGGGGTATTTTGGTAATTTTACAAAATAGGGATATTTTGGTAATTTTGTAAACCAAAGGTATTTTGGTAATTTTGCAAACCAGGGGTATTTTGGTAATTTTGTAAACCAGGGGTATTTTGGTAATTTTGTAAATTGAGGGTAAAACGGTAATTCTATAAATCGGGGGTACTTTGGTAATTTTACAAGTCGAAGGTATTTCAGTAATTTGGTGAACTAAAGTATTCTAAACAGGGATAACAATACGAATGGGCCTAAAGCCTATTCTCACCCAAATGGGCCCATATGCTCATCTTGACCCTTTTAGCCCAAATCTAGCCACGATATCTGAGATTCACCTAGCCTAGTCCAATATTTACTACACAATCAAACAACTTATCCATTTGGGCCCAGTAGGCCCATTGGGCCCAAGATAGCCCCTTTTCGCCCATCGCGGCCCGGCAGTAGCCATCCTACTGACTAGAGTAGTGAGAAATACACACTGATAGGAGACTGGAGTTAATCCACGCTCCGAGCACTCTTAGCCGACGCCCAACCCAAACGAGCACGCCATAAAGCGAAAGGGATCAGCCAAGAAAGGTACATTTACTCTCCTCATGGTTTTCTCTATTTAAAGCCAGCTTCACATCCACTCTTATGTCTTCCCGATGTGGGATCCCTCCTCATCAGAGTTTAAATTCAACGTCAACTCTTGCCGCCCCCTTTTAGCAAAATAAATGCTCTTTGCTTGCCATGAGTTTCGAACCCTGGACCTCCTTGCCAACTTCATGACGCCACCTTCCTGCCTCTTATGTGGCGCTACTTTGCCACTAGACCACAAGGCTTTTTGTGTCACAACTTCTCCAACAATATTCTTAAAGCCTACCTACTACACCCAGGGTTTGATTCACCTTAAACCAAAATTTTTGCTAGAGTCCAGGTTTGAACCCAAGACTTCTCCAACACTTCTCAAAGACACACTAACCACTAAAATAAGCCTTCATTAATGAAATTTACATACACAATGAAATATTATAAACTGCCTTCAACCGCTCCCATGCTCAAGGCCCAAAACTTCTAGGCCCAAATTCAGAGTGTTACACTTCTCAATCCATTCAAACTTGATATCCTTTCGCAGAAATCTTGTCAAAGGGGTAGCTATCATGGAAAATCCCTCTACAATATCCGGCAAGACCAAGAAAACTTCTAACTTCTGATACATTTCTAGGAGGCTTCCAATCAAAAATGGCTAAAATCTTGCTCGGATCAACCTTAATACCTTCACCTGAAACAATATGTCCAAGAAAACCAACTTCTCGTAACCAGAACTCACTTTTGCTAAACTTGGCATACAACCGATTATCTCTCAAAATCAGAAAAGCGTTTCTCAAATGCTCTGCATGCTCGGTCTCATCATGAGAATAAATCAAGATATCATCAATGAACACAACTACAAACTTATCCAAGTACGGTCTAAAAATTCGGTTCATTAAGTCCATGAAAATGGTAGGAGCATTAGTTAAGCCAAATGGCATCACAAGGAACTCATAATCACCATACCTAGTCCTGGAAAAAGCAGTTCAGACATCGACTCTTTAACTCATGGCCCGATAGTATCCGGATCTCAAATCTATCTTGGAGAACACACAGAGCTCCCTTGTTTCAATTCCAGAATTCCTTTCTCTTACGGTCAATAAACCCCGATCGATGTACTTTTCTACGAAATTCCTCCCAAAGAAATCCCAAGTGATCCTCTCCTTTGGTACAACTGATAAAAGTGTCTTCCACTAATAGTAGGTGAGTCTCTAAGAAGTGATATTACACATTTCATACATTCCTCGGGTGTACAAGATAATTCATCAAAGACTCGATAGTATTTTCTAACCAAAATTTTGCTCTTTCTGCATCATCATGTTTTGTTGCTCAAAACTCTTCTCGCCTTTGTTTCCAGATTCTATCAATCGGTGGCTTTTCTCTTATCATTGTACCTGTGATCAAAGCTTGAGCTACATGGGTAGCTTTGAGAGTCATGAGGGGTGGAGGTCTAACTACCGGATTCGTGCGAACGAACTCGGCAAACCAATTATTCAAAGCTTGGAAGAGAGCTTCTCGAGTCACTCCTCCTCGATTAATCACATCGGCCTATTCTCGGATGGCGCTACCCCTTCCGCGGAGCAGCGCATTACTTTCATCATCATCATCACCACTCGCCGGGATCCATTACAATAAAACAAAATATTTAAAAATCGTCAGGAGTCGTCACACTATCAAAATACAGGTATGGCATGTATAGCTAGACATTTACTCACACTAACTGTAACGCTCCCACGCCCGAGACCATCGCCGGAGTCGAGCATGAGGTGTTACTAAGCTTAATTTAACATTTTTAGAACTTTAGATTATTTGTTTCTACATTCACAGCTTTTAAGCTACTTGCATCACAGTCACAAGAAAAATCATATCTTGAGTTACGAAACTCAAAACCAAGATCCGTAAATTTTCCTTGAATCTAGACTCATATACCTATCTACTAAATTTTTTCTAGAATTTTTGGTTGAGCCAATTAGTACAGTTTATTAGTTAAAGTTACCCCTGTTTCAGGACTTTACTGGTTTGACCTCTGTTTACTACGAACCATATTTCTCTCTGTACAAAATTCATATGACTATGAGGTTGGTTTCTACTAAAACTAGACTCAATAATTATTCTGAGGATATAAAATACACCACATAATTATATCTTTACAATTTATGGTGAATTTCTAAAGTTGGAACAGGGGATTCAGAAACTGCTACGACCCTGTTTCACCAAAATTCAAATATCTTTTAACATATAATTCCTTTACCTGTTTCATTTGTTTCATGTGAAACTAGACATAATAGCTTCAATTTGATATATAGTCCATCACTAGATTCAATTTCTATGATTTTTAGTAAATTTTCAAACTCGCATCTGTGTTGCTGCAGTATTCTGTTTATGGCAATTTTCATCCCTTTTATGAGTTTTTATGCACTAAGTATCTTAATAATTTCCCTTAACCTCAAACATAATCTAAACTAACCATTTTCATAATTTATCATTGCCAAACATTTTCTCAACCATTCCATCACCATATCATAAGATCATTTATACAAAATAGGTATATTGCTATACATGCCATACTTAATTTTACAAACCATTTACCAAAAGTCTTCCGGATAGTGTGACTGAGCCTTCGACCTATCCCGACTCCTGAGTTGGCTTGTCCAAAACTACAATGAGTAAGAAGGAAGGAGTAAGCATAAATGCTTAGTAAGTTCATATGCAAATAATAAGTAACATAACAAACATTCATACCAATCAACATTAGCATGCATCACTAAAACACATATCACATTTCTAATCATTTTTCATCATCTTATTACCTTATCGTGATTGTATCAATACTCAACCCGAGGGTTAAATACATACCTGTCCAAAATATCCATTTCACATCACTTACTAATACGTCTCTTTACATCTCGAATATTCCTCCAATTGAGTAGAACTTCACCCGTTGAACACATCGGAATATAATTCGGATACATGGATAACTTGCACATAAGTGTCATATATGCAAACAAGCAATTATGTAACCCGCCCATAAGCGAACTCGGACTCAACTCAACGAGCTCGGGCGTTCGCATCCATAAGTGAACTCGGACTCAACTCAACGAGCTCGGATGCCTAGTTACATCTCTTGAACTCGGACTCAACTCAACGAGTTCGAACATTCGCATCCATAAGTGAACTCGGACTCAACTCAACGAGTTCGGATGCTCAACCATCCTAGTGACATATCACTTGTATCCTAATCTATTCCTAAGGTTCAAACGGGATTTTCCTCGAACACATATCCTTGCCGTCTTTCGTAGAATGCCAAATCAATACTCAGTAACAATTATATTTAACAAGTAGCTCACATAATTTACATATTATTTGAAATTAACCACAAAGCATACATTTCATAATAAAATTCAGCATCACATATATTTAACATCACTAACTTAAAAATAACAATTATGCTACATTATTTACACATGAACTTACCTTGGTACCAAAATACAAAGATTTTGCAATTTAGTCCACAATCTTTTCTTTTCCTCGATTGAGGTCGATTCCACGTCTTTCTTGATCTAAAATAACACATTTAGCTTATTTAATACTCACATTATCAAATTAATCCTTAACTCAAATTTTGGCAAAATTACAATTTTACCCCTAAACTTTTGCATATTTACATTTTTGCCCTATGCTCTGGATTAAACTTTATTCCTTATTCTTATGTTTTATGACATGCTGATCATTTTTCCCTTCTATGGTAACATCAAATTCACACTCTAACATGTACTTATGACTATTAGGTATTTTTACTGATTAAGCCCTTTTACTCGTTTTTTGCTTAAAATCGAGTAGTACAAGTTGTCTAACATAATTTAAAACTTCATATTCTATCATAAAACATCAGAATACACAAATTTCACCTATGGGTATTTTTCCAAATATAAACCCTAGGTTAAATTATTGCTAACATAAGCTTAATCGAGTTATCGGGATCTCAAAACGTAAAAATCATTAAAAACGGGGCTTAGAATCACTTACTATGAAGCTTGAAAGTTGAAGAAACCCTAGCTATGGTGAGAGTGAAGTTTCAGCAGCAACTAAATGGGGAAGATGACTATTTTGTGTTATTTTTCCCATTTTATTTGATTTAATATCAAAATGACCAAAATGCCCTTACTACTAAACTTTCCAAAAATTCCTTCCATGTCCTAATTTTGTCCATGAACTTAAAATTGGTCAAATTGCTATTTAAGACCTCCTAATTAATATTTCAAAGCAATTTCATACTAAAAACTTCTAGAATGCAAGTTTTGCAACTTATTCGATTTAGTCCCTAACTTCAAATTAAGTATTTTATGCATAAAATTTCTTCACGAAATTTTCACACAATCATGTAATCATATCATAAACCTCAAAATAATTATAAAATAATTATTTCTATCTCGGATTTGTGGTCACAAAACCACTATTCCGATTAAGCCCTAATTCAGGATATTACAACTCTCCCCCCCTTTAAGGATTTTCGTCCTCGAAAATTTTTATTCTATTCCATGCCTTTGCCACAACACCTTCACAAGTGCAACATTTTTATTCCTTAGTTGTTTGACCTCTCGAGCTAAAATCTTAATCGGTTCTTCTTCGTAGGTCATATCTGGTTGTAGTTCAATTTCTGTCAGTGAAACTACATGTGAAGGATCCGAACGATACCGACGTAACATAGATACGTGGAACACATCATGAATCTTCTCTAATTCAGGTGGTAATGCTAGCCGATATGCTACTGGTCTAACTTTTTCAATTACTTCATATGGCCCAATAAAACGAGGACTTAATTTGCCCTTCCGTCCAAATCTAAGGACTTTCTTCCACGGAGACACCTTTAAAAATACTTTATCACCAACTTGAAATTCAATGTCTTTTCGTTTTAGATCTCGCATAAGATTTACCTATCTCAAGCGACTTTTCAAACAGATCTCGAATTACTTTCACTTTTTCTTCAATTTCTTTTATTAGATCAACTCCATAAATCTGATTTTCCTTGAGTTCAGTCCAATACAAAGGCGTTCGACACTTACGACCATACAATGCTTCATAAGGTGCCATTTTCAAGCTCGTCTGATAACTATTGTTGTAAGCAAATTCTACCAATGGCAAATATCTTTCCCAACTTCCTTGAAATTCCAATACACAACATCTGAGCATGTCTTCAAGAATCTGAATTATTCTCTCTGATTGTCCATCAGTTTGTGGATGAAAAGCGATCTGAAATTTAACTTTGTACCTAACGCGTCTTGCAATTTTTGCCAAAACCGTGAGGTAAACCTTGGATCTCTATCTAAAATAATCGACAATGGTATTCCATGTAATCTAACAATTTCTCTAATATACAGTTCAGCCAACTTGTTAAGAGAATAATCCGTACGTACCGGAATAAAATGAGCCGACTTAGTTAATCATCAACTATTATCCGATGGCATCTTTCTTTCCGAGTCAATGGCAATCCCAAACAAAATCCATAGTAATCCGATCCCATTTCCATTCAGGAACCATAATAGGCTGAAGTAATCCCGAAGGCACTTGGTGTTCAGCTTTCATCTATTGACAAATTAAGCATTTGGACACAAACTCTGATATATCTCTTTTCATTCCTTTCCACCAATACATTTTCTTCAAGTCATTATACATTTTCGTATTACACCGGTGAATCGAGAAATAACCACTATGTGCTTCTGTAGGATCTTTTGAATCAATTCCTCATTCTTTGGTACACAAATCCGATCTTTAAACATTAAGCACCCATCGAACCAATTCAAATCGACTCAGATCAACTTCACACTTTGCTTTCTCTTGGCTTGCAAAACTTGATCATCTTTTTGAGCTTCGAAATCTCTTGTAAAAACTTCGGTTTTACTCTTAACTCTGCTAGAATCGAACCATCATCGACACTTTCAACCGAGTGTTCATAACTCTCAAAGCAAACAACAACTTTCTCGCTCAAAGCATCAAGAACTACATTCGCTTTTCCGATGATAATCAATAACAAGCTCGTAATCTTTCAATAATTCCAACCATCTTCACTGTCTTAAATTCAAGTCTTTTGTGACATCAAGTACTTAAGACTTTTATGGTCGATATATACCCGCACTTTTCATCATACAAATAATGTCGCCAAATTTTCAAAGCAAACACCACCACACCAATTCCAAATCGTGAGTAGGATAATTCCTCTCATGAGGTTTTAATCGCCTCAAGCATATGCCACCACTTTTCCTTCTTGCATGAGCACACACCCCAAACCATTTAGAGAAGCATCACTATACACCACAAATTCTTTACAGATTCAGTTGTACTAACACCGTGCCTCTGTTAATAACTTTTTCAATTCTTCAAAACTCTATTGACATTCTTCCGTCCATTCAAATTTAACATCCTTTCTGAGTAATCTAGTTATAGGAGCAACAATTATAGAAAATCCATTTACAAACCACCGATAATACCCAGCTAGCCCCAAGAAACTTCTAACTTCATTTACATTTTTCGGTGGTTTCCAATCAACAATGGCTGAAATTTTACTAGGATCAACCCGTATACCATCACCAAAACAATATGACCCAAAAATCCAACTTCCCGTAGCCAAAATTCACTTTTACTAAACTGAGCATACAATTTGCTTATCTCTCAAAGTTTGCAAAACTATCCTCAAATGCTCAAAGATGCTCTGTATCATCTTTTGAATAAATTAAAATATCATCTATAAACACCACAACAAATTTGTCCAAGTATGGTCTAATATGCGATTCATTAAATCTATAAACACAAATAGGAGCATTTGTCAACCCGAATGGCATAACTAAAAATTCATAATGACCATACCTTGTTCTAAAAGCGCTTTTAGCCACGTCAATACCCGGATCTCAAGTCAATCTTTGAAAACCATGTCGCTCCTTTTAGTGATCAAATAAATCATCAATTCTTGGCAACGGATATTTGTTTTTGATTGTCACCTTGTTTAATCAAGCGATAATCAACACACAACCTCATAGAACCATCCTTCTTTTTCAAAAATAACACGGAACACCCCAAGGTGAAAAACTCGGTCTCACAAAACCTTTATCAGTCAAACTCTTGCAATCATGACTTTAATTCCTTCAACTCTGCTTTGGTGCCATTCTATACGAAGCAATCGAAATCGGAGCTGTTCCGTTATCAAATCAATACCAAATTCTACTTCCACGATCGAGGCAAACCCGCAATTCTTAAAATACGTCCGCAAATTCACACACAAACCTAAGACCGATTCAACTTTCTTTTCAATTTCTTTTGTATTAATTACATACGCCAAATAAGCTTCATAACCCTTTCTCAGATATCTTTGAGCCGACATTGAAGAAATCACACTAGGTAATGCCTCTGATTTATCTGATTCAACCCGCAGAGTTTCACCGTTTTCACACTTTAATTCTATAACCTTTTCTTTGCAATTTACTATAGCATCATGCAATGTCAACCAATCCATACCCAAAATAACATCAAATTCATCAAACGGCAGCAACATCAAGTCGGCCGGAAAGTAATGACCCCGAATCATTAAAGGGCATTTCTTGCTTACTTTATCAACTATCACACATTTGCCTAACGGGTTCGACACTCTAATCATAAATTCTGTGTTCTCAACAAGTATATTCAAACTAGACACCAGTTTCATGCACACATATGAATGAGTAGAACCGGGATCAATCAAAGCAATAACATTAACATTATAGAGAGAAAATGTACCGGTAATCACATCAGGTGAGGAAGCATCTTCACGCGCTTTAATAGCATAAGTTCTAGCCGGTGCCCTTCCTTCAGGTCTAACTGGTGCATCTCTGGCTACATTCTTACTGCTTGCTTCGCTCCCAGCTTTTTTTGGATATCTTCCTCTCGAATCCGCCCCACTTGTTTTTGTATTCTGAAATTTTTCTTTTTCAGCTCTCTCTGAGAACCACATCGAAAACATTCATTTGCTCTACACGGACCAAAATGATTTCTACCACACCGCTGGCACTCAGGTTTAACAAATCTCGAGTTCCCTACACTGGCTGCCGAAGTAGTCTGGGATTTAGGACCCACATTTTGCTTCTTATAATTCCCATATGATTGCCCAGCTGAAGCTTGGGAACGAGGATTCATATTCCTTGACTTTCCAGGTTGCTGTGAAAATGAACTGCTCATCGGTCTTTTCCTCCAATTTCTAGTATCAGCCTCTACCTTTTTCTTTTCTTTAAGTAATTCTTCGGCCTTACAAGCTCGATCAACCAATACTACCATTTCTTTTAATTCAAGAATTCCAACAAATACCTTGATGTCTTCGTTGAGCCCGTCTTCAAATCGTCGGCACATCTTGGCCTCTGTAGCAACATACTCTCTGGCATACTTACTTAATCGAACGAACTCTCTTTCATATTACTCAGAATCATATTACCTTGCTTCACTTTCAAGAAATTCTTTACGCTTACGATCAATAAATCTTTCACTAATATATTTCTTCCAAACTCTTCTTGAAAGAATTCCCAAGTTATTTTCTCTTTGGTACCATCGAAATCAAAGTCTTCCACCAATTATAAGTGAATCCCTCAACAAAGATATAGCGCATTTCAAACATTCTTCAGTGTACAAGATAATTCGTCAAATACCGGATAGAATTTTCAAGCGAACTCGCTTTTTCTCGGCATCATCATCAATATTTGCTTTAAATTCTTGACCCCTTGCTTGCGAATTCTATCAACTGGAGTTCTGTGAAATTTCATCGATCCATACCTTGAGGCGTGGAGTGCAGGTTGAGGAATTGGGGAGGTGGGGAGGTTGTACATTTGGGTTCGTGACATTTAACTCGATGTACCATGCACTCATCATTTGGAGAAAGGCTTCCCGACCCTTTCTCCTCCTCCCGACCAACAATGGGAGGTGGATTTTCGATCGTGCGCTCCTTCCTTCAGCCGGAGCTGGCGCATTACTCTCTACTTCATCTCGCCACACATTGGATCGGGATCCATTTACTATAAAAAATCATTTAAAAGGTCGAAGTCGTCACACTATCACAATTTATACATATGGCATGTATAGCAAAATCCGTACATACAACACGTAGTCCGAGAACCGACTAAACCTGCTCTGATACCACTAAATGTAACGCTCCCACGCCCAAGACCATTGCCGGAGTCGAGCATGAGGTGTTACTAAGCTTAATTTAACATTTTTAGAACTTTAGATTATTTGTTTCTACATTCACAGCTTTTAAGCTACTTGCATCACAGTCACAAGAAAAATCATATCTCGAGTTACGAAACTCGAAACCAAGATCCGTAAATTTTCCTTGAATCTAGACTCATATACCTATCTACTAAATTTTTTCTAGAATTTTTGGTTGAGCCAATTAGTACAGTTTATTAGTTAAAGTTACCCCTGTTTCAGGACTTTACTGGTTTGACCTCTGTTTACTACGAGCCACATTTCTCTCTGTAGAAAATTCATATGACTATGAGGTTTGTTTCTACTAAAACTAGACTCAATAAGTATTCTGAGGATATAAAATACACCACCTAATTATATCTTTACAATTTATGGTGAATTTCTAAAGTTGGAACAGGGGATTCAGAAACTGCTACGACCCTGTTTCACCAAAATTCAAATATCTTTTAACATATAATTCCTTTACCTGTTTCATTTGTTTCATGTGAAACTAGACATAATAGGCTTCAATTTGATATATAGTCCATCACTAGATTCAATTTCTATGATTTTTAGTAAATTTTCAAACTCGCATCTGTGTTACTGCAGTATTCTGTTTATGGCAATTTTCATCCCTTTTATGAGTTTTTATGCACTAAGTATCTTAATAATTTTCCTTAACCTCAAACATAATCTAAACTAACCATTTTCATAATTTATCATTGCCAAACATTTTCTCAACCATTCCATCACCATATCATAAGATCATTTATACAAAATAGGTATATTGCTATACATGCCATACTTAATTTTACAAACCATTTACCAAAAGTCTTCCTGATAGTGTGGTCGAGCCTTCGACCTATCCCGACTCTCGAGTTGGCTTGTCCAAAACTACAATGAGTAAGAAGGAAGGAGTAAGCATAAATGCTTAGTAAGTTCATATGCAAATAATAAGTAACATAACAAACATTCATATCAATCAACATTAGCATGCATCACTAAAACACATATCACATTTCTAATCATTTTTCATCATCTTATTACCTTATCGTGATTGTATCAATACTCAACCCGAGGGTTAAATACATACCTGTCCAAAATATCCATTTCACATCACTTACTAATACGTCTCTTTACATCTCGATATTCCACCAATTGAGTAGAACTTCACCCGTTGAACACATCGGAATATAATTCGGATACATGGATAACTTGCACATAAGTGCCATATATGCAAACAAGCAATTATGTAACCCGCCCATAAGCGAACTCTCGACTCAACTCAACGAGCTTGGATGCCTAGTTACATCTCTTGAACTCGGACTCAACTCAACGAGTTCGAACATTCGCATCCATAAGTGAACTCCTGACTCAACTCAACGAGTTCGGATGCTCAACCATCCTAGTGACATGTCACTTGTATCCTAATCTATTCCTAAGGTTCAAACGGGATTTTCCTAGAACACATATCCTTGCCGCCTTCCGTAGAATGCCAAAATCAATACTCATTAACAATTATATTTAACAAGTAGCTCACATAATTTACATATTATTTGAAATTAACCACAAAGCATACATTTCATAATAAAATTCAGCATCACATATATTTAACATCACTAACTTAAAAATAACAATTATGCTACATTATTTACACATAAACTTACCTTGGTACCAAAATACAAAGATTTTGCAATTTAGTCCACAATCTTTTCTTTTCCTCGATTGAGGTCGATTCCACGTCTTTCTTGATCTAAAATAACACATTTAGCTTATTTAATACTCACATTATCAAATTAATCCTTAACTCAAATTTTGGCAAAATTACAATTTTACCCCTAAACTTTTGCATATTTACATTTTTGCCCCTATGCTCGGGATTAGACTTTATTCCTTATTCTTATGTTTTATGACATGCTGATCATTTTTCCCTTCTATGGTAACATCAAATTCACACTCTAACATGTACTTATGACTATTAGGTATTTTCTTGATTATTAGCCCTTTTACTCGTTTTTGCTTAAAATCGAGTAGTGCAAGTTGTCTAACATAATTTAAAACTTCATATTCTATCATAAAACATCAGAATACACAAATTTCACCTATGGGTATTTTTCCAAATATAAACCCTAGGTTAAATTATTGCTAACATAAGCTTAATCGAGTTATCAGGATCTCAAAAACGTAAAAATCATTAAAAACGGGGCTTAGAATCACTTACTATGAAGCTTGAAAGTTGAAGAAACCTAGCTATGGTGAGAGTGAAGTTTCAGCAGCAACTAAATGGGAAGATGACTATTTTGTGTTATTTTTCCCATTTTATTTCATTTAATATCAAAATGACCAAAATGCCCTTACTACTAAACTTTCCAAAAATTCCTTCCATGTCCTAATTTTGTCCATGAACTTAAAATTGGTCAAATTGCTATTTAAGACCTCCTAATTAATATTTCAAAGCAATTTCATACTAAAAACTTCTAGAACGCAAGTTTTGCAACTTATTCGATTTAGTCCCTAACTTCAAATTAAGTATTTTATGCATAAAATTTCTTCACGAAATTTTCACACAATCATGTAATCATATCATAAACCTCAAAATAATTATAAAATAATTATTTCTATCTCAGATTTGTGGTCACGAAACCACTATTCCGATTAGGCCCTAATTCGGGATATTACACTAACTGTTCCGAGAACCGACTAAACCTGCTCTGATACCAATAAATGTAACGCCCCCATGCCCGAAACCGTCACCGGAGTCAAGCTTGAGGTGTTACTAAACTTATCTTACCTTTTAAACAACTCTAAACCACTTATTTTCATTTTCGAAATAAACTATTTTTCTACGTCATAGCTGCTTAAAAATTCATTTCTCGAGTTTCAAAACTCGAAATTAAGATCCATAAATTTTTCCTGAAACTAGACTCATATATATATCTACTAATTTTTTTTTTTAGAATTTTTGACTTAGCCAATTAGTACAGTTTATTAGTTAAAGTTACCCCTGTTTCAGAATTCAACTGCACTGACCTCTACTTACTTCGAACCACTTCTCTCCCTATACAAAATTAATATAACTATACCGTTTGCTTCTATTAAAACTAGATTCAATAAGGATTCTAACCATATAAATTAAACCACCTAATTATTTTTTTACAATTTATGGTGAATTTCCAAAGTTGAAACAGGGGATCTAGAATTTTCTCTGACCCTGTTTCACTAAAACTCAGATATCTCATAAAATATAATACCTTTAACTGTTTTGCTTATTCCATAAGAAAATAGACATAATAAGATTTAATTTCATATATTATTCACTATCAAACCATGTCTATACGATTTTTCGTGATTTTTCAAAATCACATTATTTCTGATACTTGAATCTGTTTTTAAGTTACTTTCACATTTTTCTTAGTTTTCATGTGATAGTTACTACTTATTCATACATACAATTAAACATGTATATCATCAGCCATTCTATTAGCTAATCACTAGCAAGTATTTACACATCATTCATTGATCATATCATATCAAAAGAAACCAAGTTCCTATACATGCCATACACAAAACTAAACGTCTAACTATACCAATGTGATTCCTTCGATAGTGTGATCGGGTCTCCGACATTTCCTTCGATCCCCGAGTGGCTAGATAAAAACTATAAGAAAAAGAAAATAAAGAGAGTAAGCACTAGGCTTAGTAAGCTTAAAAGCAGATAAATTACAACATTCAACATAATGAATAATTATACATAATGTCACCTAGCCTCATAAACTTTCTTTACTTCTCATTTTCTACCTTCTTCTTTACTTACTTACCTTCTTTCTTACCTGACCTTTCACTATTCATAAATATAATCTACCTTCCCTTTTGCTGATAATTCACTCTAATTTAACGTGTACAATGACCCATTGAACCACTCGGAATACTAAGGATACCGGGTCGTTCTGTCTATCAATATCTCGCCAATGCCATGTCTTCGACATGGACTTACATGAATTATTCCTGTCTCCAATGCCATATATATATATATCTAATATGGGCTTACATGGCTCATTCCTGTCTCCAAAGCCATATATCTGATATGGACTTACATGGCTCATTTCTGTCTCTGTCTCGTCTCACAACCCCAATATCCTAACATTCCTAAGGTTCAAACTGGGCTTCCTAATGCTTTTTCTCTCACACTTTGCCTTTAATTTGACTTTAAATATTCTCATAAAATAAGTATATAAATGCTGGAAATTTACAATAATAATGTAAAATAAAAGAGTATTGCATTTATTTCATCAGAACTTACCTCGTATGCAAAAATAGCTACTTTTACCATTTCGTCCACAACTGTGGTATTTTCTCCATTTTAGCTTGAATTTCAGTTTTTCTTGCTCTATCATTTAAAATATAGTCTAATTAGGACTCAAATTATTCAAATTGACCCAAAATCATATTTTTGCAAAATTACAATTTTGCCCCTAAACTTTTGCATATTTACACTTTTGCCCCAAAGCTCGTAAATTAAACTTCAGCCTATTTTCTTATGTTTCATGACATGCTGGTCATTTTTCCCTTCTATGGCAGCATCAAATTCATACTCTAACAAGCACTTATGACTATTAGGTATTTTTACCGATTAAGTCCTTTTACTCGTTTTTGCTTGAAACCGAGTAGTACAAGTTGTCTAACATAATTTAAAACCTCATATTCTATCATAAAACATCAAAATAAACACATTTCACCTATGGGTATTTTCCCAAATATGAACCCTAGGTTGAATTATTACTAGCATAAGCTTAATCGAGCTACCGGGATTCCAAAAACGTAAAGAACATTAAAAACGGGGCTTGGAATCACTTACCATGGAGCTTGAAAGCTTGAAACAAACCGTAGCTATGGAGAACCCTTGAAATTTCATCCTAATGAAGAAGATGGACAAAAATTGGCTTTTAATTTTGTTTTTAATTCATTTTAATAACTAAATGACCAAAATGCCCTTACTACTAAACTTTCAAAAATTCCTTCCATGTCCTAATTTTGTCCATGAACTTAAAATTGGTAAAATTACTCTTTAAGGACCTCTAATTAATAATCTAATTCAATTTTATGCAAAATACTTCTAGAACACAAGTTTTGTAATTTATTCAATTTAGTCCCTAATTTCAAATTAAGTACTTTATGCATAGAATTTCTTCACGAAATTTTCACACAATCATGCAAACATATCATAAACCTCAAAATAATAATAAAATAAATTTTTCTACCTCGGATTTGTGGTTTCGTAACCACTGTTCCGTTTAGGCCCTATTTCGGGATGTTACAGGCACTATGTGTGCGAGTTCTTTAATCGAGCACTATGTGTGCGAAATCAGGCAGTGGGCACTGTGTATGCGAAGTGTGTTTCATGTATGACCTCGTGTGAGACGATGGCATTGATTTGTAATAGTAAGTAAGACTTAAAGAGAAAATTCGTTAAACGGACTAAACACTGGTGAACTAATTAGAGTCGGAGATTATACAACATTGTGCTAAATTGGTAATGAAATAAGTTCGAGACATTAAATTGACAAGGTATGTGATATATATATACATTATAAATATGAGATTCTTGGTATATGCAGTTATATGTGCTATTGTGAATAAACACTATTTTGTTAATCATGTTCAAGAAATTATTTCGATTAAGTTTCGACATTTGAAAGTTGGTAAGAATTTCTGATGAATGGTGATAATTTTGGATATATGAGTTATGTGCTAGAATAAATCTCATGCCAGTATATTATATTAGGCTTAATGCTTATTCGACTGTATACGGGTAACGTTAACTATGAAAGAATGTGCTAAATGAAATAAATGTTCAGGTACGTGGAAGTTGAGTTTTCCTTGGGAAATAAGTTAAGTTAAATATTGATGCAAGATGTTAACATAATCTTGTATCAGCTTATATATGTTGCTGAATTGAGAATTTAAAACCTTCACTCATCATCATCGTTGGTTACTTGAAATAGCTGAAGATAAAGGATAGTATTAAATTCTTATTGATAGTGTTTTATTGATGGATGGGTGTGTGAAAGATTATCTAAGTTATATGTATAAAAAAAAAATTTATAAGATGTTAAATGAGTGTTGTCATGAACCAAATGAATATATATATATTTGAGTTATTCAGGCCTTGTGCCTAGTAGGTTTGGGACCGGTGAATTGTATACTAGGCTAATAGCCAAATTAGTTGATGGCTCACAAGTTTATTTGGACTTTGGGTTAAGTAGGCTTAGAACTTTGTGTGTGTCTTCGAGCCTATACCTAGTAAGTTCAGACTGGTGAGTTAAATTGTGTTATACCTATGTGCGTTATTACCGAAATGAAAAGTAAGTGAGTAAATATCAATTCTGTGGATTTCTGTGATTTATTATGATCAAACTAAGAAAGTTTTGTTAGTTAAAGCACTGAAGCGTAAGTTCGGAGTTGAGGAAACTAGGTGGGATCTAGAGAACTCAACGAGAGAAAGTTACCCTATCCTATTTTCCGGTAAGATTTTCGGGGACGAAAATCCCTAAAGGGAGGGAGAGTTGTGACAGTCCTAAATTGACCCTAGTCGGGAAGTGGTTTCGGGACCACAAAACCTAGTTCAAAATTTTGTAAAATATTAATTTCAGTGTTTTTGTTATGTGAATTACCTATTGTGAAAGTTGGGTGGTCTAATTTAGTTAATTGGATGCTAAATTATTTAGTTGGGATTTGATTGTATAAAGGAAAATTTTAGAAGTCTTTTTCTTAAAGTGGCCAATTGTTAACATGGCTAAAATGTGGGGCTTGCATGTCAATTAGACCCCTTTTATTTTAGTGGACGGCAATGATGAAGGGAAATTTGTATCTTTGTGCTTTTTATATTAGTAAAATAATGATAATTGGTTTTATAATATGAAATGAATATAAATATTATAATGAACACATGGTGATAAAAAAAAAAAGCTATATGTTATTTCTTCTCACCTTTGCCGAGAATAAAGAAAGAAACTAAGGAAAGAAGGCTTTGGATAATCAACCATGGAGGTCTAAAATTCAAGGTAATTTCTTGATTATTTGAGCTTCATCTTGATGAATTGAGTTCCTTGCTTGGTACCCTCCTTGACCCATGTTTCTACTTATTTTATATTTGAAAGTGATGTCTTGGGAACATTCGGTTATAGAGGGGAGTTTTGAATGTGAAAGCTGTACTAGAAATGGAATTTGGAGTGTTTAATGGACTCCATGTTGCTAAAATTTACATGAACAGAAATTTCTAAGCTTAAATTGTAAGAATTTGAGTTGTGTGGTTTAAATTGTCAAAGATGCATTTGGTAATTGATTATAATTTGTTAAAGGGTGTAAAGTATTGATAGTTCTAAATGGTACATAGTTAAATGAAGATGGAAGCTTGATAAAATTTTATTTAGAATGAAAGTAGGAGAAATGTGTATTCGGCCATGTTGTGATGAGTTGAATTTGAATGGTTGATGCTTTAGTTTATAAATGGTCATTAGATGAGTTTTAAACATGTTAAAGTTTGATAATTTGGGGGTGTTAAATTGGGGAAAACGTGTAATAAAAATGGGTTGATAATGTTTGTTTGTTAATTGATGTTTGCACCATTGTCGAATGTGCTTAACATTAAGGCATGATTTAGTTAAATGCAAACTAATGGAAGAATGGAATTTAGCTTTGCCGTACATGTGTTAAAATGATGGAATTAGTAGGAAATGGGTATGAGCTTGTCAAAATTTTGAAATTAGGACCTTATGAACTAAATGATATTCGGCAATGGTACTTTTTACATGAGGAATTTCGGTGTTAATTGTAGTAAATAAGGTTGACGTAGTTTGTAACATCCTGATTTTTGGATTTATTCGTAATTTTCAATATTTTGGTAGAGTTTTTAAAATTTGTATTTAGATGTGGAATTAATATTTTGAGTAGGTAAATGGGCTTATGGAAAGCCCATGTGTTGGCAAAAACCCGGTTGGATTTTTAGAGTTTGGACTTAAAAGGGTAGGGGTTCTGGCTAAGTGGCCCTTGTATAGTGTAAACGGTAAATTGCATCATAAAAAGAGCATTAGTAAAGTGGCAAGGGTGACGCCACTAGGCTCCTAAAAAGGTGGCGTGTGGAGCATTGGGGAAGGCATGGGATCGATTCCCTGTGTTGGCAAATAGATGCATTTATTTTTAAGTGCAGGAAGGGTAAGTGTTGGAGTCCAAGTGGATTCTGCTAAAGGAGAGTTTGAATCAGCCCGAATGCTTGAATTAAGGAGTGATAAGGGGAAAGATTTAAGGGATTGGTAGAGAGACTGAGAGTTGGCCGAATATAGGGAATTGAAGAGGGGAAATCGGCAGAGGGTTATTAGATTAACATTTCGGCACCTAGGGTTTGACTGGTGCCATTTTCTTCTGCTCAGACACCACAAGGTTTTTCTTTTCTTTCTTTTCCTCTCTAGCCGAAACTTTCACCTTCCCTATTCTTGTTTCTCTACTCTCTTCTCCAAAGCCGTCCATCAATCCTGCTATTCATCAGCACTTTTTGACGAAATCAGAAAAGCCGAAATCCTGTGATCACACTGTTTGTGCCGATTTCTTCAAAGCCAGGTCTCTCTATGTTCTTTCATTCTTATTAATCAGCGATTATCTTTTCTAAACCCTTGATACCTGTAGGCAATTTTACTTCAAGGTCATAGCCTCACATCGTCATCTTCTTCACCACTCAAAAGCCGAAAGTACCATTGGGTTAGGGGCTTATAGCCAAAACTTCAAGACTCTAGATTCAAACTCTGCACGTAGGTTAAAAGATAAATCTGCATCGACATGTGGAAATCAAAAAGGGGTAAGGGGGTAAGTGCTTATCATCTCGATTTGGTCTTATTTTAAGATGTTAGGAAAAGCCCAAATCTTTAAAAATTAGGGAGGCTGTCGATTTGGGCATAAGGCTCTAAGGGTTTGTAACTGATGTTTTCTTTCGGTGATTAGAGTCTTTTTAAGCGTTGGATCGAAGGCGTAAATCGTTGGAGCAATCGGATTCGGAGCAAGCTATCGGTTTTGGTAGGAAGGTAAGGTTTTAAAGACTTTTTAGGGACATAGTTCGATTTTGGAAAAGCAAGTTTTGGGTTTAGTGATTGAGGTTTGTAAATAAGAACTGTGCTAATCAATTGTAGGACATCGAAAGGGATCTCGATGGCGATGCGTCGCAGAATGTGTGTATACGAACACCCTTTCTCGAGTTCAAATCGGCAAAAAAAAAAGTCAAAACTGCATTTCATGGGCTTGTGAATATGCGAATGCTCTCAAGACATAGATTACTGATTAGATCTGGCATTGCAAAGTGGTAAGTTGGTCTCATGCGATAATTCGTGTACGTCGGTAAGTGGGCCTCGATGGGCCAAAACTGGGCCAATGGGCTTACGGACCAATATGGATGAGAGATGGGCAAATTGGCCTGATAGTTGGACAGTAGAATCAAATTGCTTATAACAGTTATAGAATTACTGAAATAACTTGTGTGGATGCGTAAGTTATGAATTTACCCTAAATCGTAAAATTTCCGATATACCCCTAGGGTTTAAATTGACTAAAACGCATGATTAATTAATACTGTAATTCTGCATGATATGTTTTCATTATTCTCATGCATTTGCGGGATTGGGATATTGATGGAGGAAGTGCTTAAAGTGGTTTATCCACGTCTTTGGAGGCTTTGCCTCAACTTATCATATTTGAGCGACAATGCCGCAAATCGTGGAGTGTAGGTTTGGGTGGGTTGAGATATTCCCCACATGGAGTGTAGAAATGTGATGCGGGGCAGCGGTGTATCGGTTGGTGGGTTGAGTAGTCTCCCGAGATGGGTTTGCATACATTGTTATTATTGTTATTATGATTACTGAATTGGGCCTATGGGCCACATTGTTATGTTAAAAAGGGGCTAAGGCCTTGTTATCAGATTCGAAAAGGGTTTCGGTCCACTTTGTGTCAATTATCTGAATAGGGCTTAGGCCCAATGGGCTCAGTGACTTGGGCTTTGGATGGGTTTCTCAGATACACCGAGTTTCCCAAACTCACCCCTTTTCTTTCCATCCTTGCAGGTGAGCCCTAATTGGTGGACTTGGAGTAGGGCGGGATTCAGAGTGGCCATGAAGAATAAATTCTGGTTTTTTAAATAAGTTCACATTTCTTTTACTTTTGATTATTTCCGTTTGGTTTTAAGGTTGTAATAAGGCTGCTCATTTAATTATTTTATTTTTGGATTATTAAACCGTTAGCACTAGGTAGCGCGTTTATAAAGGCTAGTGCTTTCAAAGTAACACGATAATCAGAACAAAGCTTATGCTAACGTGAATGTTTCAAAAGAAATAAATGTTTTAAAAAGACATAAGCTAAAGATGAAATTCGTGAACAAGTAACATGCTTTAAGTGTGGCAATGGATGTGTGCATGTCTAGGATTGGAACCGGGAAGAGCTTGGTACTTAAGCAGTCCAACAGACTCACCTCCTCTTTTCTGGCTTCCTACCTGGTGCACAACCTCCATTCACTTAAACTTATAACACTAACATTCTTTAAACCTTAATAAAGAGAATTTTGATAAAACGAATAGCAACATTTCCATGTGGCATGCTGAATTCGGCCGGAACGTCTGGGCCGGGTTTAGGGTGTTATATTTAGTGGTATCAGAGCCCGGTTGCAACAACTCAGATGTGGATCGGGTCCGAAAATTTTGTTTTTTAAAAACTTAGGCCTAAGAAGGGTATTTTTGGAAAAATGGTAAGTTATTTTTTTTGAGATGTTCAAGTTTTCTATTTTAAAACGGGGTTAAATCAATGGTTTTGAAATAAAGGTAGTTTCAAATCAAATCTTTTTATTTTCGGTGAACAAAAACATGTTTTTTTTTTAAAAAATTTACATGGACTGATAAGGAGGTGGCACACTGAATCCCCGGCAACAAGTCTGTAAGTGTTCTTTTTCTACTTTAAATATTTATATGAAACTGAACGGGAAATAATACTGTAGATAGTACTGAGCTTTAGAGATGGTGCTAATGGTAATGTAGTATTAAGGTTACAAAATCGAGACGAGGCCATATTATGAATTGCGATTGCGCTGAAACAACTCAAAACTCTACTGTACATAAAACATTCTGTAATAAACAGAGGAACCAGTAAACTAATGTCATAAAATTCGTAATCAGATAAATCGTTATGAGTGCAAGGGCTACTCGGGGAAGAGGCCATGGGCGAGGCCGAGGTAGTACTCAAGCTGGATCTTCATCCTCGAAACACATACCAGTTGGCAAGGCTCGTCCACCACCGGTTAATGAAAATGGGCCGTATGATCGGGCCGCAGGGGACGACACTTTGTCTCAGGCCATGTTGAGGGTTTTGGAAAGGGTGGCCGGAGCTAATGTGGGGCCCATGAATAGGGGGTCCATTTCTGAACGACTTCGGGCTAACGGAGCTGAGGTTTTTAGGGGTGTATCTGGAGTGGCCCCAAATGTGGCTGAGTACTGGTTGGAAGCCACAGAGCGGATCATGGATGACTTGGACCGCTCGAGAGAAATGTGGTTGAAAGAGGCGGTGTCATCATTGCCGCGGACGAAGCGTATCGCTGGTGGATTATCGTGAGAGAGGGTACCCCAGCTGAGAGGGTAACATGGGAGCTGTTCAAGCAGACTTTTAAGGCAAAATATGTTGGAGCTAGCTATGTGGATGCACGCAGAAAGGAGTTCCTGAATCTGACCTAAGTAAGTAAGACCGTTGCTGAATATGAGGCAGAGTTTCTACGACTAAGCTGGTATGCTAGGGGGATCGTTTCCACTGAATATGAGCGCAGCGTTTGATTTGAGGATGGCCTTAGGGATGAGCTAAGGGTACTCATAGCTCCGCAGAGAGAACGGGATTTTGCTGCACTGGTAGAGAAGGCTAAGATAGCCGAGGAAGTGAAACAAGCGGAACAGAAGAACCGCGATAGGGATCCGAATCAGTTTAGGAGAGATGCCGGACCAGTTGGTGCTGCAAATCAAAATGTTAAGAGAGCTAGGATGGAGGAACCGGTTCGAACAGTTTCGATAAACACTGTTAGACCGCAAGTTTGTGGAGATTGTGGTAGAATGCATCAAGGAGAGTGCTAGAAGCATACTAGGGCTTGTCTTCGTTGTCGGTCAAAGGAGCATAGGATTAAGGATTGTCCTAGGAGGGCCGCTCAGGCTCAAGAGGCGGAACAAGGGGCTGTGCGACAGGCTCAACCTGTGAGGGATGGACCGCCGCTGCCAAGAAATCGTGGACAAGGTCGCGGTGGTAATGGTCATGGACGTGGCGCATCTGGCAGGGGTATTGGTAACGCTGATGCTCGTCAGCCAGCTCTGGCGTATGCTGCTCGTCGTCGCGAGGAGGGTGACGCACCTGACGTCATAACTGGTACATTTTTTTATCTATGGTGTACCTTATAATGCTCTGATTGATGTGGGATCAACCCATTCATATGTGGCATATAACATTTCTGGGGCACTGGGTGTACACTTCGAGGAGACTGTATGTGGGGTGTCGGTGATAAGTCCTTTAGGTCATTCGGTTAAGGTAGAGAAACTCTTCAAGGAGGTGCCGTTGGAGATTCAAGGTAGGGTTTTCTGTGGAGATTTGATGGAGTTACCATTTGAAGAATTCGATTTGATTCTAGGGATGGATTGGTTGACCAAGCATAAGGCAACTTTGGATTGTGCAGCTAAGAAGATGGTGATAAGGACTGTAAATGATGAAGAGGTAATGATAATTGGAGAACGAAGAGATTATTTGTCCAATGTAGTATCGGCGTTGAGGGCTGAGAAGTTGATGCTCAAGGGGTGCAAGGCATATTTGGCTTTGGTAAGCCAAGCTGAAACCGAGGATCCGACTGTGGAGACCATCAGAACTGTTAAGGAATTTCCGGATGTTTTTTCGGAGGAGCTTCCTGGATTACCTCCGAATCGGGAAGTCGAGTTTGGAATCGATTTGTTGTCTGGAACAGCTCCAGTATCCATTGCACCTTATAGGATAGCACCGAAAGAGTTAGTAGAACTGAAAGCTCAAATCCAAGAGTTGTTGGATAGAGGCTTCATTAGGCCTAGTGTGTCTCCTTGGGGAGCACCAGTTCTGTTTGTAAAGAAAAAGGATGGAACAATGCGCATGTGCATCGATTATCGCCAGTTGAACAAACTGACGATTAAGAATAAGTATCCACTGCCAAGGATTGATGATCTGTTTGATCAGCTTAGAGGGGCTTCGGTATTATCCAAGATCGATCTTCGTTCTGGATACCATTAGCTAAGGGTAAAAGAAGGGGATATTCATAAGACAGCATTTCGAACTCGATATGGACATTACGAGTTTTTGGTCATGCCGTTTGGGCTGACGAACGCACCTGCAGCTTTCATGGATCTGATGAATCGAGTATTCCAACCTTACTTGGATCGGTTCGTGGTCGTCTTTATCGATGATATCCTGGTATACTCTGAAACAGAGACGAAACATGATGAGCATCTCCGTATTGTGTTGCAGGTTTTAAGGGAGAAGGAACTCTATGCAAAATTCAGCAAGTGCGAATTCGGGTTGAGGGAGGTTGGACAGAGTTGGGTGAACGACAAGTGCTTGGACCGGAATTGGTGGCAGACACTGAAAGCAAGGTTAGACTGATAAGGGATCGATTAAAGGAGGCATCCGATAGACAGAAATCGTATACGGATCTGAAGCGCAAGGAGATTGAGTTCGCTGTTGGGGACATGGTGTTTTTGAAGGTTTCACCTTGGAAGAAGATATTGAGATTTGGTAAGAAGGGTAAGTTAAGCCCACGGTTTATTGGGCCTTACCGAATTGTTAAGCGGATTGGACCAGTGGCTTATCAGCTAGAGCTACCACCAGAACTGCATCGTATCCACGACGTTTTTCATGTATCCATGCTGAGGCGGTATCGATCTGATCCAACTTATGTCATACCAGTTGCAGAAATCGAGGTACAGTGAGATTTGACTTTCGAAGAGGAACCTATGCAAATACTTGATCGTGACGTCAAGGTGTTGAGAAGGAAGTCAGTTCCACTGGTGAAAGTACTTTGGAGGAACCATGGCAAAGAAGATGCTACTTGGGAGACTGAGGAGGCAATGCGTCAACAGTACCCTCAACTGTTCTAATAAGGTAGAATTTCGAGGACGAAATTTCTTTAAGGAGGGTAGAGTTGTAACATCCTGATTTTTAGATTTATTCGTAATTTTCAATATTTTGGTAGAGTTTTTAAAATTTGTATTTAGATGTGGAATTAATATTTTGAGTAGGTAAATGGGCTTATGGAAGGCCCATGTGTTGGCCAAAACCCGGTTGGATTTTTAGAGTTTGGACTTAAAAGGGTAGGGGTTCTGGCTAAGTGGCCCTTGTATAGTGTAAAGGGTAAATTGCATCACAAAAAGAGCATTAGTAAAGTGGCAAGGGTGACGCCACTAGGCTCCTAAAAAGGTGGCGTGTGGAGAATTGGGGAAGGCATGGGATCGATTCCCTGTGTTGGCAAATAGATGCATTTATTTTTAAGTGTAGGAAGGGTAAGTGTTGGAGTCCAAGTGGATTCTGCTAAAGGAGAGTTTGAATCAGCCCGAATGCTTGAATTAAGAAGTGATAAGGGGAGAGATGTAAGGGATTGGTAGAGAGACTGAGAGTTGGCCGAATATAGGGAATTGAAAAGGGGAAATCGGCAGAGGGTTATTAGATTAACATTTCGGCACCTAGGGTTTGACTGGTGCCGTTTTCTTCTGCTCAGACACCACAAGGTTTTTCTTTTCTTTCTTTTCCTCTCTAGCTGAAACTTTCACCTTCCCTATTCTTCTTTCTCTACTCTCTTCTCCAAAGTCGTCCATCAATCCTGCTATTCATCAGCACTTTTTACCGAAATCACAAAAGCCGAAATCCTGTGATCACACTGTTTGTGCCGATTTCTTCAAAGCCAGGTCTCTCTATGTTCTTTCATTCTTATTAATCAGCGATTATCTTTTCTAAACCCTTGATACCTGTAGGCAATTTTACTTCAAGGTCATAGCCTCACATCGTCATCTTCTTCACCACCCAAAAGCCGAAAGTACCATTGGGTTAGGGGCTTATAGCCGAAACTTCAAGACTCCTAGATTCAAACTCGCCTCTGTTAAAAGATAAATCTGATCGATTACGTGGAAATCAAAAAGGGGTAAGGGGGTAAGTGCTTATCATCTCAGATTTGGTCTTATTTTACGATGTTAGGAAAAGCCGAAATCCCTAAAAATTAGGGAGGCTGTCGATTTGGGCATAAGGCTCTAAGGGTTTGTAACTGATGTTTTCTTTCGGTGATTAGAGTCTTCTTAAGCGTTGGATCGAAGGCGTAAATCGTTGGAGCAATCGGATTCGGAGCAAGCTATCAGTTTTGGCAAGAAGGTAAGGTTTTAAAGACTTTTTAGGGACATAGTTCGATTTTGGAAAAGCAAGTTTTGGGTTTAGTGATTGAGGTTTGTAAATAAGAACTGTGCTAATCAATTGTAGGACATCAAAAGGGATCTCATGAGCGATGCGTCGCAGAATGTGTGTGTACCAACACCCTTTCTCGTTCAAATCGGAAAAAGCGAAAAAAAGTGAAAATCGCATTTCATGGGCTTGTGAGTATGCGAATGCTCTCAAGTCATAGATTAATGATTAGATCCGCATCGTAAAGTGGTAAGTTGGTCTCATGCGATAATTGCATACGCGTCGGTAAGTGGGCCTCGATGGGCCAAAATCGGGCCCAATGGGCTTACGGACCAATATGGATGAGAGATGGGCAAATTGGCACGATAGTTGGACAAGAGAATCAAATTGCTTATAACAGTTATAGAATTACTGAAATAACTTGTGTAGATGCGTAAGTCATGAATTTACCCTAAATCGCAAAATTTCCGATATACCCCTAGGGTTTAAATTGACTAAAACGCATGATTAATTAATACTGTAATTCTGCATGATATGTTTTCATTACTGTCTATTGCATGGGATTGGGATATTGATGGAGGAAGTGCTTAAAGTGGTTTATCCACGTACTAGAGGCTTTGCCTCAACTTACTGTTATGTGAGCAGCAATGCTGTAACTATGGAGTGTAGGGCTGGGTGGGTTGAGATATTCCCCACATGGAGTGTGGGGCTGGTACGGGAGCAGTGTAGTGGTTGGTGGGTTGAGTAGTCTCCCCAGATGGGTTTGCATACATTGTTATTATTGTTATTATGATTACTGAATTGGGCCTATGGGCCACACTGTTATGTTAAAAAGGGGCTAAGGCCATGTTACTGTATTCTGAAAAGGGCTTCGGTCCACGGTGTACTGTTATCTGAATAGGGCTTAGGCCCAATGGGCTCGAGCTGACTTGGGTTTTGGATGGGTTTCTGTATACACTGAGTTTCCCCAAACTCACCCCTTTTCTTTCCATCCTTGCAGGTGAGCCCTAATTGGTGGACTTGGAGTCAAGCGATTCAGAGTGGCCATGAAGAATAAATTCTGGTTTTTTTAAATAAGTTCACATTTCTTTTACTTTTGATTATTTCCGTTTGGTTTTAAGGTTGTAATAAGGCTGCTCATTTAATTATTTTATTTTTGGATTATTAAACCGGTTAGCACTAGGGTGCGTTTTATAAAGGCTAGCTGTTTTCAAAGCAACACGATAACCGAACAAAGCTTGCGCAACGTGAATGTTTCAAAAGAAATAAATGTTTTAAAAAGACATAAGCTAAAGATGAAATTCGTGAACAAGTAACATGTTTTAAGTGTGGCAATGGATGTGTGCATGTCTAGGATTGGAACCGGGAAGAGCTTGGTAATTAAGCAGTCCAACAGACTCACCTCCTCTTTTCTGGCTTCCTACCTGGTGCACAGCCTCCATTCACTTAAACTTATAACACTAACATTCTTTAAACCTTAATAAAGAGAATTTTGATAAAATGAATAGCAACATTTCCATGTGGCATGCTGAATTCGGCCGGAACGTCTGCGCCGGGTTTAGGGTGTTACATAGTTGCCGAATGTGTTTATAATTAAGTAAGGTTAATAATAGAGCAATGAGTGGCTAGTAGAATCTAGTTAGTCTTCTTGTTATATTCGGCCATGAGTTTGTATAATTGGTTTTGTAATAGATTAAATTTGTTTATTCAAGCTCAAGAGCTTAGGGAGTCTAATTCGGATAAGAGAAAAAGCTACCTAACCGAATAGTCGATCTGTAATCGTTCGACAACTTCCGAGGTAAGTTCTTAAGTATTTGAGTTTGATTCCTTTGTAAGTTTTAAGTTTTTAAATGGGATGAAAATGAATTAATTATATACGTTAAGGTCAATGACTTTTCTAAATGATGGCATATATGATATTATGTTTTAAATATGTGAATGAGAACTTTACAGAGTAAATTTGTATAAATCTGCTTGGGACAGCAGCAGTAGTGTGTTTTGGAAAAATTACCATAAATTGTGGGAATTGAGTTAAAGGCTGAATAGATTATGTAATTAAAGCTTGATGCGTCTAGTTTCGTATAAAAGAAATCGTGTAAGTAAAGGGGTTGCCGATAATGAGATTTTTTAAAGTTGTGTGAGACAGAGTCAGAATGGCTCCGAAATCCCCTGTCCAGTATTTGGAAAATCATTATAAATCGTACAAAAATGATTATAAGATAAGATTTATATGCTTAGACTCCTTAATGAGTCTAGTTTCAAACAATATAAATGAAAACATATTTTGAATTCTGTACAATGAGAAATTCAATTCTTAGTGAAGAGTAGTCAGAATAGTCAAGCAGTAAAATAGGGGAAACTTTAAGAAAAATCTGGTATTGAGTAGCCAAACCAAAAATTCTGAAAATTTTTTGGACAGAAGATATACGAGTCTATTTTCATGGAAAATTAATGGCACATCATTTGGAGTTTCGTAGCTCCAGTTACAAATAATTCAACGACTGTTGCTCAGGAAAACAGCTTGTAGAGAATATGTGATTATGTTGTAAACATTGATAAAACTTGTTTTAGTTGCTCATAAGCTATTGATTAAACCCATACGTGAATTCTAATTTGTGACATTATAAAATGATATATGAGTGTTAGATGGATCTTTGATATTAAAATTGTGAAATTGTAAGTTTATAAGTATTCGAATATGAAATGATAGTATGGCTTGAAATTGAATTATTCATTGGAAAATGATAGATGTAGATTCAGCCAAGACAAAGTGTATACATGAAAGTTTATGTGGTATATGAAGTATATTTGGATAATTGTGATGTGAATATATGAAAATTTATATTTTGATTCAGAATTTTATGTGATGAATGTGAATGTGTATATATGAGATAAGGCCGAATGGCCAATGTGATGAACGTGAAAGTGTATATATATATTGTGACCAAATGACAAACTGTGGAAGGTGTGTTTTATTAGATATTTGATGAGGCAAATGAATTACAAATATGATAGTCGATGTGAATGCTGTAACATGTGAATAAATATGCATGAAACTTTGTGATGTAAATTCGGGATTTAAGACCCGATGACTATATGTGGTGACTATGTCCGGGTTAAGACCGCACGACTTAAATCTGGAGATTTCATCTGAGCTAAAGGTCTCACGCCGATAATCCGAGTAGAGTTTAAAGCTATAAGACTTATAATAAGAATTGCTTATAAATATATTCAATGCGAAAAGGTTAAACAGTATGTACTCAGAGTTTCTATGTGAGCTTGATTTGAACTAAATCATAAGGTAGTTATGTGATGCATACGTGAGCAATCTATGAGACTATTCCTATGATTATGTGGCATTGGATCAGTGTGAAAGGTTATGTGAAATTATACAATATATCTATGTTACATGAGCTCACTTTTATGTGAAAGTTTATCTGCCTATTGTATATGATGAGATGAGCACATTCGGTAAAGGGATGATATACCCAAAGGAAGAGTGAAATAAAAATACGAACAACCATGTTATAATTTGATTGTTATCTGTTGACACTACTTAAAACTTACTAAGCATTGTAATGCTTACTCCATTTACTTTGTTTCCTCTGTTTTATAGATCTCATTTGGAAGCTACAGACTCGGGGATCGTCAGTAACTTTTTACACTATCACTATCCACTTTGCTTGATCTTTGTTATGTTTTGGGTTATTTTATGGCATGTGTAGAATAGACCAGTGGCAGAAGAATATTTTGGTTAATGTATATAAGCCATGCGAAAATGGCATCTTTTGAATGTGTACTTATAGAAGTTTAAATTGAATCCCTGGCTGTCTTTAGTATTTATCTAAACGAATGTTCTTTATTTCAAAAAAAAAAAAATTTAAAATTTTTACTGTTCTGATATGAGTTTCAAGTCCGGTAATGCCCCTTTACCTATTCCGGCGACGGATACGGGATAGAGGTGTTACAGAAAAGGGTTTCTAAGATAGGTTTATGGATATGAATTTTATATATATTCGATTAAAGAAAATAAGGCGGGAAGGGAATATGCAATAGGAATGAAATGGATTTTAGGTTCAAGAAAGGAAATGGAAAATTTGGCTAGCAATAAAATAAAGGATAGGGAAGGAATAGAATGAAACGAACTCAAAAGCAAATAAGAACCAGTACTAAAGAGTATTGACCCAAATACTTATATGCTTTCAAGGTGGAAGGATGAAAGTGTTAAAACCTCGACCCAATACTTAGAGAAGTAGGAACCTCGGTATAAAAGGTGAACGCCACACTATGAAGTAGTGATAAGTGTAGATAGAGAAGAAAACAGGTTGACGCCACTAGGCTTCCTAGATAATCCAACAAGTATTCAACGAAATATGAAAGAAATATTGCTCATAAAATGATGTAAATTTTCATTAAAGTGTCAAAAGCCCAAAAAAAATTCTCCTTTGAAACGGCTGGTTACACTTATTTATAGGTATAGAAAAGCTAGTTGAAAAGTCACAACTTAATGTGGTAATTAATCTGAAATTAAACTCAAGACTTTTGAAATTCTTGTAACTAATAACTCCATTCTTGAATTCATTTAAATTCAGCTAAATGAATATCCATGAATGCTTGAAAAATGTCTCTTGAGTTGTCCCTTGGCTAGCTGAAAAGACACCAGCAACTAAATGGTGTTTTGAATACTTGTTTTCATCTTTGAATGACCAAAAACTATTGTAAGATGAAAAGGGTTGCTGCCAAATTTAAGAGGAGTTAAAATGCCTTAAAACTCCTTAATTGATGTATAAAATATCTCTTGTAACAGCCACTTCATTTGTAACCGAAAATGACTTAAAAAGTCACTTCTTTTTAATGTGTAACAGCCCTTGTAATGTAACGATTATGACTTGAAAAGACTCCTACAATAAACACATTAAAATGAGCTAATTAAACACATGTAAACACTTATTAAACATAACACACATTAATACTTAACTTAGGTAAAAGATCTATGCATCAATTATTCTAGCAACTAGTTAATTAAAGAAGCATCATTAAATAAACTTAACTCATGCATCAATAAATAATCCTAGTAACTAGATTAATTAAGAGCAACACTTATTAAATAAAGTTCAACAAAAAAACTTATCAATTAAACTAAGATGAGTTGAATAAATGTCCAGCAACTCATTTATTAAACTAAGATGCTTAAATGCATGGTTTAAAATGCAAACTAAATGAACAAATGAGTTACTTAATGCAAGACTTAATTTAATGAAGCTGACTTAAACTAACATGGGAGTTACAGAACGCATGACTTTATTAAATGCAGAACACATAATGCATGTCATAATTAAAATATGTATTTAATAAACAAGACATAATTAAAGGCTAAAGTAACTAAAATAAATCAAGTCTTTAATCCAACAACATAAATGAAATTAAAAGTCTCTTTTTACACTTGGGCCCCCTCGAGTTTAGGCCAATCTCGGCGTCGTCATAGTGTATCAAAACTTGATGCGACCGGGTTCGCATCAAAGTGGTTTTTCCATAACAGATCAAAGAATGCACGTCAACACCATAATCAGAGTAATCAAATTGTGTACTTGGACATCCACTATCGCACACAACCAAGTTTTGTAATGGCTGTTTGGATTTTACTTCATCAACATGCTCGTCAATACCACAATTTTCATTAAAGATATTCACCTTTCCAACATTTAAAACAAACACATCTTTATTAACCAAAGAATGACAATAAACTATATCATCAATATAATCACAAGCATTCAAATAAGTTGATGGAGACTTAGAGACGACAATATCCTTACCTAACTTACCTTTAGGCACTTGTGGTATAATGTCACTTTCATTCTTACCTTCCTTGATCAATTTAAACAGTCTCTCCTTGGGAAGGTAATGTAGTTGGAACTTGTCGAATGGAATTTCAGAAACCTAAAAAGATGAAACAAGAGGAGAACTCAAGATTTGGTTAGTAGAAACATTCCTCACTTGTTCTTGCTCTCTTGCATCTTTGTCTCTTGTTTCTTTTTCTTCGAGAACACTCATTTCTTTTATTCTCTCTTTTTATTCTTTTTTCTAAATCTCTTTTTCAATTTTCTTTTCTTTTCACATTCTTTTTCATGCTCGTTCTCTTTTTCTTTTTCTTTTTCTTTTTTTCGTAACTCTTTTTCTCTTCTCTCGATTTATTTTAAGATCCGCTCATTTTCTCGCATCAACTTTTCTTGCCTCTCTTTCCGTTTGATCTCTTTTTGTCTTGTTTTTTCATTACAAGAAGATGATATCATAAAAGAATCAGAATGACGGGATTTTAGTTGAAAAGAAGTGAAGGAATCTTTAAATAAGTTGCGTTCATCTCTTCGTGAATAAGCCTCCATGGACGAGTACGAAACACACTCACTTTTTCATAAAGACTTCTTCGTAGATTAATACTTTGAGGCACTTGATGAGAAATTCCTACATTCTAGTTTGTCACCTTGAAAGGTTTCAAACTCGTTATTCGCCTTATTTCGTCTCGAGTTCCTTGATGAATAGGAATCATGATAGAAATCACTTCTCAAGTAGTCATCGGCTATATGTGTCCACGATGTTCTTGACTTCGTGTCTCGATTTGGGAAAGGTCGTGTTCGATGGTCTCTTTCCTCCTATCGGTCCAACCTTTCATGCAGTTTGTCAAATTTAAAACTCACGATTCTACGTATTTCTTTCATCACATATAGAAAATCTGATTTTAAAAGCGTTTCTTGAAACATGATTGTATCGCACAAAATCTCACCAGTCACTCACAAGAAAATTTAAATGGCACTCACACTCGTGTTTGCACTTCAGATTAGTTTTTTTTCAACATTCTAATTCTCTCACAACACTCATAGCTTTTTCCACTCGCTCCACCTCTCTAAGTTCTTAAACAGTTATTTGAACTTCAAAGCTATTGTTGTGGGTCGGCTTACAAACTTGATGTTCGGGTTTGGTAGGATATTATTGTGGGACAATGGTAGGCTTGAAATAAAAATTTCAGTGTGGCTGAATGGTAAATATTGATTGAGTGTTTCTGGGCAGCGAGCAAAATTTCTGAAAACTCGAAAAAAAATTCACGAAATTTTTTTTTCACTTGAAATCTTAATATTCACTCATTGAATGCAATGAATTTTTCGAAAGAAAATTACTATACCGAGATGTCAAAAACGTTGATTCTCACTCCAAGTTCATTAGCTCTGATACCAATTTGATATGAACTCGTCTCGAAATGATTCGAGTCGTAATGTTGCCCGATCGTGAATTTGAGTAAATCTAAACAACTTGGCAAAAGTAGGCTTAAAATGATGAAAAATAGGCTCAAATGGAATAGTTTGGAATGGTTATGGAAGCAAAGAATGAGCATAGCTATGTGTTCTTACCATGACAGATGAAATGATGATGTATTAATTTGGTGAACAATAATTGTGAATGAGTAAATTAGCCTGGATAGTTTAGGGCTACTGCAGTAGTGTAGCTTTGAAAATACACTAAAAATAATAGAAAATGAGTTAGAGGCTGAATAAAATATGGAATTAAATCTTATTAAGTCTAGTTTGTTATAAAAGAAACCATGTAAGCAAAATAGTTTCCTATAATGAGATATATGAAGTTGTGTGGGATAGAGTCAAAATGACTTCGAAATCCCCTGTTCTGATTTGAGAAAATCATCATAAATTGTACAAAAATATTTATGAGTTATAATTTATATTTTTTTAGAATATTTAATGAGTCTAGTTTCAATAGAAATAGATGAGAACATTATTCAAGTTCTGTACTATGAGATAATTGAACTTTAGTGCAGAAGGGTAGGAAGTGTCAGATAGTGAATCAGGGGTAATTTTGAAAAATAAACTGTACTATTTGGCTAAACCAAAAATTTTGGAAATATTATGGTAAAAAGGTACATGAGTCTAGTTTTAAGAAAAATTAATGGAACATAATTTGGTGTTTCGTAGCTCCAGATATCAATATTTTATCGACTATTTTGCAAGAAGATAGCTTATCATGAACTTGAGAATATGTTGGGAAACATTGATAAAACATGTTAATGAGTTGCTTATTGTTTTCATATGAACTTACTAAGCGTAAAGCTTACTCCCCTTCCTTTTCCATGTTCTCTAGTGTTGCCAGGTTAGCTCGGGTTGGAGTTCGTCAGAGATATTATCACACTGTCAAGCTATCGCTATTGGTTTAAGTGATTTCAAGTAATTTGAGTCTATGGCATGTATAGGAGTTTAAATATTTGAGATATGATATTGCTTTAGCCAAATGTATTGGCTTATTTTGATTATGGGGTTGGTTAACCTATTTTTTATGAAAAGTTTTTAATGGCTTGGTATGAATGGTATGTGGATGTGATCATGAATGCTTAGTGATGAAAATGAGGTTTGATGACATGTTGATAGCTATAGCATTAATGTGGTAAAGATGAAGGTAAAACCTATGATATTGGTTGCATGTGAAATTGCCATGGTCATGACATGTTAGGAATGTTTAAGTGCCTAATTTTTCCATGTTGTATGCTATTGTATAAGTATGCGTGCATGTGTTGTGAGAGTGACAAAATGGCTTGGAAAATAGCCTTGTATTTGTCCACACGGTCCGCCCCCATGGGCCTGTTGTCCAGCCATGTGTCCCTTGCATCTAAATATTTAAGTCAGTATGCATAGTAGTAAACACACGGGCAGAGACACAACCGTGTGTCTCAGCCGTGTAAAGGACACAGTCATAGGACACGGGCGTGCGCCTTGGCCATGTGGCTTCAATTTGTTCATGACCAAATTGGAAAATGTCTAGGTTTTTGGACACGGGTTCGGGACACGGGCGTGTCCCTAGCACACGGGTGTGTGGAGCCTTAAAGCATGAAATTTTTCCAAGTTTTCTTAAGTTCTCAGTTTAGTCCCGAACCGTCTCTAATGCATGTTTTGGGCCTCGTGGGCCCGTTTAAGGGACAAAATGTTTGTGAAATGAAAAGTTCTAAATTGATCAAAATTTTACGGCTCGATTTTATATAGTTGGTTGAGTTTAAGTCAGGTAGCACCTCGATCCCTGTCCCAGCGTTGGATACGGGCGAGGGGTGTTACACCTACAATCCATGTGGGGATATAATCAACTAACCCATCCCTACACTCCAGAATTATCATCGGTTGCGGCACTAAACAATAATATGCAGCTGAGTTGCTAGTAATATAGGCTCGAAGCCTTTCAGTACACTTCTTCCGATCAGTATAAACCCATCCCCATGCAATGCATCATACAATCATGTCATGTATCCAATACAGATTAAACAGCATGCTAACATATGGTCACACATGTACAAATACATATATATATCACATAGGGTAAAACAGTCATCTTACCATATAAGGGTAAAATGGTCATTTTACCAAATACAGGGGTTGAAGTAAACTTACCGACCCAATAGTAGGTCCACAGTCATCTCGGGTGACTCGTGTAACCTTAACAGTAAAACAGTGAGAATGGGCCTATGGCATATATTATGGCCCATGTCGGCCTACACATTCGCGTGGCCCACAAAGCCCAAAAATGGCCTTGGCCATGTGGACTACACAGCCTGGCTGAATTTCTCCACACTTCCATATAGTTTACTCATGTGGGGCCCACAGGCCCGTGGGGCCCACACGGCCCATTCTAGCCCATCGTGGCCCAAAATAGCCTAAGCTCATGAGATTGCTCATGGTGGCCTCTACAATCAATCGCCTACATTTATGCATTTGAATTACCACACGAGCGAGCGCACGCCCATGTGGCATCAATGGTCACATTTTTCAACTTTTACCGATTTACGATTTGAACAGTGTTTACATACTTATTTACGAAAACGAACGAAACTAGCCTACGAGTACTCCAACCTATATTCAATCACAAGCTTTGGTTAGCCGCACCCTAATCGAATTATCAAAACACTTATCCAAAAGATTACCTATCACTTGTTTAGATCGGTCGATTGTTGCTTGTCCACCTAATCCGCTGCAAGAGGCTAATCACTAGACCTTAGGGGTTACCTGCATACCAACCAAAATCTATTAACCTTAAACATTACTGCTCACATAAACCATTCGAACCAATGCATATCAGTTACCCAAAATGCAAAGCCAGATATAGGGACGGGAAATAGTCAGCCTATACCCCCAAAATGATCACCCGCTACGACAGAGACAAAAGCTTAGCACAACACACCCCACCAAAGTCGACAGAGAGCAATGAAGAATCGGTACAGTAGGGAAAATAACAATATTCGGTCAAAAAGGGACAAAGGTTATTTAGCTTAAGCAGTGAAAGAGGGAAGCCTGATGTAAAGAGTAGAGAGGGGCTATTTAGTAACACTACCAAGGTGCAAACGTTGAAACCTGAAAGAGTTGATAAGGGGGAAGGAAAAGAGTATTTGGCCAAAGCCAAAAGGAAGAGGTAAATGCTAATGACCGATTGGGAGTGGGGGAGCATGAAGGTTTGAAAAAGGTAAAGAAAATTAAGAGAAGAAAAGTGAGGGAGAGAAGAAAGCCGATCAATCCAAACACAATATTAGAGAGCAAAACTGAAAGAAAATGCAAAAGAATAAAATACCCGAATGGTCTAAGTAGTAATCAGCCTCAGACAAAAATGAAATCAAGTAAAAAGGGGGTAGCTACCGAAATGGAGAGCACTTGATAGTCTCAAAGCCAAATTTTGAGTGTTGGGAGTTCACAATCGGCACCACTCTCCCACTCTTCTCCAAATCTCGAAGGTATTGAGTGCCTACAATTCCCATTCGGCACCAACTCTTCTCCCACCACAAAACCCCATGATTTTCTCCTCAAATCTCTCCTCAAATCTCTCAAATGGTCACTCTTCCCTCAACTACTTAGTTTGAATTCCACTCCACCACCTCAGTGTTTCGGTCAAATCACAACACCTCCACAGCACCAGCAGCAAAATAAAATGCCCCACTGCCTTCACCAGGATTCGAACCTCAGTCCTCAAGCATAGATAACAGCCCACTTGCCCCTTAGACCAGCAAGTCCTTTCTAACATGCTTTACCCATTTTTATTTAAAAGCCTACTGCCTAGAGACAATGCTTATTCCTTTAAAAAATAAAACTTTTTGCACCTGCCCAAGCTTGAACCCAGGGCTTCTCAGACATTTCCCAGGACAGTTAACCACTGAAGCAGATACACATTTGTGTCACTTTCTTACACAACTAAATATTTATGAGCAACTTCCTAACTATTCCCAAACTCAAGGCATAATACTTCTAGGCCCAAAATTTAGGGCATTACATCAAGTTTTGAATTCCATAGCTATTTAATCCTTCTAGCTACTAAAATTCAACTTTTGTTTTTTATGTGATTTGGTCCTTCTTGAAATTAAGCACATAATCGATAAAATTTTCTTCTCAAAATTTTCACATGACATTTCTATCATATTATGGACCATATAATAAAATAAAAATAAATTTTATTTTCGGCTCAAATTTGTGGTCCCAAAACCACTATTCTGATTTCACCAAAATTTGGGTTGTTACACCCATATTTTCAAGAATTATCTCGGGTTCTTGAACCCCTTCTAATCAGACTTCAATTATGTCTTAATTAGGGAAAATTGATCTTGATCAATCGACAATTCATATCTAACAATTCGAGAAGCATATGTGTTGTTGATTGTAAACTAATATATAGATTCGATTTAGATAGTGGGGAGATATTGTTAATTGATTAAATAAAGAATTTTAATCATGGATTATCTGCTGATTTTATAATATTAAAATTTTTTAGGTTTCGACTTAAATGCCCCAAATCAACAGTGAAGCCAAAAGACGTCCGCGCGTACGATTCACATCAAATCAGTGTAAGAAACCTAACTAGTTTGGATATAAAAAATAGTTATAATAGTAATGGTTGATTGAACCCATAATGGTTGTGTTGGGGATATTTAAGAGGCATATTGATTTATTTTAATACTTATTTTTAATTTAGATTAATTTTAAAACTTAATAGAGAAACCACAAGATATATAAGTGTGCTACGGAAGAGCATGAAATAAGGTGTGAGTCCTAAATCAAAGACTTGAATGTTAATAATGATTTTAATGATACAATTGATGATTTAGCTTGTTGATCAAGCTTAGCTAAATATCTAAGTAATTAAAATTTTAAGTGGCCGAACCAAGTATATTTCGAGCCTTAACTGTTTGGCATGTTAGCAAAGTTACTGACTGATTGCATGATTGATATTGTTCTTAAAGGTTAGTTAATTTGATGTATGATTGGTTGTACGTATAGGTGATTCTAAATGAAAATAAGGCTTATGCATGATATATTTGTATGAGTCATTTGCTATGTAATGTTTAAAAGACTATTATACATGCACACAGAAAAGTTTGTAAGAACAAATGGAATTGTGATTTGTTAAATGATACCACCTTAATGGTAAATTGAAATTTGGGTTAATGATCCTATTCATTGAAAGTATTTGATAATTCGAGGGCATGCTAAACATGCCAATAAATTGTGAAAGTACTTAATTATGACTATGTATGAGATTGTATGACATATTGCATGTGCATTGGGGTGGGTTATTATTGTGAATGACAGAGGAGTTTCATGGAGATTTGGCGGCATATTAAGTCTGCATTCATTCATAGTCAGTGCACTACATCGAAGATTTGAGAGAATTGGTGATTATGTCGCATTTATTCATTCTTTGGCAAATTTTCTACAATTATATTCATTCAGTGGTTTTACCACATTGAGCTTTGCTCACATTTGTTGGAGTTTGGTAGACATGTTCTGATGAACTTATGGTGTGTAGCGGATGGTTGGGGTAGGAAATTCAATTTGCACTATAATATGATATGGACTCATGACATTGTTATTAATTTTGTTGATTGTGATTTATGATTCTACGTGTGAATGGCTAGATATTAGTTTAATGCCTTGTCGCTTAGAATCACATTGAGCTAGTTAGCTTAGCCCATTACTTCAAACTACTCATGTAATGATCGAAATTAGGACCAAACTTGGCATACGGACATAGGACTGAATTTGTGCTCAATTTCAAGCTATTATTTTTTTTTATTTAAAGTTCCCTAAGTTTATTTGGCTTTTGGACTTTAAAGCGATTTAAATTGTAGTTTGGGACTGTTTCTATTTTGAGCATTTTTCATGCATGCATAGCTTCTCACATGAGAATGATTTATTATTATATACTTAAATTGGATTAAGCATGTAACAGCCAGTTTTTAGTCAAATCAAAACAGTGGTTTCAGAACCACAAATTTGAGGTCAGAATATTTATTTTACTATTATTTTAATGTTTACAGCATGATTGAGTGATTGTGTGAAAATTTCGTTAGGAAATTTTATCGTTTGAATGGTCAATTTGATAAAAAGGACCAAATCGTGTAAAGAGTAAAACTTGATTTCTAATAGCTAAAGGTGTCTAATAGCTATAGAACCTTAAATTAAAGGTCCTTATGTTGTAATTAAACCATTACTAGAATGAGTAGACTTATATGGACATATATTAAGGTGTTTTGATGATTATGAATTAAGGTTAAAAATGTATATTAATAAATAAAGGTTAATTAAATAAAAAAACAAAATTTATTCTCATTATCATCTTCCTTGGCCGAATGAAGCATTAAGAAAAGCCATTTTAGGGCTTGAGAATTTCGGCTACTTCAAGGTTCAATTCTAAGTCTGTTTTTACTCGATTTTTAATGATTTTTATGTTTTTGTGATCGTTGCAGCATAGTCTAGCTAGCCCAAGGACTAATTTACAAAATTGTTAAACATTTTGAATGATGCCATTGATGAATAAGTATGAGTTTTGAATTTTCCTGATAGACTATGAATGTTTGTTGATATATATACAAGTTTTGTTAAGTGATTTTAAGTAAAAATGCAAAATAGGGATTTAGTTGTGAAAATGTGAAAATGTGTGGTTAAATGTGTGAAAAGTTGATAAATATGGGCTATTAGGGGTATAATGGTAATCGGCTAAGCATGGGTGTTTTGAAATATTCATGAATTTGTGATTTTGTGTAATAAGGACTAAATTGTAAAAATGTGAAAGTTTAGGGGTTAATGTGTAAAATAGCTCAAATGTATATTTTGGATTGAATTAAATAAATAGATGATTAAATAAGTTAATTTGAAATATATTTAGATCAAGAAAAGCGGAATTTGAATATAGATCGGGGAAAAACTAAAGTTATCGACTAAACGACTTATTTCATCGTTTCCACTGTAACGCCTCAAATTTTGGGCCTAGAAGTATTAGGTCTTGAGCATGGGAACAGTTAGGAGGTTGCACATAAATGTGTAGTCATGCAAGAAAGTGACACAATTGAGTGTTTGCTTCAGTGGTTAAGTATCTTGGGAAGAGCCTGAGAAGTCTTGGGTTCAAGCCTTGGCTTATGCAAAAGTTTTGTTTTTATGTGAATAAACCCTGTCTCTAGTCGTAGGCTTTTAAATAAATTTGGGTAAAACATGATAGAAAGGGCCTGCTGGTCTAGGGGATAGGTGGCGTGTTGCTGTTCCTTAGGGTCTGAGCTTTGAGTGCTGGCAGGCGCATTGAGGTGTTTTATTTTGCTGCTGATAAGGACGTTGCTCAGTGAAACAATGTTCCTTGTAAGTTGCGGATCTAGGATTGAAGCAAACACTTCCATGCAATAAAAAACAAGGCACAATTGATGTTTTAGGCTTAGAACGATCTTAGGAACAAAAAAAGAAACAAAGAAGAAAAAACGAAAAGAGAAAGGGCTGAAATTTCTGGCAGATTTGAATCGAGGTTGAAGATGAATTCTTGAAGCTTCATTCACGACAGCCTTAAACATTCAAAGATGGCAGAATTGATGTAGAATATTGCTGGAAATTAAGAAAAACAAGGAACTCAAAAGAACTCGTACGATATGCTGAACGAACCCGAATCGAATCTGTTCTTCGTCTACGGACTTAGACCAACTAGATAGCAATCTAGGAAACCGAAGTATCAAGTAAAATTAACACAACAAACACAGTCTGATATGCCAAGAAAGTTCGGTGAAAAATCGAAGTTTGAGAGAAAATCTCACAAAGATTATATTTCATTCAAAGTGTCAACCTTCTTACATATGTTTTTACACATATATATGGATAACAAAAGGTGTATGGCCGAATTTTCTTGTGCGGCTGAAAATAGAGGATTTAAAATTCAAATTTTAAACTCCTAATAACTCCTTAAAATGGGCAGCATTGTATGGCAGCCTTGTATTTGAAATTTGAAATTCAAACACAAACTACTTGATCTTATCCTTGAAGTTGATGCCAAGTAAGAACAAGGATGGGCTGATCCAATTCGGCCAAAAATGTACTCACTCATCCAAGCTGCCACGCGGATGTGTGAATGACCGGATGCCACCTGGGCTACCACATGTGCACTGGTACACTCCCCGACTTGTAAATCATTATTCAACTACGTCTGGACTTGCCAGCTGAAGTTGAGCTAGTGGAGTGAAATTAAGTCGACGAAATCGGCCCGAGCTAGAGCAGGCTAGCCACAAGTGGAGTGAGCTGACATGAGCTAGTGTAAAGTACTCTGAGCTATCTTGAGCTGAAGATGAGCTGGTGTAGAGTACTCTAAGCTAACTTGAGCTGAAGATAAGCTGCATATAAACTCTTGAGCTAGTGTCCCTTCGAGTACCTAATCCAAAAGGCATAAACACTTATCAAAGTTTATGTAGACTTAATGTAACATAGTCTGAATAAGTTGTAAACAAGTGCACACTTATTTATTAACACCCAAACAACTTAGAAACAATAAAAACACTATCAAACCAATCCCAAAGCATACGTAGCATAGTATATACATACTTAAACATACAGAATGAATAGTATAACCTAAATATGTCACATATCAGCATGCAACACATTATAAAGCGTATGTTCTAAGGCATAAACATGATCAAATGAATCTGGAATTGTAGCACAAGTAAGGAAAAGAACTTCCCTGAATTTCTTTGCCTTAGAACGGGTAATAGGTCCCAATGGTAAGACCTCAGGATCAGTTTCCTTGATTGGCATGGATGTGCTCACATCATCCCCCCTTCTTGAAAAGGATTTGTCCTCAAATATGTAGAATCTTGATAAGGGGTTAAATCAGAAACATTAAATGTGGCACTCACATTATATTCTCCCGGCAAGTCTAACTTGTAGGCATTGTCATTCACTTTCTCTAACACCCGAAAAGGGCCATCTCCCTGCGGTAATAGCTTGGACTACTTTTGGGCTAGAAATCATTCCTTTCAAAAATGAACCCAAACCCAATCTCTAACATTGAAGGTGACTCGCTTTCCGCCCTTGTTTGCTTGCTTTTCATATCGTTAAATCCTTCTTTCTAGGTTCTCCTTAACCTGTTGATGCAACTTCACATATTCTACTTTCGCTTTACTGTCTCTATTCATCACCTATGTTTGTGGCAAAGGCAACTTATCTAGAGGAGTAGTAGGATTAAAACCATAAAAAACCTCAAAAGGTGACATCTTAGTAGCAGAATGTACAGCATGGTTATAAGCAAATTCAACATGTGGCAAACAATCTTCCAAAGTTTTTATGTTCTTTTTAATGATGGAACAAGTAAAGTAGATAAAACTCATTAACAACCTCGGTTTGTCCATCGATGCAGGGATGACAAGTAGTAGAAAACATAAGTTTCATACCTAGTTTGCTCCAAAGAGTCCTCTAGAAATGACTCAAAAACTTTACATCCCTGTCAGAAATAATTGACCTAGGTATACCATGCAAACGCACAATATCTCTAAAGAAGAAGTTAGCCACATTAACAACATCGTTAGTCTTATGGCAGGCAATAAAATGTGCCATCTTCGAGAACCTGTCAACCACAACAAATATACTGCCTCTACCTGTCCTAGTTCGAGGCAATCCCAATACGAAGTCCATCGAAATATCAGTCCAAGGGGAATCAGGAATAGGTAAAGGTAAATACATACCATGTAGTGAAACATTTGATTTGGCTTTTTTACATGTCACACAATGGTCACAGTACTGTCTGCGCATCTTAGGCCAGAATAGATGCTCCTTCAATGTCTGTAACGTTTTGGTGACTCCAAAATGACCCATCAATCCTCTTTCATGTGATTCACGGATCAGTATATCACGCATTGAGCCCTGTGGAATGCATAACCTGCTTTCTTTGAAAAGATAACCATCATGCCTGTAGAACTTTCCATCTGCCCCGTTCTCACAAGCATTATACTTATCTCTAAAATCAGGATCATCAGAGAATAACTCACGAATATATGCAAATCCAATAAAATGTGAATCAAGATAACTCATGCATATCTGCGTGATAATGCATCAGCAACGACATTATCTTTTCCCTTTTTGTATCGAATAACATAACGAAAAGATTCTAAGAATTCAACCCATTTAGCATGTCGTTTGTTCAATTTATGCTGACTTGTGATATATCATAAAGCTTCGTGGTCAGAGTGGATCGTAAACTCCTTAGACAACAAATAATGCTGCCAAGTCTCCAAAGCCCGGATCAGTGCATACATTTCCTTGTCATAGATAGGATAATTCAACATTGCTCTGCTAAGTTTCTCACTGAAATATGCAACGGGCCTCTTTTCCTATGACACAGCACCTATATCAACCCTAGAAGCATCACATTCAATTTCAAACAATTTATCAAAATCAGGTAATGCTAAAACAGGCGCTTTTGTTAAACAATCCTTAATTTTCAGAAAGGCGTCCTCTTGTTCTTTACCCCATGAGAAGACTAAATTTTTCTTTATAATCCCAATTAAAGGGGCGGTAATAGAACTAAAATGGGGAACAAACTGACGTTACAAACTAGCTAAACCATGAAACGATCTAACCTGACTAATTGATGTCGGTCGTGGCCATTCTTGGATCGCCTTAACCTTCTCAGGGTCGACTTCAACACCCTTTGAACTAACAATATAGACAAGAAATGTAAGTTTGTCGGTACAAAACACACATTTGTCCATGTTTCCAAACAAATTTTCTTCTCGCAAAGTATGTAGAATAGATCTCAAATGTTCTACATGATCCTGCAAAGTCTTGCTATAAATCAAAATGTCATCAAAGTATACAACACAAAACTTTCCAATAAAAGATCGCAAAACATGATTCATCAAACACATAAAAGTACTAGGTGCATTAGTTAAACCAAAAGGCATCACCAACCATTTGTACAAACCTAGCTTTGTCTTGAAGGCTGTCTTCCACTCGTTGCTTTCTCTCATGTGAATATGATGATATCCACTCTTCAGATCAATTTTGGAGAAGATAGTCACTCCGTATAACTCATCCAGCATGTCATCGAGTTAAGGGATAGGGTGTTGATACTTGATTGTAATCTGATTCACCGCTCGACAATCAACACACATCCTTCACGTCTCATCTTTCTTCGGTACCAACAACATTGGTACAGTACATGGACTCAGACTCTCTCGAATATAACCCTTGTCCAGCAACTCAGAAATTTGTCATTGAAGTTCCTTCGTCTCTTCGGGGTTACTTCTATATTCTGGTCTATTCAGAATTGTGGCACCTGGAATAAAGTTAATCTGGTGCTCAATGCCACAAAGAGGGGTTAAGCCTTTAGGTGTTTCATCTGGAAACACATCTTCAAATTCCTGCAAAAGAGATGAAATAGAAGCAGGCAAATCACTAGGAATCTTAGACAATAAACAATTATTTTTAAACAACAAAATAAACATAGATTGCTAAGAGGAAAGACATTTCCTGATTTCCTTGCTGCTTGCATACACATTCATCTTCTTTTTCCCATAAACTTCCTCGATATTCTTTCGCAACCTTACTTGGTCTTCTTGCACTTGACTTGGGGTCAAAGATGCTAAGGTGATCTGCTTTCCTGCATGCAGAAAAGAATATCTGTTCGTAAAGCCATCATGCATCGTCTTCTTGTCAAATTGCCATGGACGACCCAATAGCAAATGGCTTGCAACCATTGAAATGACATCGCAGAGTACTTCAACATTGTATTTTCCAATGGCAAACGACACTAAAACATGCTTAGTCACTTTAATTTCTCCACCATCATTCAGCCACTATAATTTGTAAGGATTGGGATGTTTTGTTGTCTTCAAACCTAACTTTTCAACCATCATAGAACTAGTAACATTAGTGCAACTACTGTAACACCCCAAACCTGGCCCAGACGATATGGCCGAATCTGACGTTTCACATTGAAGTTTTAAAAACCCATGCCTTTTTCAACGTCTTTCTTAGTGTTTTAAAAGATCATCTTTGCTAAGTTAACAAAGTGAATGGAAGCTGTGCACCAGGTAGGTATCTGAAACAGAGGAGGTGAGCCATGAAGGCTGCTTAAGTGCCAAGCTCTCAGATGGATCCAATCCTAGACATGCTCACAACTATTGCCACACTTTGGTGCGAGATTAGGTTTTGTAAGAAAATCGAGTTGGAATTTATTTAAGTCGTTGTTCTGACAAACCAAATTAATGGTAACGTTGTGATAATTTAGAAACAAGTATCATTTTGAAAACGCACCCAAAGCCTAGCCCATTTGGAATTATTCTCAGTAAAACATAGATTATAAAATAAAATAGTTCCAAAAAAATAATTATAATGGCCTTATTACAACTCCAAAACCAAGTAATAATAATAGATAAGATAAAACTAAAAAGAAACCTGTTATTTATTGCAAAGTTCAAAAACGATCACCATGGCCACTCTGAATCCCCTCCTGTTCCAAGTCTCCACATCAAGGCTCACCTGCAAAGTTAAGGAAGGGGGTGAGTTTGGAAACTCAGTGTGCAACAAGCCCCTTTCAGAGCCCAACAAATATCAAAGATATCTTTGGTAGAAGCCTTTCTGTTATCTGATTACTAGGCCAAAGCCTTTTCATTAATCATAATACTGGGCCAAAGCCTTAACTGTAACAGTATGGCCCATAAGCCCATTTCAATATCACATGTAATATCAATAAATGTATGCAACCCATTTGAGGAGACTACTCAACCCACCATCCCTACTCTCCACCCGTACCAGCCAACATACCACGTGGGGAATAACTCAACCCACCCAGCCAAACTTTCCATTGGCAGCATAGCTGCTTTATCATATAACTGGAGGCCTAGCCTCTTTTAATAACTGGGGCAAAGTCCTTTTTGGTAAACTGGGGCAAAGCCTTTTTGCACTTCCTCCATTTATATTAACCCAACCCATGCATGTAACGAGTATAGCATAACATATCATGTGAATATCATAACATATCATGTGCATATCATGTCAATATCTCATGCATCACGTTCATAATTAAACCCTAGGGCTATAATAGTCATTTTTACCTAGGGGCAAAATAGTCAATTTTCATATTATAAGGGTAATTTCATAAATGTACCAAATATCATGGGTTTTCCATGTTCATTAATAATTATCAACATTTTTGAGGGTTTAAACCATGATTTTAACGCACTTTATCGAATTCGGGCTTTTGAGCCCAAAACCCCTAATGGGCCCTACGAATTTCGATTTAGCCCTTTAAGCCCACTTAACCCAATTTTACAACAGTTCTAACCGTGCTTACATGCAATTTGTCCAAGCTCCATTTCCTATCAATTTCTTCCAAATGGGCTCGGAAGCCCATGGGCCCAATTTTAGCCCATTGAGGCCCAACTTACCATCATGCACAAAATTGTGCTCTTACCTGTTCCATCGATCCAAACACCGATCGTATCGCCTTTATCGCAACTAAAACCACATGCAAAATCTCAAGTTCCCGAAATGCCAGAATTTTGGCAATTCAGCTTTTCTGCGAATATTAGCCTAAGCTACTACAAGGGTTGTTACACACCTGTTTTGTGACGTTCGCTAACAGAGTCTCCCACGAAAACCTACAATTAATCATCACCATTCTTAGTGTACAAGTCATGCTTATCAACCCAAAATCCACTTTACCACATTCGGCCAAAGAACCCCTAATGGCCATCAGTCACTCACTTTCACAGGGTCCGACGATATGATTCAAGCTTATCCAAGTCGATACCCCAAGCCTTACTGCTCCTCCAGAGTTTTCTATTTCTCTACACAAACCATAAAAATCAAAAGAAAAAGGCCCAGTAAGGCCTATACCTCAATTCGATAGCCTCCCTAAACTATAGGGGGTTTCGACTTTTCTGAATATTTATACAACTAAATCGGTTGGAGTATGAATACTTACCTCAGTCTTCCTTGTGTATTGTTTAGAGTTTAGCAGAAGTAGAAATCGGTCACAACAAGTGAAGAGAAAAGAAGGTTCGGCTCTTGTGGCTATTCGGCAAAAGTGATGAAGAGAAAAGGAATAGTAGATTGGTTTCGGAAAAGAAAAAGAAAGAAAGATGGATGGAAAAAGGGTGGTAATTTCGGCTAGAAAAGAAAAAGGGAAGAAAAGAATAGCCCTACGATGTTGAGACAGAAGAAAACGGTACAACTAAAGTCCCTATTGCCGAAAATACTATCTTAAAACCCCTCAGCCGAAATCCCCTCTCTAATTCCCACTATTCAGCCAACTCTCAACTTCTCTCTAAATCCCCAAAATCTCTCCCCTTATCACTCCTTAATCCATGCATTTGACTGATTCAAACTCTCCCCAACAGAGTTCCATTCAACTTCCAACTTCTGCCTGCTCAAGACATAAAACGAACACCACAATTGCCAGCTTAGAGAATCAAACCTTGGCTCTCCCCAACCACTTACACGCCACTTTTTTAGCTCCCTAGTGGCATCACTTAGCCATTTTGCCAGGGGCTCTTTTGTGTTACATTTTACCCACATCTTTTAATAATGCCACCTATCTAAAGCCCCTAACTCCTTAAGTCCAAAATTTAAAAATTCTACCGGGTTTTGGCCAACTCGTGGGCCTTCCATAGGCCCATTACATATTCCAACTATGAATTTCACTACCAAATACCAAATTTTAAAAACTTTACTAAATTCTCAAAAATTACAAAAAACCAGAAAATCAGGATGTTACAACTCTACCCTCCTTAAAGAAATTTCGGCCTCGAAATTTTGCCTGATCCAAACAGTTGAGGATATTGTTGACGCATCACCTCCTCGGACTCCCAAGTACCTTCTTCGTTGCCATGGTTTCTCCAAAGTACCTTCACCAGTAGGACTGTCTTTCTTCTCAACGCCTTGACGTCACGGTCAAGTATCTGCACAGGTTCTTCCTTGAAGGTCAAATCCGACTGTACCTCAATTTCAGCAACTGGCACAATATGAGTAGGGTCTAAACGATATAACCTTATCATGGACACATGAAAGATGTCGTGAATACGATCCAGCTCTGGAGGTAACTCTAGCTGATAAGCCACCGGTCCTATCCGCTTAAGGATCCGATAAGGCCCAATGAACCGTGGACTCAACTTGCCCTTCTTACCAAACCTCAAGATCCTCTTCCAAGGCGAAACCTTCAAAAAGACCATGTCCCCTACAGTATATTCAATATCCTTCTGCTTCAGATCAGCATAAGACTTTTGTCGATCCGTTGCCTCCTTTAACCAATTCCTGATCACCTCAACTTTGTCTTCAGTATCCGCTACTAATTCTGGTCCAAGTACTTGCCTTTCTCCCCTAATAAGTAGGCGAACGACATCTTCGTCCATACAGTGCCTCGTAAGGAGCCATCTGGATACTTGCTTGGTAACTATTGTTATACGCGAACTCCGCCAATGGCAAATAATCCTCCCAACTACCCCTAAAGTCGATAACACAACCCCTCAACATGTCTTTCAAAATCTGAATAACTCTCTCTGACTGCCCATCCGTCTGAGGGTGAAAAGTCATACTAAAATCCAATCGCGTTCCCAACGCCTCATGCAACCTTTGCCAAAATTGAGATGTAAACCTTGGGTCTCGATCAGAAATTATCGATACTGGCACTCCATACAACCATACTATCTCTGCCACATACAACTTGGCCAACTTCTGAAGTGAGTAGTCAGTTCAAACAGGTATGAAATGGGCAGATTTCGTCAGCCTATCACAATTACCCAAACTGAGTCCTTCTTAGAAGGTGTCAATGGTAGGCCACTCACAAAATCCATGGTCACCCTCTCCTATTTCCAAAGTGGTATCTTTACTGGCTGTAACAATCCTGAAGGCAGTTGATGCTCGACTTTTACTTGTTGGCATGTCAAACATTTTCCTACAAATTCAGTCACTTCTTGCTTAAGCCCAGGCCACTAGTATAGCTCTCGCAAGTCTCGATACAACTTACTCCCTCATGGATGCATAGCACAAGGTCCACCATGTACCTCTCTTAAAATCATCAATCTCAAATCAGAGTCCTTTGGAAAACAAATTCTTCCTCGAAAATAAAGAACCCTGTCATCATTTAATCCAAAGTCTTGATTTTCCCCCTTCTCAACTTGCTAAAAACGAGAAACCAACGACTCATCCACTAACTGCTGCTTCTTAATCTGCTCCACCCAAGTCGGTCTCACTTGTAACTCTGCCAATAAGCTTCCATCGTCATACAAGCTTAAACGAGAAAATATTGCCTTCAATTCCGCCATAGTCCTACGACTCAACGCATGCCACGACATTTGCCTTACCTGGATGGTACTCAATCGAACAGTCATAGTCCTTTAGCAACTCTATCCACCTTCGCTGTCTAAGATTTAGCTCCTTTTGAGTCAGCAAGTACTTAAGACTCTTATGATCCGTATAGATAATGCATCTCTCCCCATACAAGTAGTGCCTCCATATCTTAAGCGCAAAGATCACCGCTGCCAACTCCAAGTCATGAGTAGGATAGTTTACCTCATGAGGCTTAAGCTGTCGTAAAGCATAAGCGACCACTTTACCCTCTTACACCAACACACAGCCCAAACCTAGACGCATCACTGTACATAGTGAAATCCTTACCAGACTCTGGCTAAATCAACACTGGTGCCTCAGTCAGAACCTTCTTCAACTTCTCAAAAGCCTCCTGCTGCTTATTTGTCCAAACAAACGGTGCTCCCTTCCTTATAAGTTTTGTTAACGGTGCTGCTAACACAGAAAATCCTTCCACAAATCTTCTATAATAACCTGCCAACCCTAGAAAACTTCAGATTTCTGTTACTGACCTCGGTGGCTTCCACTCCAAAATCACCTCAATCTTTCGAGGGTCTACCTTGATCCCCTCAGCAGACACAACATGCCCTAAGAAAGTTACTTCACTCAACCAAAACTCGCACTTACTGAACTTTGTATAAAGTTGATTTTCCCTTAGCACTTGCAGCATAATACGAAGCTGCTCATCATGCCTCTCTTCTGTTTCTGAGTACACCAAGATATTATCGATAAAAATGACTACGAACTGATCCAAGTATGGTTGGAATACCCAATTCATCAAATCCATGAATGTTGCCAGTGCGTTAGTCAAGCCAAAAAGCATAACCAAAAACTCGTAATGACCATATCGAGTTCTGAATGTCGTCTTATGAATATCCCCTTCTTTAACTCTCAACTGATGATCTCCTAACCGAAGGTCAAGCTTAGAAAATACCGAAGCTCTTTTCAGTTGGTCGAACAGATCGTCGATTCTTGGCAAGGGATACTTGTTCTTGATCGTCAGTTTGTTCAACTGCTAATAATCAATATACATCCGCATGGTCCCATCTTTCTTCTTTACGAACAACACCGGTGTGCCCCATGGAGAAATACTTGGTCTTATAAACCCTCTATCCAACAGTTCTTGAATCTGAGCCTTTAGTTCCACCAAATCCTTCAGTGCCATCCGATAAGGTGCAATGGACACTGGACCTGTTCCACGTAACAAATCGAATCTGAACTCAACTTCTCTATTTGGAGGTAGTCCAGAAAGTTCCTCCGAAAATACATATTAAAATTCTTTGATGGTCCTAACTGACTCCACAGTCATTCCCTCAGGTTCAGCTTGACTCACAAATGCTAAGAACGCCTCACAACCTTTCTGAATCATCTTCTCAACCCTTAAAGCCGAGACAACATTGGACAAATAGTTCCTTTGCTCCCCTATGACCATTATTTCCTCTTCTTCGGTAGTTCTTAGCACCATTCTTTTAACAGCACAATCCAATGTCGCCCTATGCTTAGTTAGCCAGTCCATTCCCAAAATAAGATCAAATTCCCCAAATGGCAGCTCCATCAAATCTCCCACAAATATCCTACCTTGTGTCTCTAAAGGAACCCCCTTAAAGAGTTTATCTACCTTAACCGAGTGTCCCAAGGGACTTACCACTGACACCCCACTCAAAGTCTCCTCAAAAAGCACACCCAATGCCACAGATACATTACAAGCAACATACGAGTGAGTAGAACCATATCAATCAAAGTAATGTAAGGCGTGCTATGAATGAGGAACGTACCGGTTATAACATCAGGACCATCACCCTCCTCTCGACGCCGTACAGTATAAACCAACGTCGGCTGTCGTGCTTCAGCATGTCCAGCACCCCTACTAGGTGCCCCACGTCCTCGTCCATTACTATTGCCACCTCTACCTTGCCCACGGCCTCTCTACGGTGGCAGTCCTCCTCGTTGCGGTTGGACACCCCTTTGCTCCGCAAGTTGATCCTGAGCTGCTCTTCGAGGACACTCTCTGAACTTATGTTCCTTTGACCCACATCGAAAACATGCCCCAGTTTGTCTCCAGCATTCCCCCATGTACGCTCTGCCACAGTCCTTGCAAGCCTGTGGTCTAAAAGTATTAACCAGAGCTAATCGAACTGGTTCCTCCATTTTAGCTCGTCTGACATTTCTATTTGCAGCACCCGAGGGTCCAAAATCCCTCCTGAATCTGGGTCGATCCCTCTCACGATTCTGCCGTTCAGTTCATTTTACTTCCTCAGCTATCATAGCCTTTTCCACTAATACAGCAAAATCACGCTCCCTCTGTGGAGTTATCAGCACCCTAAGCTCATCGCGGAGGCCATCCTCAAATTGAATGCTGCACTCATATTCGATTGTAACTATCCCACTGGCATATCGACTCAGCCTCAAGAATTTCGCCTCATACTCCGCAACAGTCTTATTACCCTAAGCCAGATTCAAAAATTCCTTCCGACGGGCATCCACATAACTAGCTCCAACATACCTCCCTTTAAAAGTAGTCTTGAACAGTTCCCAGGTTACTCGTTCGATCGGGGTACTCTCCCTTACAGTGATCCACCACTGGTATGCCTCATCTCTTAGCAACGACACGGCCCTCTTCAGCTTTTGCTCCACAGAGCAATCGAGGTCGTCCATAATTCGCTCTGTTGCCTCTAGCCAATATTCAGCCACGTTTGGGGCTACTCCAGATATGCCCCTAAAAACTTCTGCTTCATTAGCCCGGAGTCGCTCAGAGATGGATCCTCTATTCACAGTCCCGGTGCTAGCTCTAGCAACCCTTTCCAAGACCCTTAACATCGCTTGGGACAAAGCATCGTCCCCCGCAGCCTGATCATGTGACCCAGTCTCGATTGCCTGTGGCACAAATACCTCCTCAGCTGGCCTATGCCCTGAGGATGAAGATTCAGCTTGCACCCTTCAGCGACCACGTCCGCAGCCTTGCCCACGAGTTCCTCTTATACTCATATTGAATTATCTGATTACAAATTTTATGACATTAGTTAATATTTTAGTTGTTTATTACATGATGTCTTATCGAAATATAGCAGTTCAAGGATTGTTTTTGCAACGTCATAGCCTAACGACAGTCTCAATCCTACTATTTTACATTTTTACCCTATCTAAAGTATCATAGTAGGGTCTTAGTTCTATCTATAGCATCATATCAATATCACACAGTGTAACAGAAAGTATACTTACAGACTTGGTGCCAGGGATTCAGTGTGCCACTCTTTCTCCAATCCATTAAAAACTTAAATCAGGTATTTAGCCAAAAAAAATAGAAGTTCTTAAAATTTGATTTAAAATACCCTTGTTTTGAAATTCTTAATTTTAAACCCGTTTAGAAACCCACAGCCGAGTTGTTGCAACCGGGCTCTGATACCACTAAATGTAACACCCCAAACTCGGCCCAGATGTTATGGCCGAATCTGACGTGTCACATTGAAGTTTTAAAAGCCCATGCCCTTTTCAACATCTTTCTTAGTGTTTTAAAAGATCATCTTTGCTAAGTTAACAAAGTTAATGGAAGCTGTGCACCAGGTAGTTACCCGAAACAGAGGAGGTGAGCCATGAAGGCTGCTTAAGTACCAAGCTCTCGGATGGATCCAATCCTAGACATGCTCACAACCATTGCCACACTTTGGTGCGAGATTAGGTTTTGTAAGAAAATCGAGTTGGAATTCATTTAAGTCGTTGTTTTGATAAACCAAATTAATGGTAACGTTGTGATATTTTAGAAACAAGTATCATTTTGAAAACGCACCCTAAGCCTAGCCCATTTGGAATTATTCTCAGTAAAACATAGACTATAAAATAAAATAGTTCCAGAAAAATAATTATAATGGCCTTATTACAACTCCAAAACCAAGTAATAATAATAGATAAGATAAAACTAAAAAGAAACTGGTTATTTATTTCAAAGTTCAAAAACGATCACCATGGCCACTCTGAATCCCCTTCGGCTCCAAGTCTCCACATCAAGGCTCACCTGCAAAGTTAAGGAAGCGGGTGAGTTTGGAAACTCAGTGTGCAACAAGCCCCTTTCAGAGCCCAACAAATATCAGCATACTGGGCCGAAGCCTTTTGGTTAACGGTTACTGGGGTAAAGCCTTTTCATTAATCATATTACTGGGCCGAAGCCTTAACTGTAATGGTATGGCCCATAGGCCCATTTCAATATCACATGTATTATCAATAAATGTATGCAACCCATTTGGGGAGACTACTCAACCCACTATACGCTACTCTCCACCTGTACCAGCCAACACACCATGTGGGGAATAACTCAACCCACCCAACCAAACTCTCCACTGGGAGCATAGATGCTTTATCATATAATTGGAGGCCTAGCCTCTTTTAGTAACTGGGGCAAAGCCCTTTTGCACTTCCTCCATTTATATTAACCCAACCCATGCATATAATGAGTATAACATAGCATATCATGTGAATATCATAACATATCATGTGCATATCATGTCATATCAATATCTCATGCATCACGTTCATAATTAAACCCTAGGGATATAATAGTCATTTTTACCTAGGGGCAAAATAGTCATTTTTCATATTATGAGGGTAATTTCATAAATTTTCCAAATATCATGGGTTTTCCATGTTAATTAACAATTATCAACATTTTTGAGTGTTTAAACCATGATTTTAACACACTTTATCGAATTTGAGCTTTTGGGCCCAAAACCCCTAATGGGCCCTATGAATGCCGATTTAGCCTTTTAAGCCCACTTAACCTAATTTTACAACAGTTCTAACCGTGCTAACATGCAATTTGTCCAAGTTCCATTTCCTATCAAGTTCTCCCAAATGGGCCCGGAAGCCCATGGGCCCAATTTTAGCCCATTGAGGCCCAACTTACCATCATGCACAGAATTGCGCTCTTACCTGTTCCATCGATCCAAACACCGATCGTATCCCTTTTATCGCAACTAAAACCACATGCAAAATCTCAAGTTCCTGAAATGCCAGAATTTTGGCAATTCGGCTTTTCTGCAAATATTAGCCTAAGCTACTACAAGGGTTGTTACACACCTATTTTGTTACATTCGCTAACAGAGTCTCCCACGAAAACCTACAATTAATCATCACCATTCTTAGTGTACAAGTCATGCTTATCAACCCAAAATCAACCTTACCACATTCAGCCAAAGAACTCCTAATGGCCATCGGTCATTCACCTTCATAGGGTCCGACGATACGATTCAAGCTTATCCAAGTCGATACCCCAAGCTTTGCTGCTCCTCCAGAGTTATCTATTTCTCTACACAAACAATAAAAATCAAAAGAAAAAGGCCCAGTAAGGCCTATACCTCAATTCGACAGCTTCCCTAAACTATAGGGGGTTTCGACTTTTCTGAATATTTATACAACTAAATCGGTTGGAGTATGAATACTTACCTCAGTCTTCCTTGTATACTGTTTAGAGTTTAGCGGAAGTAGAAATCGGCCACAACAAGTGAAGAGAAAAGAAGGTTCGGCTCTTGTGGCTATTCGGCAAAAGTGATGAAGAGAAAAGGGAATAGTAGATTGGTTTCGGAAAAAAAAAGAAAAGAAAGATGGATGGATGGAAAATGGGTGGTAATTTCGGCTAGAGAAGAAAAAGGGAAGAAAAGAATAGCCCTACGATGTTGAGACAGAAGAAAACGGCACAACTAAAGTTCCTATTACCGAACATACTATCCTAAAACCCCTCAGCCGAAATCCCCTCTCTAATTCCCACTATTCAGCCAACTCTCAACTTCTCTCCAAATCCCCAAAATCTCTCCCCTTATCACTCCTTAATCCATGCATTTGACTGATTCAAACTCTCCCCAACAGAGTTCCATTCAACTTCCAACTCCTGCCTGCTCAAGACATAAAAAGGACACCACAATTGCCAGCTTAGAGAATCGAACCTTGGCTCTCCCCAACCACTTACATGCCACTTTTTTTATCTCCCTAGTGGCGTCACTTAGCCACTTTTCCAGGGGCTCTTTTGTGTTACATTTTACTCACATCTTTTAATAATGCCACATATCTAAAGCCCCTAACTCCTTAAGTCCAAAATTTAAAAATTTTATTGGGTTTTGGCCAACTCGTGGGCCTTCCATAGGCCCACTTACATATTCCAACTATGAATTTCACTACCAAATACCAAATTTTAAAAACTTTACTAAATTCTTGAAAATTACGAAAAACCCAAAAATCAGGACGTTACAACTATCACCATCGATAATTACATTACATACCTTATCATTGACAAGGCATCTCATGTGAAAGATGTTTTCTCATTACTGTTCTTCCTGAATCTGTTGAGTATTCAAACTCCTTTCGACAATAAGTGCTTCACCGGTAGCAAGCATTTGCACATTGTCATCATCTTCTTCAACATCTACTGGAGGGGTGTCATGCTCGTCTTCTTCAGACTCAGACTCAATCTCACCACTCTCTAACATTATCATGGTTCTTCGATTAGGACATTGGCTAGCAACATGTCCTTTACCAAGGCACTTAAAGCACAGAATTTCTCTCGATCGTTCTTGTGCCACCACTGGTAGTTTGCCACGCCCATTATCAGCAACGGGAGGCTTTGGTTTACTGGATTTGCTTGGATCTCGAATCCGTAGTGGCAGTTGTAGTGCTTGTTTTCTGGCATTGTTGGGAGTATACAATAGATTTGAAAAAGATTTAAATGGACTATTACCTCGAGTAGAAGCTTTTCTACATTGTTGTCGCTCAATTTTGATCGCCATATGCACCATGTCATCCAATTCGACATAATGCTGTAATTCAACAATGTTAGAAATCTCAGAATTCAACCCTGCAAGAAAACGTGCCATAGTAGCCTCTCGATCCTCAACAATGTTGTCTCGCATCATGGACATTTCCATTTCCTTGTAGTAGTCTTCAACATTTCTACTCCCCTGTTTCAACGTCTGCAACTTCTAGAATAAGTCACGGTGATAATGAGAAGGAACAAATCTCCTTTGCATGATTTGCTTCATTTCATTCCACGTTCTCACTGGACCTTCACCGGTGCATCTCTAACTGATTAACAATTGATCCCACCAGATCAAAGCGTAATCAGTGAATTCCATCGCAACCAAATAAACCTTCTTCTGTTCTGAGTAATTGTAGCACTCAAAAACATGCTCGACTTTGCTTTCCAAAGAAAGATAAGCATCAGGATCTGTTTGCCCCTGAAAAGATGGAATGGCAACTTTAATGTTAGACAAATTATCATTAAGTTGCACACGACCCCTCAGATTTTGTCTCGGAGGCTGATCAACTTCATTTTCTTCATGGTCCTCTTCATGGACAGATTGGGAACCACCCCTATCTAATCTATCCATTCAAGACTGTAAAGGCTCCAATTTTCGTCTTAAAAGACGTTGAAGTTCACGTGTAATGGCTTGCGTTTGCAAGTTTGGTGGCTGGTCATTCGGATTGCTTTCATTCGAACCTGCCATTATAAACACTAGAAACAAACAAAAAGTAATAATATATGTTAGGGAAATAACGAAAAGGACCTCACAACAACATACTCACCAAAATTCCTCGCAGATCACTTCAAGGAAAGATCACTCATTAATTGCACTCAACACTCGTGTTTCACTCGGGAGAATTCTTGAATGGCTCTTTTTGTCTCCCCTTCTATTCTCACATGCTCAGTTTTCCTTTTCCATTCGATCTCTCGCAATTCAGTTCTTTAAGGAACTAACTCGATCATTCAGACTTGTTAACTATGTCAAACTTACAAGATAAACAACAAAGATAAAAAAAATAAAGGGTTAAAGTGAAAATAGGGCTGAAAGAAAAAAAACAAGTGAAATGAAGGAACTAGGATGACAATGCAACAGAAAATTCACAACTTACTGCAAAGAAATGCTTACAACGATCCTATCACCGAACAAACAAGAACAAGTTGTTTCGGTTGATTTCCAAGCATTTCATGGCATAATTGAGCATCCTTATTCATTTCCATGCACCAGTACAAGTTTCTTTTCTTTTTTCTTTTATTCTTTTGAATTTTCAAAACTGATTGCTTGTGTTTTTTTTTAACTTGTTTTTTTTTGTTTGTTTTCTTGGTATTGTAGTGCAGAACGTGCTAAAATCCAACATTTGCTTTGATACCATATGATAAGGGCGTTGTTCGGTGAAACAACATTCCTTGTAAGTTGTGGATCTAGGGTTGAAGCAAACAGTTCCCTGCAATAAAAAACAAGGCACAATGGACATTCTAGGCTTAGAACGATCTTAGGAACAAAAAAAGAAACAAAGAAGAAAAAAAAAAGAAAAAGAGAAAGGGTTAAAATTTCTGGCAAATTTGAATCAAGGTTGAAGATGAATTCTTGAAGCTTCATTCATGGTAGCCTTGAAAATTCAAAGATGGCAAAATTGATGTAGAATATTGCTGGAAATTTAGAAAAATGAGGAACTCGAAAGAACTCGTACGATATGCTGAACGAACTCGAATCGAATTTGTTCTTCGTCAACGGACTTTGACCCACTAGATAGCAATCTAGGAACCCGAAGTATCAAGTAAAATTGACACAACAAACACAGTCTGATATGCCAAGAAAGTTTGGGGAAAAACTAAAGTTTGAGAGAAAATCCCACAAAGATTATATTTCATTCAAAGTGTCAACCTTCTTACATTTGTTTTTACACATATATATGGATAACAAGAGGTGTATGGCCGAATTTCCTTGTGTGGCTGAAAATAGAGGATTTAAAATTCATGTTTTAAACTCCTAATAACTCCTTAAAATGGGCGACATTGTATGGCAGCATTGTATTTGAAATTTGAAATTCAAACACAAACTACTTGATCTTATCCTTGAAGTTGACGCCAAGTAAGAAAAAAGAAGGGCTGATCCAATTCAGCCAATAATGTACTCACTCATCCAAGCTGCCACGCGGATGTGTGAATGACCGAATGCCATTTGGGTTGCCACATGTGCACTGGTACACTTCCCGACTTGTAAATCATTATTCAACTACGTCTGGACTTGCCAGCTGAAGTTGAGCTAGTGGAGCTGAAATTGAGCTGACGAAAACTAAACTGAGCTAGAACAAGCTAGCCACAAGTGGAGTGAGCTGACATGAGCTGGTGTAGAGTACTCTGAACTATCTTGAGCTAAAGATGAGCCAGTGTAGATTACTCTGAGCTAACTTGAGCTGAAGATGAGCTGCATATACACTCTTGAGCTAGTGTCCCTTCGAGTACCTAATCTAAAAGGCATAAACACTTATCAAAGTTTATGTAGACTTAATGTAACATAGTCTGAATAAGTTGTAAACAAGTGCATACTTATTTATTAACACTCAAACAACTTAGAAACAATAAAAACACTATCAAACCAACCCCAAAGCATACGTCGCATAATATATACATACTTAAACACACAGAATGAATAGTATAACCTAAATATGTCACATATCAGCATGCAACACATTATAAAGCCTATGTTCTAAGGCATAAACATGATCGAATGAATCTGGAATTGTAGCACAAGTAAGGAAAAGAACTTCCCTAAATTTCTGTACCTTAGAACGGGTAATAGGTCCCAATGGCAAGACCTCTGGATCAGTTTCCTTGATTGGCATGGATGTGCTCACATCAGCTGCTGATGCCGTGGAAGAGTTGTGTTTGACCGAAACACTGTAGTGTTTGAGTGAAATTTGAACTAAGAGTTTGGTAAGAGTTCAAATTTGATGGTTGAGAGATTTGAGCAGAAAATCGTGGGGATTTGAGGTGAGAGGAAGTGGTGTCCCGAATTTAAACTCTAGGCACTCAAAGAATTTGGTTTTGGAAGAATTTAGCTTTGGCTTAGTAGCTTTTCTCTCCATTTCATTTTCTGTAGTTTCTTTTGGTTTCTTTTCACTTCTTTGTCTAAGGCCGATTATTACTTGGACCATTCAGGAATCTTTTTCTACATTTTATGATTTTGTTCTCCCTTTCGACCATTTTACTCCTGTCAGCCGATCCCCTATTCTCCTCTACTCTTAAACCTATCGTGCTCTCCCTTTGGTTTGGCCGAATACCATTCTCCCCTCCCTCAATCTATTTTTGTGTTGGCCGAATACTTTCCCTCCTCTGTTGTTCTCTTCTCTAGCTGACCTCTAACACTCAGTATTTTGGTTTTTTGTTCTTTGACCTATTGCTTCTAGTTCTTTTCCTTCTCTCAACCGATTCTTAGCAGTAACCCTCTTCCTTTGTACTGTTCCAGAATACTCTTTCTCTCCCCTTTCCTACCCTTTGGTTTCTCTCTGAAAAGGGGAAAGTTGGAGTTGGTTATTCCTGTTCTCCGTGGGCTGCATCAGTTGGTAAGTCTTTTGGTAAGGGGGGATTTGTACCCATTTAATTTGGGTGAGATTTCTTTTGCTAAGTGTAGTATATTCCTAATCCTCTGTTGTGTCAAACATTGTTATGATAGCATCAAATTGCAACAAACTCAGTTTACCAGCGGAATAGTCGACTATTTCTTTTGGAGTAGTAGGGGTGTGTTTTGTCACGAGAGCGTTGCATATCGAAAATCATATTAGGTGTGTAAACACTGCTCAAATCATAAATCAGTAAAAGCCGAAAACTGTAACCATTGAGGCCACACGGGCGTGCACTCGCTTGTGTGGTAATCCAAATGCATAAACATGTGCGTTTGACCGTAGAGGCCACCATGAGTGATTTCATGGGCTTAGGCCACCTTAGGCCATGTTGGGCCAAAATGGGCTGTGTGGGCCCCATGAGCTTGTGGGCCCCACACGGGTGGATCACATGGATGCATGGAAAACATTGGGCCAAGACACATAATCCACGTGGCCAAGGCTATATCTGGGCTTTGTGGGCTACACGGGCGTATGGGCCCACAGTATAGGCCTTGGGCCCATTTTCACAGTTTGACTGTTAAGGTTGCACGGGTCGCTCGAGACGACTGTGGACCTACTGTTGGGTTGGTAAGTGAACCTAGACCCCCTATATGATAAAATGAATATTTTGTCCTTATATGGTAAGATGACTGTTTTGGCCCTATGTGAGGTATAAATATATGTACATGTATGACCGTATTTTAGCATGCTATTTAAACTGTGATAGATACATGTATGATTCTATGATATGACATGACATGATTGTATGATGCATTGTATGGGGATGGGTTTATACTGATCAGAGGAAGTGTACTGAAAGGCTTCAAGCCTAAATCACTTGTAGTCCAGTTGCATATTACTGTTTAGTGTCGCAACCGATGCTAATTCTGGAGTGTAGGGATGGGTGGGTTGATTTTATCCCCACATAGAGTGTAGGGTTGGACAGAGTTGGAGTGTAGAGGCTGGATGGGCAGGACTTATATACTATCTTAAGCTATTACTGCACTGATTACTATTACTGCACTGTTTACTGTTTACTGTTATTACTGTAATTGGCCAAAGCCCAAACACATGACTGTTTCTGTATTGTGATAGGCTAAAGCCCAAACTGATATTGTCACTATTACTGATATTGGCTTAGGCCCAAATTGTATTTGCTCACTGAATGTTTGACTGTTTGGTTATTAAGGGATTACACGCTGGGTTTTCGTAAACTCACCCTTCTACTTATCTGCGCAGGTAATCCTTAGGCAGATCGGTGTTGCGAGGGACTCGAAGGTGGCCACACAATAACTTACGCTTCCATATTTGTTTTTTAAATTTGTAAGTAGTTTTTATTTGGGTATTTTTATGTAATAAGCCTCTTTTAATTTTTAAATCTTTAACTTGGGGTTTTTTATTGACTTATATCTGCCAGCAGTAGGAAACGGGGTTTTCAAAAGATAAATTCTTTTCAAAACATCACAGTTACGCTACAAAATGTGATTTTGAAGTTAATAACTTTTTCCAGTAAATAATTTTCGATAGTGATGCTAGTTTTAAAATCATCTTTTAGATCATACAAAGGGGATAAATAAAGATTGGTCTTCTCAAACGATATCATGCTTTACGAAAAACACTAATGTGACGTCATCAGATTCGGCCATAATGTCTAGGCTGGGTTTGGGGTGTTACATCCACATTCGAGGTAAGTTCGTATGTGATAAAATTCATTTTAAATGTATATTAAATGCTTTGATATTGTATATGTTGTGAATATGAGATTTTGGATAAATTTGACAATGACTCGATGATAGTTCGGTATTCAAAATACCAGTTGAACCTTAGGAATAGTTTGGGATACTAATGACATGTCATTAGGGGATACATGAGTTGGCTTCAGGCCATGATCTTAGGACTTCGAGTGCGAGTTATACCGATTTGGCTTTGGGCCATGAATATCGGATGATTTGGCTTCGAGCATGATATCAATATTCTGGATATAAGTTACCTTGATTTGGCTTCGGGCCATGGTATAGGTACTTATTGTGTGAGATTCTTGAGTATTCGACTTCTATTCTAAATGGTTCAATGGGTAAATAAAGGACGAGGATGTGTATGATATTGGTATGAAAGGGTACAGGTATGTGCATAAATCATTTTAGCTTTGAATTGATGAAATGGTGAAGAAAATATATAGTTTTGTGATTTAGAAATTGAAAGGTTTGTTAGTTGATTTGAATTCATGTATCTATGTTCACTTGTTAAAATATGTGTATATGGTTATATCAAGTTTATTTCGTACGAGCTCACTAAGCTTTATAGCTTACATCATTTATTTTTCTATGTTTTATAGTGAATTCAAAGCTAGCTCAGATTCAAGGATCGTAGGAGATCACTTCACACTATCCACCTATCACTTAGTACTTATGAATTTTGGTATTTTTAAGTATATGGTATGTATAGGGAATTTTGTCATTTTGGTTTTGTTTTTCTAATGAATTTGGCCAATGGATTGGCTTGTAAATGTACATGTTTTGGTTTGTATATATAGCCTTGAGTAAAGGCTTATTTGGGGTTATTTTGGTATGGTTGAATCATGTATTGATATATGTGTTTATGCTTTGTGATATGAATTGTATGATGGTTGGGTGATGCTTGATGGCTATAGGTATTATAAGTGTTCAAATGGTTGAATTATGGATATTGGTATGCTTGTGAAATTAGGCTAAATAATCTATATTTGTGTATGGTTATTTTGATGTTTGAAGTAATTGGTATTTGGTATGTTTTGAATGGGTAAAACATGAGTTTATAAGCATGTTGGTTGTTTGTGTTTGAAATGGTATAAATCATGTTTGGTTTGAAATTGAATTATATGATTTTTGATGTTATGTTTTGTGCCATATGAGTTGCATAGGTGTGCCTAATTTGGGTAGCAAAATGGCTTGGTAAATAGCCCATTTTTGTCCATACAGGTAGAGATACGGGAGTGCGTCTTAGTCGTGTGTGACACACGGTCAAGTACACATCCGTGTGTCCTTTGGTGTTGAAATTGAAATCAAGTCAGTATGCTCCACACGGCCTTACACACGGGCATGTGACTTGGCCGTGTGGCATAAGTCAGTATACCCTACAGGTTTGGCACAGCCTAGCACATGGCCTGGCACACGGGCGTGTATGGTCATTTTTAGGGCACACAGGCTATCCACACGGGCGTGTGTGTTGGCTATGTGACCCAAGTCAAAGAGTTACAAGGGGTCAGATACGGGTTGGGACACGGCCATGTGCTCCCATTTTGAAAATCCACACGGCATGTAACACGGGTTGGGATACGACAGTTAGATCTGAGGCACGGGCACCTATGAGGACATATGCTATTCGTGCTAGAGAAGATGCCTCTGCGTTAGACGTCATTACTCGTACATTTTCTCTACTTAATACTGGTATTATTGCATTGATTGACCCTGGTTCCACACATTCATATATACGCACGAACCTAATGTCTGTTAAAAATTTATCTGTTGAATTCACTAAATTTGTGGTTAAAGTTTCAAACCCCCTGGGCTAGTGTGTTATGGTGGACAAAGTTTTTAAGAACTATTCGTTGGTGGTAAAAGGTTATTATTTTTTGGCTGACTTGATGTTATTGCCATTTGATGAATTGGATGTGATCTTGGGAATGGATTGGTTAACCTGATGTGATGCAGTGGTAAACTATAAGTAGAAATATATTGAATTGAAAAGTCAGAATGGTGAATTGCTTCGTATTGAATCTGATAAACTTGATGGATTACCTAATGTGATTTCAACAATATCAGCATAGAAATATGTCAGAAAGGGGTATGATGCTTATATTTCATATTTGATGGATACTAAAGTATCTGAGTCAAAGATTCAGTCACTGCGGGTAGTATTGGAATTCCCTGATGTATTTCCAGAAGAATTGTATGGTTTACCACCGTATAGAGAAGTAGAATTCTCTATAGACCTTGTTCCAGGAGTGACACTGATATCCAAGCCACATTTCTCACCCATCTTGTCTTTCACCTACAGCAATACTTAAAACACATTCACAAACCATATCAAAGCATTCAAAACAAGCTCAAATCATGTCTTAAACATGACATAATATCATGTACAACCAATGTACCCTTAGGTACCTCAGATGACAAATTATTATCATGTTAATCTATCATTCATACTTATCTATTTACTAAATGCATATATGCATGATCATATTCATTCTTTAAACATGATAGATCCACTTATAAACATATCAAAAATATGTCAAACACAAGCCTTTCCAATGGCTAGTTTCATTCAAAACATTTACATGCCATTATTGGCTAAATAACCTATACATGCCATTATAACCATAATTGATTTACCATATATATTGAAATAGGTAAATGGATAGTGTGAGTGATCTCCACCAAGCTTCCAATCTAACGAGCCTCTAAATTACTATAGAATAGGGGAAAATAAAATAGAGTAAGCATGGAATGCTTAATAAGTTTATATAACATGGTAATTAACTTACCACTCATTTAAATTCAGTATAAACATACAAGGCACAATCAATCAACTTGATTATGAGCTCTAACACATATCCTCATCACCTTTCTTATTCATATATTTAATATAAATATAAAAAAAAAAACATGTAGGGGCTCAACAATAATTAGATTTCTATGTACATATACTTTCCACATCATGTATTCATATAACATGTACAAATCATATCCTTGTATGTCAAGTATATTTTCATAATAATTCATCTCGCATTCAGATTATTTCATGTCGGAACTTTGCCCATTAAATCATTTGAAATGTCAGTGTCACACGGATATTTCACTCAAGGTGTATAAATTTATAATCATGATGAACATATTCATCAAACTAATTTCATGTTCATATATTATCATCTAGTATTTCCATATATCATGTATCATCATTTTCATGTATTTCAGGCAGATACATGTATTAATTAATTTCATGTTCATATTTTCTCATGTCAAGATTTTGCCCGTTGAATTATTGAAAACATCAATGGATACACAGGTAGTACACTCAGAGTGTACAAATCAGAAATCCATCAATTCATATTCAGGAGTGCTTTTTAAATCACATAATAAGGAAATCCTATCTCAAGCCATATAATAGGAAGCTCACAAAGAGCCTTTCAGGAAGCTTATCCAAGGTATATAATAGGAAGCTCACACAGAGCCATAATCTAGAAGTTCACAAAGAAATTTTAATCATGAAGCTCACAAAGAGCTTTTAAATAGGAAGCTCACGAAAAGCCATTAATCAGGAGCTCTGGTTAGCCATATATTGGGAAGTTCAAGCTAGCCATATTAGGATGCTCACAAATAGCTGCATTTGTGTCTACAACATATGTCGGATCATAACCGCTCATAAAATAGGACACTCACAAAGAGTTGTGTTTGTGTCCACAATATATGCAAAATCATAACCGATCATATAACAGAACGCTCACAAAGAGCTGCAGTAGTCTGCAACACATGCAAGATCACTACCAGTTAGGATGCTCGCAAGAACCATATAACGGGAAGCTTGAGAGGGCTTATAACAGAATGCTTGTTGGAGCTGTGGTGTGTCATCAACAAATGCAGGACCATAACCAATTGGGAATTCCTATATCCATTGAATCCCATTATTCAAACGGGATTTAAGATTTATCGGGCTTTGTCGGATATGTAACCAATTTCATATATTTGGCATTTATACAATTCACATACACAACATTTAATTCAAGCATATAAATATACACAATTTAGTTACACGAACTTACCTCGACAAATGTTCGTGCACGTAAAATCTACGAATCCGGCATTTTCTCTTTTCCTCGTTCTAACTCCGAATTTGGTCTATCTGAATCTAATTGATCAAAGTAAGCTTGCTTCAGCTACTTTCTATTAGCTAGGGTTTTCATGGAAATAATTTGGGAAAGATAATGAAAAAGATGATATTTTCATTATTTAATTAATTATCATCTTTTATTTTTTCACTTTCTAATTTCATCCTTTTCTTTATTTTATTTTCCATAGATGAATCATCATCCTTAGCCACTAAGAATTTTAATGGTCTATTTGCCATATAAGGATCTCAAATTTTGAATTCCATAGCTATTTAATCCCTTTAGCTATTAGAACTCAACTTTTGCACTTTGTGCAATTTGGTCCTCTGTCAAATTAAACATGTAATCGGTAAAATTTCTTTACGAAATTTTAATACAACATTATTATCATACTGTAGATCATAAAATAATATTAAAATAATTTTCCCTTTTAGAATCAAATTTGTGGTTCCGAAACCACTGTTTCGATTTTACCGAAAATGGGCTGTTATAACTCTCCCACCTAAAAAAAATTTTGTCCTCGAAAATCTTACCAATAATGTGGTTCAGATATTACTTTCTCATAATTTCATTTGGTTCCTAGGTAGCTTCTTCTATATCGTGTGATTGCTAGAAAACTTTTACTAAAGCAACCTTTTTATTTCTCAGTTCTTTCACTTCAAGTGCTAGAATTTTGATCGGTTCTTCATTATAAGTCATGTCAGACTGAATTTCAATATCTATCAGAGGAATAAAATGTGACGAATCTAATTGATACCGTCGTAACATAATATATGAAAAAAATTATGAATTCTATCAAATTCTAGCAGTAATGCTAATCGATACGCAACATGTCTGATCCTTTCAATAATTTCATACTGCTCAATATATCGAGGACTCAATTTGCCTTTACGACCAAACCAAAAAATTTTCTTCTAAGGCAAAACTTTCAAGAATACCTTGTCACTAATTTGAAAATCTATTTCTTTTCATTTTAAATTTACATAGGATTTCTAACGATCAGATACTACTTTTAAACTGTTTCAGATCACTTTCACCTTTCTTCGATTTCATGAACCAGATCAACTCCATGTATCTTTTCTCACTGAGCTCATTCTAATACAATGGAGTTCTACATTTACAACCATACAGATCCTTGTATGGTGCCATTTTGTACTTGGCTGATAACTGTTATTGTATGTGAATTCGACTAACGGTAATTATTTCTTTTCCAATTGCCTTCGAATTCTAAAACATAGCACCAAAGTGTATCTTCCAAAAATCTGAATCACACGTTCAGATTGACCATCTGTTTGAGAATGAAATGAGGTACTAAAATGTAATTGCATACCCAGAGCTTCTTGTAATAGAAACAATAGAAACTGGCGCACCATGTAATCTTACAATCTTAGAAACATATAATTTAGACAACCTGTTAAATGAGAAATCCATTCGTACTAGGAATAAATATGCATACTTCGTCAAACGATCGACGATTACCCAATAGCATCTTTCTTTTTCAGAGACAAGGGTAACCCCGAAACAAATCCATAGAAACTTTATCCTATTTCCATTTCGGTATCGTCACTGAATGTAACAATTCTGAAGGTATCAATTACTGATGTTCAACTTTAACGTACTAACATATCAAACATTTAAATACAAATTCAGAAATACCACGTTTCATTCTAGACTACCATTACATCTATTTTAGATCATTATGCATTTTATTATTCCCCAGATGAAAAGACATAATACCACTATGAGCATTCGTATAATATTTTCTATACAAGCTTCAAATTCTTTGGTACATAGACTCTGCCTCTGAATAACAGACAATTATCGAGTCCTATTTGAAATTCTGAATCAGAAGTTCATTCGCACTGTACTTGTTTAACTTGTAACTCATTATCACTTTTCTGAGCTTCACATATCTATTGTAGAAACATCAGTTTAGCTTTAAGCTCAGCTAAAATTGAGCCATTATTAGATAATTAAAATCGAGTATCCATGGCTTGCAAGGAAAACAGAGACTTTCTACCTAGAGTATCTACAACCACATTCGTTTTTCCCGAGTGATATTCAATTGTCAAATCATAATTTTTCAATAGTTCAAGTCATCCACGCTGTCTCAAATTCAAATCTTTTTGCGACATCAAATAACTTAAACTTTTATGATCAATAAATATATGTTATTTTTCACCAAACATATAATGTCAGCAAATTTTTAGGGGAAATACAATAGTTTTCAAATCTAAATCATGTATCAGATAATTCTTTTCATACGATTTTTAACTGTCTGGAAGTATAGGCTATTACTTTGCCTTACTGTATCAAAATACAGTCTAACCCATTTAATGATACATCACTGAAAATCACAAATTCCTTACCTGATTTAGGCTGAACCAGAATTGGTGCTTCGGTCAATAGCACTTTCAACTGGCCAAAACTTTGCTGACATTTATTAGATCATTCACACCTTACATCTTTCTGTAATAAATATATCATTGACGTGGCTATCATAGAAAACCCTTTCACAAAAATTGAAAAGAAATTATATGTAATATCCCGAATTAGGGCCTAATCGGAATAGTGGTTTCGTGACCACAAATCTGAGATAGAAATAATTATTTTATAATTAATTTGAGGTTTATGATATGATTACATGATTCGGTGAAAATTTCGTGAAGAAATTCTATGCCTAAAGTGTTTAAATTGAAAGTAGGGACTAAATCGAATAAGTTGCAAAATTTGCATTCTAGAAGTTTTTAGTATGAAATTGCATTGAAATATTAATTAGGAGGTCTTAAATAGCAATTTGACTAATTTAAGTTCATGGACAAAATTAGGACATGGAAGGAATTTTTGGAAAGTTTAGTAGTAAGGGCATTTTGGTCATTTAGTTATTAAAATGAATTAAAAACAAAATTAAAAGCCAATTTTTGTCCATCTTCTTCATTTGGCCAAAATTTCAAGGGTTCTCCATAGCTAGGGTTTGTTTCAAGCTTCCAAGCTCCATAGTAAGTGATTCCAAGCCCCGCTTTTAATGTTCTTTACGTTTTTGAGATCCCGATAACTCGATTAAGCTTATGTTAGCAATAATTTAACCTAGGGTTTATATTTGGAAAAATACCCACAGGTGAAATTTGTGTATTTTGATGTTTTATGATAGAATATGAAGTTTTAAATTATGTTAGACAACTTGTACTACTCGATTTAAAGCAAAAACGAGTAAAGGGCTTAATCTCCAGTAAAAATACCTAATAGTCACAAGTACATGTTAGAGTGAGAATTTGATGTTTCCATAGAAGAGAAAAGTGATCAGCATGTTGTAAAACATAAGAATAAGGAATAAAGTTTAATCCCGAGCCTAGAGGCAAAAATGTAAATATGTAAAAGTTTAGGGGTAAAATTGTAATTTTGCCAAAATTTGAGTTAAGGATTAATTTGATAATGTGAGTATTAAATAAGCTAAATGTGTTATTTTAGATCAAGAAAGACGTGGAATCGACCTCAATCGAGGAAAAGAAAAGATTGTGGACTAAATTGCAAAATCTTTGTATTTTGGTACTAAGGTAAGTTCATGTGTAAATAATGTAGCATAATTGTTATTTTTAAGTTATTGATGTTAAATATATGTGATGCTGAATTTTATTATGAAATGTATGCTTTGTGGTTAATTTCAAATAATATGTAAATTATGTGATATACTTGGAAAATGTGAAATACTATCGAGTATCGGTATCGGCATTCTATGGAAAACGACAAGGATAAGTGTTCAAGGAAAATCCCGTTCGAACCTTAGGAATAGATTAGGATACAAGTGACATGTCACTAGGATGGTTGAGCATCCAAACTCGTTGAGTTGAGTCCAAGTTCACTTATGGATGCGAATGTCCGAACTCGTTGAGTTGAGTCCGAGTTCGTGAGATGTAACTAGGCATCCGAGCTTGTTGAGTTGAGTCTGAGTTCACTTATGGATGCGAACACCCGAGCTCGTTGAGTTGAGTCCGAGTTCGCTTATGGGCGGGTTACATGATTGCTTGATTGCATATATGGCATTTATGTGCAAGTTATCCATGTATCCGAATTATATTCCGATGTGTTCAACGGGTAAAGTTATACTCAAATGGAGGAATATTCGAGATGTAAAGAGACGTATTGGTAAGTGATGTGAAATGGATATTTTGGACAGGTATGTATTTAACCCTCGGGTTGAGTATTGATACAATCACGATAAGGTAATAAGATGATGAAAAATGATTAGAAATGTGATATGTGTTTTAGTGATGCATGCTAATGTTGATTGGTATGACCGTTTGTTATGTTACTTATTATTTGCATATGAACTTACTAAGCATTTATGCTTACTCCTCCTTCTTACTCATTGTAGTTTTGGACAAGCCACTCGGGAGAATCGGGATAGGTCGTCAAGGCTCAATCACACTATCCTAAGACTTTTGGTAAATGGCTTGTAAATTTAAGTATGGCATGTATAGCAATATACCTATTTTGTGTAAATGATCTTATGATATGGTGATGGAATGGTTGAGAAAATGTTTGATAATGATAAATTATGAAAATGGTTAGTTTAGATTATGTTTGATGTTAAGGAAAATTATTAAGATACTTAGTGCATAAAAACTCATAAAAGGGATGAAATTTGCCATAAACAGAATACTGCAGCAACACTGACACGAGTTTGAAAATTTACTAAAAATCATATAAATTGAATTTGGTGATGTATTACATGTCAAATTGAATATTATTATGTCTAGTTTCACATGAAACAAATGAAACAGGTAAAGAAATTATATGTTAAAAGATATTTGAATTTTAGTGAAAAAGGGTCATAGCAGTTTTTGAATCCCCTGTTCCAACTTTAGAAATTCACCAAAAATTGTAAAGATATAATTAGGTGGTGTATTTTATATCCTCAGAATCCTTATTGAGTCTAGTTTTAGTAGAAATAAACCTAATAATCATATGAATTTTTTACAGAGAGAAATGTGGTTCGTAGTAAACAGAGGTCAAACCAGTCAAGTCCTGAAACAGGGGTAAATTTAACTAATAAACTGTACTAATTGGCTCAAGTAAAAATACTAGAAAAAAATTAGTAGATAGGTATATGAGTATATATTCAAAGAAAATTTATGGATCTTAATTTTGAGTTTTGTAACTCGAGATATGATTTTTCTTGTGACTGTGACGCAAGTAGCTTAAAAGCTGTGAATGTAGAAACAAATAATCCAAAGTTCTAAAAATGTTAAATTAAGCTTAGTAACACCTCATACTCGACTCCGGCGACGGTCTCGGGCGTGGGGGCGTTACATTAAGTGGTATCAAAGTAGGTTTAGTCAGTTCTCGGACTACGTGTTGTATGTACGAATTTTGCTATACATGCCATATGTATAAATTGTGATAGTGTGACGACTTCTGACCATTTAAATGATTTTTTTTATAGTAAATGGATCCCGATCCAGCTGTGGCAGATGAAGTAGAGAGTAATGCGCCACTCCGCTGAAGGAGCAGCGTCGATCAAAATCCACCTCCTATCGTTGGTCGTGGAGGAGGAGAAAGGGGGTCGGGAAGCCTTTCTTCAAATGATGAGTGCATGGTACACCGAGTTCGTTCAGACGAACCCAAATGTACAACCTCCCCACCTCCCCAATTCCTCAACCTGCACTTCGACGCCTCAAGGTATGGATCTGATGAAATTTCACGTAACTCCAGCTTGATAGAATTCGCAAGCAAGGGGCCAAGAATTTAAAGCAAATATTGATGATGATGCCGAAAGAAAGCGAGTTCGGCTTGAAAATTCTATCCGGTATTTGACGAATTATCTTGTACACCAAAGAATGTTTGAAATGTGCTATATCTTTGTTGAGGGATTCAGCTTATAATTGGTGGAAGACTTTGATTTCTGTGGTACCAAAGAGAAAATAACTTGGGAATTCTTTCAAGAAGAGTTTCGAAGAAATATATTAGTGAAAGATTTATTGATCGTAAGCGTAAAGAATTTCTTGAGTGAAGCAAGGTAATATGACGGTTACAGAATATGAAAGAGAGTTTGTTCAATTAAGTAAGTATGCCAGAGAGTATGTTCCTACAGAGGCCAAGATGTGCCGATGATTTGAAGACGGGCTCAACGAAGACATCAAGGTATTTGTTGGAATTCTTGAATTAAAAGAAATGGTAGTATTGGTTGATCGAGCTTGTAAGGCTGAAGAATTACTTAAAGAAAAGAAAAAGGTAGAGGTGAGACTAGAAATCGGAAGAAAAGACCGATGAGCGGTTCATTTTCACAAAGAACTGGAAAGTCAAGGAATATGAATCCTCGTTCCCAAGCTTCAGGGGCAATCATATGGGAATTATAAGAAGCAAAATGTGGGTCCTAAATCCCAGACTACTTCGGCAACCAGTGTAGGGAACTCGAGATTTGTTAAACCTGAGTGCCAGCGGTGTGGTAGAAATCATTTTGGCCCGTGTAGAGCAAATGAATGTTTTCGATGTGGTTCTCCGGATCATTTTATTAGAGATTGCCCAGAGAGAGCTGAAAAAGAAAAATTTCAGAATACAAAAACAAGTGGGGCGGGTTCGAGAGGAAGATATCCAAGAAAAGCTGGGAGCGAAGCAAGCGAAGAGAATGTAGCTGTGGATGCACCAGTTAGACCTGAAGGAAGGCTCCAGCTAGAACTTATGCTATTAAAGCGTGTGAAGATGCTTCCTCACCTGATGTGATTACCGGTACATTTTCTCTCTATAATGTTAATGTTATTGCTTTGATTGATCCCGATTCTACTCATTCATATGTATGCATGAAATTGGTGTCTAGTATGAATATACCTGTTGAGAACACAGAATTTATGATTAGAGTGTCGAATCCGTTAGGCAAATGTGTGATCATTGATAAAGTATGTAAGAAATGTCCTTTAATGATTCGAGATCATTACTTTCCGGCCGACTTGATGTTGTTGCCGTTTGATGAGTTTGATGTTATTTTGGGTATGGATTGGTTGACATTGCATGATGCTAAAATAAATTGCAAAGAAAAGGTTATAGAATTAAATTGTGAAAATAGTGAAACTCATGGGGTTGAATCGGATAAATCGTAGGCATTACCTAGTGTGATTTCTTCAATGTCGGCTCAAAGATATCCGAGAAAGGGTTATGAAGCTTATTTGGCGTATGTAATTAATACAAAAGAAGTTGAAAAGAAAGTTGAATCAAGGTTGGTTGTGTGTGAATTTGCGAGACGTATTTCTAGAAGAATTGCCGGTTTGCCTCCATCGAAGTAGAATTTGGTATTGATTTGATACCGAACAGCTCGATTTCGATTGCTCCGTGTAGAATGGCACCAGCAGAGTTGAAGGAATTAAAGTCGCAGATTGCAAGAGTTGACTGATAAAGGTTTTGTGAGACCGAGTTTTTCACCTTGGGGTGCTCCCGTGTTATTTGTGAAAAAGAAGGATGGTTCTATGAGGTTGTGTGTTGATTATCGCCAGTTAAACAAGGTGACAATCAAAAACAAATATCCGTTGCAAAGAATTGATGATTTGTTTGATCAGCTAAAAGGAGCGACATGGTTTTCAAAGATTGACTTGAGATCCGGGTATTACCAATCATGGGTAAAAGAGTTGGATGTGCCTAAAATCGCTTTTAGAACAAGGTATGGTCATTATGAATTTTTAGTTATGCCATTCGGGTTAACAAATGCTCCTGCTGTGTTTATGGATTTAATGAATCGCATATTCCGACCATACTTGGACAAATTTGTTATGGTGTTTATAGATGATATTTTAATTTATTCAAAAGATGATACAGAGCATGCTGAGTATTTGAGGATAGTTTTACAAACTTTGAGAGATAAGCAGCTGTATGCTAAGTTTAGCAAAAGTGAATTTTGGCTACTGGAAGTTGGATTTTTGGGTCATATTGTTTCAGTGATGGTATACGGGTTGATCCTAGTAAAATTTCAGCCATTGTTGATTGGAAACCACCGAAAAATGTAACTGAAGTTAGAAGTTTCTTGGGGCTAGCTGGTATTATCGGCGGTTTGTAAATGGATTTTCTATAATTGCTGCTCCTATAACTAGATTACTCAGAAAGGATGTTAAATTTGAATGGACGAAAAGAATGTCAACAGAGTTTTGAAGAATTGAAAAAGTTATTAACAGAGGCACCAGTGTTAGTACAAATTTCAATCAGTAAAGAATTTGTGGTGTATAGTGATGCTTCTCTAAATGGTTTGGGGTGTGTGCTCATGCAAGAAGGAAAAGTGGTGGCATATGCTTCGAGGCGATTAAAACCTCATGAGAGGAATTATCCTACTCACGATTTGGAATTGGTCATGCGGTGGTGTTTGCTTTGAAAATTTGGCGACATTATTTGTATGGTGAAAAGTCCTGGTATATACCGACCATAAAAGTCTTAAGTATTTGATGTCACAAAAGACTTGAATTTAAGACAAAAGAAGATGGTTGGAGTTATTGAAAGATTATGAGCTTGTTATTGATTATCATCCGGAAAAGCGAATGTGGTTGCTTTGATGCTTTGAGCGAAAAGTTACTTTTTGCTTTGAGAGCTATGAACACTCGGTTAAAGGTATCAGATGATGGTTTGATTCTAGCAGAGTTAAGAGCAAGACCGATGTTTTTACAAGAGATTTTTGAAGCTCAGAAAAATGATCAAGATTTGCAAGCCAAGAGAAAACAGTATGAAGTTGATACAAAGTCAGCTTTCAGAATTGGTTCTAATGGATGTTTAATGTTTAAAGATCGAATTTGTGTACCAAAGAATGAGGAATTGATTCAAAAGATCCTACAGGAAGCACATAGTGGTCATTTCTCGATTCATCCAGGTAGTACGAAAATGTATAATGACTTGAAGAAAATGTATTGGTGGAATGGAATGAAAAGAGATATATCAGAGTTTGTGTCCAAATGCTTAATTTGTCAATAGGTGAAAGCTGAACACCAAGTGCCTTCGGGATTACTTCAGCCTATCATGATTCCTGAATGGAAATAGGATCGAATTACCATGGATTTTATATCAGGGTTGCCATTAACTCCGGGGAAGAAAAATGCCATCTGGGTAATAGTTGACAGACTGACTAAATCGGCTCATTTTATTTCTGATGACGTCATGCATTATTCTCTTAATAAGTTGGCTGAATTGTATATCCGTGAGATTGTTAGACTTCATGGAATACCTTTGTCAATCATTTCGGATAGAGATCCGAGATTTACTTCACGGTTTTTGGAAAAGTTGCAAGAAGCATTAGGTACAAAGTTAAATTTCAAAGATCGCTTTTCATCCACAAACCGATGGACAATCGTAAAGAGTAATTCAGATTCTTGAAGACATGCTCGGATGTTGTGTATTAGAATTTCAAGGAAGTTGGGAAAGATATTTGCCGTTGGTAGAATTTGCTTACAACAATAGTTATCAGGCGAGCTTGAAAATGGCACCTTATGAAGCATTGTATGGTCGTAAGTGTCGAACGCCTTTGTATTGGACTGAGCTCAAGGAAAATCAGATTTATGGAGTTGATCTAATAAAAGAAATCAAAAAAGGTGAAAGTGATTCAAGATTGTTTGAAAGCTGCTTCAGATAGACAGAAATCGTATGCAGATTTGAAGAGAAAAGAGATTGAATATCAAGTTGGTGACAAAGTATTTTTAAAGGTGTCTCCGTGGAAGAAAGTCCTTAGATTTGGACGGAAGGGCAAATTAAGTCCGCGTTTTATTGGGCCGTATGAAGTAATTGAAAAAGTTGGACCCAGTAGCATATCGGCTAGCATTACCACCGAATTAGAGAAGATTCATGATGTGTTCCACGTATCTATGTTACGCCGGTATCGTTCGGATCCTTCACATGTAGTTTCACCGACGTAAATTGAACTACAACCGATATGACCTACGAAGAAGAACCGATTAAGATTTTAGCTCGAGAGGTCAAACAACTAAGGAATAAAAATGTTGCACTTGTGAAGGTGTTGTGGAAAAGGCATGGAATAGAAGAAGCTACATGGGAATCTGAAGAAACTATGAGAAATCAATACCCACATCTCTTTACCGGTAACATTTTCGAGGACGAAAATCCTTAAAAGGGGGGAGAGTTGTAATATCCCGAATTAGGGCCTAATCGGAAGAGTGGTTTCATGACCACAAATCTGAGATAGAAATATTTATTTTATAATTAATTTGAGGTTTATGATATGATTACATGATTGTGTGAAAATTTCGTGAAGAAATTCTATGCCTAAAGTGTTTAAATTGAAAGTAGGGACTAAATCGAATAAATTGCAAAATTTGCATTCTAGAAGTTTTTAGTATGAAATTGCATTGAAATATTAATTAGGAGGTCTTAAATATCAATTTGACTAATTTAAGTTCATGGACAAAATTAGGACATGGAAGGAATTTTTGGAAAGTTTAGTAGTGAGGGCATTTTGGTCATTTAGTTATTAAAATGAATTAAAAACAAAATTAAAAGCCAATTTTTGTCCATCTTCTTCATTAGGCCAAAATTTCAAGGGTTCTCCATAGCTAGGGTTTGTTTCAAGCTTCCAAGCTCCATAGTAAGTGATTCCAAGCCCCGTTTTTAATGTTCTTTACGTTTTTGAGATCCCGATAACTCGATTAAGCTTATGTTAGCAATAATTTAACCTAGGGTTTATATTTGGAAAAATACCCATAGGTGAAATTTGTGTATTTTGATGTTTTATGATAGAATATTAAGTTTTAAATTATGTTAGACAACTTGTACTACTCGATTTTAAGCAAAAACGAGTAAAAGGGCTTAATTGGTAAAAATACCTAATAGTCACAAGTACATGTTAGAGTGAGAATTTGATGTTGCCATAGAAGAGAAAAGTGATCAGCATGTTGTAAAACATAAGAATAAGGAATAAAGTTTAATCCCGAGCCTAGGGGCAAAAATGTAAATATGTAAAAGTTTAGGGGTAAAATTGTAATTTTGCCAAAATTTGAGTTAAGGATTAATTTGATAATGTGAGTATTAAATAAGCTAAATGTGTTATTTTAGATCAAGAAAGACGTGGAATCGACCTCAATCGAGGAAAAGAAAAGATTGTGGACTAAATTGCAAAATCTTTGTATTTTGGTACCAAGGTAAGTTCATGTGTAAATAATGTAGCATAATTGTTATTTTTAAGTTATTGATGTTAAATATATGTGATGCTGAATTTTATTATGAAATGTATGCTTTGTGGTTAATTTCAAATAATATGTAAATTATGTGATATACTTGGGAAATGTGAAATACTATCGAGTATCGGTATCGGCATTCTATGGAAAACGGCAAGGATAAGTGTTCAAGGAAAATCCCGTCCGAACCTTAGGAATAGATTAGGATACAAGTGACATGTCACTAGGATGGTTGAGCATCCGAACTCGTTGAGTTGAGTCTGAGTTCACTTATGGATGCGAATGTCTGAACTCGTTGAGTTGAGTCCGAGTTCGTGAGATGTAACTAGGCATCCGAGCTCGTTGAGTTGAGTTCGAGTTCACTTATGGATGCGAACGCCCGAGCTCGTTGAGTTGAGTCCGAGTTTGCTTATGGGCGGGTTACATGATTGCTTGATTGCATATATGGCACTTATGTGCAAGTTATCCATGTATCCGAATTATATTCCGATGTGTTCAATGGGTAAAGTTATACTCAAATGGAGGAATATTCGAGATGTAAAGAGACGTATTGGTAAGTGATGTGAAATGGATATTTTGGACAGGTATGTATTTAACCCTCGGGTTGAGTATTGATACAATCACGATAAGGTAATAAGATGATGAAAAATGATTAGAAATGTGATATGTGTTTTAGTGATGCATTCTAATGTTGATTGGTATGACCGTTTGTTATGTTACTTATTATTTGCATATGAACTTACTAAGCATTTATGCTTACTCCTTCTCTTCTTACTCATTGTAGTTTTGGACAAGCCACTTCAGAATCGGGATAGGTCGAAGGCTCAATCACACTATCCTAAGACTTTTGGTAAATGGCTTGTAAATTTAAGTATGGCATGTATAGCAATATACCTATTTTGTGTAAATGATCTTATGATATGGTGATGGAATGGTTGAGAAAATGTTTGATAATGATAAATTATGAAAATGGTTAGTTTAGATTATGTTTGATGTTAAGGAAAATTATTAAGATACTTAGTGCATAAAAACTCATAAAAGGGATGAAATTTGCCATAAATGTAATCATCTGCAGCAACACTGACACGAGTTTGAAAATTTACTAAAAATCATATAAATTTAATTTAGTGATGTAGTACATGTCAAATTTAATATTATTATGTCTAGTTTCACATGAAACAAATGAAACAGGTAAAGAAATTATATGTTAGAAGATATTTGAATTTTAGTGAAACAGGGTCATAGCAGTTTTTGAATCCCCTGTTCCAACTTTAGAAATTCACCAAAAATTTTAAAGATATAATTAGGTGGTGTATTTTATATCATCAGAATCCTTATTGAGTCTAGTTTTAGTAGAAATAAACCTAATAATCATATGAATTTTTTACAGAGAGAAATGTTGCTCGTAGTAAACAGAGGTCAAACCAGTCAAGTCCTAAAATAGGGGTAAATTTAACTAATAAACTGTACTAATTGGCTCAACTAAAAATATTAGAAAAAAATTAGTAGATAGGTATATGAGTTTATATTCAAAGAAAATTTACAGATCTTAATTTCGAGTTTTGTAACTCGAGATATGATTTTTCTTGTGACTGTAACGCAAGTAGCTTAAAAGCTGTGAATGTAGAAACAAATAATCCAAAGTTCTAAAAATGTTAAATTAAGCTTAGTAACACCTCATACTCGACTCCGGCGACGGTCTCGGGCGTGGGGGCGTTACATTATATAATAAAGCTATTTCAATTATTAACACCGAAGCTTTGAATTATTTCGAAGCCACAATCATTAAATAGAGTAAAAACCATAGTGCCATAACAGGACCGAGGTTTCAACAGTATAGATGGAACAATACCTCAACATCAATAGTACTCTCCAAATAGAAGAGGAAAACCGATAGTAGTCCCAATAACAACCAGTGCAGTAATACAGCTTCTATAATCTGAGATCCATATTACTGAACTCCCATGATCGAGTCCAGATTTATAACAGTAATAAATGTACCTCTGGCCAATGAATATCTTTCACAGATAAACCATGTTTGCTACATAAGATTAGACCATAAGAATGACAAGAACACGGAGATAATGAAATCCAAAATGTGAAACTATACTAAATTTTTGAGAATAAAAACCACATTGAATAATAAAAAGATCAATAATATCCCATATAACATCCCAATTTTGGGCCTAGTCAGAACAGTAGTTTCGGGACCACAAATTCGATGAGGAAATTTTTATTTTTATTATATTTTTATGGTCTACAATTTCACGGGATGATTTCGTGAAAATTTTGTTTGAAAATTTTGACGTTTGGGCACTCAATTTAGTCAAAAGGACTAAATTATAAAAAGTGCAAAAGTTAAGTTCTACATGCTAGAGGTGTCCAATTGTTATGAAATTTTAAATTAGAGGTCCTTATGTGGTAATTAGACCATTGGTTAATTTGTTGGACAAAAATGGACATGAAATAGGTGAAATAGAATATTTTTAAGTTAGGGGCATTTTGGTCATTTAGTGATTAAATGGACTAAAAGACAAATTAAAAGCCAAAATTTGTCCATCTTCTACCCCATGGCTGTGTGAACCAAGGAGAACACTATGGCTAGGTTTTTCAAGCTTCCATGCTCAATAGTAAGTGTTCCCAAGCTCTATTTTTAATGTTCTTTACGTTTTTAAAGTCCCGGTAACTTGATTTACCTATTTCTACCATTATTTTGGGCTAGGGTTTATGTTTAAAAATCTACCCATGAGTGACATGCTGGTATTTTGAGGTTTAATGGTAGATTATGCATGTTTATGGTCAGAGGAACGACTTTTACTAAGTGATTTTAGATGAAAACGTCCAGAAGGACCATTTTGTAAAAGTTATAAAATTGGTGATAAAAGGGTGATTTGGATATATGCTTTTATTGGAATTGACTTGTGATGATTCAATGAAAATGTGATGATAGCTTTGTATCTCAGAAATCCCGGGTGGCTCTGAGGAATGCTTAGGATTTCGGATATCATGACACCATATTAATGTGTGCCAGTGTAAGACCATGTCTGGGACATGGCATCGGCGATGATATGTGTGCTAGTATAAGACCATGTCTAGGACATGGCATCAGCACTGAAATGAGACCTTGTATAAGACCATATCCGGGATATGGCAACGATATGTGGATCCATGTAAGACCATGTATAGGACATGTCTTTGGTATTCTATTTGGTGTATGACAATTCCGAACGTCCTTTAGCATCCCAAGTGCTCCATGGGTAATGTAATGGATGATGTGATGAAAGCCCTGAGGAGGGCATGTTAAAGAAGGTATGATTACATGTTGTATTACGAGTTGGTACAAGTATGTACACTAAAATCACGAGTAATACCATGATATATGATGGTTCATGATAAAGAGGTATATGGATGACAAGTAATGTAATATCCCGAATAAGGGCCTAATCAAAATAGTGGTTTCGTGACCACAAATCTAAGATAGAAATAATTATTTTATGATTATTTTGAGGTCTATGACATGATTGCATGATTGTGTGAAATTTTCGTGAAGAAATTTTATGCATAAAGTGCTTAAATTGAAATTAGGGACTAAATCAAATAATTTGCAAAACTTGCATTCTAGAAGTTTTTAGTATGAAATTGCTTTGGAATATTAATGAGGAGGTCTTAAATAGAAATTTGACAAATTTCTAAGTCTATGGACAAAAATTGGACATGGATGGAATTTTTGGAAAGTTTAGTAGTAAGGGCATTTTAGTCATTTGGTAATTAAAAGAAATAAAAAGGGAAAATAAAGCCAAAATTGACTCATCTTTTTCATGGAGGCCAAAATTAGCATGGGGGAAGCCATGGCTAGGGTTTTCAAGCTTTCCAAGCTCAATAGTAAGTCCGTTCTAACCCAGTTTTTCAAGTTCTTTACGTTTTTGGAATCCCGGTAACTTGATTAAGCTTATGCTAGCAATAATTCAACCTAGGATTTGTATTTGGAAAAATACCCGTAGGTGAAATTTGTGTATTTTGGTGTTTTATGATAGAATATGGGTTTTAAATTATGTTAAACAACTTGTGCTACTCGGTTTTAAGTGAAAACGAGTAAAAGGGCTTAATCGGTAAAAATACCTAATAGTCATAAGTACATGTTAGAGTGAGAATTTGATGTTGCCATAGAAGGGAAAAATGATCAGTATGTCATAAAACATAAGAAAATAGGATGAAGTTTAATTTCTGAACCTTGGGGCAAAAGTGCAAATATGCAAAAGTTTAGGGGTCAAAATAAAAATTTGTAAAAATATGATTTTTGGAGCCGTATGAATAATGTGACTAATTATTAGGCTAAATGTGATATTATAGATGAAGGAAATCGAGATTCGGGCTTAAATCGAGAAAATACAAGGTTATGGACTAAAATAGTAAATTACCGTTTCTGGATCGAGGTAAGTTGGTATGATAATAATACTGCAATAATGTTGTAATTTATATTTGAAAGTTAAATTTAGTGAATTAATTGAATTATGTTAAATTAAATGTTATGATGCTAAGTTTATGAATTGATTTAAAAATATGTCTATGGTACATGAAGTGCATTGAATTATCATACATAAATGTGGTTTCTATGATTACGGATATTATGAGTAATTGTAAGTTCATATGATTTTTAATAATGCAATGTGTAATTTAATGTTATTGCCTTGATATTAAATGAGATTTAAGTAATATATAAATTTTACTTGTATTATGATATTTTATAATAATATTGGAAATATGTTTGTTGATAATTACTTGATTGGTGAAATTGTTGAAAAAGAGAGAAATCCTGGTTGAACCTTTGGAAAGATTGGATGATACAGATGGTATGTTGCTAGGTCACATGTATGGTGCTAAGTGCACATCATGTGTACAAGAGAGCTACGAGACATTATGATGTAGCTAGTCGCATAGGTGATACTATGTGTACACCATGTAGACAAGAGAGCTACGGGATATATGCAGCTAGGTCGCATGCATGGTTCTAGGTGAAGGACACCATGTAGAAAAGAGAGCTACGCAATAAACTAGCTAGGTCACATGGGTGGTACTAAATGTTCACCATGTGTACAAGAGAGCCGAACTTTATGATGGGTGGAGCTATGTTCTAAAACCACCAAGTATCGAGGATTGAACCGAAGTGTTCAACGGGAGACTTACTATGTACTGCTTTGTGAGTTTTGTGATGAATAAGTGCAGGAATTTGCTTATGTGAATGAGTGTTCATTAAGTGACCGGGATGTGGTAAGGTTATAAATAAGTAAGTTATACATGAGGATGATTTTCTGGTGACCTTGTAATCATGGGCCTATACATGTGATGTATGAAATGTGGTCCTTATCCATTATGGTTTATAAGTTTAATTAATCGTGCTATGTCCTATCTTTTAATATAATGATATAGTTAACTTTGTTTGTTATGCATATGTTCGAAAAGTTTTGAATTAAATGAAATTTTATGGCCCGATTTTCGTCTATGTGTATTGTTAAGTCTGGTAATGCCTCGTACTCTGTTCTGGCCTTAGATACGGGTAAGGGGTGTTACAAGTAAGTCAAGGGTTTTTAATGATGAATAAACTTATGTTTATGGTTATGTTTATGTTTATTATGTCATCATATGATAGTTGTCATGGTATTGCACTAAAATAGTTTTGGGCAGCTGTAGTAGTCCAAATTTGAAAATCCACCAAAAATTGTGAAAATTGAATTAGAGACTGAATAAGAAATGAAATTAAATCTTATTGAGTTAAGTTTTACAAGGAGGAAATGGTATAAGCAAAAGAATTTTATATTATGAGATATTAGAATTATTGTGAGGCAGAGTTAGAATGAGTTCGAAATCCCCTATTCTGACTTGGGAAAATCACTAGAAATTGTAAAAAAAATAATTATGGGTTATAATTCATATGACTAAGTCCTTAATGAGTCTATTTTCAAGAGAATCAGACATAAACATTATCCAAATCCCGTATTAAGAGATAAATAAATATTAGTGAAGAAAGGTCAAAGTTGTCAAACAGCGAAATAGGGGAAAATTTAAAGAATAAACTGTACTTATTGGCTAGACCAAAAATTTCAAAAATTTTATGGTAAGAATATATGTGAGTCCAGTTTCAGGGAAAAGTAGCAGATCATAATTTGGATTTCCCTAGCTCCAAATATAAATAATTTAGTAACTATGACTCAAGAAGACAGCATGACCAGGATATAAACATAAATGCAATTATGGTTGTATTATCTTAAGAAGCATGTTAGATTGTTGCTTATTATTTTCATATGGACTTACTAAGCGTAAAGCTTACTCCCTCCTTTTCATTTCTTTAGTGTTGACAGGTTAGCTCGGGGTTGGAGATCGTCGGAGGTAGCGTCACACTATCAAGTCATCATCTTAGAGGAGCTGACATATATATATATATGTTAAGCATTCTCAAGTGAGTGGCATGTATAGAGACTTATTTTTTTTGATGGATTTTGTTATGAATAGCCAAATGTATTGGCTTGTAATGATTTATTGTATATAGCCATGAGAGGTGGCTTATAATGATTGTGGCTTGCAAGCCAAATTATCCATGCGGTGTGCTAATGCTTTGTGATGTGATTATGTTTGTTTGCTATGAATGGGTAATGTATCGCACGTGTACATGATGAATGCTTTAGGACCATTCGGTGTGGTCATGGTTATGGAATAAACGCGTAAATTGGTATTAAGTTGTTAATGATTGAACATAGACATTTGAAGAATAAGTAGAGATTAATTATTAGGTAATATGTTATGGTTAGTTGTTAAAAACGTGCCTTAGTGAGGCATGCTAAATCATTAATTGATGCTATAATATGTGCCTTCAAAGTGTTTAAGTTTGTGAAAGATTAAGGCAACAAAAAGGCTTGGAAAATAGCCTAAGTGTTGGCCACACGGGTTAAGACACGGCCGTGTGTCTCAGCTGTGTGGGGGACACGGCCTGGGGACACGATCATGTACCCAGGGCATGTGGAGTCTGTAGCATTTTCGTGAGAATTTAATTTGTTACACGGCCTAGCACAAGGGCGTGTGGCTTGGTCATGTGGTCTGATTTGCTTGCTGACGTCATAGTTAGAGAGTTACACAGCCTAAGGACACGGGCGTGTCCAGGGCACACGACATGTGATCGAGTTTCATGGAAAATTTTTCCAAGTTTTCCCGAAACTTCTAAAGTGTCTAGTTTAATCCATAATTACTTTCAAAGTACGTTTAGGGCCTCGTAGGCCCATTCAAGGGAAATCATGAATGTGTATGAATGTTTTTACAGAGAATGAAATTTTATGGCTCAGATTTGCATGTTTTTTTACGATTATGTCAGATAATGCCTTGTACCCTATTCCAGCCTCGGATACGAGTAAGGGGTGCTACATCCTAGAGAAAATCCAGAAGAGTAATATTGCACATATGCACTAGAAACAACTTTGATAGAGACAATATAAATTGCATATTTGCAATTCAGAGCTTCAACTAGTAGAAGTAGAAAATAGTATTATATGAATCTTATCATCAAGTCTTCTCTCAAACATAATTGATTAGAAAACCAAAGAAAAATAGGGCAACACCGCTCACAAATCAACCAGACTTACAATAATTTTGTCTATTGTTGTAATTAGCCAGCCTTTGTATATGATAAGTTTAACAACTCTTTTTAGTCAAATCAGAATAGTGGTTTTGGGACCATAAATATGAGGTCAAAATATTTATTTTATTATTATTTTAATGTCTACAAGATGATTTTAAGATTTTGTGAAAATTTCATTAAGAAATTTTATCGTTTGAGTGCTTAATTTGATAAAAAAACTAAATCGCGTAAAGTGTAAAACTTGTGTTCTATTAGCTAAATTTTTCTAATAGCTATAGAACTTTAAAGTAGAGGTCCTTATGTTGTAATTATACCAATGGTTGTTTAAGTGGAATTTATGGACATTATTTATGTCTGTTTTAATGTTTAAGTAAAGGGTAAATAAGTAATTATTAAAATAAGTCAAAATTAAAGAAAGAAAAAGAAAGCTCTCATATTTCTTATTCATTTCTTTAACTGAATTTAGAAGAGAAGCCATAGCTAGGGTTCGTCCAAGCTACTCCTACTTGCATGTAGTGATTTTTTTCCCGTTTCAATTGATTTTTGTGTTTTTGAGATCGTTGAGCTTAATCTAGCTAGCACAGGGACTATTTTGCAAAACTATTAAAGGTTTAGGGTTTTTCCATTTATTAATCTATGTGTATTTTTATGTTTGATGATAGAAAATGTATGCTTGTTGTTAGATAAACAACATTTGTAATGTGATTTTTGACAAAATTATCATTTAGGGATTAAATTGAGAAATGTTGAAATTTTTTGGTTAAATTGTGAAGTAAATGAAAAATATGGGCTACTATGGTAATAAGAGAAATTCAGCTAGCATGGGTAGGGACTTAACTATATGAATTTGTATTTTTTATGAGATAAGGACTAATTTGTAAAGAAATTGAAATATTAGGGGCAAAAGTGTAAATTTGCTATAATGTGCATTTTTGGGCTAAATTTAATATATTGATGATTAAATGAGTTAAATTTGATATTATATAGATCAAGAAAAGCGAAAGTCAGAATTAGATCGGGGGAAAAACAAAGTGTTGGATTAATTGATCAATTTCATCCTTTTTGCATTTGATGTAAGTTCGTATGTTAATAAGAACTTGTATAATTGTGTTTTAAATGCTTTATTATTGAATTATTTGTGAATACGACCTTACAGATATAATCGATGAAGATTCGGCATTGAGAAATCCCAGTTGAACCTTAGGAATAGATTAGGATACGAATGACATGTCATTAGGAGTTATGTGATTTGGTTGTTTGGTCCGCACGCCCCACCTCTGGGTGGTCGAGTTATCCGGCATGTGTGTGTTCTGATTCTCGCCGACAGTGTGCAGCAGACCGTGTAGCTTCGTCATGATCGTCAACTTGTGTGACCAGACCCATTGATAGCTTGAGATTGAGCATTATATGTGATATGAGATTGAGATAGCTTTGACTATGTATTTGGCACATAGGGTGCGAGATTTCCCTAGTATCTGATAGTATTCCAAATGGCTCAACGGGTACATTAGAGATACAGATGGGTGTGAGATTGATATGAGATGGTACAGGTATATACATGAATCATACTAGCATTGAATCGAAGAAATTATGAAAATTCATATCTAACCTTGCAAATGAATTATGTGTAGGTTAATGTATCAATATGAATTATATTATGATATGTTAAATTGCTTAAATTGTGTATGTATGTAAGATGAGTTTATCATTATACGAGCTTACTAAGCTTTATAGCTTACTTTGTTTACTTTTCCATGTTTTATAGTAAATTTCAAAGCTAGCTCAGATCTGGAGTCGTTGGAGATTGCATCTCACTATCGAGCTTCTACTTTGGTACTTTTGAACTCGTGTTTTGGTTATATGGCATGTATAGGAATTATGGTCATTTGGTTTATGGTTTGGTAATGAATTAAGCCATTTGAATTGGCTTGTAAATGTTAAGTGTTTGGTCTTGTGTATAGCCATGAGAGTTGGCTTATTTTGGTATATTTGGTGATGTGTATATATATATATATGAAAATGGCCTTTGTTATGCATTTGGAAATTGATATACAAATGCTTGTGGGAATGTTGATTGTGAATTGGTAGTTTGATCATCAAATGTTTCATAAATTGAGATTGGTATGCTTTTAGGTAAAATGATACTTAATTGAAAGTGACGATTAAAGTGAATTATGAATGTGAATTTGGTATGAAAGTGTATGACTTATCTTGACACATGTGTGTCTTATGGTTGATGTATGAAATTACTATGATTTAGGCTTGGTATGATTGGTTTGAATGCCTATTTCTGCCTTGTGTTGTGCCATTTGGTTTGGTGTAGGTGTGTGCTATTTGGGTGAGCAAAATGGCTTGGTAAATAGCCTACTTTTGTCCACATAGGCAGAGACACGAGTGTGTGTCTCAGCCGTGTGTGACACATGGTTAGGTGACACACCCATGTGTCCCCTGGTGTTTAATTAGAAATCAATTCAGTATGCTCCACACGGCCCAACACACGGGCATGTGTCTCAGCCGTGTGGCATAAGTCAGTATACCCTACAGGTTTGGCACGGCCTAGCACACGGCCTGGCATACGGGCGTGTGTGGCCATTTCGAATGGCACACGGGCTGGTCACATGGGCGTGTGGTTGGCCGTGTGACCCAAGTCCGAGAGTTACACCGGGTCAGTGTAACATCTCGAAATATGGCCTAAATGGAACAGTGGTTACGAAACCACAAATTTGAGATAGAAAAGTTTATTTCGATTAATTTTTATGATTTACCGAGTGATTAGATGCATGTGTTAGAGTATTGATAAGAAATTTTATAGATTGCATGTTTAATTTGCCTATTAGGGCTTATTTGCAGAAGTTGCTGTAACAGCCCGATTTAGGGCCTAAACGGAACGATGGTTTTAGAACCACAAATTTGAAGCTGAAAAATTTATTCTGATTAAGTTTTAAGGTTTATTTATTGATTAAAATATTGTGTAAAAAATCGTTAAGTAATTTTACTGATAAAGTGCTTAATTGGACTTTTAAGACTAAATTGCAAAAGTTACAAAATATGTGTTCTAATTCATAAGTACTTGATTGAAATGGGAGTTTAAAGAGGAGGTCCTTAAATGGAATTAGACCATTATATTTTGTTTGGACAAAAATGGGCATGAATTGGACAAAAATGGGCATGAATAGGACAAAATTTTAAAGAAAGGCCTTAAGGGCATTTTAGTCATTTGGTAATTAAAAGAAATAAAAAGGGAAAATAAAGCCAAAATTGACTCATCTTTCTCATGGAGGCCGAAATTAGCATGGGCAAAGCCATGTCTAGGGTTTTCAAGCTTTCCAAGCTCAATAGTAAGTCCGTTCTAGCCCCGTTTTTCAAGTTCTTTACGTTTTTGGAATCTTGGTAACTTGATTCAGCTTATTCTAGCAATAATTTAAGCTAGGGTTCATATTTGGAAAAATACCCATAGGTGAAATGTTTTTATTTTGATGTTTTATGGTATAATATGAAGGCTAAAATTATGTTAAACAACTTTTGCTAAGCGGTTTTAAGCAAAAATGAGTAAAACGGCTTAATCGGTAAAAGTTGTTATTGTTCATAACTATGTGTTAGAGTGAGAATTTGATGTTGCCATAGAAGGGAAAAATGATCAGCATGTCGTAAAACATAAGAATAAGTGATGAATTTTAATTCCCGAGCCTAGGGGAAAAAGTGTAAATATGCAAAAGTTTAGGGGCAAAATTGTAATTTTGCCAAAGTTTGAGTTAAGGACTGTTTTGAATAGTACATTAGTTAAATAAGTAAAATATAATGTTTTAGATCCCGGAAAACGATATTTGAACCTAGAATGGGAGAAAAATCGAAAATCAGGAAAGTTGGCAAAATGACCGTTTTAGTATCGAGGTAAGTTCATATGTATAATAAGCATTAATTTATGTATATTTCAATGTAAAATTGATATATTTACTATGATTGCCGAGGTGTTGAAAGTAAGTATAATTATGATGATTTAAATGTTCAATATTAATTCGACATGAAAATGAGAAAGTATGTAAGTTTGTATGTAAATAATACATTATCTTTATTATTTTTTTTTATATTTCAGCATATTTTATGTATTGTAGCTGATTTTTGAATCATAATTGACTATTGGAAGTATGGAATCAAGTATTAGAAAGAGAGAGAAATCCCGGTTGAACCTTCGGAAAGATTGGATGATACAGATGGTATGTAGCTAGGTCACATGTACGGTGCTGAGTGCACATCATGTGTACAAGAGAGCTACGAGACATTATGATGTAGCTAGGTCGCATGGGTGATACTATGTGTACACCATGTAGACAATACGTCGCATGCGTGGTTCCAGGTGAAGGACACCATGTAGATAAGAGAGCTACAAGATAAACTGGCTAGGTCACATGGGTGGTATCAAGTGTTCACCATGTGTACAAGAGAGCCAAAATTATGTGAACAATCGAGCTAGGTCACATGAGTGGTGCTAAGTGAAGGCCACTAGGTGTACAAGAGAGCTTCGATTTTAAAGGTGGGCTGTGTACGATACCATTGCGTATCTGTTATTATTCCAAAGCGTTCAACTGGGAAATTGATTAAATGAAATTATGTATGACTTTGTGATGATAAGTGTAAGTATATACGTGTGTAACTTATGAGTAATATGCTCGATATGTGATTGGAAATTGGAAAGATTGTTATGGGTAAGTGATGAATACAATTGATGTGTGAAAGATCAAAATTTACAATAAAACTGTTCTGGTAGTTGCAGTTACAAGAATCTAAAAATTTACCAAAAATAGTAGAAATTGAATCAGAGACTGAATGAGATATAAAATTAAAGCTTAATAAATCTATTTTCATATAACAGAAACAGACAAGCAAAGGAATTCTATATTCTGAGATAATTAAGTTTCTATGAGACTGGTTCAGAATGACTATGTGATCTCCTATTCTGACTTTGAAAAATCATTAAAAGTTTTACAAAACTAATTATGGGATATAATTTATATGATTGAAATCCTTAATGAGTCTAGTTTCAAATAAAATAAACTATAACATTCTTTGAATTCTGTACAAGGAGAAAATTGATTCGTAGTGAAGAGTGGTCAGAACATTTGAGCAGTGAAACAGGGGTAAATTCAATGAATAAATTGTACTAATTTACTAGACCAAAAATTCTGAAAATTTTATGGTAAGAATATACATGAATTTAGTTTCAAGGAAAATTAACGGTTTGTAATTTGGAGTTCTATAGCTCCAAAAATAAATAATTTAGCTGCTAGTACTCTGCTAGATAGCTTATTTTGAATCTGTTTATAATTGTAATAGTGAAAGTATGTGTGTTTGTGATGGTAATATTTCGGGAACATATTGTGACTTTGTTTAATGTATGATAATGTATTGTTTATTAATATTTACATATTTACTTACTAAGCTATAATGCTTACTCCCTTCCTTTCCTATTTCCTATAGTGTCGCAGATGTTAGCTCAAGTTGGAGGTCGCCGGAGGTTAAATCACACTATCAAACTATTGATCGATATATATAAAGGTTTTAAAGTATTTTTAAGTCTTTGGCCTATATGGATACTCATTTAATTGTTATTAAGTTGCTAGGAGTTGGCCTAAAATGCTGACCTATGTTATTTGAAGGTCTCTATTGTATAAAGTCATTTAATGTAGATAGGCTTGAATATGTTTAAAAAGTTTAAAATTGATGAAATTTTATGTCTCGGTTTTAAATGATTACAAGTACTCAAGTCCGGTAATACCTCGTACCCTGTTCCGGCGTCGGATACGGGTAAGGGTTGTTACAGTCAGACACGAGCTGGGACACAACCATGTGATTCCATTTCGAATGTCCACACGGCCTGTGACACGGGCATGTCTTTGGCCATGTGAGACACATGGCTGGGCCACACGAGCGTGTGTCCCCTGTATTTTAAAAAATTTTCTAAGTTTTCTAAAAGTTCTCTGAGTTATCGGTTTAGTCTCAAACCACTTCTAATGCATGATTTGAGCCTCGTAGGCTCGTATTAGGGACGACATGGATGTTTGTGAATGATTTATATTTGAAATACAAAAATGTATGAGAAATGTATGTTTAATTGTGTAATAAGTCTGGTAATGCTCCATAACCCTATTCCGACATTGAATATGGGTGAGGGGTGTTAAAATAAATATCACATCTGAGCTTGAACAATTATATATGTCTCTTGGAATAACGGAACATATAGAATACCCAGAGGAGATCGTTGTAAAATACTCAATTATAACAGTTGCTTTCAGATATCTTTGCAATTTCAACACTATCCCACTGACTACTACAGTCATCAATGATCCCACATTATTTCAATCACTAAATAAATCAATTCAAAAGAAATTTTGATTAACTTGTTCTTTAAATACCATACCATACTTGAATAAATTGATTACTCGTGAATAACTTCTTCCTTAATAACAACATTGTATATCTCGAATAATCTTCAGAATAATTTGATATCTCTTCTAAAATCGTCTTTACTTGCTAACCCATTCTTAGTTCTGACCACATTATTAATCATTTAATCACTGAACTCTTTGATTTCACACTTGTGAACTTAATCAATATAAGTCTTGTGAATTTCATTGTATAAGACTGTACTGGTGAAGGGGTGGAGGTTGTAAAGTCTCAAATTTTGACTTTCATATATACACACATATAACATGAAATTTATCGTCAACATGTCCATTACAAACATTTATTCATACCTTTATGAATCTCTATTTATCATAAGCAGCCTTTTTAATCAGATACTTGAGTATCGCTTCAACATTAGCAGAATTAGCTTGGTTGGAAAGCATCTCTGTCTATTAGTAAAACAATTCTCATCAAAGTTAGGAGATATCACACTATCACAGGTTATATAATGGCATGCATTTCTAGACTTCACATATGCTACGTTCAATCTGAGAACCAACTAAACTGTAGCTCTGATACCAATAAATGTAACACCCCTAACCTGTATCCGTCGCCAGAACATGGTTATGAAGTAGTACCAAAATATATAGATCAAGTAAACAGATATTTCATTTTATACAATATTCATGTCAGAAATCATAAATAAAGTCCCTTGTATGAACCCTGTGTGGTTCACACGACCAAGGGGCACACCCGTGTCTCAGGCTGTGTAACTCTCTTACTTCGGTCACACGCCCATGTGCTAGGCCGTGTATAGGTGCAGGGATTACACACCAAGTCACACATCTATGTGCCAGGCTATGTGATAAATTTTTCAAGCCATATTTCTCACCTGTTTTTTCTTTCACCTACACCAACACTTAAACACATTCACAAACCATATCAAAGCATTCAAAACAAGTCCAAATCATGTCTTAAACATGACATAATATCACATATAACCAATGTACCCTTAGGTACCTCAGATGAAAAATTATTATCATGTTAATCTATCATTCATACTTATCTATTTACTAAATGCATATATACACGATCATACTCATTCTTCAAACATGATAGATCAACCTATAAACATATCAAAAATTATTGGCTAAATAACCTATACATGCCATTAATGGGGAAGCTCACAAAGAGCCTTTCAGGAAGCTTATCCGGGCTATATAACGGGAAGCTCACATAGAGCCATAATTAGGAAGTTCACAAAGAACTTTAATTAGGAAGCTCATGAAGAGCCTTTAAACAGGAAGCTCATGAAGAGCCATTAATCACGTGTAGACAGAATAAGGCCATTTTTGAAGCCTTATTTCTCACCAATTTTACCTTGCACCTACTTCAAGAACCCAACACACTTCCAAAGCAATTTGATATATATAAACCAAGCCAAATTTAAGTATTTTATATGACATTTTAGCACATATGTTTAAGTATTTAACTTAACATATTTGCATTTATGTTTATTTGCAAGTATTATCAATTATACCAACTCAAATTCATTCCTCAATTGATTCATATATCTTCTACCATTTAACCATTTCAACACACATCAAACATATTATAGCCTTTTATAATTACATCAAAATATATTTTACACTAGCCATTCTAATGTCTAGTTACAACCAAATATTTCATCATTTTGTCTAACTTAGCCTATACATGTAACAGCCCGTTTTAGGGCCAAATCAGAACAGTGGTGTAACACCCTTAACCCGTATCTATTGCCAGAATGAGGTTACGAGGTATTACCAGACAAGACACAAATTCCAAACAATCGTATGCGTACACTTGCTCAAACTCTTAAAATAATCAAATATTAACATATATAACTAATTTAAATTCTTTAGAAAGCATATCGTAACATTTTTAAAACATATATCCATTTATAATTCATAAGCAAATAGTGCCAAATATATCATTTTACCAAATAGCATATGCGCATAGCAAAGATATTATAAATAATTCAATTATTTATTACAAACATGAATTATATAAAGTAAACATATTTAAGTACATATCATTTTTAGCAAAACTCTATTCGGCACAATAAGGATATAATAAATTTAACCAGATCATTCATGGCATAAGTACATTACTATATATATATGGTTTCAAATGGCTAATTCATAAACAAGTCTACTTTTAAGTTCATCTAAGTAGATTGCGCAAGACTAAAAGGTCCTGTATCAATTTAGACATATATTAAAGAAAACCGAATGGTCTAACCATCAAAGTACATATAACCATTCACGTTCACCTATTTTGCATAAAAACAATTATGATTCCTTATAATTTAAATTACAATTCATTCGGTCATTTTACAAATCCTTAGCCGAATGTAATCATTCTCATTCCTTATGTTTATTTTAATGTCCACTTTCAACTTTACTCAATCACATTACGTGCACGTAACCTCACATAGAATCAAATCCATATATTAACCATAATTTGCATTTCACATCAAACACATCACAAATATGTATATATATACATATAACATAGCAAACACTTGTTTAATACTTTCAAATACCAAAACTGAATCTAAACATGTTAATATCACTTATCTTGCAAAATAACAAAGGTCATATTCAATACAAATTCAATGATTACATGTTTGGATAAGCACATATAAATATATATATCAAGCCAACACATCATATGTAACAGTCCGGTTTAGACCGTAGTCAGAATAGTGGTTTCGGGACCACAAATGTCAAATTAGGGTTAAAGGCATTACCGAACAAATTGGAACAATTTGCAAACAATTCAATATCATCATCCACAAACATAGTCAAACATCATTATAGAGTCCTTTATATAGGTCAATGAGACCTTAATCATGCTTTAAAAAGGAACTTAAGCATTTTTCTAAGTTATACAGGTCACACGCCCGTGTGAACAGGCCGTGTGCTTTACACGGCTTCATACATGCCCATGTGTCTAGGCCATGTCAAAATAGGGCACACATACTGGCTTAATCGCACGGACACAAGACATGCCCGTGTTCCTTGGCCATGGTCAAAACTGACTTGATTCACATGGCTAGCCATACGCCCGTGTGCCTTGGCCATGCTCAAGACTGACTTAAAATTATAGGGTACCCCAAGGGACACACGGCTGTGCAACATAATCGTGTGTCGTACACGGCTGAGACACATGCCTTTATCTCTGCCCGTGTGGACAAAAATAGGCCATTTGAGAAGCCAATTTGCCACCCAATTTGGATCAAACCTACAAACACCAAAACAAGCACAATTGCATAACAATTTTAGCAAATTTCAATACCAAAACTTACATCATTCATGCCATATTATTGACAACAATTTCATGCTTGTAACACATATCAAAACATGTCATCCTATAAGTCTAAAATCATACCAAAACATATGGTTTTGGTAATCTCCAAACACACAATCAAATCTCATGCCAAAACCTTACCAATTTCCATAATTGACACATTCCATAAACTTACCAAATTGACCAATTCTTCTGGCCATTCTAAGCATTTCATATAAGCACAATTTGCATCACATATAACTAGCCATATCACATGACATTATATAGACATTACAAAACATATCCAAATACTCCTAGCCTATACATGCCATATTCTAAAATATACATTTTCAAAAGGTACCAAAATATAGTTCGATAGTGTGGTGACGATCCTCGACGATCCCCGAGCTCCTAGTAGCTTCGATATCTATAAAAAATTAGTTAAAAAACACACAGAGTAAGCTTTCAAAAGCTTAGTAAGCCATATACAAATAAACTTAAGCTTTCAAAAGCTTAGTAAGCCATATACAAATAAACTTATCATTCAAAACATGTAAACATCATCAAATTATATATACTTTATAGCCAATAACCAAAACAAACCATTTGTTCATATATATATCACATATTCTCAAATCATTTGCATATATAGCATATATTCACATGCTTAGATTATATATCATCATTTGCATATATACTTACCTTTCATTTTCAAACATATTATACAATTCAAACGTAACTGAATCGGATACATATCTCATATAATCATTCATTTTCTCGGAATGCCCGTTGAACCATTCGTAATCATAAGGATACCGTGATAGCTCAAAAAGCACATATAATGCCATCGTCCCAGACGTGGTCTTACATGTAATCAAACATCGATGCCACTATCCCAGACAGGGTCTTACACGAAATCAAATACGATGCCAATGTCCTAGACATGGTCATACATGTAAATCATAAGTCGATGCCAACGTCCCAGACGTGGTCTTACATGATAACACATATCGGATCTTATGTCATGACATATGTGTCCTAACTATTCCTAAGGTATGTACGGGGCTTTTCGGACGTTGGAACTTTGTTGATACTTTCTTGGATATCTCATATTCAACTCTCATATTGTCATTCATCATTGTTCAATAACATATTAGCATAAATAAACCATTTCAAATACATTTATTTGTATACAGACTTACCTCGTACAAAAATGAGCAGAAACGAGCAACTATTTAACTACTTTCGTTTTCCCCCGATCTAATTCTGTTTTCTTTGGCTCTTGATCTAAACAAATTCAAATTTAACGATTTTATTCACCAAATCATTCAAATCAATCCATATACACATATTTAGGGTATTTTACAAACTAGCCCTCACATTTTCACATTTTGACACTTTAGTCTTATTTCACAAACTCACAAAATACACATAATTTCTTTATACACATGTCTAGCCGAGTTTTCATATAGCTCATACAAGTCCACATATTTCATTTATTTCACATTTTAGTCCCTCAATTTACAAATTTCTCAATTTAGTCCAAATTACTCAAATTCATCAAAAATTCAAAGACAAAATATGCTAACCCAAAACATATCTTTCATTTACCAACAACTAACTTCACAAAACTTACAATTTCATTAATGGCATATTCAAAATCATCATCAAAATTAGAACTTTAAGCATGGGCTTTATAGAATATCAAGCAACGATCACAAAAACGTAGAAATTATCAAAAACCGAACAAAATCCATACCTTAATCACAAATTCTATTAGTCGAACCCTAGCTTGAATTTTTCTTTTCTTTTCCTTTGTATTTTCGGTAAAGCTAAGCATAAAATGGCTTTATTTTCATTTTTGTTTTCATATAATTAACATAATATGCTAAATACTAATTTTTCCCTTTTATTAAACCATTAATAAATCATGATATAATGCCCATTTAAGTCATTTAATGTATGCCATGGTCAAATAACCACATAAGGACGTCACATTTAAAGAGACACATCAAATAGGCACTTTAACAAATAGCAGGCAACTTTTACATTTTACGCGATTAGGTCCTTTTATCAAATTAAACACACAAATGATTAAATTTTTATACGAAAGTTTCACACATTCTAATTCATATATCATAAGCACAGAAAATAATATTTAAATATTTTTCTGACTCAGATTTGTGGTCTCAAAACCACTTTTTCGACTAGGGTCTAAACCGGACTGTTACATCATATGCTTATATATATATAAGTGTCGAATCATGATTAATTTACTAACATAATTCATATTCATTTCTTCACTTAATGAAAGCATATTGAACTCACTTTTATCACATGCCATAACCGAATCACCTTGTTACAAAATACATGGCATAACTAAATAAAACATGTTTCACATATATATATACATAACATTGCCGAATCATCAATTCAATAATTTCATTGCCTAAATTCAACATTTAACTGAATACACTAATCAAACAAATTAAATCATTACTATCAAATACAAGACAGAGCTAAATCATTAAATAATAAGTAACAGATCAAGCATAATTCATACTTATATATATAAAGTAGCCAATTCAAGCAAACCAAATAAAATCATCATTTGAGCATAGCATGCAAACCAAACTTAGCACACACAAGAACCATGATCAAGATAGCAAATACTTATATATCAAATTAGCCATTTTCGCATGGCATATTATATACAACACTTTAAACATATCCAAAAAGTAGTATAGCCTATACATGCAATAGGTTCAAAATTTAGCTTTTAAAAATACCGATAAACAGACGATAGTGTGATAGACTTCACTGACGATCCCTGAGCCTGTAATTAGTCTCAAAAATTTATAAAACTGAAGCAAACATACACACACAGTAAGCTATCATAGCTTAGTAAGTCATAAGCAAATAAACAACTCAATGACATAATCAACTCAATTTAACCAAACCAACTTATACTATAATAATCACATTTAATTTCAAGCTTACAGTTTCATATACAACATATACTTTCATATATAAATTTTATCTTGGCCGAATATACATATATATCCATTATCAAAGTTATCATTTACTTCCAAGGTCATAATATCATTATATAGATGAATATATATACGCATTCATATGTGTATACACATGTTTCACACTTTAATATCACATACTTATATCATTTTACTGAATATAGATTTGCATTCAATATACATATAACCAACTTTATAACATGATTCGTATCATCACTTCAAATACCAAGACTTACCTTAATTTCAATACATTAGCTAACACATACTTGAACCTTTTAATTCGATTTAACATTCGGTCTTTACTTAACATTTCCCGTTGAATTATTAGGAATTAAATAGGATACTCAGATAGTCGCACATATCGTACAATACCAACGTCCCAGACGTGGTCTTACATATAATTACATATCGATGCCACTGTCCCAAATAAGGTCTTACTCGTAAACATATATCAGAATCACATATCGATGCCAGCATATTAAACATGATCTTACTCGTACACACATATCAGAATTACATATCGATGCCAGCGTATTAAATGTGGTCTTACTCGCACACACAAATCGAAATCACATATCGATGCCAACGTATTAAATGTGGTCTTACTCGCATACACATATCGGAATAACATTTTTCATTACTCAATGCTGATTCATAACTTACTAATAATCATTAAAATTATTTATAGATCACATATATTGAAATTAAACAACATCTATTTGATTATAAACTTACCTCGAACGATGATGATCAGAACGGAACGACTATTCAATAACTTTGGTTTTCCCCTGATCCAAATTTGATTTCTTTGGTTCTTTATCTAAACATATTCAAATTAAACTTATTCAAACACAAATTCATTCAATTTAATTCGAAAACACATAAATGGGTAAATTACCATTTTGCCCCTAACATTTTACACTTTTTATAATTTAGTCCAAATTGCACAAAACACAAAACATGGAAAAATTTGCACACATCATGCTTAGGCCGAATGTTACCCATGCTCATTCAAGTTCATATATTTCATTTATTTCACACTTTAGTCCCTCAGTTTATTATTTTTGTAATTCAGCCCTAATTACTCAAATTCATCAAAAATTCTAATACAAACCATATTAACCGAAAACATATCTTTCACAATTTATCAACTAACATAAAAAAACTCAATTATTCATCAATGGCATAAATCAAAATATTCATCAAAATAAAAAATTCAGGCATGGGCTTTGTACATTACACTGCAACGATCTCAAAAACGTAAAAATTATCAAAAATCAAGCTAGTTACATACCTTGATTAAGCTAAACAATGGCCGAATATGGATTTCTTTTCTTTTTCTTTTCCTTTAGGTAATTCCGACTACCAAAAGATGAACATGCATGGCTTTTTTTATTTTATGATTTATATTATATAACATTATTATCATTTTACCTATTTAACCTTGGTTATAAAATAATAAACCATTATAAACCATGCCTTTAACCATCCAACTCATTTAGTTATGGCCTAATTGCACTATAAGTGCTTCATATTAATTGTAACGCCCCGTACCCAAGACCGTCGCTGGAGTCGAATACGAGGTGTTAACAGACTTAATTCATTACTTAAACAGCTCAAACAATTTAATTTTAAAATTTTCAGACAAGCTGAAAATCTGCGTCACAGTCGCTTAAAAATTCATATCTCAAGTTACGAAACTCAAAATTAAGATCTGTCAATTTTATATGAAACTAGAATCATATTTATATCTACTAATTTTTTTCTAGAATTTTTGGTTGAGCCAAATAGTACAGTTTATTAGTTAAATTCTCCCCTGTTTCAGGGTTCGACTACTCTGACCTCTGTGTATTACGAATCAGATATCTCTCTCTACAAAATTTCAATGACTATGAGGTTGGTTTCTATTACAACTAGACTCAATAAGGAATCTTTAAATATAAAGAACAACTTCTAATTATTTTTGTAAAATTTATTATGAATTTTTAAAGTCAGAACAGGGAATCCAGAAATCACTCTGGCCCTGTTTCACAAAAGTTTAAATATCTCATAAAATATAATTTATAAGCCTATTTTGTTCATTCCATATGAAAATAGACTCATCAAGCTTCGATTCCATAACTTATTCATTATTTAATTTCATTTCTACTATTTTTAGTGATTTTTCAAATTCACGTCACTACTGCTGTCTGAATCTATTTTATGGTAAATTTTACCTATTTCATGGTTTCCATGGATTAGCTAGCAATTTGACATACATAACACCAAATATGATCATGATTAGCCATTCCAATGGCTAATCATTACCAAGAATTTTCATACCACTCAATAACCATATCATAAGACCATATATACAAAATGATTATAGTGCTATACATGCCATACTCAAAATATACAAGCCATTATGCCAAGATGGTATACTTGATAGTGTGAGCGAGCCTCCGACTGCTCCCCGATTTCCGAGCTGACTTGTCAAAACTACAAGGAGTGAAAAGGAGGGAGTAAGCATAAATGCTTAGTAAGTTCACATACAAATAGCAAGTAACATAACCATATAAGCAAACATAAAATATCATTTGCATATTACTCAACATTAACCACAAAGCATAATATTTCACGATTAAAAATCAGCATATCATATAATTAGCATCAATAACTTAAAAATAACAATTATGCTACATTATTTACACATGAACTTACCTCGTATGCGAAAATGGCTATTTTTACCATTTAGTCCACAACTTGGTATTTTCCCCATTTTAGCCCGAATTTCAGTTTTCCTTGCTCTATCATTTAAAATATAGTCTAATTAGGGCTCACATTATTCAAATTAACCCAAAATCATATTTTGGAAAAATTACAATTTTGCCCCTAAACTTTTGCATATTTACACTTTTGCCCCAAAGCTCGTAAATTAAAATTCAGCCTATTTTCTTATGTTTTATGACATTATAATCATTTTTTCCTTCTATAGCAACATCAAATTCTCACTCTAACATGTACTTATGAACATTAGGTATTTTTACCGATTATGTCGTTTTACTCGTTTTTACATAAAATCACTTAGCAAAAGTTGTTTAACACAATTTCAAGCTTCATATTCTACCATAAAACATCAAAATAAACACATTTCACCTATGGGTATTTTTCCAAATATGAACCCTAGCTTAAATTATTGCTAGAATAAGCTTAATCGAGCTACCGGGATTCTAAAAACGTAAATAACATTAAAAACGGGGCTTGGAATCACTTACTATTGAGCTTGGAAAGCTTGAAAACCCTATCCATGGCTTCCCCCATGCTAATTTCGGCCTCCATGAAGAAGATGAGCAAAATTGGCTTTTAATTTTGTATTTTAATTCATTTTACCCTAAATGACCAAAATGCCCTTACTACTAAACTTTCAAAAATTTCTTCCATGTCCTAATTTTGTCCATGAACTTAAAATTGGTCAAATTACTATTTAAGACCTCCTAATTAATATTTCAATGCAATTTCATACTAAAAACTTCTAGAATGCAAATTTTACAACTTATTCGATTTAGTCCCTACTTTCAATTTAAACACTTTAGGCATAGAATTTCTTCACGAAATTTTCACAGATCATGCAATCATATCATAATCATCAAAATAATCATAAAATAATTATTTCTATCTCAAATTTTGTGGTCACAAAACTACTATTCCGACTAAGCCCAAAATCGTGGATATTACAACTCTCCCCCCCTTTTAAGGATTTTCGTCCTCGAAAATCTTACCGGAAAAGTGGTCTTCACTTTTAATCTCATATTTGGTGCCGAAGAACTTTCACTTAGGCTACACCTCCAATACATCTCTTTAATTTCTCATATGATCTGAAAGCTTACAGCCTCAACTCTCAACTGTTTTCTTAAATTTTCAACCCTTCTCGCTTTCCCATGATATCATGACATAAAACCCGGATCTCAACTTGATTAATGGAGACCGGAATTCCAAGAAATCCAACAATCAAAGAGACCTAAAATTCCATGAATCTGATGAGTAGTAATTCATTCAATATAGATATGATTTATAGATCTCGCCAAACATTTAACAATAGGATACTTCACATTTTCCTCTTTCCGCCATAGAAATAATTCTGATATGGCCTCAAGAATAATCCTTCTCATTTTCATCCCAATATCAACACTGGCAAGGATAATTTTGATAGATCCCAATGCTCGGCTTTAACCTCTTTAACAACTCAGATTTTATGTAACATTGATGCTCTAAACTATCACATTATCTCACTGTCTTGAAACACATCACAATTCATACAAAGAGTACATTCTTGAAAGTCAAGAAGTTTTTACTCAATGTAGATTAGTCTAGTTCGGACGCTTGCTTTACCAATATTCTCATCTATCCGAACTCACAAGATGTAATAAACTTTTCAGCTTTCACAAAACGAAAACCTTATCATTTGTAGTGACTTTAACTAATATCCAACTCTTTCTAATAAATATACACTTCTCGTTCGGACTATTTACTCTTTTATCAAGATAAAAATGAAATTCTATTATCGACTTGGGAAAAATAATCGACATAATTGTCACATAAAATCTTTCAAATAAATAATTCACCATACCGATCAAAACTCGCACTTTTATCACTTATGCCTTTACTCGATGTCAAATCCTTACACGAAATTAGAAAAAACCCCAATACTAAAATCACCACATTACTAAGATCAAATTAGAAGTATAGTCATATTTGACATGATTATCACGAGTGAAGAACGCACTTCAACATGAGTCATAATTGACAATTTATGGAACAAAGATAACAAGAAAACCGAATAAAGAAATCCAAGATAGAGAAACCTGAATAAAGAAATCCGAATAAAGAGACCCAAGATACGATACTATGCCTGAGAATCAAAACCAAACTCATAGAGAAAATACGGAATACCCGATAATTTTTCAAAGAAAGAAAGTCCAAAAGAAAACATCATTTAATCCCACTCAAATCAAATATAACAAGATCAATATATCTTCTCATACGTATGTATCGGATGAAGCATCAAGTAGAAGAAATGCAGAATCATAATATCATATGTATTCTCTCATCAATTCTTATTAGACGAAATGAAATAGAATACCCGATGAAATAGAGCAATATAAATTATAAACCAATCAGATTACCAATGCTTTCATCCAACACTTTAATTAGAAGACATTCCCATATAACAAAAATTTCTTTAGAAGATCAATAGCATATAGAAATATTCTGAGAACAGGTAAACACATAGAACATCTCAAAAGAGACTACTAAATCATTCAGTCATAATCAATCACACACTCTGATAGTTCACATTTCAAATATCATTTTCCCAACTAGTTCAGCTGTCACAAATTTCATATTAAACCATTCACTAAAGAAGGCCAATTCTGAATAAATTTCGATTTACACTTTTCTCAACCTTGCACCTGAGTAATTTGATTTACCAAAGAGAATTCCTTCTCTAATTGGGACAGTACATAACTCCAATAATCTTTACATCAATCCGATACTTACTGTCTCTGACTTTACTTATCAGCTCATTTTCAATCTCTGATCATACTTATAATTATTCTATCAGTGAACTCTTTGGGTTCTCAACTAGAGACTTATTCAATACAGATCTCATGAAATTCCATTATAAGTACCACTTCGGTAAGGGGGAGGGGTTGTAGGACCTCTCACTCGACTTTCTTATACATACACATATGACAAAATTTCCATCATCATAGCAACATCATCAAAATCAAGTCATTCATTCAGGCAATGCAACATTCATGTTGGCTTACACAAATTTTCCTATTGTCCCATTTAGACAATATACTTATGCATACATTCTATGTTTTCTAGATAGCTTTACTTATCGATTCATTTAATTAAATTAAGTCATGCTCATGACATCATATAAGGCCAAACAAACATAGATATTTGCACCACAATTACAACTTTCATTTCGTGCATCATCATGTACATATCAGTACAATCATATAATTCACTCCAACAATTTAACATAGATAAGTTCATTTCATTATAATCCTTTATCTCATAAAAAATTATATATTATTAACATTTATCAACATTCGACGTCCAAATCAAGACAAGGACATTTTCATTCGTATCATGATATTATGACCTTTATTCATACCTCTACTACTTTCTATTTATTCCGTTCATCTTATCAAGTAAGCCACATCCACATACACTACATCATATAAACATTAAGCAAATATGGATATTTATCACAACATGAATTTTCATCTCACAAATTATCACATATATATCATAAACTTTTATTCACACTTTTCTAAACCGAGACTTATCATAATTATAACTTTACTCAAATACCTTCTCATAACATGGAACATGGTCAGCACAGCTCGATTGGAGAGTACCTTGTCTAAATAAGACGGTACTCATACGCGTCGGAAGACATCACACTATCACAGATCAGTTGCATGTATAGCTAAACTTTTACACATGCTAGGTTAGTCCGAGAACCGACTAAACCTGCTCTGATACCACCAAATGTAACGCCCCGTACCCGAGACCGTCGCTGGAGTCGAATACGAGGTGTTAACAGACTTAATTCATTACTTAAATAGCTCAAACAATTTAATTTTAAAATTTTCAGACAAGCTGAAAATCTGCATCACAATTGCTTAAAAATTCATATCTCGAGTTACGAAACTCGAAATTAAGATCCGTAAATTTTATATGAAACTAGACTCATATTTATATCTACTAATTTTTTTCTAGAATTTTTGGTTGAGCCAAATAGTACAGTTTATTAGTTAAATTCTCCCCTGTTTCAGGGTTCGACTACTCTGACCTCTGTGTATTACGAATCAGATATATATCTATACAAAATTTCAATGACTATGAGGTTGGTTTATATTAAAACTAGACTCAATAAGGAATCTGTAAATATAAAGAACAACTTCTAATTATTTTTGTAAAATTTATTATGAATTTTTAAAGTCAGAACAGGGAATCCAGAAATCACTCTGGCCCTGTTTCACAAAAGTTTAAATATCTCATAAAATATAATTTATAAGCCTATTTTGTTCAGTCCATATGAAAATAGACTCATCAAGCTTCGATTCCATAACTTATTCATTATTTAATTTCATTTCTACTATTTTTAGTGATTTTTCAAATTCACGTTACTACTACTGTCTGAATCTATTTTATGGTAAATTTTACCTATTTCATGGTTTCCATGGATTAGCTAGCAATTTGACATACATAACACCAAATATGATCATGATTAGCCATTCCAATGGCTAATCATTACCAAGAATTTTCATACCACTCAATAACCATATCATAAGACCATATATACAAAATGATTATAGTGCTATACATGCCATACTCAAAATATACAAGCCATTATGCCAAGATGGTATACGGATAGTGTGAGCGAGCCTCCGACCGTTCCCGATTACCGAGCTGACTTGTCAAAACTACAAGGAGTGAAAAGGAGGGAGTAAGCATAAATGCTTAGTAAGTTCACATGCAAATAGCAAGTAACATAACCATATAAGCAAACATAAAATACAATTTGCATATTACTCAACATTAACCACAAAGCATAATATTTCACGATTAAAAATCAGCATATCATATAATTAACATCAATAACTTAAAAATAACAATTATGCTACATTATTTACACATGAACTTACCTCGTATGCGAAAATGGCTACTTTTACCATTTCGTCCACAACTTGATATTTTCCCCATTTTAGCCCGAATTTCAGTTTTCCTTGCTCTATCATTTAAAATATAGTCTAATTAGGGCTCACATTATTCAAATTAACCCAAAATCATATTTTGGAAAAATTACAATTTTGCCCCTAAACTTTTGCATATTTACACTTTTGCCCCAAAGCTCGTAAATTAAAATTCAGCCTATTTTCTTATGTTTTATGACATTATAATCATTTTTTCCTTCTATAGCAACATCAAATTCTCACTCTAACATGTACTTATGAACATTAGGTATTTTTACTGATTATGTCGTTTTACTTGTTTTTACATAAAATCACTTAGCAAAAGTTGTTTAACACAATTTCAAGCTTCATATTCTACCATAAAACATCAAAATAAACACATTTCACCTATGGGTATTTTTCCAAATATGAACCCTAGCTTAAATTATTGCTAGAATAAGCTTAATCGAAGCCTCTACAGGGATTCCAAAAACGTAAATAACATTAAAAACGGGGCTTAGAATCACTTACTATTGAGCTTGGAAAGCTTGAAAACCCCAGCCATGGCTTCCCCCATGCTAATTTCGGCCTCCATGAAGAAGATGAGCAAAATTGGCTTTTAATTTTGTATTTTAATTCATTTTACCCCTAAATGACCAAAATGCCCTTACTACTAAACTTTCAAAATTCCTTCCATGTCCTAATTTTGTCCATGAACTTAAAATTGGTCAAATTACTATTTAAGACCTCCTAATTAATATTTCAATGCAATTTCATACTAAGAACTTCTAGAATGCAAATTTTACAACTTATTCGATTTAGTCCCTACTTTCAATTTAAACACTTTAGGCGTAAAAATTTCATCACGAAATTTTCACACACAATCATGCAATCATATCATAATCATCAAAATAATCATAAAATAATTATTTCTATCTCAAATTTTTTGGTCACGAAACTACTATTCCGACTAAGCCCAAAATCAGGATATTACATTAATAGGACAAGTTCAATTAAGCACTTTCATATTTAACTTTTAACTTTTCACTTTACGTAATTAAACCCTTTTTTTTTTTTACTAAATCGGCATCCAAACAGTAAAATTAAAACATGAAAAATTAACACATATAAATTTACACATAATAAACATAAAAATAAATTTTAAATATTTTTCTGACTCAGATTCGTGGTCCCGAAACCACCGTTTCGAATAGGGTCTAAATCGGGCTTTTACAAGTGGTTTCAGGACCACGAATCTAACGTAGAAAGATTTATTTTTATTATATTTTTATGGTCAACAGTTTTATGGAATTGTTTTGTGAAAATTTCATTCGAAAATTTTATCGATTGGGCACTCAATTTAGTTAGAAGGACTAAATTGCAATAAGTGCAAAATGTGTGTTCTTGAAGCTAGAGGTGTCTAATTGCTATGAAATTTTAAATTGAAGGTCCTTAGATGGTAATCTGATCATTTTTTAATTAGATGGACAAAAATGGAAATGATTAGGTGAAATTTTAAAGTTATGCATGAAGGGCATTTTGGTCATTTGTTAAATAAAGCCAAATAACTAAATAAAAGTCTTCATCTTCATTAGTTTAGTCCCCCTTGGCTGAAATTTACAAGAAGAAGACATAGCTACGGTTTGTCAAGCTTCCAAGCTAGATTGTAAGCCTGTTCTAACCTCGTCTTTAATGATTTTCATGTTTTTGAGATCCTTGTAACCTAATCTAGCTATTTCAATGAATATTTTGAAAGAAAGATGAAGATTAAAAATTTACCCATGTTAGATATTTGTGTATTTTGATGTCTAATGGTAGAAAATGCATGTTTGGTGTTAGATAAACAACTTTTGCTAAGTGATTTTTGGTAAAAATGTCAAAAAGAACTTATTTGAAAAAGTTATAAAAAAGTAGTAAAAGTGTGATTAAGTGGAAAATGCAGACTGGTATAAGTATGAAAGTGGTTCGGCTAGGCTTGGGTATTGAAGAAATTGAATACATTTCAATTTACGAGCTTAGGGACTAAATTGTAAAAATGTGAAACATTAGGGGTAAAATTTTAATTTTACCATAATATGATTTTTGGGCTAAATTGAATAATGTGAGTATCAAATGAGGTAATTTGTTATTATAGATCAAGAAAAATGAGGTTCGGACCTAGATTGATGGAAAAATAAAGTGTTTGACGATTAGGTCCAATTCTACTATTTTTGTACTGAGGTAAGTTCGTATGTAAATAATGTAATGTTAATTAATGTTTTAAATGTTTTAATATTGTATGAATTGTGACTGACTCTTTGGATGTATTCAACAAAGTTTTGATAAGCGAGAAATCTTGGTTGAACCTTAAGAATAGAATAGGCTATGAGTGAGATGTCACTTAGAACCCATGTGGCTATGCGATTTGTAATCCAGGTGCTCGTCCCGTACATCCTACCAGTGGCTAGGTAGTCCGACATGTGTTTCGGATACCTGACAGCTTGTGTGAGCAGCACTGTGTAGCTACGTCCAGACTGACAGCTTGTGTGAGCAGGCCCGCGAATAGCTTTGTTTACATATATATTATGAGATATGAGGTATGTTTGTTTACATATATGACACTTATTTGCAAGATTTCTGAGTATCCGTTAATATTTCGAGTGTTCAACAAGAATGTCAAAGTTGTGAAAGGATATGGTTATGTTGCAAGTTGGTATAGGTATGTACGTAAAACTTATAAGTAATTAGCTTGATATGTGATAAACTCTTGGTAGGACTATGATTGAGTAAGTTATGATATGAGATTTTGGTAACGTTCACGCTAATTTTCATCATGTTAATTGTATGTTAAATTTGTGGTTATGATGCTTATTTTTTTGCATAGGAACTTACTAAGCTATATAGCTTGCTCCCTTTTCTTTCCCTTATCTTATAGTGTCACCAAGCTAGCTCAGGGTTTGAAGATCATCGAAGATCCATTCACACTATCAACAATTATTTTGGTACCAATGAATTCAACATTTTGAGTTATGTCATGTATAGGGGACTTGGTCATTTTGTTATATGTCATAATTGATTTGGCCAAATGTGTTGGCTTATATTGGTTAGTAATTCATTTTGTATAAGGTCATTGGAAATGGGCTAATATTGGTTATAAGTATAATCATATAATGATGCCTTTCATGAATGATGTGTTGATGCCTTGGTTGTATGTATATGCTTGGATTAGTGCTATGTTATGTTGTGTAGGTGGGTGCATTAAAGGGGTGGCAAAATGGCTTGGTAAATAGCCTTATTTTTGTCCACACGGGTATGTGTCTAGGCCGTGTGCAACACACGGCTTGTGCCACGGGCATTTGTATAGGCCGTGTGTCCCTTGCACCCTAATTTTTGCAAAAGATAATGCCCAATATTGAGTACACGGGTAGAGACATGGCCGTGTGTCTCAGCTGCGTGAGGGCCACGGCCTTGGACACAGGCGTGTGTCCCGGGCATGTGAAGTCTGCACATATTTAATGAAAAATCATAAATTTTTAAATCGACCATACGGCCTTGCACACGGGCGTGTGACTTGGCCGTGTGTATTCAAATTATTTTTGGGTGGCAAACAGTGAGTTACACAGGTTCGGGACACGGGGGTGTCCCATGTCCACACTGGCCTGTGACCCCTGTTTAGTGAAAAAAATTTTAAGTTTTGTAAAATTTTCTAAAGTTCTCAGTTTAGTCCTGAACCACTTCCAAAGCATGTTTTGGGCCTATCGGCTCGTATTAGGGACTTTATGATTAAATGCAAAAAGTTTTAATTTGGACACAAATGTATAATCTGAAATTGTATGTTTATTCGTGTGATAAGTTCAGTAATACCTCGTACCCTGTTCAAGCATTGAATATAGGTAAGGGGTGTTACATTTAGTGGTATCAGACTATGGTTTAGTCAATTCTCGAACTAGCGTAGCATGTGTAAGAGTCTAGCTATACATGCCATATGAACTGTGATAGTGTGATGACTCCTGACAATTTTAAATTGTGTTTTCATATAGTAAATGGATCCCGACCGAGCTATAGCTGATGATGTAGAAAGTAATACACCGGCTCCCACTCAAGGGGCAGTGTCATTTGGAAATAGCCCTCCCACGGTCAGTCAGGGAGCAGGGGATAGAGAAGCCTTCCTCCACATGATGAACAAGTGGTATTCTATGTTTGTTCGAAAAAATCTGAATGATCAACATCCTCCACCCCCTCCTTATCCCTAACCAATTCCCATAGTTCCTCAAGGTGTGGATTTGGCAAGAATGAATAAGCTTCCAGTTGACAAGATTCAAAAATAAGGGGCAAAAGAATTCAGGGCTAATGTAGATGATGACCCCGAGAGAGCCGAGTTCTGGCTTGAGAATAATATTAGGGTATTTTGATGAGTTATCATGTACACACGGAGAATACTTGAAATGTGCTATATCATTATTGAGGGACACAACATATCACTGGTGGAAGACACTAGTATCTGTGGTATCGAGAGAGAGGGTTACATGGGAATTCTTTCAAGAGGAATTTTGAAAGAAATATATCAGTTAGCGGTCATCGATCAGAAACGTAAAGAATTTCTTGTGCTGAAACAGGACTGAATGTCAGTGACAGAGTATGAGCGAGAATTTGTCAAGCTTAGTAAGCGTGCTTGAGAATGTGTTTCCTCTGAGGCTATTATGTGTAAAAGGTTTGAAGATCGGCTGAATGAGGACATCAGACTGTTAGTTGGAATTTTGGAACTAAAAGAATTTGTTTTATTGGTTGAACGAGCTTGCAAAGCTGAAGAGTTAAGCAAAGACAAAAGAAAGGCCGAGAGTGAGGCTAGAGATGTAAGAAAAAGGCCAATGAGTAAGTCATTTCAATCTTAATGTTTCAGCTAGGTATTCGTACAGAGACCACGGGAAGCAATACTTGAGTTTTAAATCCTAAGCTACTTCAATGGAAAGTGTGGGTAATGTTAGGTCTAACAGACCCAAATGTCAGTATTGTGGAAGAAGACATCCCGACGAGTGTAGGATGAATGACCAAGATTGTTTCAAGTGTGGTTTGCAAGACATTTGATGATTCAAGGTCACAACTTTTTGGCTGACTTAATGTTGTTGCCATTTGAGGAATTCGATGTTATTTTGGGTATGGATTGGTTGACACTACATGATGCCATAGTAAATTGTAGATAGAAAACTATTAAATTGAAATGTGAAAATGGTGAGGTTATTCGGGTTGAAACCAATGAATCAAGTGAATCACCTATTGTGATTTCGTCTATGTCTACTCAGTGGTACGTAAGGAAAGGTTGTGAAGCTTATCTTGCTTATGTGTTGAATACAAAAATGTCTGAATTGAAAATTGAATTAGTGTCGGTAGTCTGTGAATATCCGAATGTGTTTCCAGAGGAGTTGCCTGGGTTACCTCCGATCAAAGAGGTCGAGTTTGCTATTAATTTAGTACTTAGGACTTCACCAATATCGATTGCTTTGTATAGAATGGCTCCAACTAAGTTAAAAGAATTGAAAGCTCAGTTGCAAGAGTTGATAGATAAGGGTTTTGCGAGACCGAGTTTTTCTCCCTGGGGTGCTCTAGTGTTATTTGTAAAGAAGAAAGACAGATCTATGAGACTTTGTATCGACTACCGACAGTTCAACAAGGTGACTATAAAGAACAAGTATCCTTTGCCGAGAATTGATGACTTGTTTGATAAGTTGAAAGGAGCAACGATATTCTCGAAGATTGATTTGAGATCTGGCTACTACTAGTTGAGAGTTAAAGAGTCAAACGTGCCAAAGACTACTTTCAGGACAAGGTATGGGCACTGCGAATTTCTTGTTATGCCTTTTGGATTAACTAATGCTCCTGCGCCCGTGTCACAGGCCGTGTGGACATTCGAAATGGAATCACATGGTCATGTCCCAGCCCGTGTTCTACCCTGTGCAACTCTTTGACTTGGGTCACACGGCCAACGCACACGCCCGTGTGGCTACCCCGTGTTCCCTAAGAAATGGACACATACACCCATGTGCCAGGCCGTGTGCTAGACCGTGCCAAACCTGTAGGGTATACTAACTTATGCCACCCGGCCAGGTCACATGCCCCTGTGCTGGGCCGTGTGGAGCATACTGACTTGATTTCTAATTCAACACCATGAGACACATGTAACACTCCTAACCCGTATCTGACACCAAATTAGGGTTACGAGGCATTACCTGACAAAACATAGTTCAACACGTTCATATAATTCATTTCATGATCAAAGATATATCAACTACTTTACAATAATTTTAAATCGAATAACAACCACCTGTTTGTTCATATAAGACAAATTCACACACATGGACCACTTAATGAACTAAAACCAATCATGCTTTATTACTTATAATTCATAAACAATCCATGCTTCAAATTTCAATCACATCAATATCATCAACCTATACAAATATTCGAACCAAACTTGCATATATCAAAGCCATGTTCACACACTCCATAAATAAAAATTTTAAGCCATATAACCATCACATTAATAGCATTTACATACTTAATATATTTTTAAGCATATATCATTACATTTCATATTCCTAGCATATGTCAAAACATCCACTTACATACATTTATTTCATAGCTAATTATCAAATGTACCATTTCATATGCCTATGTACATTCGCATATCAAATCAAAACAAGCCATATTATACAACTTATTAATTATCCATATAAGAGTCATTATCAAACATCACCAAATGGTCAAATACAATTGTCATTATTACCCAGTTATGCGCATTGCACTATTTTTTAACACAAATAACAAATCAAAGTACACCTAAATCGCATGCTAATTTTTCATACCCAAAATACATATACACAACCAATCAATTAGCCATATATTCTGTCATCAAATTTAACCTCAATAGATCATACCATTATCAAAATGAAATCTCAACTAGGTATACCATTTTGTAGATAATTAACATCATTAACTAGATATATTATACTTGCTCAAATGACGGACTCATCATTCATAGAACATAGTCATCTTTTGCTATCACAGACCGTACTAAAAAGACCAATTACACAAGCAATAATATATTCATAACATAGCTTATATAAACTTGCCACAACTGAAACCACATCCATCACTACATTAACACCACACAAACCGATTCATAACCATCCACAAATGCAAACTATGCCATCAAACAAACTTCCCAAAAAGGCCGATTATTCACAAATATTAACATCATTATCAAGCCATTTTCGCATGGCTATTTATACACAATTCAAAACTAATCGAATCAAAACTAGCCTATACATGCCATATGTCATAAGTACAAGCTTTCAAAGTACCGAAATAGCGATTGATAGTGTGACGATGATCTTTGACTATCCCTAAGCTCGAGTTAGCTTTATATATCTACAAAACAATGAAAGAACACACAAGGTAAGCTTTGAAAGCTTAGTAAGCCATAAGAAAATAAATCATCACAAGAATATTAATAATTCAATTCGAATAGGCCACATTTAACAAATCTCATACACATATACAATTACTTTTCTCATATAATCCATATTGCCATGTTATGTAACTTCACTTACCTTATTTTTTGATGAACATATAAACTTTATACGTACCTGAATCATTTAGCTCAAATTCGCATTCGGTCTCGTTTTGACATTGCCCGATTGTAACACACTTAACCCGTAACCATCGTTGGAGTAGGTTAAAAGGTGTTACTGGATTATAACTCAGTTCAGAACAATCATATAAAAATATAATCTCATTTCAATAAACATAGGTCATTCATATTCAATATGAATTTAAATCAAGCATACAAAGTCTAAATCATGCATTCAGGACCAAATCAGTAACATATGAAAGTTTCAGAATGTAGAAAAATTTTCAAATTTTCAAAGGTCACACGCCCGTGTGAATAGGCTGTGTGCCTCAAACGGCATTATACATGCCCGTATGTCTAAGTCGTGGTGAAACAAGGCATACATTCTGACTTGTCCGCATGGCCACAAGACACTCCTATGTTCCAGGCCGTGTGAAAATTAGGGAGGCTACTGACTTGGCCACATGGCCGACCACACACCCGTGTGCCAGCCTATAACGCCCTAAAATTTAGGCATTTATTTTGTGGGTTGTGTTGCATAAATGTATGCTTGCTTCATTGGTTGAGTGTCCTGAGGAGTGTGGGAGAGGTCCTGAGTATAAGTCTTAGCTTGTGTAAAATTTTAATTTTTGGCTTAAATTAACCCTGCCTTCTGTTAGCGAGTTTCTTAAATTAATGGGGGAAGGATGTGTCATAAGAATGACTGCTAGTCTAATGGCAAATGGCATGTTGCTATGCTAAGGGGCTTAGGTTCGAGCCCTGTTGCTTGCAAAAGGGGTTTATTTTTGCAGCTCTACTGTGTGAGTAGTTGTAGTTGGCTAAAACTCTGCTGGTTGATAAGTGTTTGAATGGGCAGTTGAGGAGATGTTGGAGGAGGGATTTTAGGAGGATCTTGTGGAATTTTGAAAGCAGGGGAAAGTTGTGCCGGAATTGAACTCTTGTTCATGAGAGTTTTGACTGAGGTAGGAAAAGGGTTGTTTGAGTCTACTGTGAGGGTTGTTGAGGTTTTGCCGAATTAATGGATTCATTTGGGGAAGTCAGCTTTAGTTTCTTTCCTTGCTTGTTGTGACCGAATTGTACTTGTTCATTCAGGTTTTTCTCTCTTTGGTGTTGCACGGGTTTATCTCCTTAGTTAATTGTTTCCCTTTCCCTCTTTCTCTTTTGGTTCATTTTTTTTCCTCCCTTCTTGGCCAATTGTTGTTTTCCTCTCAGCACTCTAGGCTTTGTTCCACCTCCTCCCTCCCTCATTGGTTTTTCTTGACCGAATACCCCTTTTTGGTCCCTTCTCCGCTCTTCTTTCTTTCTCTCCTTCTCCCCAAAAATTTCTTATTGGCACTGTCCGCCTTCTTTGCTTCTCTCTTCTTCTTCCTTTTCATTTAGTACCTTGATCGAATACTCATCTTATTTCTATTCCGCTTTCATTTAGTAAGTATGGTGAGATCGGTTTGGTTAGATGACAGCTCTCGTCTCCCGCTTTAGTGCTCTTGTGCTGGCCGAATATTGTTGGGTAAGTCTCAGTTTGTTTTTCTCCTTTCGGTTTGTTTCACTTGGTTACTCTACCTCCCAACACGCTGCTGGCCATTGCACCGAATCCTTTCTTATGCTACCATTTGGTCACAATTAATTATAGGGATTATATGCCTAAGCCTCAGCTTTATTAAAGAATAAAAATTTAAACTTTGCCAGGCCTGGGATCCGAACCTGCTCCCTCTCATAACCATAGCATGTTTCACGCTACTGCACCACAGGCGCTCTTGTGCCATATTCCATGGCTAACTATTTTTAAGGCCTATTAACCCGCAACCAGATTATCTTAAAAATATTTGCTACCATTCAGATTCAAACCCCTGACCACATGCACACTCTTAACGCCTCCTTGCCACTTGACCACATGCTTCTTTTGTGTCGTTTCTCCTTCCCAATTAATTATAAAGTCTTTCTGCCGACCTCCAGGTTGTCTTAAAAAAAACCCACAACTTTTGCTCATGCTGCGACTTGAACCCAGCACCTCTCCTTACTCCTAACGCCATCATGCCACTGGGCCAAGTGCATCCTTTGTGTTGAATTTCCACCTAACATATTTTAAAGCCTAAACGCTAGCTTCCTTACTAGTCATATGCGAAATAAAAAATTTTGCCAAGGCTAGGACTTGAACCTTAGACCTCCTGCTTACTACCCACGCCTTTTGCCACTAGGCCAAGCATTTCCTTGTGCCAGATTTTACCAGGCCTTATTAATAAGCCTTCCACCTAATGCTCAGGGTTCTTTAGAAAAAAAAATGCAAAATTTTGCTAAAGTACTGGATCGAACCCAGGACTTTTTCCACACTACCAACCCTTCCCAAATAATTTAACAATTAAACTAAACACACAATTATAACATATTTAAATACCTTTCTTTTATTCAAGCCGCCTTCTAACTGATCCCAAACTCAAGGCCCATTACTTCTAGGCCCAAAATTAAGGTGTTACATTTTAAATTCTTAAAAATCAACTTATCATGCTTAATTTTCTAATGTCTTAAAGTTTAAATAATCAATGCATGAATGCTTATGTTTTAATTCAAGATATATCAATAAAAATCATAAGTCAATCAAAATTCATCCTAAACATGATATGAGAGATTTATAAGAGAACAAGACAACATTCAGGGATTTTTCTGATAATGGAATGAGTACCCCCCACACTTAAGATGTACATTGCCCTCAATGTACAAAGATAGATATATAGAAAAATATAAAATCATAAGATAGGGAGAGAATTGAAACTTCTTGAGTGTTGAATGAATGAACTCCCTAGTTTGGCGAAAGCGAGGATTGAGAATAGAGCTGGAAGTAAGGCATGATTCTGAGGAAGAAATAATCTGATAATAATCATAAAGATAAGCCATCGTTTAAAAAAGACGTGAATCATTTAAAAATAACTAAAATTAAAAGTAAAAATAAGAGAAATAATTTAATTTTGTAAGTGGCACGACCATCTCACATGCCCGTGTGGTTCGTGTTCAGCCCGTGTTTGTCGCGAATTGGAAGTTCGTCACACGGTCCTAAGACACACCCGTATGTCTTGGCCGTGTGGCTGCATAATCATAACGTACGACCGTGTGTGATGTTGTTCGCTTCTCCCATGCTCATGTACCTATGCGTATGCTAGTGTTATTTTGGCAATGTTGACCACGGGCGCTAGGCACGGGCGTGTCACTCACCCGTGTCAATTTGGCAGGTTTGCCCACGGCCTTCTCACACGGTCTTAGGACTTTATCGCATCCTGTGTTTTGTGAAAACTTTTCTTCTATTTTTACACGGCTGTATCGCACGGCCCTGTCTATTCTCATGTCACGAGCACGGCCTAAAGCACGCCTATGTGAATGGCCGTGTGGGTTTTGTGGACATGTGTTCAAAGATTCAGTTAGTGGTCTAAATATTAAAAATTTTGAAATTTAAATAAAATTTAAATAAATAAAAATTGTTAGTACTCGGGTTGCCTCTCGAGAAGCGCTTGTTTATAGTCTTAGCTCGACTTTTCTTTGTTGGTGTATTCAAGGAGGTTCATGGAGTCGTAACTCCTCTCCATCGTTCTTAAAATTCTTGCCGTTATAAAGTTTGAGACGATGATCGTTCACCTTGAAAGTTCCTTGTGATGGGTGACTTACCTCTACTGTGCCATATGGAAAAATAGATTGAACTACGAAAGGTCCTGACCAACGTGATTTAAGTTTCCCAGGAAACAATTTGAGTCTCAAATTATAGAGCAAGACAAAATCTCTGACTTTGAATTATTTTTGTTGCTTCAAACGAGCGCATGGCGACGCTTTGTTGCTTCCTTGTATAGGCATGAATTTTCATATGTATTGGCTCACCATTCATCTAACTCGTTCAACTGCATCAACCTATTTTTACCAGCAAGTTTGGGTTCAAGGTTTAGAAATTTAATAGCCTAAAAAGCTTTATACTCTAGTTCGAATGGTAGATGATAACTTTTTCAATAAACAAGTTTGTAAGGTGATGTTCCTATGGGAGTCTTAAAAGCAGTTCTATAAGCCCATAAAGCATCATCTACTTTCATCGTCCAATCTTTCCTGTTTGATTCTACTGTCTTTTCAAGAATCCATTTGATTTCTCGGTTTGCCACTTCGACTTGTCCACTAGTTTGAGGATGGTATGGGGTGGCTGTACAGTGATGAACTCTGTATTTCTTAAGGGTTTTCTCAAATTGGGTTACAAAAATGAGTGCCCCTATCACTGATAATTGCTCTAGGTGTTCTGAATCTCAAAAAGAGTTTCTTAAGGAAATGTACTACCACTCTAGCATCATTAGTAGGTAAAGCTTTTCCTTATACCCATTTGGACATATAATTAACTGCTACTAAGATGTAGTTATTCCCAAATGAACTAGGAAACGGACCCATGAAGTCGATACCCCAAGCATCGAATATTTCACATGAAAGCATATAGTTTTGAAGCATTTCATCATGTTTGGAGAGATTACCTGTCCGTTGGCATTTGTTGTAAAAAGTCACGTACCTGTTAGTGTCTTTGAATAACGAGGGCCAATAAAAACCTTATTCAAGTATTTTATGCGCAGTCTTAGTTCCACTATAGTGTCCTCTAATCGGTCTTGAGTGGCAATGTTCCAGTATTTTTGATGTTTCTGACCTAGTAATGCATCTCCTATTGACTTGATCTGCACATATGCGAAAAAGAAAAGGGTCATCCCAAAAGTAGTTTTTCACATCATTAAAGAATCGCTTCTTTTGCTGGTGTGTCAACCCTTTTGGGATAATGTTAGTGGCTAAAAAATTCGCGATGTGTTCAAACCAAGGTACCTTAGAATCAGATATAGCGAAAAATGTTCTCTAGGAAGCGAATCATTTATTTCAACTTCATCTAGTTCTTTAGTATTTGAGTTTTCAAGCCTGGACAGATGATCCGCTGCGAGATTTTCAGCTCCTTTGTTATCCTAAATTTTTAAATCAAATTCCTGCAACAACAAAATCCATTGAATGAGTCAAGGTTTTGCATCAGTTGTTGTTAAAAGGTATCGAATAGTAGAATGGTCAGTGTAAACAATAACTTTAGACAATATGAGATATGATCGAAATTTATCAAATGCAAAAACCACAGCTAGCAATTCCTTTTCCGTGGTAGTGTAGTTTTCTTGTGCGGCTGTCAACATCTTGCTAGCATAATAGATAGGTTGAAAATGCTTGTCTCTTTGCTATCCCAAAACCGCACCTACTGCAAAGTCACTCGCATCACACATTAATTCAAAAGGTAAATTCCAGTCAGGTGCAATTATAATTGGAGCATTAATTAATTTATCTTTTAAGGTGTTAAATACTTCTAAGCATTCCTGATCGAAATTAAAAGGCATATCTTTTTCTATCAGTTTAGTCAAAGGCTTAGGTATTTTAGAAAAATCCTTAATAAATCTTCTATAAAAACCAGCATATCCTAAAAAACTTCTAGTAGCCTTGATCGAACTAGGGAGGGGTAATTTTTCGATTGTTTCAATTTTAGATTTGTCCACTTCAATCCCTTTACTAGAAATATTATGCCCTAGTACGATACCTTCTTGAACCATGAAGTGACATTTCTCCTAGTTAAGCACAAGGTTCATTTCCTCACATCTTATTAAAACTCGTTTTAAATTTTTAAGGCAAAGATGGAAAGAGTTACCGAATATCGAGAAATCATCTATAAATATCTCCATGATGTCTTTCACGAGTTTGTCAAAGATGGCCATCATACAGCACTAAAAATTGGCAGGAGCATTACATAATCCAAAAGGCATTCTATGATAAGCGAACGTACCATATGGGCGTGTGAATGTCGTCTTTTCTTGATCTTCAGGAGCTATTGGGATTTGGAAGTAGCTAGAGAGTCCGTCTAAAAAGCAGTAACATGTGCCCGGATAATCTTTCCAACATTTGGTCAATGAATGGCAAGGGAAAGTGATCTTTTCTTGTGGCATCATTCAGCTTCCTATAGTCAATACAAACTCTCCAACCTGTGACTATTCTTGTCGAGATTAATTCATTCTTCTCATTGGTTACAACCGTCATGCCTCCTTTCTTAGGAACAACCTGCATAGGACTTACCCAATAATTGTCAAAAATAGGATAAATAATTCCTGCATCTAGAATTTTAATTACCCAGCTTTAACAACTTCTTTCATATTGGGGTTCAGTAGTCTTTGAGCCTGCGCGCATGGCTTATACTCATCTTCCATTAAAATTTTATGGATGTAAAAAGAGGGACTGATTCCTTTTATGTCAAAATTTTTCCAATCTATGGCCTTTTTATGTTCTTTTAATACGTGGATTAATTCCTCTTTTTCCTTGGGTTGCAAGTTAGAAGCAATAATCACTAGTAATGTAGAATTATTTCCAAGATATGCATATTCCAAGTGATTTGGCAATTGTTTAAGTTCAGTTTGGGAGGTTTTTTAATAGAGGGTTTTTGTTTAAGTTCATCGTTTATCTTGATACCCTCATATTCTGCTTGTCTTGAGGAATGTTTGTTGGATTCATCATTTGCCTCCTCTCCTTGAGCTAGATACAATTCCGTTGTGTCCTTCAGTATAATTTCCTGAAAAGAGTCTTAAGTAGCATGATCAATAGAATCAATAAAATAACATGAATTATCCTGTTCCCTAGAGAATCTCATAGCGTCATAAATTTTAAAGATAATTTCTTCGTGACCTACTCTAAGTACCAATTTGCCGTTACCCACATCAATTACAACCCTAGCATTGGCTAAAAATGGACGCCCTAAGATTAAAGGCACTTCCACATCTTCGTCCATGTCAAGCACAACAAAGTCAACAAGGAATATGAATTTATCTACTTTCACAAGTATGCCTTCTATAATACCCTTAGGATATTTAATAGATCTATCGGCTAGTTGAATACTCATCCTAGTGGGTTTGGGTTCCCCAAGACCGATTTGTTTGAACATTTTATAAGGCATTAAATTAATGATAGTGCCTAAATCAGCTAGTGCTTTCTCAACATTCAAATTACCAATTAAGCAAGGAATAGTAAAACTTCCTAGATCTTTTACTTTGGTTAGTAGTTTATTTAGAGTATGGCTGAGCACTCCTCGTTGAGTTCCACTGTAGATAAGTCCTCAAACTTCCTTTTATTTGTTAGAAGCTCCTTCAAAAATTTTGCGTATATAGGCATCTGCGAGATAGCTTCAACAAAAGGTAAGTTGATATGTAATTGCTTAAAAAGTTTAAGAAACTTACCGAATTGTGCATCCATATGGTCCTTTTTCAACTTTTCTGGGTATGGCACTGGTGGTGTATATTCTTTTGGAACTGGTTTGTCAATATTTTCGGGTCTTTCCTCCTCATTTTCGCTTGGAAACGAGTTTCTGACACCGTGATAAATTTTGATAGCATCTCCTCAAGGTTCAATTTCTTTTCCTATTGATAAGGTGGCTATTGAAAAACTGGAGGCTTTTGTGGCTTTTGATTCCTTTAACCACTCCAGGAGAAATTTGGATGGTTCTTCCAACCTGCATTATAAGTGTTACTGTATGGGTTATTTTGAGATCTAAAGTTATTGTTACTGTAACGCCCCAATTTTTGAGAATTCTAAAAATGTTGGTAAAATTTAATATTCTGTGTTTTGTCTACTTGGCGTAGGATTAATTATGTTAGTGGGCCTCTAGAAGGCCCAAGCTTAAGTTAAAACTCGGTAGTTTTAGTTAATTTTAATTCCATAAGAAAAAAGGGTTCTGGTAAGCTGGGCTTTTAAGTATTAATTGTGTAAAATAAAACACAAGGAAGCAAGTAGCATAGTGGCATGTGACACCACTAGGAAGGCTATAAGTGGCGTGTGGATGTTGGGGAGGACCCAGGTTCAAGTCACAATGACAGCATATTAAGGGAATTATTTTTATGAGTATGAAAGGTAAGTAATGAAACTGAAGTGAAAGACTGTTAGGAAGAGTTGGAGTTGCTAAGGAGATTGAGTAAGGAAGGGATAAGGGAGAGGATTTAGGAGCTGATTGGGGAGAGCTGTGTTGGCTGAATAGTGGACTCTTGAGGAGCAAGAGTTGGCCAGCCAAGGGGAGCTATAGGGAGGCAAAATTCGGCTAGGGTTAGTGCCAGTACAAATTCGGCATTTAGGGTAATTTGTGCCGTTTCCTGACTGTTCTCCTCATCTTTTATTTTCTCCTCTCTTCATCCATTTTCTTTTTCTTCTTCTTTCCTCCATAGCTGAATCTTCTTACCATCCTGTTCATCTCCATCTTTTTCTTCAGACGTTTCTAAACCCTCATAGTCATTTGCCATAAAAAGCCGAAATCCCGAAAGCTATACTCACTACTTGTGCCGATTTCTCCAAAGCAAAATCCTTAAATATTTTTGTTTCCTTTGTGATCAACATTCCTCTTCTCTAAACCCTTAATATCTGTCGGCAACATTACTTCAAGGTTATAGCCTCAAATCATCACCTTCTTCATCACCTAAAAAGTCGAAAATACTATAGATTTAGGGGCTTATAGCCAAAACTTCAAATCTCCTGGATTCGAGTTCTACCATCATTTAGAGGATAAATCTATATCAGATCTGCATAGAAATTAGAAAGAAATAAGTGGTAAGTGCTCATCACGTCAAATCTAGTCTTATTTTGCAAGTTAGGAAAAAGCCGAAGTCCCTAAAATCTAGGGAGGCTGTCGATTTGGGCATAGGGCTTTAAGGGTCTTTAACTGATGATTTATTTTGGTGATTAGTGTCTTCTTGAGTGTTGGATCGAAGGCTTGGATCTTTGGAGCAACTGCATTTTGGATCTAATCATTGGTTTTCGGCAAAAGGTAAGGTTTTTAAGGCTTTTGGGGCCATGGTTCGAATATGGGTAAGTGAATATTGAGAGTAGTGCTATATTTTGCAATCTAAGAATTGTGGTAATCCATTGTAGGGCATCGTAAGGGATCTCAGTAGCAGTCGTCACGAAATAGGTGTGTAACTAACACCCTTTCATAGACTAGATCGGCAAAAGCCGAAAAGCCGAAATACCGAAAAGCTAGTATTTTGGGAACTTACGAGTGTGCGAATGCTCATAAGAGAAATGGGTTAATAATTCTGGTAATCTAAAGTGATAAAACTGCAGTACGCGTAATTTCGTGCATTATTGATATTTTGGGCTTAGTGGGCCAAAAATCGGTTAATGGGCCAACGGGCCTAATTCGGTAAGTATGCATAGTAAGTGTTTCTGATTGCATGTAAATGGTAGAAATATGCATGAAAACCCTAAGATAGCTAAATTACTAGAATACCCCTTTGTATGGAAAATTACCATGATACCCCTAGGTGTAAAATGACCTTTATACCCCTAGGGTTAATTTTGTCTGAAAGGCATGATGATTTAAATTTGTATGATGTATGCCATGAATGAATATCTGTTGCATGGGGACATGGGTTATATTATAGAGGAAGCGTCCTGGTGGCTATGCCACAAATTATCTGATCTGGTGGCTCTGCCACATACATATCTGTTCTGGTGCCTCAGCCACAATTATCTATTTCTGATGACTTGGTCACATTATTTGTTCTGGCAGCCATGCTACATATTTCTGTGGTGTGTAGCGGTTGGGTGGGTCAAGTAGTCTCCCCACATGGCGAAAGGATGGTATGGGGGTGTACATGGTTGGATATGGGTTGGGTTTTTGCAGAAGCATGTAATATCTATTTTGATCTGTTATGGGCCTATGGGCTTTACTCTGAATTCTGTTCTGGGCTAAGGCCAATTTATTCTGTTTCTGTGGTTTGAACTGATTTAGGATATGGTTGGGTTTATTTGCACACTGAGTTTCCCAAAACTCACCCCCCTTTGTTTTATCCACGCAGGTGATCCCCAACCATAGTGGGCTTGGAGCCGTGAGGGATTCGAAGTGGCCACATGTTTCTGCAAACTTGGTTTCTTTCTGGTGAACTGGACGTCCTTTTATTTTCGTTTACGATTTTGTGTTTTTAAATGTAATAAGGCCACTTATTTATTTTTATGGTTTTGATTTATATTTTATTATGATGAAAATGATTTACTTTAACTATCGAAGTGGATTAGTTCTAGGGTGCGTTTTCCAAAACAATAATTGATTTCAAAATAACACGATCACAAGTAAGGCTTCCGCTAAGCAAATGGTTTTTCAAGAATTAATCACTTTTCTAAGATGGACTTAATCAAATGGGTTTCTTAAAAATATACGTGATGTTAAAGTGTGGCAATGGCGGTGTGCATGTCTAGGATTGGATGCGAAGGGAGCTTGGTACTTAAGCAGTCCGACGGACTCACCTCCTTTTTTTCGATTTCCTACCTCGTGCACAGCTTCCATTCACTTTAATCTATTTAAAAGGGTATCTTTTAAGAGTTGTTGGATAGGGTCTTCATTAGGCCAAGTGTGTCTCCATGGGGAGCACCGGTGCTATTCATGAAGAAGAAGGATGGGACGATGTGAATGTGTATTGATTATCGCCAGTTGAACAAACTGATGATTAAGAATAAGTATTCACTGCCAAGGATTGACGATCTGTTTGACCAACTTAGAGGAGCTTCTGTATTTTCCAAGATCGACCTTCGATCTAGATATCATCAGTTAAGGGTCAAAGAGGCAGATATCCATAAGACGGCATTCGAGACTCGGTATGATCATTACGAGTTTCTGGTTGTGCCATTTGGACTGACAAATGCTCCTGCAGTTTTTATGGATTTGATGAATCGTGTGTTCCAACCATTCTTGGATCGATTCGTAGTCGTCTTTATTGATGATATTTTGGTATATTCTGAAACGGAAGTGAAACATGATGAACATCTCCGCATTGTGCTGCAAGTGTTAAGGGAGAAGGAACTCTATGCGAAGTTCAGCAAGTGTGAATTCTGGTTGAGGGAGGTAACCTTCTTAGGACATGTGGTCTCTATTGAGGCGATTAAGGTGGACCCTCGTAAGATTGAAGCAATTCTAGAATGGAAGCCACCTAGGTCGGTGTCAGAAATTTGAAGTTTCCTAGGCTTGGCAGGATAGTATAGGAGGTTTGTGAAAGGTTTTTCTGTGATGGCAGCACCTTTGATGAAACTCATAAGAAAAGGAGTACAGTTTGTATGGACTGAGAAGCAGCAGGAAGCTTTTGAGAGGTTGAAGAAAGTTCTGACTGAAGCACCTGTGTTAATTCAACCAGAGTTTGGGAAGGATTTTACTGTGTACAGTGATGCGTCACACGTAGGTTTGGGTTGTGTATTGATGCAAGAGGGTAAGGTGGTTGCTTATGCATCACGACAGCTTAAGCCTCATGAAGGAAACTATCTTACTCATGATTTGGAGTTAGCAGCAGTGATCTTTGCACTTAAGATTTAGAGACATTACTTGTACAGAGAAAGGTGTATTATATACACAGATCATAAGAGTCTTAAGTATTTGCTGACTCAGAAGGAACTGAACCTTAGGCAAAGGAGATGGATCGAGTTGCTTAAGGATTATGATTGTTCGATCGAATATCACCCAGGTAAGGCTAATGTGGTAGCTGATGCTCTAAGTCGTAGAGCTGTATCTGATCTGAGAGCAATGTTTGCTCGCCTAAGTCTGTTTGATGATGGAAGTCTATCAGCTGAATTGCAAGTAAGGCAAACCTGGGTGGATCGGATTAAGGAAAAGCAGTTGAAAGATGAGTCTTTGGTCGCTCATTTTCAACAAGTTAAGGAAGGGGAAACTTCTGAGTTTGGGTTGAATAGCGAAGGAGTTTTGTACTTCCGAGGAAGAATTTGTGTTCCGAAGGACTCTAACTTGAGACAGTCAATACTTAAGGAAGCTCATAGGGGACTTTGTACCATGCATCCTGGAGGGAATAAGTTGTATCACGACTTGCGAGAATTGTATTGGTGGCTCAGGCTTAAACGAAGTAATGTAAATTGGGGGAAATGTCCGACATGCCAAAGAAGTGAAAGTGAGCATCAATTACCTTCGGATTGTTGCAACCCGAAAAATACCACTTTGGAAGTGGGAGAGGGTAACCATGGACTTTGTGAGTGCGCTACCCTTGACACCATCGAAGAAAGACTCGATATGGGTGATTGTGGATAGGTTGACCAAATCGGCTCATTTCATACCTGTCCGTACTGGCTTCTTACTTTAGAAGTTACCCAAGTTGTATGTGGCAGAGATTGTGCGACTTCATGGTGTCCCAGTTTCGATTATCTCTGACCGAGATCCTAGATTCATATCTCAATTTTGGCAGAAGCTACATGAGGCATTGGGGACACGATTGAACTTTAGTACGGCTTTCCATCCCCAAACTGATGGTCAGTCGAAAAGATTTATTCAGATTCTGGAGGACATGTTGAGGGGATGTGTTATTGACTTTCGAGGTAGTTGGAAGGATTACTTGCCATTGTAGAATTTGCGTACAATAACAGTTATCAGGTGAGTATTCGAGTGGCACTGTATGAAGCACTGTATGGGCGAAGATGTCGTACACCTAGTTGTTGGAGCGAGTTGGGGGAACGACAGGTTCTTGGACCTGAGTTGGTGGCAGATACTGAGGATAAGGTCAAGTTGATTAGAGACCGGTTGAAGGAAGCAGCTGATATCCAAAAGTCGTATACAGATTTGAAGCGTAAGGAGATTGAATACTCAGTAGGTGATATGGTCTTCTTAAAGGTTTCTCCTTGGAAGAAGATATTAAGGTTTGGTAAGAAGGGCAAGTTGAGTCCGCGGTTCATTGGGCCTTATCGGGTTTTGAAGCGAGTAGGCCCAGTGGCTTATCAGTTGGAATTGCCTCCAAAATTAGACAAGATTCACGATGTTTTTCACGTCTCGATGTTAAGGTGTTATCGTTCTGACCCTACTCATGTCGTGCCTGTTGCAGAAATTGAGGTGCAAACTGATTTGACCTTTGAGGAGGAGCCTGTGCAAATATTGGATCGAGATGTTAAGGTTCTAAGAAGGAAATCTGTTCATTAGTAAAGGTGCTTTGGTGTAACCAGGAGATGTTAAGGTGTTTCTGATTGCACGTGAATGGTAGAAATATGCATGAAAACCCTAAGATAGCTAAATTACTAGAATACCCCTTTGTATGGAAAATTACCATGATACCCCTAGGTGTAAAATGACCTTTATACCCCTAGGGTTAATTTTGTCTGAAAGGCATGATGATTTAAATTTGTGTGATGTATGCCATGAATGAATATCTGTTGCATGGGGACATGGGTTGTATTATGGAGGAAGCGTCCTGGTGGCTATGCCACAAATTATCTGATCTGGTAGCTCTGCCACATATATATCTGTTTTGGTGGCTCAGCCACAATTATCTGTTTCTGGTGACTTGGTCATATTATCTGTTCTGGCAGCCATGCTGCATATTTCTGTGGTGTGTAGCGGTTGGGTGGGTCACTCCCCACATGGTGAAAGGATGGTATGGGGGTGTACATGGTTGGATATGGATTGGGTTTTTGCATAAGTATGTAATATCTGTTCTAATCTGTTATGGGCCTATGGGGTTTATTCTAAATTCTGTTCTGGGCTAAGGCCAATTTATTCTGTTTCTATGGTTTGAACTGATTTAGGCTATGGTTGGGTTTATTTACACACTGAGTTTCCCAAAACTCACCCCCTTTTGTTTTATCCACGCAGGTGATCCCAACCATAGTGGGCTTGGAGCCGTGAGGGATTCGGAGTGGCTACATGTTTCTACAAACTTGGTTTCTTTCTGGTGAACCGGACGTCCTTTTATTTTCGTTTACGGTTTTGGGTTTTTAAATGTAATAAGGCCGCTTATTTATTTTTATGTTTTTGATTTATATTTTATTATGATGAAAATGATTTACTTTAACTATCGAAGTGGATTAGTTCTAGGGCGCGTTTTCCAAAACAATAATTGATTTCAAAATAACACGATCACAAGTAAGGCTTCCGCTAAGCAAATGGTTTTTCAAGAATTAATCACTTTTCTAAGATGGACTTGATCAAATAGGTTTCTTAAAAATATATGTGATGTTAGAGTATGGCAATGGCGGTGTGCATGTCTAGGATTGATCCGAAGGGAGCTAGGTACTTAAGCAGTCCGACGGACTCACCTCCTCTTTTCTAGTTTCCTACCTGGTGTACAACTTCCATTCGCTTTAATCTATTTAAAAGGTATCTTTTAAAACACCAACTAAGTTTTCTAAACTAAGTAATATGAAATGTTTTGAACGCTTCGATGTGGCACGTCGGATCCGGTCATAACGTTTAGGCCGGGTTTGGGGTGTTACAGTTACCCATATACTTGAGTTGTTCCTCTTTGGTTGTAGGATTGAATGGTTGATATTCTGTGTGCACACCTCCTCCACTTGAGTCACACCTCATCACTAGATGTACCTGTGTAGAACCAAGTAAACCATCAATCTTTTTATTTAGAAGTTCTACCTGATTTGACAACATAGTAACCGAATCAACGTTATAAACGCCTATTGTTTTAGTTGGCTTAGTCCTCATTACTTACCACTGATAGTTATTCAGTGACATCTCCTCAATAAATTTGTAAGCCTCTTCAGGTGTTTTATTATTGATGGTTCCACCAGCGGCTGCGTTAATCATCTATCTTTTTGAGGGATTCACACAATTGTAGAACATTTGAACTTGCAGCCATAGAGGTAACCCATTGTGAGGGCACCTTCGTTGTAGGTCCTTGTATCTCTCCCATGCATCGTAAAGTGTTTCTAAATCCATCTGCACAAAAGAAGAGATATCATTACATATTTTAGCCATTTTAGCTGGCAAAAAATACTTTAATAAAAATTTTTCGGTCATTTGTTCCCAAGTAGTGATGGGCCTTCGTGGTAACGAGTTCAACCACTGTTTAGCCTTGTTCCTTAGTGAAAAATAGGATAACCGAAGATGAATGGCTTCATCAGAAATGCCATTAATTTTAAATGTGTTGTAGATTTCCATAAAATTTACCAATTGAATGTTGGGATTCTCATCCTGTAAACCATCAAACTGAACAAATTGCTGTATCATTTGAATTGTGTTAGGTTTCAGTTCAAAATTATTTGCAGCAATAGCAGGCCTAACTATAATTTACTCAGTTCCTATTAAATTAGGTTTAGCATAATCATACATAGTACGAGGAGCAAGATTCTGATTTGCTAATTCAATGGTATATCACTGAGGTAGCTGATTGTCTTGATTTTCAGCCATCTCCTCGGTTGTAGTTGAGATATCATCCTCTTGCTCTTCCTCTGTGTATCTTAGGCTTCGCCTTATTTCTCGTCGGTTTCTAGGAGCTATGCGGTCGATCTCTTTATCAAAAAGCAGTGGTCCCGACGGGTTCCTTCTAGTCATAAACTATAAGAACCTGCTTGAAGAAAGAAAAAGAAAATTAGTAAAAAAAAATTAAAATAAAATTAATTTGCAAGAAAAATTAATGGCTAAAGTAATAAAAATTGAGTGTTCCTAATATTTTAGTCCCCAGTAACGGTGCCAAAAACTTGATCGTGATTTTTCGTGATAAGTTTTATAAATTTATAATTAATCGTTCTTGAAACTAACTATCATCATGATGTAGGCAAGTGTACCTATCGAACAGTAGTATAGCTTTAGCAAGACCAGATTATCGAACCCAAAGGACTAAAAGCACTAGTAACAACCGTCTTTTTATTATCTAGCCTAAGAATCAAGGGGTATGTTTTAACTAACTAATTAACTAAATTAAGAAGTTGCAGAAAATAGAATTGGGGAATTACTTTTGGGAAAAACGATTGGTTTAGGACAATACCTAAGGAAAAATCCACCTAGACTTCACTTGTTATTTTGGCTCCGAACCGGATGATTTATTCATTTAACTTGTTTCGTAGAAATCCCTAAGTTATGTTATTATCCCTATTCAAGACTAATAACGTCTAATCCCTAGGTTGAATAATTGCGACTTTTCTCTAATTAACACCCTAGGGTTGCATTAACTCGATCTATGGATCCCCTTATTAGGTTTCACCCTAATTCGGCAAAATCTTGTCACCCTATCTCTAGGCGTGCAATCAACTCCGCTTAATTATGATAAAGTTACTCTTAGCTAGGGACTATTCATCCTCCAACTAAGAGCATTAACTTGAATCGATATCCTGAAATACCAAAACAAGAATTAAGAACACATAATTAAGAACAAGTCAAATATTTATCATACAATTCAGAAAATAATAATAAGATTCGTCTTAGGTTTTATCCCCCTTAGGTATTTAGGGGCTTTAGTTCATGAATAAATAGGAAAACATCTCAGAATAATAAAGAATACAAAGCATAAAGAAAACCCAAAACTCCTCAAGGGGAAATTGAGGAGAGATCTTCAGTCTTGATGATGAATCTGGCTTCTGAGATGGATCAATCGGCTTCCTTGGAGTAATTCCTTACTCCCTATTCTTCGTCCCCCTTTTAGTCTTCCTCTAGGGTGTTTAAATAGGCTTTAGAATGCCTAAGAGCCCTCAAACTTGCCCTTTTCCGAATAGAACTTAACTAGGGCTCGGCAGGGACAAGCCCGTGTTCGATTACTTCAGGCCGTGGTCGAGGCTGAGATATCAACATGCCTATGCTGAAGTTGATTTGGGCCGTGGTCAAGCCTGTTAGATTGGCACGGGTGTGTGTTCTGCCCGTGTGAAGAAGTTTAGGCCATGTTGTTTTCCCCTGTCAACCCGTTTTCTTCATTTTTGGCCCATTTCTCTTTTTTTCGTCCTACTACGCTTACCTAAGAATAAAACATGAAATTAAAGGATTAGGAGCATCAAATTCACCAAACCTAAGGAGAAATCATTCATAAACGTGTTAAGTGAGGGATGAAAATATGTATAAATTATGGTTTATCAGGAAGCGTTGGAACTATCTCTCAAATGTGATTTTTACACTGAGAGCTGAGCAGTTGGTTTGTAAGGGTTGCGAGGTGTATCTAGCCTACGTCAGTGCTTCTGGTTCTGAGGTTTCGACTGTTAGAGATATCAAAATAGTTAAGGATTTTTCAGATGTCTTTCCCGATGAGCAACTGGGGTTACCTTTTAACCGTGAAGTTGAGTTTGGGATAGAGCTCTTGCTTGGTACAGCTCTGGTGTCTATCACTCTTTATAGAATGGCACCGAAGGAGCTTGTGGATCTAAAGGCTTAAATTCAAAAGTTACTGGATCGAGGGTTCATCCGATCTAGTGTGTCTCCATGGGGAGCACTGATTTTGTTCGTGAAGAAGAAGGGTGGAACCATGCGGATGTGCATTGACTTTTGACAACTGAACAAATTGACTATCAAGAATAAGTACCCCCTACCGACCATTGACGATCTATTCGACTAGTTTCGAAGAGCCTCAGTGTTCTCTAAGATTGATCTCCAATTGGGGTACCATCAACTAAGGGTTAAGGAGACTGATGTGTACAAGACAGTATTTAGGACCCATTACAGTCATTGTGAATACCTAGTGATGCTGTTCGGACTGACGAATGCACCAACAGCTTTTATGGATTTGATGAACTGAGTGTTCCAGCCCTATCTGGATCGGTTGGTAGTGGTGTTTATAGACAACATTCTAGTGTATTCGAGGACTGAGGAGGAACACGGTGCACACCTCTGGGTTGTTCCGCGGATTTTGAAAGAGAAGCAATTGTATGCTAAATTCAGCAAGTGTGAATTCTGGCTATGTAAGGTAACTTTTCTGGGTCATGTGGTATCCGTTGAGGGGATTAGGGTTGATCCTCGAAAAATTGAAGCGGTTCTCGATTGGAAGCAACCTAAATCGGTATCTGAGATTAAAAGTTTTTTGGGATTAGCAGGGTATTATAGACGGTTTTTTGAGGGGTTTTCGTTGATTGCTGCACCTCTGAGTAAGTTGTTGCATAAAGAAGTATCGTTTAACTGGACTGATAAGTAGCAAGAAAGTTTTGAGAAGCTTAAGAAAGTTCTGACTGAGGCCCTTGTCTTGATACAGCCAGAATCTGGGAAGGAATTCACTATATACAGTGATGCATCAAATGTTGGCTAGGGATGCGTGTTGATGCAAGAGGGTAAGGTAGTGGCATATGCGTCTCGTCAAATTAAGACGCATGAAGTGAACTACCCGATGCATGACTTGGAATTGGCTGCGGTGGTATTCGCACTGAAGATTTGGAGGCATTACTTGTATGGTGAGAAATGTATCATTTACACGGATCATAAGAGCCTCAAATATCTCCTCACTCAGAAGAAGTTAAACCTTAGGCAGCATAGATGGATAAAGTTGCTTAAGGATTACGACTGTTCGATTAAATACCATCTTGGTAAGGCTAATGTAGTAGCCGATGCACTGAGCCATAGGGCTGTTACTGATTTGAGGGCGATGTTTGCTCGTCTCAGCTTATTCGATGATGGTAGTTTACTGGCTGAACTTCAAGTTAAACAGAGGTGGACTGACCAGATTAAAAGTAAGTAGTTGGAGGATGAGCCACTGGGTTCTCGTGTTCGATAGATAGAGAATGGGGAAACTTCAGATTTTGGGCTGAATAGTGAAAGGGTACTTTATTTCCGTGGGAGAGCCTGTGTACCGAAGGATATTGATTTGAGATGGTCTATACTACAAGAGGCGTATAGTATTCCTTACGCTATGCATCCTGGTGAGAATAAAATGTACCAAGACCTTTGGGGGCTATATTGGTGGCAAGGACTTAAGCAGGAAGTTACTGATTTTGTGAGTAAGTGCCTGACTTGCTAGTAGGTTAAAGTAGAGCATCAGTTGCCTTCAGAGTTGCTTCAGCCAGTTAAGATTCCATTTTGGAAGTGGAAGAGAGTAACTATGGAATTTGTTAGTGGGCTACCCCTAACGCCTTCTAAGAAAGATTCGGTATGGGTCATCGTGGATTGGTTAACCAAGTCTGCCCATTTTATACCTGTTCGTACTGATTAATGCATCTAAAATTGTGAGACTGCATGGGGTACCGGTTTCCATCATATCCAATAGAGATCCTCATTTTACATCTCAATTTTGGAAGAAGTTACAGGAGGCACTGGGTACAAGGTTGGACTTCAGTACTGCGTTCCATCCTCAGACAGACAGTCAGTCAGAGAGGGTGATTCAGATACTGGAGGACATGTAACATCCCAAACCCGAATCCGTCGCCGGAGGGTTAAGGAATATTACCATACAAGCACGAAATTTCATTTAACTTTATTCAAATAACTCCCGTTGACATACTTTAAAACCGAATTCCAACTTGTTTTTCCAATTATACTATATAGAATAAAATCATCTCAAGTTGATAAGTACACTGATTCATTCTTAAGTTCAGTTTACATCAAAACATTAATAACACTAATCGAATATAAACCACACATTCACATTAACTATGTGGAACACATTTAGCAATTTAACAAGCCATTTTTGCATGGCTATACATATATACATCATCAAAAAGATACTTATTTAACATCAAAAAGTCAAGCCTATACATGCCATTACAAAAGTTCAACAACAAAAGTACCGAATGGCTTAGATAGTGTGGATGACTTCGACTTTGAGATCCCCGAGACCGTAGCTAACAAACGAGATCTATAAAACAGAGAATTAAGGGCAACAGAGTAAGCATTTCTATGCTTAGTAAGTTTTAAGCAATACAAACAATTAAAACTTGTCATTTAAATCGGGCATTTAGTATCACAAAACTAATATACTAGTTAGTTATCACTTGGCCAAATATATATGTATATAAATACATGAATACACAAAGAAATTTCAGCATATAACTTTACTTCACTCATAGCTCATACAGTTGATTTAAGTCACAGACTTTCATATAATGTCAAACATCGACCAAATAAGTCATGCTTAGTCGAAGATATAGTAATCATTCACACGCATATATCGTTTTTTTGATACTAATAATTCACCTTAGAAATCAATTCACATGCGAGTACATAATACGTACCTGACTTTCACAATATCATACATAATCACTATTAGTTTATCTCAAACTCTCAAATTCATAATCTTACTTGAATCACCGACGTTAAGCCTGCTGGGTTTAAAACCTGGATCCAGTCATCAGTACAAAACTTGCGGGGCTTTAAGCTCGAATATAATACCAGCACTAAGCCTGCGGGATTTAACCTAGATATAATACTAGCACTAAGCCTTCAGGACTTTAACCCGGATATAATACTAGCACGAATGCCTTCGGGACTTAGCTCAGATTTAATACTCACACAAGGCCATCGGGTCTTAGCCCGGTTATAATCCCAAATTATCATGCACATATATATATATATATATATATATATCATAACACATCGGTATTTCATTTACATTACTAGAACACAAGCGCAACATGCTTATCAACCATTCCACTTTCGGCTCAATAGCCACATACAAAGAGCACGATTTCGATTCGCTATCCAACATGATTTCTATAACCATTCGGCTACAAGTCATAAGTACAAACTATTTATCTCACTACGGAATTCAAGTAGAACCATTATGTCACAATTTATTTGCTATGCTTATATATCATGATTTTATCAAATCATAAGCTAAGTTCCATTACTCAAAGACTTACCTCGGATATACTTGAACGGTTGTGAAATGGCTACTCGGTTACTTTCTCTTTTCCCTTATTCGAAATTGCCCCCTATGCTCTTGAGCTTTAATTCAACAAATTTTAAACTAGTCATTTACATATATATTCGAATTTCACACATACAGATTATAGTAAGCTTATAAAAATCAATAAGCAATTCATTAGCAAATTTTTATCAATGTTTTCAATATAATTACAATTTCACTATAAGCTGACTTCCTGAGCAACAGTCACTAAATTATTTATAACTGGAGCTACGAAACTCCAAATCAATTTCCGTAAATTTTTCCTGAAAATATACTTATTTATCTATTATCCATAAAATTTTCATAATTTTTAGTTTAGTCAATCAATACCATAGTTTTCCTAAAGTTTCCCTTGTTTCACTATTTGACTAATCTGACCATTCTTCACTACAAAATAAATTTCTCATTGTACAGAATTCAAAATATGTTCTCGTTTATTTCATTTGAAACTAGACTTATTAAGGAGTCTAAGAATATAAACTTTATCATATGACCATTTTTATACATTTTATAATGATTTTATAAAAATATAACAGGGGATCTAGAAGTCATTTTGAGTCAGTCCCACATTACTTCAAATATCTCATGATCGGAAGTTATTTTGCTTTTAAAGTTTCTTTTATAAGAAACTAGACTCTTCAAGCTTTAATTAAATAATTTATTCAGCTTTTAATTCAACTCGTATAATTTATGGTGACTTTCCAAAATCACCTTACTGCTGCTGTCCCAAGTAGATTATTACCAATTCACTCTTTCACACATTCTTTGTATACATATTATTTAAGCATGTATATCACCAATCGATTTCATCATATATATATATATATATCTATAAATTCACTTAAGCATAATCTCAATACAACACATTGTGCTCAAATCATTATTCAAGTTCAAATTCGGCTAACACACATATAAACACTAGCAACTATATATTAACATTTGCATTTCACCATGATAGATAATTTAGCAAACCTTAATTTAACATATAATTGTTCATAACACATTTAAAGCATCCACTCCATTCCATCAATTCAAAGCACATACATTACTCAATAATATCCAAGTTCATATTCGGCCTTAGTACACAACATGTTAGCTGATTTTTCCCATTTAGCAACTAATGCACATATATGCTCATTTGTTAGACTCTACTTCACCTATCTACCATTATTCATCCAAAATAACATGAACAACAACCATTTCCTTGAACATCTTCCCTAGCCGAATACTCATGTTACCAACAAATTCAAAATTTGGACATGGGCTAACTAAGGGACTTAGAAACTAGCTTAACACATGCAACAATTTCAAAAACTACCATGAATTACAAACCTTATTTCATGCTCAAAGTGACCAAATGCTATTTCCCCTTTTCTTTCTCTAATATTCCGCTACTAAGGAAGAAGATGATACAAGCCTTTTGTTTATCCTTTGTTTTTCTAATATCTTTTTTTTATTCCATAAATTAAGCCATTACCATATTATAATATTATTACATAATACATATTGCTTATCATCATTAACATGGTCGGCCACTACTACTAAAGTGGGGAATTTGACATGCAAACCCACAAATATACATCATTAAGTAATTGGCCACTACTAAAATAACCTATCATGTTTTCACAAATTTTCAAATAAGTCCTTTTTAAATAATTTCACTCACAATTAGCAATATCAAAGCATGAAATTTTCACACACACACCTTCACATATAATAAGCACAGAATATAGTATTTAATTATTTTTATGACTCGGTTTTATGGTCCTGAAACCACTTTTCGATTAGGGTCAAGTTAGGGCTGTCACAACTCTCCCCGACATAAGGAATTTTCGTCCCCAAAAATCTTACCAGCGAATAGATTAGGATAACGTTCTTTCATTGAGTCTTCTTACTCCCAGGTCGCTTCTTCAACCCCGTGTTTGAGCCACAGCACTTTCAGTAATGAGATTTTCTTATTTCGTAGTTCTTTTACTTCACGAGCCAAAATACGAACCGATTCTTCTTCGTAACTCAAATCAGATCGAATCTCAACCTCTGATAGGCTAATTACATGTGATGGATCAGATCTATACCGTTGAAGCATCGAAACATGAAAGACATTATGAATCTTTTCAAGTTCAGGGGGCAAAATCAATCTGTATGCTACCAGCCCAACTCGTTCGGATATTTCATACGGCCTAATGAACCTCAGACTCAATTTTCCCTTACGACCAAATCTGAGCACCTTTTTCCAAGGTGAAACTTTAAGAAAAACTTTGTCTCTGACCCGATACTCAATGTCCTTTTGTTTTAAATCCGCATACGATTTCTGACGATCTGAAGCTGCTTTCAGACTTTCACGGATCACTTTTACTTTCTGTTTAGCATCTTTAATCAAATCAACCCCGAAGATTTTACTTTCACTGAGCTCGGTCTAAAACAATAGTGTACGGCATTTACGACTGTACAAAGCCTCGTAAGGTGCCATCTTAATGCTTGATTGAAAACTATTGTTGTAAGCGAATTCAATCAAAGGTAAATACCGTTCCCATGAACCACTAAACTCAAAAATGCAACATCTCAACATATCTTTGAGTATCTGAATCATCCGCTTGGATTGACCATCAGTCTGGGGGTGAAAAGCAGTGCTAAAATGCAACTTGGTATCCAATGCTTCTTGCAATTTCTTCCAAAATCGCGATGTGAATCTCAGATCTCTATCCGACACAATAGAAATAGGTACCCCGTTCAACCTTACAATCTGAGAAACATACGATTCAGCTAGCTTGTCTAGTGAATAATCCGTACGTATAGAAATAAAATGAGCCGACTTTGTCAGTCTATCAACAACAACCCATACCGTATCTTTCTTGTTTGACGATAATGGCAACCCAGATACAAAATCCATCGTGACACGATCCCATTTCCATTCGGGTATCATGTTCGGCTGAAGTAACCCTGAAGGCACTTGATATTCCACTTTCATTTGTTGACATATCAAACACTTTGAAACAAAGTCAGAAATGTCTCGTTTCATACCAGGCCACCAAAACTGACGCTTCAAATCATTGTACATTTTCGTACTACCCAGGTGGATAGACATTCGGCTACTATGAGCCTTGCTCAAGATCATCGAAATAAGTTCTGAATTTCTTGGAACACACAATCGACTTCTGAACCTCAAACAACCATTGTCATCTATTTGAAACTCTGATTCCACATTAGAAGCACATTCAGCTCATTTAGCAACCAATTCATCGTCGACTTTCTGAGATTCACGTATTTGATGAATCAATAATGGTTTAGCTTCCAATACTGCTACTAACATATTATCAGATGAAACGGACAGGTGTACATTCATCGTTCGTAAAGTAAATAGTGAATTGCGACTTAAAGCATCAGCAACCACGTTAGCCTTTCCCGGGTGATAGTCAAATGACAAGCTCGTAATCTTTCAGCAACTCAAGCCAACGTCTTTGTCATAGATTCAAATCTCTTTGAGTCATCAAATATTTAAGGCTTTTATGATCCGAATATACATGACATCTCTCTCCAAACAGGTAGTGTCGCCATATTTTCAAAGCGAATACGATGGCAGCTAATTCGAGATCATGGGTCGGATAGTTTTTCTCATGCGGCTTCAATTGTCTCGATGCACAAGCTACAACTCGACCTTCTTGGATCAATACACAACCCAGCCCAAGTAAGGATGCATCACTGTAAATGACAAACTCTTTACCTGGTTCGGGCTGCACTAGCACTGAAGCTTCAGTCAAATAAGTTTTCAATTGATCGAAACTTTTCTGACATTTTTCTGACCATTCAAACTTAACATCTTTCTGAAGTAGTTTCGTCATTGGTGTGGCTATCATCGAGAAACCCTTTACAAACTGTCTGTAGTAACCGGCAAGTCCCAAAAAGCTCCGAGCTTCAGTAATATTTCTCGAAGGTTTCCAATCGAGTATGGCTGAAATTTTTCTCGGATCAACTCTAATACCCGATGCGAATACCACGTGTCCCAAAAAACTAACTTCTCTCAACCAGAACTCGCATTTACTGAACTTAGCATATAACTGCTTATCCCATAAAATCTACAACACTAATCTCAGGTGCTCGGCATGTTCGGTTTCATTGTGTGAATAAATCAATATGTCATCTATAAACACAACTACAAACCAGTCCAAATACTGTTTGAAAATTCTATTCATCAAGTCCATAAATACCGCAGGGGCATTAGTGAGCCCAAACGGCATCACTAGGAACTCGTACTGGCCGTTTCTCGTTCTGAAAGTAGTTTTAGGTATATCTGAGTCCCGAACTCGCAACTGATAATAACCCGATCTCAAATCTATCTTTGAAAACACTGAGGCTCCTTTCAGCTGATCAAACAAATCATCAATACGTGGTAATGAATATTTATTCTTTATTGTCACTTTATTCAATTGACGATAGTCGATACACATTCTTATGGTTCCGTCTTTCTTTTTCACAAACAATACTGGTGCACCCCAAGGTGAGAAACTCGATCGAGCGAAACCTCTATCTGTCAACTCTTGCTACTGAATTTTCAATTCTTTCAATTCCGTTAGTGCCATGCGGTACGGAGCTATCGAAATTGGTGTAGTCCCAGGTACAAGTTTGATGCCAAATTCTACCTCTCGAATAGGTGGTAATCCCGGTAATTCCTCAAGAAAAAATCTGAATACTCACAAACCACTGGCACTGGTTCAAGTTTCTTTTCTGACTCTTTGCTATCAAGTACGTACGCAAGATATGCTTCACACCCCTTTCTCACATATTTCTAAGCCAACATCGAGGATATTATTGCTGGCAATCTGTTCAAGTCAGTAGACTCAACTCGGATTATCTCATTATTTGTACATCTCAAATCAATGGTCTTTCTTTTGCAATTTACAACTGTGTCATGTACGATCAACCAATCCATACTGAGAATAACATCAATTTCATCAAAAGGTAAAAGCATCAAATCGGCTGAAAAACAGAAACCTCAGATTATTAGGGGACATTTCTTACACACCTTGTCGACAAGCACATGTCGACCCAAGGGATTTGACACTTGAATTACGAACTCAGTAGACTCAACAGGTAAAATCTTACTGAATGCTAAAGTCTCACATGCATATGAATGAGTAGAACCAGGGTCAATCAAAGCAATCACATCAATATCAAAGAGAGTGAAAGTACCGATAATAACATTAGGCAAAGAAGCATCCTCGCGTGCGCGTATAGCATAAGCTCTAGCAGGAGCACGAACCTTAGATCTGGTTGTAGCATCTTTAGACCCTCTCTGATCACCACTAGCATTTCTCGTATTCCTAGGTGGTCTACCTCGTGCTGTAGTAGTACTCGCTTTCCCACTTTGGTTCACATTTTGATCGGGTAATCTCGGGCAGTCTTTGATAAAATGGTCGGCTGATCCGCATCTATAATAGGAGCGATCATAAAATCTACAACTCCCCGAATTGTAAGAGTATGCCCAAAGATCAATCACGAGATGGTTGTAGTAACATACTTGGTTTATCATGTTTATTAATATAAGGTGTTGCCATTATTATTTCAGTTTCTTTTCTGTGTGCATAAATAAATTGTTTTATAATAATGTCCTGAGAATAACATGATCATTCTTAAAAGATCCTTAGTCAAGTATTATTGTTAGCTAGGACAATAATAATGCATTAAGAGTAACATGTAGTTGATTGATGATAAAGAGTTGTCATTGATATGGAGTGTTAGAATCAATGCATGAATATGTGTGTTAGAGAACAACATATTGGACTGACCCGCTATGAGTATGTTTCTTGGATTATTTTGTAATTGTCACAACATTACTCATAGTGATTAATATGTATATGATCCTCATACTTGAGATCATCTTTATCCCAACATCGTGAGTTGTATATTTTGATACAGTCAAACAAACACCGTAACTGGTTGTTCTATAAAGACTGATGTTGAATATACCGCAATCTATGTTGAGGGATATAGTTGATCAATATAGGATAAGTCCCTCCTACATAATGGGAGTAATATCTCAGGCCACTTGATTGAGTGAGGCTAGAAATACATGGCCATGCTCAAATAAGTTGATATGAGATGTCATACTTATTTGTGTGTCTACTCAAGGTATCAAGAAACATGGGATGGACTATACAAGTGTGACTATTCCATGACTTGTGTCCATTTAAAAGATATAGGACTTAAGAATTAATGCATGAAAGGTTAATCACAAAAGGTTATGTCGAATCATGACTTCTTGTAACTTAGGTAGCATTGATGCATTTCAAGATGCCACTCATTGTTTGTAACATTAGAATCGTTCTAATATTACTGCTAACGTTACAAGAACCTATAGGGTCACACCCTATGGTTGAAATGAACGAGGTAAAACATAGTTGGTATATTGCTTGGTTGTCACATGAATTAAATTAATTATAGAGTTAATTTAATTGGGCAATCAAATTGTTGAACATACTATATGTACAAGGATGTTGTACACATAATCGAACATAATTTTATTGATATATGAATTTAGTTCAGATATATAGTTTAAATAAATATAGTTTACCAAATCTTTATTATAATTAATGTAATTATAATTTTTCTGGTTAAACATTATTATATTTATTTGAATGATAATTATTATATTCGGATTAATTTTAATAAATTAAAATTTGTTATAAATATATAGCAATTAAGAGGGAGTTATATATAGCAAGGGTAAAAACCTTAAAAATGATATATAAAAACTAGCCCGAAAATATGCAAGGTGGTCTAGCAGTCGTTTAGCAAAATACTCTCTGAAAATAGCTTTCTAGGATTTCTACCATTCATTGTCAATCGGGTAGACTACGTAGAGGCCAACATCGGAAAAGGTTGCGGCTTGGTTCGATAGTGGTTCAGCATTCCTATTGCCTAGGCGTCGTTGTCTACTCAGATTGAAGTTTCGGTAATTTTGAAACCTTTTTATCACCCCGATTCATTCCTTACACATGGATCCTTGGTTTGGATCGTCCGTTTTTTTTAATTTTTGGCTGCGCCTTGGAGGCACCGGTGTTCCAACAGTGGTACCAGAGCCACTTGTGTAATACGAACTCAGGCTTAAATACTTGGATGATGTAATTGTATGAGATGCATGTTTCAATTTTATTATGTTATTCTTGTTTAAATCGTTTAAATAAAATCAGATAATTGTTCCTTTCGATAAGTGATTAAATGTTAATCATGATGTTATGGCCTATTCAGTTTTATGTTTTTACTGTTAACTTTAAGAAATCTGTGATGAAGCAAGGGTGGCATTTACAATTTCCAGTAACAGATTACTGGCCAGTGGAACAAGGGTTGTTCCGATATGAAACCTCAAGGATTAAAATCCTAAAAACATAGTTCTGTTGATAAAAGTTATCAAATCGTGAGGTTTCATTTGATTGAGGTTCGCGGTTCGTAATAAATAAACTTAATGGGCCATAAAAGGTTGAAAGGATATTTTATAATTCACTTAGTAAAACGTCGTATAAAGTATGTTATATTGTGAAATGCATAGGTATAGCCCGATGACCCATTTGATAAAAGGTTGTAATTTTATAAATACGGCTTGCATGTCATACCTTACTACTATTCTTCTGTATTTCTCTTCTCATCTTACTCTCTCGTATGTAAAATGAGTTTCTAAATTTTGTAATTTGTAAAAGTTGCTGTGGACTAGACGAGAAGGAAGATGGGCCGACTAGTGTGGATCGACATCTTGTGAAACGGCTTACACCTTTAGGTTCCCTTTTGGTTCTCCTATTGGCTTGGGTTGAACCACCATAGTTTATGGGCTATAACTATTGCATTTTTTTATTGCTTTACTTATTCATGTATGAGATGCTATGGATGTTTAAAGCATGCAAATTTGGTAATAATAAACCCCATTAATTGATGAGATCAATTAAAAGATTAAATGGACTAAAGTAGACCATAATTGGTGAGATGTAACACTATAATAAAATCCCTCTATTAAAATATTAAGTCAACATGGCCTTCCAATTTATGCCCTCGTTAAGGCCTTGATCAATACTATGTAGGTTTTGTGCCAAAGTGAAGTACTAGTATTTATGTTGGTTAAACGCGAAGAATAAACAAGTGATATTCGCCGGTTAAAAATTGGTTAATGACTTAACTAGGTTACTCTAATAGGATTAGAAACCTAGAGGCAAGTAATTTGGATAAATCATAAGATGATTAGAACAAGAGTTGTTCACCAAATTGTAGGAGTTACATATGATGTAATTTGCAAGTGTTGCTTACCTGAATAACCATAATCTTGAGAGTAAAGCCAAAGCTGACTTAAGAGAAGGTGAAATATGGATGCTTAACCCATTAGAAATACTTTCAAGAAAGTTTTTCCGAAATTAATATATGAGGGTTATTAATTTTGAAATAAAATAGTGGGAACATCATTCAATAAAGTCCTTTTAATGATTGATATAAACTTGGTAAATTTATTCACACGCATATTTTATTGTTGTAGATATATTATGGCTGCAAACACTAATACACTCTTATTACGATCGGTCCTTGCGAAGGACAAATTGAATGATTTGAATTTTCTTGACTGGTTCTGTAACTTGAGAATTGTCCTCAAACAAGAACGGAAATTATATGTCATTGAAAAACCACTTCCTGATGAACCACCGGCTAATGCCTCGAGGGCTGATAAAGATGCTTACAAGAAGCATCTCGATGAAATGGTAGACGTTGGATGTCTTATGCTTTCCACTATGAATCCTGAGCTTCAAAAGCAACATGAGGATATGGTTGCTTACGATATGATCGAGCACCTGAAAGAACTATATCAAGGGCAAGCAAGGCAAGAGAGGTTCGATATCGCTAAGGCCCTATTCTAATGTAAGCTGGCTGAAGGAAGCCCAGTAGGACCTCATGTTCTTAAGATGATTGGTTATATTGAAAGCCTATCTAAGCTTGGGTTTCCATTGAGCCAAGAGTTGGCCACTGATGTTATTCTGCAATCGTTGCCGGATAGTTACAACCAGTTTGTCCTCAATTTCGATATGAATGAAATTGACAAGACTCTGCCACAGTTGCTCAGTATGTTACGAACTGCTGAAGGCAACATGAAAAAGGTTGGACCCAAGCCCATACTGATGGTCCGTAACAACTAGGGCAAGGGAAAGGCTAAAGTCCCGACAAGGCCCAAAGCCAAAGGTAAGCCCAATCTTGGAAAGGGAAAGGCTACACTGAAACCTAAAGGTGGGGTGTCTAAGGAAGGAAACTATTTTCATTGTGGTGTGACTGGACATTGGAAGTGGAACTGCCCTGTCTATCTTGAGGAAATCAAGAAGGCCAAAGCAAGCGAAACGTCTGCTTCAGGTATTTATGTTATTGATATTAATTTATCAACTACTACTTCTTGGGTATTAGATACTGGTTGTGGTTCTCATATTTGTACTTCTGTACAGGGACTACAAAGGAGTAGGACTTTGGCTAGAGGAGATGTGGACCTGCGAGTTGGAAATGGAGCAAGAGTTGCTGCATTAGCTGTGGGAACATATACTTTATATTTGCCTAGTGGACTTGGTTTAATTTTAGAGGATTGTTATTTTGTGCCCAGTTTGACTAAAAACATTATTTCAATTTCATGTTTAGACAAAATTGGTTTTGAGATAATAATTAAGAATAATTGTTGTTCCTTTTATCTCAATAATGTTTTCTATGGTTCGGCACAATTGATTAATGGCCTCTATATTTTAGATCAAATGAATCCCATTTACAACATAAATACTAAAAGATCTAAAATAAATGACTCAAATCAAACTTATCTTTGGCATTGTCGTTTGGGCCACATAAGTGAGAAACGCATACCCAAACTCCATAAAGATGGTCTCTTGGATTCATTTGTTTTTGAACAATTTGAAGTATGTGAATCTTGCTTATTAGGAAAAATGACTAAATCTCCTTTTCTTGGTAAAGTGAACGAGCTAGTGATTTATTGGGCTTAATACATTGGGATGTATATGGACCAATAAATACACAAGCCGCAGGTGGATTTCACTACTTCATTACTTTCACTGATGATTTCAGTAGATATGGGTATGTTTATCTCATGCGCCATAAATCTGAAGCCCTTGAAAAGTTCAAGGAATTCAAAAATGAAGTACAAAATCAACTAGGCAAAACTATTAAGACACTTCGATCTGATCGAGGTAGAGAGTATTTGAGCCTAGAGTTTGATGATCTTTTAAAGGAATGTGGGATTGTCTCACAACTTACTCCTCCTGGTACTCCTCAATGGAATGGAGTTTCTAAGAGAAGAAATCGAACTCTATTAGACATGGTTCGATCCATGATGAGTCATGCTGATCTACCGACTTCCTTTTGGGGACATGCACTTGAAATAGCTATTTTCACACTAAATCGTGTTCCATCTAAATCGGTTCAAAAGACGCCATATGAGATGTGGACTGGAAAACGTCCCAGTATGTCTTTTATGAAAATTTGGGGTTCCAAAGCTTATGTTAAACGTCAGACGTCTACTAAGCTTGAACCCAAATCTGAAAGGTGTATCTTTGTGGGGTATCTAAAAGAAACCAAAGGATATTATTTCTTTAATCCCACTGAGAACAAAGTGTTTGTTGCTTGGACTGGTGTCTTTCTAGAGAGAGAATTTGTTTCTAGAAAAGGAAGTGGGAGAAAGATTGAACTAGAAGAAATTTGAGAATCACAAGATACCACTGAACCATAGATAAAACAACAAAGAAATTCCACAAGAAATTGAGGAACAAGTAACTCTTTGAGAAACACAACCACCACGTAGATCTTTAAGAGAACGCCATGCACTGAGAGAGATATGGATTTCTCATTACAAATAAGCATGGTGACATTCTTCTTATAGATCAAGATGAGCCTAGAACTTATCAAGAAGCGGTGGCGAGCCCAGACTCTGAGAAATGGCTTGAGGCCATGAGATCTGAGATGGATTCCATGTATGAAAACCAAGTTTGGACTTTGGTTGACCCACCCGAAGGGGTAAACCTATAGGGTGCAAGTGGGTTTTCAAAAAGAAAACCGACATGGATGGTAATATACAAACATACAAGGGGCGATTAGTCGTTAAAGGTTTTCGCCAAATTCACGGTGTTGACTATGATGAAGCCTTTTCTCCTGTAGCTATGTTTAAATCCATCAGGATCTTGCTCGCTATAGCTGCATTTCATGATTATGAAATCTAGCAGATAGATGTCAAAACAGCTTTCCTTAATGGGAAATTGAACAGGATGTATATATGACACAACCTGAAGGTTTTGTTGATCCAAAGGATGCTGGAAAGATATGTAAGTTACAAAGATCCATTTATGGATTAAAGCAAGCTTCTCGAAGTTAGAATCTTCGTTTTAACGATGCAATCAAAGAGTTTGGTTTTATCAAAAATGAAGATGAGCCATGTGTTTACAAGAAAGTTAGTGGGAACACAATCACATTCTTTCCACAATCTTGTATGTGGATGACATACTTATCATGGGCAATGACATACCTACCTTACAGTCTATTAAGACTTGGTTAGGAAGTTGTTTTTCTATGAAGGACTTGGGCGAAGCCACATACATCTTAGGAGTCAAGATCTATAGAGATAGATCAAGATGACTACTAGGTCTAAGTCAAGGTACATATATAGATAAAGTATTGAAAAGGTTCAATATGAAAGAATCTAAGAGAGGATTCGTACCTATGAGACATGGTATTTCACTCTCGAAGGAAATGTGTCCTTCAACCCCACAAGAGAGAGAACGCATGAGTAAAATTCCATATGCTTCTGCTATTGGATCTATCATGTATGCCATGTTATGTACACGTCCAGATGTCTCATATGCCTTAAGTATGACGAGCAGGTACCAAGTAAATCCCGGTGAAGGTCACTGGACCACAGTCAAGAATATCCTTAAGTACTTAAGAAGAACTAAGGATACGTTCCTAATATATAGAGTTAAGTGTAAAAGGTTACACTTATGCCAGCTTCCAAACCGACAAGGATGATTCTCGATCACAATTGGGTTTTGTGTTTTGCCTTAATGGTGGTGCTGTGAGCTGGAAGAGTTCAAAGCAAAGTACAGTAGCTGATTCTACAATAGAGGCTGAGTATATTACAGCTAGTGAGGCAGCAAAAGAAGCAGTTTGGATCAAGAAGTTCATTACTGAACTAGGGGTTGTGACTAGCATATCAGATGCTATAGAACTCTGATATGATAACAATGGAGCCATTGCACAAGCAAAAGAACCCAGATCTCACCAACGATCCAAACATATACTTAGGCGCTATCATCTTATTCGAGAGATTATCGATCGAGGGGATGTAGAGATATGCAGAGTACCTACAGATGATAACATTGCTGATCCCCTAACCAAGCCTCTGACACAGCAGAAGTATGATCGTCACACTAAGTCACTTGGTATTAGATATATAAGTGATAGGTCTTAGTGCTAGTGGGAGACTGTAAGAGTATGCCCAAAGATCAATCACGATATGGTTGTAATAACACACTTGGTTTATCATGTTTATTAATATAAGGCATTGCCATTATTATTTCAGTTTCTTTTCTGTGTGCATAAATAAACTATTTTATAGTAATGTCCTGAGAATAATATGATTATTCTTAAAATATCCTTAGTCAGGTATTATTGTTGGCTAGGACAATAATAATGCATTAAGGATAACATGTAGTTGATTGATGATAAAGAGTTGTCATTGATATGAAGTGTCAGAATCAATGCATGAATATGTGTGTTAGAGAACAACATATTAGATTGACCCACTATGAGTATGTTTCTTAGATTATTATGTAATTGTCACAACATTACTCATAGTGATTAATATGTACATAATCCTCATACTTGAGATCATCTTTATCCCAACATCGTGAGTTGTATATTTTGATACAGTCAAACAAACACCTAACTGGTTATTATATAAAGACTGATGTTGGATATACCACTATCTATATTGAGGGATATAGTTGATCAATATAGGATAAGTCCCTCCTACATAATCGGAGTAATATCTCAGGCCACTTGATTGAGTGAGACTAGAAATGCATGGCCATGATCAAATAAGTTGATATGAGATGTCATACTTATTTGTGTATCATAGTCTACTCAAGGTATCAAGAAACATGGGATGGACTATACAAGTGTGACTATTCCATGACTTGTGTCCATTTAAAAGATATAGGACTTAAGGATTAATGCATGAAAGGTTAATCACAAAAGGTTATGTCGAATCATGACTTCTTGTAACTTAGGTAGCATTGATGCATTGCTAGATGTCACTCATTGTTTGTAACATTAGAATCGTTCTAATAATACTGCTAACGTTACAAGAACCTATAGGGTAACACCCTATGGTTGAAATGAATGAGGTAAAACATAGTTGGTATATTGCTTGGTTGTCACATGAATTAAATTAATTATAGAATTAATTTAATTGGGAAATCAAATTGTTGAACATACTATATGTACAAGGATGTTGTACACATAATCAGAACATAATTTTATTAATATATGAATTTAGTTCATATATAAGTTTAAATAAATATAGTTTACCGAAATCTTTATTATAATTAATGTAATTATTTTTCGGTTAAACATTATTATATTTATTTGAATGATAATTATTATGTTCGAATTAATTTTAATGAATTAAAATTCGTTATAAATATATACCAATTAAGAGGGAGTCATATATAGCAAATGTAAAAACCCTAAAAATGATATATAAAAACTAGCCCGAAAATATGCAAGGTGGTCTAGCAGCCGTTTAGCAAAATACTCTCTAAAAATAGTTTTCTGGGATTTCTACCGTTCATTGTCAATTGGGTGGACTACGTAGAGGCCAACATTGGAAAAGGTTGCGGCTTGGTTTGATAGTGGTTTAGCATTCCTGTTGCCTAAGCGTCGCTGTCTACTCAGATTGAAGTTTCGGTAATTTCGAAACCTTTTTATCACCCTGATTCGTTCCTTACACATGGATCCTTGGTTTGGATCGTCAGTTTTTTTTTATTTTTCGCTGCACCTTAGAGGCACCGGTGCTCCAACACGAATGCCATTTTCCACAATACTTGTACTCGGTCCTATCCCGTCGATCACTTCCAACACTGGCAGCTGAAGTGGCTCGTGTACTCATAGGGTGTTGATCACGGTCTCGTCTAGAAAAGCCCGAAGTGTTCTTTGATCGGCCTGAATCATCTCGAAAGTTCTTCGATGATTGTTGAAAAGACTTTCATGAAGATCTTTTACGAAATTCTCCAGCTCCGACATCAACTTTTCTTTTCTCTTTACTAAGTTCTTCGGCTTTGCAAGCTCGCTCGAAAAGTACTACGAACTCTCGTATTTCAATAATGCCAACAAATATTTTTATATCTTCATTCAGCCCATCTTCAAAACGTTTACACATAATAGCCTCAGACAATACACATTCTCGAGCATATCTGCTAAATCTGACAAACTTCCGTTCATAATCAGTAACTGACATGGAACCCTATTTAAGCTCAAGAAATTCCTTTCGTTTCTGATCGATGAACCTCTGACTGATATAAATTTTTCAAAACTCAGTCTGGAAGAATTCCCACGTCACTCGTTCTCTGGTTACAACAGAAACCAATGTTTCCACCAATAATAGGCAGAATCACATAGCAAAGATATAGCACACTTCAGGTATTCATCGGGTGTGCAAGATAGTTCATCAAGTACTCGAATAGTGTTGTCCAACCAAAATTCAGCTTGCTCGGCATCATCGCTGTCTGTAGCTTTAAATTCAGTAGCCCCGTGCTTTCGAATCAGTCAACTGAGGGCTTATTTAACCTCATCTGATCAATTACCGGAGGTATCGTGGGTGCAGGGGGTGTATTAGTCAGAAGTGGGGGTTGTGGAGCAGCTGTATTAGTCCGAATGTATTGGTTAAACCAATCATTCATCACATTATAAAAGGCTTGTCTAGCCTCGTCATTTTGATTGCTCGCAATAGGTTGAGAGTCCATCGGTCTTTGTCCCGTCTTGCGAGCAGCGAGCGCTACTTCGTCTACATCATCGGCTACCACTCGATTGGGATCGGGATCCATTACTATCTGAAAACACATTTTTTTAAGCGCCGAAATCATCACACTATCGTATTAACACTGAATGGCATGTATAGCTAGACTCATATATGCTACGTTAGTCCTAGAATCGACTAAACCGTAGCTCTGATACCAATAAAATGTAACATCCCAAACCCGAATCTGTCACTGGAAGGTTAAGGAATATTACCATACAAGCACGAAATTTCATTTAACTTTATTCAAATAACTCCCGTTGACATACTTTAAAACTGAATTCCAACTTGTTTTTCCAATTATACTAAATAGAATAAAATCATCTCAAGTTGATAAGTATATTGATTCATTCTTAAGTTCAATTTATATCAAAACATTAACAACACTAATCGAATATCAACCACACATTCACATTAACTATGTGGAACACATTTAGTAACTTAACAAGCCATTTTCGAATGGCTATACATATAGACATCATCAAAAAGATACTTATTTAACATCAAAAAGTCAAGCCTATACATGCCATTATAAAAGTTCAACAACAAAAGTACCGAATGGCTTAGATAGTGTGGACGACTTCGACTTTGAGATCCCCGAGACCGTAGCTAACGAACGAGATCTATAAAACAGAGAATTAAGGGCAACAGAGTAAGCATTTCTATGCTTAGTAAGTTTTAAGCAATAGAAACAATTAAAACTTGTCATTTAAATCAGGCATTTAGTATCACAAAACTAATATACTACTTAGTTATCACTTGGCTGAATATATATGTATATAAATACGTGAATACACAAAGAAATTTCAGCATATAACTTTACTTCACTTATAGCTCATACAGTTGATTTAAGTCACAGACTTTCATATAATGTTAAACATCGACCAAATAAGTCATGCTTAGTCGAAGATATAGTAATCATTCACACGCATATATCATTTTTTTGATACTAATAACTCACCTTAGAAATCAATTCACATGCGAGTACATAATACATACCTGACTTTCACAATATCATACATAGTCACTATTAGTTTATCTTAAACTCTCAAATTCATAATCTTACTTGAATCACCGATGTTAAGCCTGCTGGGTTTAAAACCTGGATCCAGTCATCAGTACAAAACCTACGGGGCTTTAAGCTCGAATATAATACCAGTACTAAGCCTGCGGGATTTAACCTAGATATAATACCAGCACTAAGCCTTCGAGACTTTAACCCGAACATAATACCAGCACGAATGCCTTCGGGACTTAGCTCGGATTTAATACTCACACAAGGCCTGCGGGTCTTAGCCCGGTTATAATCTCAAATTATCATGCACATATATATATATATCATAACACATCGGTATTTCATTTACATTACTAGAACACAAGCGCAACATGCTTATCAACCATTCCATTTTCGGCTCAATAGCTACATACAAAGAGCACAATTTCGATTCTCTATCCAACATGATTTCTATAACCATTCGGCTACAAGTCATAAGTACAAACTATTTATCTCACTACGTAATTCAAGTAAAACCATTATGTCACAATTTATTTGTTATGCTTATATATCATGATTTTATCAAATCATAAGCTAAGTTCCATTACTCAAAGACTTACCTCGGATATACTTGAACGGTTGTGAAATGGCTACTCGGTTACTTTCTCTTTTCCCTTATCCGAAATTCCCCCCAATGCTCTTGAGCTTTAATTCAACAAATTTTAAACTAGTCATTAATCGACTATTCAAGTATTACTTTCAGAATATAATACATATATATTCGACTTTCACACATACAGATTATAGTAAGCTTATAAAAATCAATAAGCAATTCATTAGCAAATTTTTATCAATGTTTACAATATAATTACAATTTCACTATAAGCTGACTTCCTGAGCAACAGTCACTAAATTATTTATAACTGCAGCTACGAAACTCCAAATCAATTGCTGTAAATTTTCCCTGAAAATAGACTCATTTATCTATTATCCATAAAATTTTAATAATTTTTAGTTTAGTCAATCAATACCATATTTTTCCTAAATTTTCCCTTGTTTCACTGTTTGACGAATCTGCCCATTCTTCACTACGAAATAAATTTCTCATTGTACAGAATTCAAAATATGTTTTCGTTTATTTCATTTGAAACTAGACTCATTAAGGAGTCTAAGAATATAAACTTTATCATATGACCATTTTTATACATTTTATAATGATTTTATAAAAACAGAACAGGGGATCTAGAAGTCATTTTGACTCAGTCCCACATTACTTCAAATATCAGATGATCGGAAATTCTTTTACTTTTAAAGTTTCTTTTATAAGAAACTAGACTCTTCAAGCTTTAATTACATATTTTATTCAGCTTCTAACTCAACTCGTACAATTTATGGTATTTTCCAAAATCACTTTACTGCTGCTATCCCAAGCAGATTATTACCAATTCACTCTTTCACACATTCTTTGTATACATATTATTTAAGCATGTATATCACCAATCAATTTTATCATATATATATATATATATCTATAAATTCACTTAAGCATAATCTCAATACAACACATTGTGCTCAAATCATTATTCAAGTTCAAATTCGGCTAACACACATATAAACACTAGCAACTATATATTAACATTTGCATTTCACCATAATAGCTAATTTAGCAAACCTTAATTTAACATATAATTGTTCATAACACATTTAAAGCATCCGCTCCATTCCATCAATTCAAAGCACATACATTACTCAATAATATCCAAGTTCATATTCGGCCTTAGTACACAACATGTTAGCTGATTTTTCCCATTTAGCAACTAATGCACATATATGCTCATTTGTTAGACTCTACTTCACCTATCTACCATTATTCATCCAAAATAACATGAACAACAACTATTTCCTTGAACATCTTCCTTAGCCGAATATTCATGTTACCAACAAATTCAAAATTTGGACATGGGCTAACTAAGGGACTTAGTAACTAGCTTAATACATGCAACAATTTCAAAAACTACCATGAATTACATACCTTATTTCATGCTCAAAGTGACCAAATGCTATTTTCCCTTTTCTTTCTCTAATATTCGGCTACTAAGGAAGAAGATGATACAAGCCTTTTGTTTATCCTTTGTTTTTCAAATATCTTTTTTTTATTCCATAAATTAAGCCATTACCATATTATAATATTATTACATAATACACATTGCTTATATTCATTAACATGGCCGGCCACTACTACTAAAGTAGGGAATTTGACATGCAAACCCACAAATATACATCATTAATTAATTGGCCACTACTAAAATAACCTATCATATTTTGACAAATTTTCAAATAAGTCCTTTTTAAATAATTTCAATCACAGTTAGCAATATCAAAGCATTAAATTTTCATACACACACTTTCACATATAATAAGCACATAATATAGCATTTAATTATTTTTATGACTCGATTTTATGGTCTCGAAACCACGTTCCGATTAGGGTCAAGTTAGGGCTGTCACAAGACATGTTAAGGAGTTGTGTGATTGACTTCCAGGGTAGTTGGGAGTTATTTACCATTGGTAGAGTTTGCATACAATAATAGCTACCAGTCTAGCATATAAATGGCACCTTACGAGGCATTATATGGTCGTAGGTGTCATACTCCTTGTTGGACTGAGTTAGGTGAGTTACGTGTTCTGGGGCCTGAGTTGATTTCTGATACCGAGGATAAGGTCAGGTTGGTTCGGGATCAGCTGAAGGCAGCTTCAGACAGACAGAAGTCTTATGCGAATCTAAAGCGTAAGGAGATCGAGTATTCGGTGGGGGACTTGGTGTTTCTTAAGGTCTCGCCATGGAAGAAGGTACTGAGGTTTGGTCAGAAGGGTAAGCTAAGGCTTTACCGTATATTGAAGCGCGTAGGACCAGTTGCCTATCAACTTGAGTTACCTCTAGAGTTCGACCGGATTCATGATGTGTTCTGTGTCTCTATGTTGAGGCGATATCACTCTGATCCTACGCACAACATCTAGACTGAGGAGATTGAGGTTAGACTAGATCTGACTTTTGAGGAAGAGTCGGTTTAGATTTTAGACCACTCGATATGAAAGTTTTGAGGAGGAAGTCTAACTTTAGCGACGTGGGAACCCGAGGAGGTGATGCGGCAGCAATACTCCCATCTGTTTTGACAAGGTAAATTTCGAGGCTGAAATTTTCTTTTAAGGGCTAGAGTTGTAACGCCCTAAAATTTAGGCATTTATTTTTTGGGTTGTGTTGCATAAATGTATGCTTGCTTTAGTGGTTGAGTGGCCTGTGGAGTGTGGGAGAGGTCCGGAGTTTAAGTCTTGGCTTGTGTAAAATTTTAATTTTTAGCTTGAATGAACCCTGCCTTCTGTTAGTGAGTTTCTTAAATTAATCGGGGAAGGATTAGTTATAAGAATAACTGCTAGTCTAGTAGCAAATGGCGTGTTGCTATGCTAAGGGGCTTAGGTTCGAGATTTGTTGTGTACAAAGGGGGTTTACTTTTGTAGCTCTACCATGTGAGTAGTTGTAGTTGATCGAAACTCTGCTAGTTAAGGAGTGTTTGAATGGACAGTTGAGGAGATATTGAAGGAGGGATTTTAGGAGGATCTTCTGGAATTTTGAAAGTGGGGGAAAGTTGTTCCGACATTGAACTCTTGTTCATGAGAGTTTCGGCTGAGGTGGGAAAAGGGTTGTTTGAGTCTAGGGTGAGGTTGTTGAGGTTTTAGGGGATTCATTTGGATAAGTCGACTTTAGTTTCTTTCCTTGCTTGTTGTGACCGAATTGTGCTTGTTCATTCGGGTTTTTCTCCCTTTTGTGTTGCACGATTTTATCTCCTTAGTTAATTGTTTCCCTTTCCCTCTTTCTCTTTTGGTTCATTTTCATTTACTCCCTTCTTGGCTGATTGTTGTTTTCCTCTCAGCACTCTCGACTTTGTTCCACCTCCTCCCCCCTCATTGGTTTTGCTTGACCGAATACCCCTTTTTGGTCCCTTCTTCGCTCTTCTTTCTTTCTCCCCCTCTCTAACAATTTCTCCTTGGCACTGTGCGCCTTCTTTACTTCTCTATTCTTCCTCCTTTCCGCTTATTACCTTGATCAAATACTCATCTTATTTCTATTCTGCTTTCGGTCAGTAAGTATGGTGTGATCAGTTGGGTTAGATGACAGCTCTCGTCTCCCGCTTTAGTGTTCTTGTGCTAGCCAAATATTGTTGGGTAAGTCTCAGTTTGTTTTCTCGTTTTGGTTTGTTTCACTTGGTTGATCCATCTTCTAACTTTCCTTCTTCTTGCCAACTATCTCCTCTACCTTTCAGATCAATCCTTTTATGTGCTTCTGTGTATGTTACGTCATTAATCAGTATTTTGCTTGGTCGTTGTGGTGTGGTACGGTTATGATATTTTTATGCCTCAAATGTGAGTCTGATATAGAAGGTGGTGTTTTGGTGTAGGTAGTGATCGAAGTTGATTGACACACCCCCTTGAGGATCAAGGGTGCGATTATTGTTGGCTTTTGGGTAAGTGATTACAATTGTTTTGGAGCTCCGCTAGTTTCCAATCGAGACATAAGTTAAGTAACTAACTAGTTATCGGATTAGTTGTTCTCCAGGCATAAGAGTGTTCAGAGCGCAGGTTAACTTTAGATTCATAACAGGTGTGTAACTACACTGCTTCTATCGCGGTCGTCTACCATCAATACCACACCGGCGTGTGCTCGCCCGTTTGGTCGTCTAAACGTATAAACGCTAGCATATGACTGTAGAGACCACCACCACGTATGGGCATAGGTCGTTTTGGACCATGTTGGGCCGTGGGTAAACCACACGGATGTGTGGAGTATATTGGGCCAGTCTATGTAGTTCATATTGCCAAGGTCATTATTGAGCTTAACGGGCCATACGAGCGGGTGGGCCCACATGGGCTGTGTTAGGGGCTTGGGGCCATTTTTGCTGTTTAAACTGTTAAGGTTTCACAGGTCGCTCGAGACGATTGTGGACCTAGTGTCAGGTCGGTAAGTATACCTAGACCCTAATCTATGAAATGACTGTTATACCCCTATGAGGTAAATGACGGATATACCCCTGTATGTTGCATGACTGTTGAGCATGCCATCTTTATTATACGAACATTTATACTATGTTGCATTGCATGGGGTTGGATATATGATATTGGAGGAAGTGTACTGAAAGGCTATTAGCCTATACTGGTAGCTCTACTGCAAATACTGTTGGTGCCGAGATTGGTACTATATTCTAGAGTGTAGGGATGGGTGGTTTGATTTAATCCCCACATGGAGTGTTGGTCTGGACGAAGTGGAGTGTAGAGGATGGTTGGATAGGACCTCTGTATGCATCTCTGATATTGTACTGAATTGGGCTAAGGCCCACAATTTTACTGCTGCTGTAATGGGCAAAGGCCCACACTGATATTGCTATTGATAAGGGCTTAGGCCCAGACTGTTCAACACTGTATGTCTGATTGTTTAACAAATAGGGATTACACACTGAGTTTCATAAATTGACCCTATCTGCTTATCTGTGTAGGTAATCCTTAGACGGGTCGGTGCTGCGAGGGACTCGGAGATGGCCACACCACTGTTTACATTTTCATTTTGATTTTAATAAAAGTAGTTTTATTTGGGGTAAATTTTATGTAATAAGGCCGTTAAAAGTTTTTATTTAGGGATTTAATTAATTTGACTTATATCTGTTAGTAGTAGGTTTCGTGTTTTCAAAAGGTAAATGATTTTCAACTACCAAGCTACGTACCTTGATTTAAAAGCTTTCGCAATGACAATGTTTTAAAGTGTAATGACGATAAAGTGTGAAACATGTTTTACTAAATGAACCCATAATTTGGCGAATGAATAAAACAAGTTAGCTTTTCAAAATGATTACAAACAAGGTTTTAACACAAGCGAACTTTTCTAGTAGATCTACGTTTTTCAAAACTCACTCCAATGTGACATCATAGATGTGGCCATAACGTCTAGGCTGGGTTTGGGGTCTTACACAGCTCGTGTGCCACACACGACCAATAGACACGCCCGTGTGTCTAGGCCGTGTCAAAACTGAAGGGTATACTAACTTTAATTCGTAGGGTACACCAGGGGACACACAGCATGTATCGTGACCGTGTGTCGCACACGGCTGAAACACACGCCCGTGTCTCTACCCGTGTGGACAAAAATAGGCCATTTGAATATCCAATTTGCCACCCTAATTGGGTCAAACCTACAAACACCATACCAAGCATATTTGCGCACATTTTACGACCAATTCACAATCAAAACATAAGCCTTTCATGACATATCATTGCCAACCTATTCCATGCTTATCAACCTTACTAATTTATATCAAAACATAAAACTAAAACATATCAAAACATATAATTTGGTAAACTCCAAATTACAACCAAATATCATACTAAAACCTTACCAAATAGACCACTTACTTTGGCCAACAAAAAACATATCACATTATCGCATTAGCAACACATATCATATACCATTTTCAAACTATAAATTCAAATACAAGCTGGCCATATCACATGGCTTTGTATAAACATTACAAAACATATTCAAAGTACTTCTAGCCTATACATGCCATACTTTACTATATACATTTTCAAAAGTTACCAAAAATGAGATTCGATAGTGTGGTGATGATCCTCGACAATCCCGGAGCTCACAGTAGCTTCGATATATATAAAACAATGCAAACACATACAAAGTAAGCTTTCAAAAGCTTAGTAAGCCATATACAAGTAAACTTATCAATTAAAGCGTATAGACATCATTAAATTACTTATTCTTCGTGGCCAAATATCAACACAAACCTCATATTCATATACTTAGATCATAGATCATCTTTTATACACATACTTCCCTTTCATTCTCATACATACTATACAATGAAAATGTACCTGAATCGGATACAATTTGACAAAGTCATTCATTTTCTAGGAATGCCCATTTGAACCATTTGGTAACATAAGAATACGCAGATAGCTCAGAAAACATATACAATGCCAACATCCTAGACGTGGTCTTACATGTAATCAGCATCAATGCCACTCTCCCAGACAGGGTCTTACATGAAATTAGATACGATGCCAATGTCCCAGACATGGTCTTACACGTAAAATAGAAGTCGATGCCAACGTCTCAGACATGGTCTTACACGTAGAACATATATCGAAAATCCTATGTCATGACATATGTATCCTAACTATTCCTAGGGATCGTATAAGACTTTTCAGACGTCGAAACTTTTTCGATACTTTCCCAAATGGCACATATTTAGCTTGAACATTCATTCATCACAATTCAATATCATATGAATAACAAGAATTCAATTCAAACACGTTTATTGTATATCGACATACCTCGTACGGATTCGGATAGATGGAATCGGTTATTCAACAACTTTCGACTTTCCCCGATCTAATTCTGTTTTCTTTAATTATTAATCTAAATCAATTCAAATTTAACTTATTCAATCACACATTCATTCAAAACAATCCATATACACATAATTAGGGCATTTTGCAAACTAACCCTCACATTTTCACATTTTGACACTTTAGTCTCTAATTCACAAAATCACAAAATACACATAATTTGCATATACTCATGCTTGACCGAATATTCATAGCACTCATACAAGTCCACACATTTCATTTATTTCAGATTTTAGTCCCTTAATTTACAAATTTCACAATTTAGCCCATTTTACTCAAAATCATCAAAAATCTAAAGACAAAATATATAAACCCAACATCAAACTTTCATATTTCATCAATTAAAAACATAAAGCTCATGAATTCATCCATGGGACATTTCAAAATCATCATCAAAATCAAAAATTGAGGAATGGGCTTGACAGTATACGAAGCAACGATTACAAAAACGTAAAAATTATCAAAAACTGAACAAAATCCATACCTTAATCAAGGAATTCAATGACCGAACACTAGGTAATCTTTCTTTTTTTATTTTCTTTGTGTTTTTCTGTTATGGATGAACAAATAACCATATTTTCATGACTTTGTTTTATTTTAATTCATTTAATAAACAATTTACTTAAATATCGTTAATGAACAACATTTTAAAACACATAATAAAAGGTCATAAGTGTCCACTCATAGTCCTAATGGTCAATTTGCAACAAAAGGACCTCTCAAATAATAAGCCAAATCAAATAGGCACTTTTACATTTTACGCGATTAGGTCCTTTTATTAAATTAAGCACACAAACGGTTAAATTTTCATACGAAACTTTCATATATGCTAATTCACATATCATAAGCACGGAAAATAATATTTAAATATTTTTCTGACTCAGATTTGTGGTCTCGAAACCACTATTCCGACCAGGGTCTAAATCGGACTATTACAATTCTCCCCTCTTAGGGATTTTTGTCCCCAAAAATCTTACCGTTAAATAGATTCGGATATTGCTGTCTCATAGCATCTTTAGGTTCCTACGTGGCCTCTTCAATACCGTGTCAATTACACATCACTTTTACTAACAGAAGTTTCTTATTTCCCAGTTCTTTAACCTTGCGAGTTAAGATACGGATCGGTTCTTCTTCGTAAGCATATCAGACTAAATTTCAATTTCAGACGGAGGAATCACATGTGAAGGGTCGGATCTTTATCATCTAAGCATCGATACGTGAAAAACATTATGAATCTTTTCTAGTTGTGGTGGCAACAACAATCTATATGCTACCGGCCCGATTCGCTCGGTAATCTCATACGGCCCAATAAATCTCAGACTCAATTTGCTTTTTCTACCAAACCAAAGTACTTTCTTCCATGGAGATACCTTCAGAAACACTTTGTCGCCAATCTCAAATTCAATATCTTTTCTTTTCAAATCTGCATATGATTTCTAACAATCGGAAGCTGTTTTCAAACTATCTGAGATAACTTTCACTTTCTGTTCAGTTTCTTTTATCAAATCAATCCCGTGAATCTTATTCTCACTGAGCTCAGTCCAATACAAAGGTGTACAGAATTTGTGACCATATAAAGCCTCGTAAGGTGCCATTTTGATGCTCGATTGAAAACTGTTTTTATAAGCGAATTCAATCAAAGGCAAATATTGTTCCCACGTACCTTCAAACTCAAGAATGCAACATCTCAACATATCCTCGAGTATCTGAATAATCCGCTTGGATTGACCATTCGTTTTTGGGTAAAAAGTAGTACTAAAATGCAATTTAGTACCCAAAGTATCTTGCAATTTCTTCCAAAATCGTGATGTGAATCTCAGATCTTTGTCTGATACAATAGATAATGGCACACCGTGCAATCTCACAATATCAGAAATGTATAACTTAACTAACTTATCAAGTGACTAATCAGATCGTACCAGAATAAAATGAGCTAATTTTGTCAATCGATCAACTACAACCCAGATTGCATCTTTCTTTCTCGGAGAGAGGGGCAAACCCGAAACAAAGTCAATTGTCACTCGATCCGATTTCCACTCCGGAACCATAATCAGTTGTAACAAACCAGATGGCACCTGATGTTCAGCTTTAACTTGCTGACAGATCAAACATTTAGAAACAAAGTCAGATATATCTCTTTTCATTCCAAACCACCAGTAATGTTGTTTCAAATCATTATACATTTTTGTACTACCCGGATGCACAGATAACCGACTATTATGAGCTTCACTTAAAATCATCCGAATTAACTCTGGATTTCTCGGAACACAAATTCTATCTCAGAATTTCAAAAAATCATCTTTATCAACTCTGAATTTTGAATCAGAATCTAAATCACACTGAGCTCATTTCGCTAAAATCTCATTATCAATCTTCTGAGCTTTGATAATCTGCTGTAAGAATAAGGGTCTTGCTTTCAATTCAGCTAAAACTAAACCATCATCGGACAGAACCAAATTAGCATTCATCACACACAGAGCAAATAATGATTTTTGACTCAAAGAATCAGCAACAACATTTGCCTTACCCAGATGATAATTTATCACAAGTTCATAGTCTTTTAACAGTTCTAACCATCTTCTCTATCACAAATTCAAATATTTCTATGACATTAGATATTTCAAACTCTTATGATCAGAATATACGTGACATTTCTCACCAAACAGATAGTGATGCTAGATTTTCAAATCGAACACAATCGCAGCAAACTCAAGTTCGTGCGTCAGATAATTCTTTTCATGCAGCTTCAACTGTCTCGAAGCATAAACAATGACTTTGCCTTCTTGCATTAAAACACATCCCAGACCGATCAACGAAGCATCACTGTAGATCACAAATTCTTCACCCTATTCGGGTTGTACCAATACCGGGGCTGCAGTCAACACAGTTTTCAACTGATCAAAACTGTTTTGACACTTTTTTGACCACTCAAATTTAACATCTTTTTGAAGCAGTTTCGTTAACGGAGTTGCAATCATCGAAAAGCCTTTTACGAAACGTCTATAATAACCAGCAAGTCCCAGAAAACTGCAGACTTCAAAGACATTCCTCAGAGGTTTCCAATCCAGAATTGCTGAAATTTTGCTTGGATCAACTCGGATACAAGATGTTGATACAATATGTTCCAGAAAACTGACCTCTTGTAATCAGAATTCACATTTGCTAAACTTCGCATACAACTGTTTATCTTGCAAAGTCTGTAGCACTATTCTCAGATGCTTGACATGTTCAATCTCATCACTTGAATAAATCAATATGTCATCAATGAATACAACAACAAATCAATCTAAATATGGTCTGAAAATTTGATTCATCAAATTCATAAAGATAGCAGGTCATTAGTTAATTCGAAAGGCATAACTAGGAATTCATAGTGGTCGTACCTCATTCGGAAAGCAGTTTTCAGAATGTTTGAGTCCTTCACTCGCAACTGATAATAACCTAATCTCAAATCTATCTTTGAAAACACAACAGCTCCTTTCAATTGATCAAACAGATTGTCAATTCGGGGTAGGGGATACTTATTCTTGATTGTCACTTTATTTAATTGACGATAATCTACGAACATTCTCATCGTACCGTCTTTCTTATTCAGAAACAGAACAGGAGCACCCCCAAGGTGAGAAACTTGGTCTAGCAAACCCTCTATCGGTCAATTCTTGCAACTGAGTCTTTAATTCTTTTAATTCGGTCAAAGCCATTCTATATAGAGCTATCAAAATCAGAGTAGTACCAGGTACCAATTCAATGCCAAATTCAACTTCTCTAACCGGAGGTAAACCCGGAAGTTCTTCAAGAAACACATCAAGAAACTCACATACAACAGGCACTGATTCAACTTTCCTTTCTGACACTTTCAAATCGATCACATAAGCAAAGTTGGCTTCACAACCTTTTCTCACAATACTCAAAGCTTTCATCAAAGATATCACAGCAGGCAATCCATTCAAATCACTAGATTCAATTTGGACTATTTTGTCATTCTTGCATCTCAAATCAATAGTTTTCCTTTTGCAGTTCACAATAGTATCATGCAAAGTTAACCAATCCATACCTAGAATTATATCAAACTCATCAAAGGGCAATAACATCAGATCAGCCGAAAAACAAGTGTCTCGAAACATTAACGGACAACTCTTGTAGACTTTATCAAGCAAAACATATCTGCCTAGGGGATTCGAAACTCTATTTACAAATTCAGTAGACTCTACAGGCAAAGTCTTATTGTTCACTAAATTCATACATATGTTGATCCTGGATCTATCAAAGCAATCACAGAAGTATCATAAAGATAAATGTACCTGTTATCACATCTAGCGAAGAAGCTTCCTCACGAACTCGGATAGCATAGGCTCTAGCAGGTGCACCAGCCTCGGATCTAACAGCTGTATCTTTTGTTCCCCTTTGACTGCCACTCACATTTCTCGTACTTCTGGGAGGTCTACCACGAGGAGCATTGCAACGTGGCCTCGGATTTTGCACAATTTCTTGCTCGTCAGATTCGGGGCAATCGCGAATAAAATGATCTAACGATCCACATCTGAAATAAGCCCTATCATACAGTCTACAATTACCAGGATATCTTTTACCACAATGTTTGCACTCAGGGTGATCGGATTTAGCATTTCCAATACTGGCAACAGATGTAGCGGGAGCTTTGAAGTTCAAATACGATCTAGCACGATCTTTATTTGAATGTCCCATATTAGCCTTTGAACGGCTATTATCATCTCTAAACTTCTCTGATGCATATTGAAATAACTTGCCTGATGGTCTCTTTCACACTTCTCTAGCTTCAGAATCGACTTTTCTTTTCTCTTTTCTGAGATCTTTAGCTTTATAGGCTCGTTCAACAAGCACAATGAATTCTTTGATCTCTAGAATCCCAACTAACAAACGGATATCTTCGTTCAAGCCATCCTCGAATATTTTGCACATTATTGCCTCAGTAGATACACATTCACAAGCATATTGACTTAGTCTTACAAATTCTCGCTCGTATTCTGTAACAGACGTACGGCCTTGTTTAAGCTCAAGAAACTCTTTATGTTTCAGATCTATGAATCTCCGGCTCATGTATTTCTTCCGGAATTTAGCTTGGAAGAATTCCCAAGTGACTCGCTCACTTGGAACTACCAATATCAAAGCTTTCCACTAGTGGTACGTCGTATCTCTTAGAAGTGAAATGGCACATTTTATGCATTCTTCAGGATTCAAAGATAATTCATCGAACACTCGTATCGTGCTTTCTAACCAGAATTCGACTCTTTCTGCATCATCGTTCGTTGTAGGTCGAAACTCTTTAGCCCCATACTTTTTAATCTTATCTACCGGAGGCTTAATTAACTAAATCGGATTCACTGATGGCATAATAGGAGCTTGTGGAGAATTAACTAGGGGTGGAGGTTGCTGTACAGTCGGATTGGTTCTAATATATTGGCTAAACCAATCGTTCGTCATTTGATAGAAGGCTTGTCTAGCCTCACCATCACGGCTACTTGTAACCAGTCTAAAATTGGATGGCGCCATCCCTTGCGCGGGAGCAGGCGCATTGCTTTCGACATCATCCGCTATGACTCATTCGGGATCCATTTGCTATATAAAAGCACATTTTTAATGTCAAGATTCATCACACTATCGTAGTTCATAAATATGGCATGTATAGCTAGACTCATATACGCTATGGTAGTCCTAGAACCGACTAAACCATAGTTCTGATACCAATAAAATATAACACCTTAACCCGTAACTGTTGCCAGAATAGGTTAAGAGGCATTACCGGACTTATAACTCGTTCAAAACAATCATATAACAAATATAGTCTCATTTAAATAAGCATAGGTCATTCATATTCAATATGAATTTAAATCAAGCATACAAAGTCTAAATCATGCATTCGAGACCAAATCAGTAACATATGAATGTTTTAGAACTTAGAAAAAATTTCAACTTTTCAAAGGTCACACGCCCGTGTGAACAGGCTGTGTGCCTCACACGGCATTAGACATGCCTGTGTGTCTAAGCCGTAGCGAAACAGGGCATACATATTGACTTGTCCACACGGCCACAAGACATGCCCGTGTGCCAAGCCGTGTGAAAATTAGGGAGGCTACTGACTTGGCCACACGGCCGACCACATGCCCATGTGCCACACACGACCAGCAGACACGCCCGTGTGTCTAGGCCGTGTCAAAACTGGAAGGTATACTGACTTTAATTTGTAGGGTACCCCAGGGGACACACGACCGTGTATCGTATGAATCGGCTTACCTCCTACAGATTCAGATAGCTGGAATTGGCTACTCGATGACTTTCGACTTTCCCCGATCTAATTCCGTATTCTTTAATTCTCGATCTATATAAATTCAAATTTAACTTTTTTATATACCAAATCATTCAAATCAATCCATAAACACATATTTAAGACATTTTACAAATTAGCCCTCGTATTTTTACATTTTAACACTTTAGTCCTTATTTCACAAAATCACAAAATACACTTAATTTGCACACACTCATGCTTGGTCGAATATTCATAATACTCATACAAGTCCACATATTTCATTTATTTCACATTTTAGTCATTCAATTTACAAATTTCACAATTTAGTCCATTATACTCAAAATCACCAAAAATTCAAAGACAAAATATATTAACCCGACATATATCTTTTATTTTCCAACAACTAACATCATAAAACTCACAATTTCATTAATGGCATATTTCAAAATCATCATCAAAATCAGAAATTGAGGCATGGGCTTGATAGTATACGAAGCAACGATTACAAAAACGTAGAAATTATCAAAAATTGAACAAAATACACACCTTGATTAAGCTTAACAATGGCTGGATGAAATGAAGCTTAAAACCCTTTGTTCTCTTCTATTTTCGGTAGAAAAAGATGAATAAAATGGGCACATTTTGATTTGTTTTGATTAATATTAACATATTAATCAATTTCTGTAACACCTCTAACCCGTATCTGTCACCGGAATAGGGTCGTAAGGCGTTACGGAATAAAAAGACAATTCCAATCAATTATAATAAACATTACATAATCACATGAATTAGTCTCGAAAATTTACTAAATTATTAAATCATAAACTAACACAAGTACCATTGCATACATGTGGCATTAGTGACATCATAGCCTATACGAATCTCATATATATATATATATATATATATATACAACTTACATCTTACAACCAATATTATAAATTTTAATACAAATTTGCAAACTTGCAAATAACAAGTAAATTTTTATATATAAAATCTCTTGCATTTATCACCTTAATAATCATTTATACCATAAGTAAAATTTCTTACCTTACTTTACATGTGTACTAAGACACATTTGAATGCATGTTATATCAAATCACACTCACACTTAAGACATAATATGTAAAATCACATTTATGAAGACTCAAACATATATTTTTATATGGTTAATATAGTAGAATACATTACCATTTTCATGCATATTATACAACTGCTACCACACTCTCATTTAGAAATAAGTGCATATGCAGGACTTTAATTAAATACAAACATATTTCATGTCTATTTGACGTATTACAATACATTCTCATTAAATCACACATAAACCATTTCCATATTATCATGATCATACCTACCAAAGCACAAGTGGAAAAAGCACAAGTGGACAAAAAATATATCATAATAAACCTTGCCATATTTTCTGAACCCTATCAAAAATTCAAAACACCGAATCATGAACATTACCAAGTCACAAACATATTCACTAGGTTCACAAATATATTTCACATAAAAATTTACATCAATGGATCAATCATGGTTCTTTCAAGCCATTGCTCATTTCTTAAACATGCAAGATTTATCTCACGTAATAATCATAGATATATAACCTGCAACATTTAACCATAATCATCATAGACCATACCTAGCATGATTTAATTCAAACATTTTGATTAGCCATTTTGGCATGACTTTATACACAACCAAAATTTATCATTTAAACCACACTTCAGCTCATACATGCCATAATTCGAATTTAAGTTAAAAAGGTACCTAAAATAGTAGATAGTGTGATAAACTTCGCAGACAATTCCCCAGCCTGTAACTTGATTTCCAATATCTATAAAACAAACAAGGATAACAAAATAAGCTAATATAGTTTAGTAAGTCATAAACAAATAGTAAGCCCAACAAAGTATTTAATTCCATTAAGCTAATTATTATTTATAGTGACTAAATACCATTTAATCTCAAGTTATACCATTTAATCTCAAGTTATACTTATAAGTACATCCACATATATACATTCGCACTTAAACATCATCTTGGTCGAATGATCAAATACATACATTGTCTATTTTTCAATCAACTTACCAACCACTTTGTTTTACCCTGCCGAATGCACATATTTATTTATATATAAGTAATTGCATTTTTTATTTACTTGGCTGAATACTCACCTGACCATTTGAGTATATTAATATTCAACTTCTCAAAAACCACTAATTATATTATAATCATGCTTGCATATACTTTTACACATAAGCTTAAAAAAAATCAGTACGTAGTATTGCATATATATACGTAAATAGCCAACAAGACCAATTATATCGAAACATACATTGCATTTAATTATGAGTCATTTTCTCATACTAAATTTATATAACTACAAGCCGAATATACATATACTCACATCACTTAAAGTTATTATCATCAATTATGCGTGAATAGAACAAATACCGATTACCGACTTACCTTATCATTAATAGCTAAAAAACTAATTCATACCTGGCCGTTTTACTTGTATTACACAATCATGCACAATTTACCTTTGCCCGATGAACCATTTGAAATTTGATAGGACACTTGGATAATCACATAAATCATACAATGTCAACGTCCTAGACGTGGTCTTACATGTAGCCACAAATCGATGCCACTGTCCCAGACAGGGTCTTACTCGTAAACAAATATCGAAACCACATATTGATGCCATGGTCTTACTCGCACACATATATCGGAATCCTATGTCATGACATATGTATCCTAACTATTCCTAAGGTTCATACGAGGCTTTTGGATGTCGTAACTCGGTCGAATCGAACTCGAAAGTGTAGTAGCCAAATTTAATCATGTTCGGACATAGCATATTTAAATTCCAATATTTTATAACAGCATATAAATATAACATTAAATTTCCAAATAAACACGTCTATTTGCTTATAAACTTACCTTGGACAACGAAAAATCAGTACGGATCGACTACTCGACAACTTTTGACTTTCCCCGATCCAAATCCGATTTCTTTAGTTCTTGATCTAAACATATTCAAATGAAGCTCATTCAAACATATTTTCATTCAATTTAGTCCAAAAATACATAAATAGGCAAATTACCATTTTACCCCTAACATTTACAATTTTTACAATTTAATCCCTATTGCACAAAACACAAAATACACCAAATTTCTCAATACTTATGTTGGGCCAAATTTTACCCACTCTCAAACAAGTCCATATATTCAATTTATTTAACATTTTAGTCCCTCAAATTATTATTTTTGCAATTTATTCCTAATTACTCAAAATCATCAAAAACTCCAATACAAAATATGTTAAGCTAAAACATATCTTTCATTTTTCATCATCAAACAACAAAAATCACAAGCTATCAACAATGGCACAACTAAAATATTCATCAAAATAAAAAATTTAAGCATGGGTTTTGTAGTACTCGAAGCAACGATCTCAAAAACGTAAAAATTATCAAAAATCGACTAAAAACGAACCTTGAATTTGAACTTGAGAGATGGCCGAACCTAGTTTCTTCTCTTTTTTTTCTTTTGTTTATAATCGGCTATGGTGATATTATAAGAGCACTTAGGCTTATTTTATTTTATAACATATATTATATAACTTAAAGGTTAGCTTCCTAAATTACCCTTTCAAAAATTAACAACTAAAGCTTATAAGCCAAGGATATATTTGTCCATGTCACATGCACATAGTTTCTAACTCATAACTTATTTTATATACGTATAATTATATACATTTTATTATTATAACAAATACATATATATTATACATATTAAATAAGAAAATATATTCAACTTAGTTAATGCCGTCCACTAGTATATATAGAAAAAAAATTGGACTTTTTACATCATGAGTGCTTCCATTTAAGAAGTCGTTACCAAAACAGTCCTTACAATTAAAACTAGCTAATATTCAATTTATGCGATTAAGTCCTTACAATTAATCGGATACCCAAACGATAAAATTAAATCACGAAAATTTCACAGATATAAATTCACACAAAATAAACATGAAAAATAATTTAAAAATATTTTTTTGACTAGGATTCGTGGTCCCGAAACCACCGTTCCGATTAGAGTCTAAATCGGGCTGTTACAATTTCCAATTCTACCCTTAACAAATAACCTTTAAAAACTTATCTTGGATGTCCATAATTGTCTACTCATACTTCCAATGGTCAAATAACAACATAAGGACCTCTCATTTACAAAGACATAACAAATAGGCACTTTTAACATTTAGCAGGCAACTTTTACCTTTGACATGATTAGGTCCTTCTTTTTTCAAATTGAGTACACAAATGATCAAATTTTCATACGAAACTTTCACATATGCTAATTCATATATCATAGGCACGGAATATAATATTTAAATATTTTTCTAATTTAGATTTGTGGTCCCAAAACCACTATTCCGACTAGGGTCTAAACTAGACTGTTACAATTCTCCCCCTTAAGGATTTTCATCCCCAAAAATCTTACTGGTAAACAGATTCTGATATTGTTGTCTCATAACATCTTTAGGCTCCCACGTAGCCTATTCAATAGATAATGGCACACCATGCAACCTCACAATATCAGAAATGTATAACTCAGCTAACTTATCAAGCGAATAATCAGATCATACAGGAATAAAATGAGCTAATTTCGTCAATCGATCAACTACTACCCAAATAGCATCTTTCTTTCTCAGAGACAGGCACAAAACCAAAACAAAGTCCATTGTCACTCTATCCCATTTCCACTCCGGAATCATAATCAGTTGTAGACAGAACATCAAAAATCAAATATCGCTCATTACAATAAATCTCATTCATTCACATTCATTGAGAACATAAAATTAAGTATACGATACTTAAACATGCATTCGAGACCAAATTGATAACATATAAAAGTTTTAGAACTTATAAAAATTTTCTACTTTTAAAAGGTCAAACGCCCGTGTGAACAAACTGTGTGCCTCACATGGCCTTAGGCATGCCTGTGTGACTAAGCCATGGCAAAACAGGGCATAGCTACTGACTTGCCCACACAGCTACAAGACACGCCCGTGTGCCTTGGCCTTGGTCGAGCTTGACTTGGGCCACACGGCTAGCCACACGCCTGTGTGCTTTGGCCATGCTCGGGCCTGGCTTACAATTGTAGTGTACTCTAGGGGACACACGGTAGCGCAACATAACTGTGTGTCACACACGGCTGAGACACACGCCCGTGTCTCTACCCCGTGTGAACAAAAATAGGCCATTTGAATAGCCAATTTGCCACCCCAATTTGGGTCAACCTACAAGCAAAGAAACACGCATATATGCACAATCCATTTAGCCAATTTCCACACCAAAACATAAGCTATTCATCTCATATAATAGTCACCCAAATTCATACTCATAAGCCTTACTAATCTTTGTAGAAACATATATCAAAAGCATATCAAAGCATTTCTTTCCATACATCATTCAATCTACTAATCTTTGTAGAAACATATATCAAAAGCATATCAAAGCATTTCTTTCCATACATCATTCAATCTTATGCCAAAACTCACCATAATTTATCAACATTTACCATTTCTTTTGACCAACTAAACACCTACCACAATTGAACATTGGCATAACATATCATATACCATTATCAAGCTATAATTTCAAACATAAACTAGCCAAATCACATGGCTAAGTATATACATCACAAAACATAATCCCATAACTACTAGCCTATACATGCCATACTTCAAAATATACATTTTCAAGATACCAAAATGAGGTTTGATAGTATGGTGACGATCCTTAACGATCCTTGAACTTGTAGTAGCTTCGATATTTATATAACAATGCAAACACACACAAAGTAAGCTTTCAAAAGCTTAGTAAGCTTGTACCAAAAATCATCAATAGTATATAAGACATAAAACATCAACACATAAGTATTTATAAGTTCTCAAGTCATCTATCAATTCTATGCCAACATAATTCATATATTCATACCAATTCAATGAACTTCATATACATAATATCAACTACCACATAGGTATCGTACATACCTAAACCTTCCCGTACTTATTCATTTTCATTCTCACCTCTCATTTGAATATTTTAAGACTTTTCGTAAACTATTCATGTTTTAAACATCCGCACAATTAGTGCTGTAAAGGTTAGCCAAAGCTAGAATGATTCCGCACACTTAGTGCCATCTCAATTAACCGAAGCTAAGTCAGTATCGCACACTTAGTGCCTCATAGAGCCGAAGCTAGTTTAAATCGCACACTTAGTACCAAATACCATTGATTTATCATTGTATTCATCCAAACCAAAAATATAGACAATCTATGTATAATCAAGCATCAAAACATACTTATAACATCATATTTTGCATACGAACTTACCTTGTACTAGGAATTGTCGACTCGGGCTGTTTACTCTACAACCTTCGACTTCCTTCGGTCTAAGTCTGAATTTCTCTTTTCTTGACCTATATGTATTCAAAATTAACCCTTTATTCACTAAATCATTGAAACCAATCCATATACACACAATTAGGGCATTTTGCAAAATAGCCCTCACATTTTCACACTTAGACACTTTAGTCATTAAATCACAAAATCATAAAATAAACATAATTTGAATATACCCATGCTTGGCTGAATTCTCCTAGTACTCATACTAGTCCACACATTTCATTTATTTCACATTTTAGTCCCTCAAAATAACATTTTTACAGTTTAGCCGAAATTATTCAATTTCATCAAAAATTTAAAGACAAAACATGTAAACCCAACATCAAGCTTTCATAATCCATCAACTAACATCACAAAGCTCATAGTTTCATCAATGGCACATTTCAAAATCATCACCAAAATTAGAAATTGAGGCATGGGTTTGATAATATACGAAGCAACGATTATAAAAACATAAAAATTATCAAAAACGGATAAAAAATAAACCTTGTATCAAGCTTCAATCATGGCAGAATGAACAAAGCTTTCCAAACCTTATTTTTTTCTAATTTTTGGCAACAACATGATAATATAACACCAAGTTTATGTTTTGTTTTTCTAATATATGTTTAATAAACCATTTACCAAATTACCCTTTAATAAACCATTATAAATCCATTTAATGGATGGTTATTTAAGTCCACTAACATTATCAATGGACAAGTAACAACGTAAGAACCGTTGCTTTAGAAAGCCTGTAACATCCTGATTTTGGGCCTAGTAGGAACAGTGGTTTCGGGACCACAAATCTGACACAGTAAAATTTGTTTTTATTATATTTTTATGGTCTAAAATTTCACGGGATGATTTTGTGAAAATTTTGTTTAAAAATTTTGACGTTTGGACACTCAATTTGGTCAAAAGGATTAAATTGCAAAAAGTGCAAAAGTTGAATTCTACATGTTAGAGGTGTCTAATTGTTATGAAATTTTAAATTGGAGGCCCTTAAATGGTGATTAGACCATTGGATAATGTGTTGGAAAAAAATGGACATGAAATGGGTGAAATAGAATATTTTTAAGTTAGGGGCATTTTGGTAATCTAGTAATTAAAATGAATTAAAAACAAAAGTAAAAGCCAATTTTTGTCCATCTTCTACCCCGTGGCCGAAACTTGCATGGAGAAGACATAGTTAGGGTTTTTCAAGCTTCCAAGCTTGATTATCAAGGAAAATGAGATTCAGGCATGTTTGGAAACGAATCAGATTATGGACAAAATCAGAATATATAGCCGTGCTCACATTCGAGGTAAGTTTGTATGTAAATAATATATCAATTCTTTTTATGTTATTATATTTCGTTATTATATGAGATGTGGTTGCCTATAGAATGATCATTTGATGTAAATTACGAATCAAAATAGACTATGAATGAATTTATTAAATGTTGAAAAGTGAGGAATTTCCCTGTTGAACCTTCGGAATAGAAATGATACAAATGATCCATTGTGAGAACACATGTGTAGTACTATGTGCAGGCTATTATGTGTTTAAGATGGTTTTAGGTCACGTGTGTAGTACTAAGTGCAAGCTCCTATGCATACCCGACAACTTCAATCACGTGTGTAGTACTAAGTGCAGGCTACTACGTGTACCGGATTGTTGGTCGTATGTGTAGTACTAAGTGCAGGCTACTATGCATACTAGATAGCTTCAGTTACAAGGGTGGTAATATGTGCAGGAAATCTTGTATCTATTATTATTCCAATGAGTTCAACGAGAAATCGACTAAGTGAAAATACATGTGAACATGACCATGTGAAGAATAAGTGCAGGTATATGTTTGTGGAAATTTATGAGCAATGTGCTCGATAGTTGAGCGAAATTTCGATAAGATGGAATGGAGTAAGTGAAATTATGTAAGAGTGAAATTTGTAATAAAATAGTTTTGGACAGCACCAGTTGTGTAAAATCACCAAAAATTGTGGAAACTGAATAAGATATGAGATTAAATCTTATTGAAAATAGTTTCACATAGAAGAAAAAGTTAAGCAAAAGAGTTTCATATTATGAGATATTTGAACTTTTGTGAGACAGAGTCAGAGTGATTTCGGGCTCCACTATCTTAAATTTGGAAAATCACTAAAAATTGTACAAAAACTATTATGAGATAGGATTTATATGACTAAATACTTAATGAGTCTATTTTCAAAGATGGGAACATTAATCAAAACTCGTACTATGAGATAATCAATTTTTAGTAAAGAAAGGTCGAAGTTGTCAAAAAGTAGAACAGGGGGTAACTTTAAAGAATAAACAGTACTTATTGGCTAGACAAAAAATTCTAGAAATTTTATTGTAAGAAGATACATGAGTCTAGTTGCAGGGAAAATTTACAGATCTTAATTTGGAGTTCCGTAGCTCTAGATATAAATAATTTAGTAACTATGACTCGAGAAAATAGCATGACCCGAAAATAAGTAAAAGTGTAATTATGATTATATTTCCATGGAATCATGTTGATTCTTTGCTTATTATTTTCATATGGACTTACTAAGCTTTAAGCCTACTCCCTCCTTTTCATTTCTTTAGTGTTGACAGGTTAGCTCGGGGTTGGAGATCGTCAGAGGCAACCTCACACTATCAAGCTACCTCCTTTGGAGTATTGATGAATCTTAATGTCTTCAAGTGAGTGGCATATATAGGGACTTAGTTTTATGATGGATGCTGTTATGATTAGCCATATGTATTGGCTTGTGTTGATTCATTGTATATATCCATGAGATGTGGCTTATAATGACCGTGGCTTATAAGCCTAATTATCCATGATAAGTTCTAATGCTTGTGTTGTGATGATGTGTTAATGCTTGTGGGATATGTATGGTTGGTATTATGACATATATGCATGATGGATGCTTCTTGACCGATCAAAATGGTCATAGTCATGTGGTAAATGTATAATATGGAAATAAGTTGATAATTTTTGAACATGAATACTTGATGTTGATTGAAGCTACTTGATAAATTGATGGTTATTAAAGTTTGGTAAAAGTGGTCATCAAATGACAAGGTCCATGAATATAGAATTGTTGTGTCTAGGTTTGATATTATATGAGTACGTGTAATAAGTGAATGATAGCATGTTAAAGTTAAGAATATACCTTAATGAAGTATGTTAAATCATTAAAATGATGCTATGATGTATATCTTTGATGTGTGTACAGATGTGAGGGATTAATGGTAACAAAAGGCTTGGAAAATAGCCTAAGTACTAGTCACACGGGAAGAGACACGGCCATGTGTCTCAACCGTGTGGAGGACACGGCCTAGCACACGAGCACGAGGCTTGGTCGTGTGGTTCAATTTGTTTTGCTAACGTCATAAACAGAGTTACACGGCCTGAGGATACGGGCGTGTTGAAGACACACGGGCGTGTAACCCTGTTTCATGAAAATTTTTTTAAGTTTTCCCAAACCTTTTTAAAGTTCTTGGTTTAGTCCCAAACCGCCTTTAATGCATGTTTAGAGCCTCGGTAGCTCGTGTAAGGGACATTATGCATGTGATTGAATATTTTTTTTAAATTAAATGAAATTTCATGGCCCGATTTTACATGTATGTGTATGTTTAAGTCCAGTAATGCCTCAAACCCTATCCCGGTGTCAGATACGGGTAAGGGGTGTTACAAAGCCAAATCAAATAGGCACTTTTAACATTTAGCACAGAACTTTTACATTTTACGCGATTAGGTCCTTTTTCAAAATTAAGCACACAAACGATTAAATTTTAAGATGAAACTTTCACACATGCTGATTCACATATCATAAACACGAAAAATAATAATTAAATATTTTTTAACTCGAATTTATTGTCCCAAAACTACTATTTCGACTAGGTTCAAAACTGGACTGTTACAAAAATGGACACATTTTGATTTGTTTTGATTAATATTAACATATTAATCAATTTCCAATTTTAACCTTAACAAATAACCTTTAAAAACTTATCTTGGATGTCCATAATTTTCTACCCATACTTCCAATGGTCAAACAACAACATAAGGACCTCTCATCTACAAAGACATAACAAATAGGCACTTTTAACATATAGCAGGCAACTTTTACCTTTTACGCGATTAGGTCCTTTTTTTTCAAATTGAGCACACAAATGATCGAATTTTCATACGAAACTTTCACATATGCTAATTCATATATCATAGGCACGAAAAATAATATTTAAATATTTTTTAATTCAAATTCATGGTCTCGAAACCATTATTCTGACTAGGGTCTGAACAGAACTGTTATACGTAAGCTATGACTTTGCCTTCCTGCATCAAAACACAACCCAGACCATTCAATGATGCATCACTATAAATTACGAATTCTTTACTTGATTCGGGCTGAACTAACATTGGAGCTTCTGTCAATAAAGCTTCAACTGATCAAAACATTTCTGGCATTTATCTGACCACTCAAACTTAACATCTTTTTGTAACAGCTTTGTCATTGGAGTTGCAATCATGAAGAAGCCATTTACAAATCGTTTGTAATAACCAGTGAGTCCCAAAACACTACGAACTTCGGATACTTTTTTCGAAGGCTTCCAATCCATTATTACTAAAGTCTTACTTGGACCAATTACAATACCTGATGTTGACACAATATGCCCCAAAAAACCAACTTTTCGTAACCAGAACTCACATTTACTGAACTTTTCAAAAAGCTGTTTATCTCGCAAAGTCTGTATCATTATTCTCAAATGTTCAGCATGCTCGGATTCATCACGGGAATAAATCAAGATGTCATCTATAAACACAACAATAAATCTATCCAAATACGATCTGAAGATCCGATTCATTAGGTCCATAAAAATAGTAGGTGCATTCATTAATCCAAAAGGCATAACAAGAAACTCATAATGCCCGTACCTCGTTTAGAAAGTAGTTTTTTGCACGTCGGAGTCTTTAACTCACAACTGATAATAACCCAATCTCAAATCTATCTTTGAAAACACTGTAGCTCCTTTCAACTGATCAAACAAATCGTCAATTCGTGGCAGAGGATATTTATTCTTGATAGTCTCTTTATTGAGTTGTCAATAATCGATGCACATTCTCATAGTTCCATCTTTCTTTTTCACAAACAAAACCGGTGCACCCCATGGAGAATAACTCAGTCGTACGAAACCTCTATCTGTCAACTCTTGTAACTGAGCTTTCAACTCTTTTAATTCGATCGGTGCCATTCTGTACGGAGCTATTGATATCGGAGTTGTTCCTGGCACTAAGTCAATACCAAATTCAACTTCTTTGATTGGTAGCAAACCCAGTAACTCTTTAGGAAACACATCCGAATATTCACACACAACTGTTACTTATTCAATCTTCTTTTTGGTCACTTTAGTGTCAAGCACATAAGCAAAGTAAGCTTCACAGCCCTTTCTCACATATTTCTGAGCTAACATCGAAGAAATCACTATCGGTAAACCATTCAAATCATCTGACTCGATCCAAATAATTTTATTATTCTGACATCTCAATTCAATCATCTTTCTTTTTCAATTTACTATAGTATCATGCAGTGTTAACAATCCATACCCAGAATTATATCAAATTCGTAGAATGGCAACAACATTAGATCGATCGAAAAATAGAAATCTCGAATCATCAATGGGCAGTTCTTGCATACTTTATCAAACAGAACACACTTGCCTAAGAGGTTCGATACCCTAATCACAAATTCAGTAGACTCTACAAGCAAAGTCTTACTGGATACTAAGTTCATACATATATACGAATGAGTAGATCCAGGATCAATTATTGCAACAACACTAGTATCATAGAGAGTGAAAGTACAAATAATAACATCTGGAGACGAAGCTTCTTCGCGAGCGTGAATAGCATAAGCTCTGGCAGGTGCTTGCGCTTCAGATCTCACAGTAGTGTCTTTAGTCATTCTCTGGCTACCACTTACATTACTCGTGTTTTTGGGTAGTCTACCTCTAGCTTCAGTGTTACTTGGCCTCATATTTTGACTGCATCTTGCTCGGCCAACTCAGGACATTCACGGATGAAATGATCTAATGATCCACATTTGAAACAAGCCCGATCATTCAATCTACAATTGGTGGGATGTCATTTATTGCAATGTTTGCACTCAAGTTGATTTGGTCTGACATTTCCAACACTAGCTATTGAAGTAGCTTTTCAACTCACAGGTGGCCTCTCTCGGTCTCATCTAGAATAACCCGCATTAGCTTTGAATGGCTAAAATCATCTCAGAACCTTTTTGATGTCGACTGATATGACTTACTCGATGATCTTTTTTGCAAATCTCTAGCTTCAAAGTCAGCTTTCCTTTTTTCTTTCCCGAGTTCTTCAGCTTTGCATGCTCGCTCAACGAGTACCACAAACTCTTTGATTTCCAAAATCCCGACTAATAACTTGATGTCTTCATTTAAGCCATCCTCGAATCTCTTGCACATAATAGCTTCAGTCGAAACACATTCTCGGGCATATCTACTTAGTCTCACAAATTCCCGCTCATATTCTGTCACGATCATGCGAAGCTGTTTCAACTCGAGGAATTCTTTGCATTTCTGATCTATGAATCTCTGATTGATATATTTCTTTCGGAATTCAATCTGAAAGAACTCCCAGGTAACCCGTTCTTTTGGAACCACCGATACCAGTGTATTTCACCAATGATATGCGGTGTCTCGAAGCAAAGATACGACACATTTGATAAATTCATCAGGGGTACAGGATAATTCATCGAACACCCGGATCATATTATCAAACCAAAATTCAGCTCGCTCAGTATCATCATCTACCGTAGCTCTGAACTCTTTGGCCCTATATTTTCTGATTTTATCAACTAGGGACTTATTCAATCGCATCGGATCAGTAACTTGAGGTATTACAGGTATTTGAGGAGGATTAGGCGGGGGTGGAGGTTGTTGAGCAGTTGGATTTGTTTGGATGTACTGTGTGAACCATTCGTTCATCACCTTAAAGAAGGCTTGTTTTGTAACACCCTAAACCCAGCCCAGAAGTTAGACTCGAATCTGGCATCTCACATTGAAGTGTTTTATCGAAAACCTTATTTTCATTGGAAACACTTCCTTAAAATGAAAAATCTTAATTACTTTGTAAAATCTCTTTTCAGTTGCGAAAGCTTTATTTAGAACATATGATTTTATGAAAACTCGTCATTTAAAAATTGAGTTGCGAAAATATAGTATTTAAAAAAAATAGTTATGGTTTAGGAAACCACGTTCTACTTCTAATTAAATATAAAGCATAAAAATGATAATAATCCTGATTTGAAATATTAGCCAGAAAAAAAAAACCTTGTTACAAACCAAATCCAATAGAGATAATTTAAATTCAATATATTAAAAATTACATAAAGACTAAGTCTAAACTTTTTATGCTAGTTTACCACCTCCGAGTCCCTCCATCCGTTGAACCGCCTACTAAGGAACACCTGAAAAGTTTAGAAGGAGGGGGGTGAGTTTCAAAAACTCAGTGTGTGCAACCCTCAATGAGTATAAAGCAATCATTAGTCAGTTTAGGCCAGAGCCCAATTCAATAACGGTGGTTTTTGGGCCTTAGCCCAAATTAGCCTCAGTTGGGTTGAAGCCCACATCGTAATAATATCACAACAATATCATACATGCAATGCAATGCAGTGCAATCCCATCCAAATTATCCATCCGCTACAGACCAGATCCGTCCCCCTTCTGTAACGCCCCCACACCCGAGACCGTCGCCGGAGTCGAGTATGAGGTGTTACTAAGCTTAATTTAACATTTTTAGAACTTTGGATTATTTGTTTCTACATTCACAGCTTTTAAGCTACTTGCGTCACAGTCACAAGAAAAATCATATTACGAAACTCAAAATCAAGATCCGTAAATTTTTCTTGAATCTAGATTCATATACCTATCTACTAATTTTTTTCTAGAATTTTTGGTTGAGCCAATTAGTAAATTTTATTAGTTAAAGTTACCCATGTTTCAGGACTTGACTGGTTTGACCTCTGTTTACTACGAACCACATTTCTCTCTGTAAAAAATTCATATGACTATGAGGTTTATTTATAATAAAACTAGAATCAATAAGGATTTTTATAATATAAAATACACCACCTAATTATATCTTTAAAATTTATGGTGAATTTCTAAAGTTGGAACAGGGGATTCAGAAACTGCTATGACCCTGTTTCACTAAAATTCAAATATCTTTTAATATATAATTTCTTTACCTGTTTCATTTGTTTCATGTGAAAATAGACATAATAAGATTCAATTTGATATGTATTCCATCACCAAATTCAATTTCTATGATTTTTTGTAAATTTTCAAACTCGTGTCAGTGTTGCTGCAGTATTTTGTTTATGGCAAATTTCATCCCTTTTATGAGTTTTTTATGCACTAAGTATCTTAATAATTTTCCTTAACATCAAACATAATCTAAACTAACCATTTTCATAATTTATCATTATCAAACATTTTCTCAACCATTCCATCACCATATCATAAGATCATTTACACAAAATAGGTATATTGCTATACATGCCATACTTAAATTTACAAGCCATTTACCAAAAGTCTTCCGGATAGTGTGATTGAGCCTTCGACCTATCCCGATTCCTGAGCTGGCTTGTCCAAAACTACAATGAGTAAGAAGGAGGGAGTAAGCATAAATGCTTAGTAAGTTCATATGCAAATAATAAGTAACATAACAAACGGTCATACCAATCAACATTAGCATGCATCACTAAAACACATATCACATTTCTAATCAGTTTTCATCATCTTATTACCTTATCGTGATTGTATCAATACTCAACCCGAGGGTTAAATACATACCTGTCCAAAATAACCATTTCACATCACTTACCAATACGTCTCTTTACATCTTGAATATTCCTCCATTTGAGTATAACTTTACCCGTTGAACACATCGGAATATAATTCGGATACATGGATAACTTGCACATAAGTGCCATATATGCAATCCAGCAATCATGTAACCCGCCCATAAGCGAACTCGGACTCAACTCAACGAGCTCGGGTGTTTGCATCCATAAGTGAACTCGGACTCAACTCAACGAGCTCGGATGCCTACTTACATCTCACAAACTCGGACTCAACTCAACGAGTTCGGACATTCGCATCCGTAAGTGAACTCGGACTCAACTCAACGAGCTCGGATGCTCAACCATCCTAGTGACATGTCACTTGTATCCTAATCTATTCCTAAGGTTCAAACGGGATTTTCCTCGAACACATATCCTTGCCATCTTCCGTAAAATACTGAAACTAATACTCGGTAACACTTTATATTTAACAAATAATACAAATATTTTGCATTTTATTCGAAAATAACCACAAAGCATATATTTCATGATAAAAATCAGCATATCATATAATTAACATCAATAATTTAAAAAAAACAATTATACTACATTATTTACACGTGAACTTACCTTGGTACCAAAATACAAAGATTTTGCAATTTAGTCCACAATCTTTTCTTCGATTGAGGTCGATTCCACGTCTTTCTTGATCTAAAATAACACATTTAGCTTATTTAATACTCAAATTATCAAATTAATCCTTAACTCAAATTTTGGAAAAATTACAATTTTACCCCTAAACTTTTACATATTTACATTTTTGCCCCTAGGCTCGGGATTAAACTTTATTCCTTATTCTTATGCTTTACAACATGATGATCACTTTTCTCTTGTATGGCAACATCAAATTCTCACTCTAACATGTACTTGTGACTATTAGGTATTTTTACCGATTAAGCCCTTTTACTTGTTCTTGCTTAGAATCGAGTAGTACAAGTTGTCAAACATAATTTAAAACTTCATATTCTATCATAAAACATCTAAATACACAAATTTCACCTATGGGTATTTTTCCAAATATAAACCCTAGGTTAAATTATTGCTAACATAAGCTTAATCGAGTTATCGGGATCTCAAAAACGTAAAGAACATTAAAAACGGGGCTTGGAATCACTTACTATGGAGCTTGGAAGCTTGAAACAAACCCTAGCTATGGAGAACACTTGAAATTTCGGCCTAATAAAGAAGATGGACAAAAATTGGCTTTTAATTTTGTTTTTAATTCATTTTAATAACTAAATGACCAAAATGCCCTTACTACTAAACTTTCCAAAAATTCCTTCCATGTCCTAATTTTGTCCATGAACTTAAATTAGTCAAATTGCTATTTAAGACCTCCTAATTAATATTTCAATGCAATTTCATACTAAAAACTTCTAGAATGCAAATTTTGCAACTTATTCGATTTAGTCCCTACTTTCAATTTAAACACTTTAGGCATAGAATTTCTTCACGAAATTTTCACACAATCATGTAATCATATCATAAACCTCAAAATAATTATAAAATAATTATTTCTATCTCAGATTTGTGGTCACGAAACCACTATTCGATTAGGCCCTAATTCGGGATATTACAACTCTCCCCCTTTTAAGGATTTTCGTCCTCGAAAATCTTACCAGAAATGTATGTGGGTATTGATTTCTCATAGTTTCTTGATTCCCATGTAGCTTCTTATATTCCATGCCTTTGCCATAACACCTTCACAAGTGCAACATTTTTATTCCTTAGTTGTTTGACTCTCGAGCTAAAAATCTTAATCGGTTCTTCTTCTTCGTAGGTCATATCTAGTTGTAGTTCAATTTCTCGCCGGTGAAACTACATGTGAAGGATCCGAACGATACCGACGTAACATAGATGCGTGGAACACATCATGAATCTTCTCTAATTCGTGGTAATGCTAGCCGATATATACTCTGGTCCAACTTTTTCAATTACTTCATACGCCCAATAAAACGCTGGACTTAATTTGCCCTTCCGTCCAAATCTAAGGACTTTCTTCCACGGGGATACTTTCAAAAACACTTTGTCACCAACTTGATATTCAATCTCTTTTCTCTTCAAATCGCATATACGATTTACTATCTTAAGCGACTTTCAAACAATCTTGAATCACTTTCACCTTTTCTTCGCTTCTTTTATTAGATCAACTCCATAAATCGATTTTCCTTGAGCTCACCCAATACAAAGGCGTTCGACACTTACGACCATACAATGCTTCATAAGGTGCCATTTTCAAGCTCGTCTGATAACTATTGTTGTAAGCAAATTTCTTCCTTGAAATTCCAATACACAACATCTGAGCATGTCTTCAAGAATCTGAATTACTCTTTCTCGATTGTCCATCGGTTTGTGGATGAAAGGCGATCTTTGAAATTTAACTTTGTACCTAATGCTTCTTGCAACTTTTGCCAAAACCGTGAAGTAAATCTCTGGATCTCTATCCGAATGATTGACAAAGGTATTCCATGAAGTCTAACAATCTCACGGATATACAATTCAGCCAACTTATTAAGAGAATAATCAGACGTCATCAAATAAAATGAGCCGATTTAGTCGATCATCAACTATTACCCGGATGGCATTTTTCTTCCCGAGTTAACAAAGAACCCTGATATAAAATCCATGGTAATTCGATCCCATTTCCATTCAGAATCATGATAGGTGAAGTAATCCCAAGGCACTTGGTGTTCAAATTTTCACCGTTGACAAATTAAGCATTTGGACACAAACTCGATATATCTCTTTTCATTTCATTCCACCAATACATTTTCTTCAAGTCATTATACATTTTCGTACTACCCAGATGAATCGAGAAATAACCACTATGTGCTTCTGTAGGATCTTTTGAATCAATTCCTCATTCTTTGCTACACAAATCGATCTTTAAACATTAAACATCCATTAGAACCAATTCAAAAATCGACTCAGATCAACTTCACACTGCTTTTCTCTTGGGTTGCAAATCTTGATCATTTTCCGAGCTTCACAAATCTCTTGTAAAAATATCGGTCTTGCTCTTAACTCGCTAGAATCGAACCATCATCCGATACCTTTAACCGAAGTTTCATAGCTCTCAAAGCAAACAAGTAACTTTCTCTCATTCAAAGCATCAAGAACCACATTCGCTTTCCGATGATAATCAATAACAAGCTCGTAATCTTTCAATAACTCCAACCATCTTCGCTGTCTTAAATTCAAGTCTTTTTGTGACATCAAGTACTTAAGACTTTTATGGTCGGTATATACCCGGCACTTTTCACCATACAAATAATGTCGCCAAATTTTCAAAGCAAACACCACCATGACCAATTCCAAATCGTGAGTAGGATAATTCCTCTCATGAGGTTTTAACTGCCTCGAAGCATATGCCACCACTTTTCCTTCTTGCATGAGCACACACCCCAAACCATTTAGAGAAGCATCACTATACACCACAAATTCTTTACTGATTCGAAATGTACTAACACATGTGCCTCATTAATAACTTTTTCAATTCTTCAAAACTTTGTTGACATTTTTCCGTCCATTCAAATTTAACATCCTTTCTGAGTAATCTAGTTATAGGAGCAACAATTATAGAAAATCCATTTACAAACCACCGATAATACCAGCTAGCCCCAAGAAACTTCTAACTTCGGTTACATTTTTCGGTGGTTTCCAATCAACAATGGCTAAAATTTTACTAGGATCAACCCGTATACCATCACCTGAAACAATATGACCCAAAAATCCAACTTCCCGTAGCCAAAATTCACTTTTACTAAACTTAGCATACAGCATGCTCTGTATCATCTTTTGAATAAATTAAAATATCATCTATAAACACCACAACAAATTTGTCCAAGTATGGTCGGAATATGCGTTCATTAAATCCATAAACACAGCAGGAGCATTTGTCAACCCGAATGGCATAACTAAAAATTCATAATGACCATACCTTGTTCTAAAAGCAGTTTTAGGCACATCCAACTCTTTTACCCGCAGTTGGTAATACCCAAATCTCAAGTCAATCTTTGAAAACCATGTCGCTCCTTTTAGCTGATCAAACAAATCATCAATTCTTGGCAACGGATATTTGTTTTTGATTGTCACCTTGTTTAATCGCGATAATCAACACACAACCTCATAGAACCATCCTTCTTTTTCACAAATAACAAGGAGCACCCCAAGGTGAAAAACTCGGGTCTCACAAAACCTTTATCACCAACTCTTGCAATCTGCGACTTTAATTCCTTCAACTCTGCTGGTGCCATTCTATACTGAGCAATCGAAATCGGAGCTATTCCTGTATCAAATCAATACCAAATTCTACTTCCTCGATCGAGGCAAACCCAAAGCAATTCTTCCGAAATACGTCCACAAATTCACACACAACCTAAGATCGATTCAACTTTCTTTTCAACTTCTTTTGTATTAATTACATACGCCAAATAAGCTTCATAACCCTTTCTCAGATATCTTTGAGCCGACATTAAAGAAATCACACTAGGTAATGCCTCTAATTTATCTGATTCAACCCGCAGAGTTTCACCATTTTCACACTTTAATTCTATAACCTTTTCTTTGCAATTTATTTTAGCATCATGCAATGTCAACCAATCCATACCCAAAATAACATCAAACTCATCAAACGGCAACAACATCAAGTCGGCCGGAAAGTAATGATCCCGAATCATTAAAGGACATTTCTTACATACCTTATCAACAGTCACACATTTGCCTAACGGATTCGACACTCTAATCATAAATTCTGTGTTCTCAATAGGTATATTCATACTAGACACCAATTTCATGCATACATATGAATGAGTAGAATCGGGATCAATCAAAGCAATAACATTAACATTATATAGAGAAAATGTACCGGTAATCACATCAGGTGAGGAAGCATCTTCACGCGCTTTAATAGCATAAGTTCTAGCTGGAGCCCTTCCTTCAGGTCTAACTGGTGCATCCTTGGCTACATTCTTACTGCTTGCTTCACTCCCAGCTTTTCTTGGATATCTTCCTCTCGAATCCCCCCCACTTGTTTTTGTATTCTCAAATTTTTCTTTTTCTTCTCTCTGCGCTCTCTAATAAAATGATCTCGAGAACCACATCGAAACATTTATTTGCTCTACACGACCAAAATGATTTCTACCACACCACTGGAACTCAAAGTTTAACAAATCTCGAGTTCCCTACACTGTCCGCCAAGTAGTCCGGGGATTTAGGACCCACATTTTGCTTCTTATAATTCCCATATGATTGCCCAAATGAAGCTTGGGAACGAGGATTCATATTCCTTGACTTTCCAGTTCTTTGTGAAAATGAACTGCTCATCCGTCTTTTCTTCCAATTTCTAGTCTCACTTTCTACCTTTTTCTTTTCTTTAAGTAATTCTTCTACCTTACAAGCTCGATCAACCAATACTACCATTTCTTTTAATTCAAGAATTCCAACAAATACCTTGATGTCTTCGTTGAGCCCGTCTTCAAATCGTCGGCACATCTTGGCCTCTGTGGAACACACACTCTCGCATACTTACTTAATCGAACAAACTCTCTTTCATATTCTCAGAATCATTCATATTACCTTGCTTCACTCAATAAATTCTTTACGCTTCGATCAATAAATCTTTCACTAATATATTTCTTCCAAACTCTTCTTGAAAGAATTCCCAAGTTATTTTCTCTTTCTACTACACCAAATCAAAGTCTTCCACCAATTATAAGTGAATCCTCAACAAAGATATAGCACATTTAAAACATTCTTCAGTGTACAAGATAATTCACAAATACCCGGAGAATTTTTCAAGCGAACTCGCTTTCTCGGCATCATCATCAATATTTGCTTTAAATTCTTCTACCCTTGCTTGCGAATGCTATCAATCTGAGTTCTGTGAAATTTCATCGATCCATACCTTGAGGCGTCGGGGTACAAAGTTGAGGAATTGGGGAGGTGGGGAGGTTGTACATTTGGGTTCGCATTTGAACGAACTCAGTGTACCATGCACTCATCATTTGGAGAAAGGCTTCCCGACCCCTTTCTCCTCCTCCCTGACCAACAGTAGGAGGTGGATTTTCAGGTCGGTGCTGCTCCTTCACCGAGTGTGGCGATTACTCTCTACTTCATCTCGCCACACTGGATCGGGATCCATTTACTATAAAAAAAATCATTTAAATGGTCAGAAGTCGTCACACTATCACAATTTATACATATGGCATGTATAGCAAAATCCGTACATACAACACGTAGTCCGAGAACCGACTAAACCTGCTCTGATACCACTTAATGTAACGCCCCCACGCCCGAGACCGTCGCCGGAGTCGAGTATGAGGTGTTACTAAGCTTAATTTAACATTTTTAGAACTTTGGATTATTTGTTTCTACATTCACAGCTTTTAAGCTACTTGCGTCACAGTCACAAGAAAAATCATATCTCGACTTACGAAACTCTAAATCAAGATCCGTAAATTTTCCTTGAATCTATACTCAAATACCTATCTAATAAATTTTTTCTATAATTTTTGGTTGAGCCAATTAGTACAGTTTATTAGTTAAATTTACCCCTGTTTCAGGACTTGACTGGTTTGACCTCTGTTTACTACGAACCATATTTCTCTCTGTAAAAAATTCATATTACTATGAGGTTTATTTATAATAAAACTAGACTCAATAATGATTTTTAGCATATAAAATACACCACCTAATTATATCTTTACAATTTATGGTGAATTTCTAAAGTTGGAACAGGGGATTCAGAAACTGCTATGACCCTGTTTCACTAAAATTCAAATATCTTTTAACATATAATTCCTTTACCTGTTTCATTTGTTTCATGTGAAACTAGACATAATAAGCTTCAATTTAATATGTATTCCATCACCAAATTCAATTTCTATGATTTTTTGTAAATTTTCAAACTCGTGTCAGTGTTGCTGCAGTATTTTGTTTATGGCAAATTTCATCCCTTTTATGAGTTTTTTATGCACTAAGTATCTTAATAATTTTCCTTAACATCAAACATAATCTAAACTAACCATTTTTATAATTTATCATTATCAAACATTTTCTCAACCATTCCATCACCATATCATAAGATCATTTACACAAAATAGGTATATTGCTATACATGCCATACTTAAATTTACAAGCCATTTACCAAAAGTCTTCCGGATAGTGTGATTGAGCCTTCGACCTATCCCGATTCCTGAGCTGGCTTGTCCAAAACTACAATGAGTAAGAAGGAGGGAGTAAGCATAAATTCTTAGTAAGTTCATATGCAAATAATAAGTAACATAACAAACGGTCATACCAATCAACATTAGCATGCATCACTAAAACACATATCACATTTCTAATCATTTTTCATCATCTTATTACCTTATCGTGATTGTATCAATACTCAACCCGAGGGTTAAATACATACTTGTCCAAAATATCCATTTCACATCACTTACCAATACGTCTCTTTTTACATCTCGAATATTCCTCCATTTGAGTATAACTTTACCCGTTGAACACATCGGAATATAATTCGGATACATGGATAACTTGCACATAAGTGCCATATATGCAATCCAAAGAATCATGTAACCCGCCCATAAGCGAACTCGGACTCAACTCAACGAGCTCGGTGTTCGCATCCATAAGTGAACTCGGACTCAACTCAACGAGCTCGGATGCCTAGCTACGTCTCACGAACTCGGACTCAACTCAACGAGTTCGGCATTCGCATCCATAAGTGAACTCCGGACTCAACTCAACGAGCTCTGGATGCTCAACCATCCTAGTGACATGTCACTTGTATCATAATCTATTCCTAAGGTTCAAACGGGATTTTCCTCGAACACATATCCTTGCCATCTTCCGTAAAATACCAAAACCAATACTTCTGTAACACTTTATATTTAACAAATAATACAAATAATTTGCATTTTATTCAAAATAACCACAAAGCATATATTTCATGATAAAAATCAGCATATCATATAATTAACATCAATAATTTAAAAAAAACAATTATACTACATTATTTACACGTGAACTTACCTTGGTACCAAAATACAAAGATTTTGCAATTTAGTCCACAATCTTTTCTTTTCCTCGATTGAGGTCGATTCCACGTCTTTCTTGATCTAAAATAACACATTTAGCTTATTTAATACTCATATTATCAAATTAATCCTTAACTCAAATTTTGGCAAAATTACAATTTTACCCCTAAACTTTTACATATTTACATTTTTGCCCCTAGGCTCGGGATTAAACTTTATTCCTTATTCTTATGTTTTACAACATGCTGATCACTTTTCTCTTCTATGGCAACATCAAATTCTCACTCTAACATGTACTTGTGGCTATTAGGTATTTTTACCGATTAAGCCCTTTAACTCGTTTTTGCTTAAAATCGAGTAGTACGAGTTGTCTAACATAATTTAAAACTTCATATTCTATCATAAAACATCAAAATACACAAATTTCACCTATGGGTATTTTTCCAAATATAAACCCTAGGTTAAATTATTGCTAACATAAGCTTAATCGAGTTATCGGGATCTCAAAAACGTAAAGAACATTAAAAACGAGGCTTGGAATCACTTACTATGGAGCTTGGAAGCTTGAAACAAACCCTAGCTATGGAGAACCCTTGAAATTTCGGCCTAATGAAGAAGATGGACAAAAATTGGCTTTTAATTTTGTTTTTAATTCATTTTAATAACTAAATGACCAAAATGCCCTTACTACTAAACTTTCCAAAAATTCCTTCCATGTCCTAATTTTGTCCACGAACTTAAATTAGTCAAATTGCTATTTAAGACCTCCTAATTAATATTTCAATGCAATTTCTTACTAAAAACTTCTAGAATGCAAATTTTGCAACTTATTCGATTTAGTCCCTACTTTCAATTTAAACACTTTAGGCATAGAATTTCTTCACGAAATTTTCACACAATCATGTAATCATATCATAAACCTCAAAATAATTATAAAATAATTATTTCTATCTCAGATTTGTGGTCACGAAACCACTATTTCGATTAGGCCCTAATTCGGGATATTACACCGTCACATCATGTGGGGATATAAATATCGACCCACCCAGCCCGCACACCAATGGTAGCCCGGTTACGGAACTACCTTCATTTACATATTGGGCTTTAAAAGCCGTCGGTGGATCCACGATTGTCCGGCAACCATGCGATCCTCATATACTTCCTCTGTTCCATAGTTCCCACCCCACATGCAACCTAAGCAGAATATCATATGTATGCATGTTACATCCATAAAACTTACATTCAACGCCTAGGGGTATTTTTGTCATTTTTACCCTTAGGGGTATTTCAGTAATTTTCCCTTAGTTATGGTTTCCACTTACCTTGGCCCGCTAACAAGTTTTGCGAGCTAAGGTAAACGAATACTATGCACCAAGTAGGATTCCAGAGAAGAGGAGGTGGGTCATTAAGACTGCTTAAATACCAAACTCTCCCTAGATCCAATCTTAGACATGCATATACCCGTTTCCACGCCTTAACCCCTTTGACCTATCCATGGTCGCAAAATATTAATTAAGTCTTATGTAGTTATCATATACTAGGCCCAAAACCCCTTACGAAGCCTAAACAAATTCACATACCTGTATTTGGCCGATTAAGCCCAATCGTATTCATATGGCCCATTAGGCCTAAATCACCTGTATATGGCCCATTAGGCCCAAATCACATTTATATGGCCCGTTAGGCCTAGTCACATCCATCTTCATGCTCACATACAAATTCCTATCACATAGCGTCAATATTAAGTTTTTGCCTACTATGGGCCCAACAGCCCATCGGGCCCATTTAGCCCATTTCGGCCCGTATGGCCAAATCACAACCCACGTCCACGGAATCGCCTGTGGGTCTCAGGCAACCTATCTATCTCTCCCTAACGAGTGTTCGCGCACTCACAAGACTATTGTAGCCAAACTTTCAACTTTTCGGCATTTCGGCATTTCAGCTTTTGCCGATTCCTAGTGGGTGTGCATTGTATGTACACACCTTCGGCTTTATATCAAGTTATCATATGGTAGAAGTACACACCTTACCACATGGAGTATTAAGTATTCATAATCGCCCAAACCTATATTCAACATTATACTAAATTAATCATATTCCATTAATTCAAAATAAATTCACTACTTACCGAAAAACAACCTATACTTGCCTTGACTAGATTGATCGACTGTGATCTGCCTATGTAAATCAAAATCTGACGTAGTCCCCCTTCCGCATCTAGGCGGAAAGTCCCTAACGGCTGACACTTTACGTCGCTTAAACTTGGGAGCCTCTATCCCAACCTCTCTGCTAGAACCCCCTTTTTCCATCAGTGATCACGCTCTTAAATGAGAAGGAAAAAAAATAAATGAATGGAGACAGTTAACAAAAGTTTTGGAAAGAACAAAGAAAGTCGGCTTTTAAATGAAAAAGAAACAGTTGGTGAAGTTGAAGAGGGAAGAGATTGACTCGATTAAAATAAGGGAGAAAAGATCAAGATTTTGGCTTAAAGAAAAGAGGAGGTGACATGCGACTGAAGCACACAAAAATAACAAATGCCCTTACTCGCCCATACGACACACATATTTATACTAAAAAAAATACATATCTACAGTTGTTCCTCATCCTAATCCCTTGATTTTAGCCAAAAATTCCAATTTGAATTGCATTCAAATTGCTTCCACCGTATAGGCACTTGAGTAGCAAAATTAAATACTCCCTTTTGCGTGCGCCACCACTCGAACTCAAAACCTCAAGGTTGGTCTACCTCCCAATACACTGCTAGCCACTGCACCGCATCCTTCCTTATGCTACCGTTCGGTCACAATTAGTATAAGGCTTATATGCTTAAGCCTCCGTTTTCTTAAATAATAAAAATTTAACCTTTGCCAAGCCTAAGATTCGAACCTGCTCCCTCTCATAACCTTAGCATGCTTCATGCCACTACACTGCAGCCACTCTTGTGTCATATTCCATCCCTAACTAATTTTAAGGCCTATTAATCTGCAACCAGATTATCCTAAAAATATTTGCTACCATTCAGATTCGAACCCTTGACCACATGCACACTCTTAACGCCTCCTTGCCACTTGACCACGTGCTTCTTTTGTATCATTTCTCCTCCCTAATTACCTATAAAGTCTTTCTGCCGACCTCCAGGTTGTCTTAAAAAAAACCTACAACTTTTGCTCATGCTACGACTTGAACCCAGCACCTCTCCATACTCCTAACGCCATCATGCCACTGGGCCAAGTGCATCCTTGTGTTGAATTTCCACCTAACATATTTATAAAGCCTAAACGCTAGCTTCCTTACTAGTCACATGCGAAATAAATTTTTTTGCCAAGGCTAGGACTTGAACCCTAGACCTCCTGTTTACTACCCACGCCTTTTGCCACTAAGCCAAGCATTTCTTTGTGTCAGATTTTACAAGGCCTTATTAATAAGCTTTTCACCTAATGCTCAGGGCCTTTTTAGAAAAAAATGCAAAATTTTGCTAAAGCCCTGGATCGAACCCAGGACTTTTTCCACACTACCAACCCTTCCCAAATAATTTAACAATTAAACTAAACACACAATTATAACATACTTAAACACCTTTCTTTTATTCAAGCCGCCTTCTAACCGATCCCAAACTCAAGGCCTGTTACTTCTAGGCCCAAAATTTAGGGTGTTACATGTTTTGCCTCTCCCTCGTGGCTACTCGTAATCGGCCTAGAATCAGCCGGCGTTGCCCCTTTAGGCGGGAGCGGGCGCGTTACTTTCCACATCATCAGCTACGGCTCGATCGGGATCCATTTACTATACAAAAAACATTTTAATTGTCAATAATCATCACTCTATCGCAATTTCTATATATGGCATGTATAGCTAGACTCACACGCGTTACGTTAGCCCTAGAACTGACTAAACCGTAGCTCTGATACTAAATAAAATGTAACACCCCTAACCCGTATCTGACACTGAATTAGGATTACGAGGCATTACCTGACAAAACACAGTTCAGCATGTTCATATAATTCATTTCATATCAAAGATATATCAACTACTTTACAATAATTTTAAATCGAATGAAAACCATCTATTCATTCATATAAGTCAAATTCGCACACATGGATGACTTAATCAACTAAAACCAATCATGCTTTATTACTTATAATTCATAAACAATCCATGCTTCAAATTTCAATCACATCAATATCCTCAACCTATACAAATATTCGAACCAAACTTGCATACATCAAAGCCATGTTCACATGCTCCATAAATAAAATTTTTAAACCATATAACCATCACATTAATAGCATTCGCATACTTAATATAAATTCAAGCATATATCATTACATTTCATATTCCTAGAATATGTCAAAACATCCATTTGCATACATTTATTTCATTAGTTAATTATCAAACGTGCTATTTCATATGCCTATGTACACTCACATATCAAATCAAAACAAGCCATATTATATAACTTATTAATTATCCATATAAAAGTCATTATCAAACATCACCAAATGGTCAAATATAATTGTCATTATTACTAAGTTATGCGCGTTGAACTATAGCAACATTAACATTTTTTAACACAAATAACAAATCAAAGTACACCTAAATCGCATGCTAAGTTTTCATACCCAAAATACATATACACAACCAATCAATTAGCCATATATTTGGTCATCAAATTTAACCTTAATAGATCATACCATTATCACAACGAAATCTCAACTAGGTATACAATTTCGTAGCTAATTAACATAATTAACTAGATACATTATACTTGTTCAAATGACCGACTCATCATCCATAGAACATAGTCATCTTTTGCTACCACAGACCGTACCAAAAAGACCAATTACATAAGCAATAATATACTCATAACATAGCTTATATAAACTTGCCACAATTGAAACCACATCCATCACTACATTAACATCACACAAACTGATTCATAACCATCCACAATGCAAACTATGCCATCAAACAAACTTCCCAAAGTGAGCTAATTAACAAGGCCGATTATTCACAAATATTAACATAATTATCAAGCCATTTTCGCATGGCTATTTATACACAATTGAAAACTAACCGTATCAAAACTAGCCTATACAGGCCATATGTCATAAGTACAAGCTTTCAAAGTACCAAAACAGTGATTGATAGTGTGACGATGATCCTTGATAATCCCCGAGCTCGAGCTAGCTTTATATATCTATAAAACAATGAAAGAACACACAAGGTAAGCTTTGAAATCTTAGTAAGCCATAAGCAAATAAATCATCACAAGACAATTCGAATAGGCCGCATTTAACTAATCTCATACACATATACAATCACTTTTCTCATATAATCCATATTACCATGTTATGTAACTTCATTTACCTTATTTTTCAATGAAAAGATAAACTTCATACGTACCTAAATGATTTAGCTCAAATTCACATTCGATCTCGTTTTGACATTGCCTGTTGAACCATTCGGAATCGTTAAGGATACTCGGAAACACATATATCACATACAATGCCATATCCTAGATATGGTCTTACATGTTATCACATATCAATGCCTCTGTCCCAGACAGTGTCTTACACGTAATCTCATATCAATGTCAATGTCCCAGACATGATCTTACACAAAATCACATCTCGGAAGTCCTAATGTCATGACATTGGTATCTTATACTATTCTTAAAGTTCATATTGGGCTTTCAACTTCGTAACTCAATCAATTCATGCTTGAAACAAGTCCTCCAATGCTCAATTCAATTCGGCAACATATATAAATATACATTTGAATTTAAAAACATTTATTTGCATATGAACTTACCTCGTATGGAAACGAACGGATCGGAACAACTATTCAACAACTTTCAACTTCCCCCGATCCCGATTTGATTTCTTTCTTTCTTGATCTAAATAAATTCAACTTTAACTTATTTAATCACATATTCATTCAATTTCACCCAAAAACACATAAATGTCATTTTGCACTTTATCCCCTAACATTTACCATTTTTACAATTTAGTCCCTATTTCAAAACAACACAAAATACACAAAAATTCATCAAACCCAAGCATGGCCAAACCTTCCCTAGGTCCCTTACAGCCCATTAATTCCATTTATTTCATATTTTAACCCCTCAATTTACAAATTTCACAATTTAATCCTTAATAAGCATTTTTATAAAAAATCCCTTAATAAACTATGAAAATCTAACAACAAATATTTATTTTTCATCATCAAACAACAAAAAGCTTGAATATTCATCTCATAAATTCATCATCAAATCCGAAAATTAAAGCATGGGCTAACTAATATATAAAGCAACGATCTCAAAAACATAAAAATTATCAAAAACTAAGCAAATAACATACCTAAATCAAGTTTCCGAGGTGCCGAACTTAAAAACTTCAACAATGGTTTCTTTTCTTCTCACTTTCGGCCATAAAGATGAACATGCATGATATTTTATGTTTTGTTTTATTTATTACATATTAGTATTCAATTTACCATTTTAACCTTTATAATTAAATAAGAAAACCATATAACATAAGCCCATAATCGTCCACTCCATTGTTAAAAGGCCAAATAAACACATAAGGACTTCATCTTTAATTAATTAAAGCAATTAAGCTCTTTAACATATAACATGCTTTTTTTATATTTTATGCGATTTAGTCCTTTTATCAAATTAAACAACCAATTGATAAAATTATTTCATGAAACTATCACACATATTAATTCACATGCTGTAAACACATAAAATAATATAAAATTAATTTTACAAACTCAAATTTGTGGTTCAAAAACCACTATTCCTATTTAGCTAAAACCGAGCTGTTACAACACACGGCCGTGTAACCTGACCGTGTGTCACACATGGCTGAGACACACGCCCATCTCTCTACCCATGTGGACAAAAATAGGCTATTTACTAAGCCATTTTGCCACTCAAACTTGCACAAACTTAAACCAACCCAATTGGCACAAAAACATGGCATAATTATGCATTCAACCAACCTCAATCAAGCACAACTCATACCATTTTGATACCAACCAATACAAAACACAATCAATATCACAATGTGCCATTCAATTTCATACCAAAACTCATAATCTCAAATCAACATTATAAACATTTTCAAATATGCATCATTTAGCCTAATCTCACAAACATACCAAATTCAATTCACAATAATTTAGTACATCTAATTACCAAATACCAACTAACATCACATATCCATCATCAAACTCACAACAAAAGCCATATGCACAAATATATACATGATCAAATTTACCAAAATAAGCCAACTCTCATGGATAAATACAAAACCAAGCTTTAGACATTTACAAGTGATTTCAAATAACTAAATTCATTACCAAACTAAATATCAAAATGACCATAACCCTATACATGCCATATACTCAAAATACTTAAGTTCAAAAGTACCAAAGTAATAGTTGGATAGTGTGATGAACTCTCTGACAATTTTTGAATCTGAGCTAGCTTCAATATTCATTATAAAACACGAAAAATAAACAAAGTAAGCTATAAAGCTTAGTAAGTTCGTATAATAATAAATTCAATTAACCAAAAATATACAATTAAACTTGAATATATCAACATATAACTCATATTAGCTAACAAACCTTTCACATATTCAATCATAAGATTTGATGTAAAATTCATAATTTTCTTCGATTCAAAGCTCATAAGGTTTGTGTACATATCTATACGATATCGTATCAAACTTATACTCAACCACATCTCTGACATATATACCCGTTGAACCATTCAGAATACTATTGGATACTCAGAAAACTCACACCCTAAGTGCCACATATATATAGCCGAAGCTATCTCAATCTTCTATCACATATAATGCTCACACTAGAGCTATCAACGGGTCTTCTCACACAAGCTGACAGCCATAACGAAGCCACATAGTGCTGCTCACACAAGCTGACGAGTATCCACAACACATGTGGAACGACGAAAATGTACAAGTGTACATAATCGTAACAAGTAATAAAGTGACAAGTAAATGTTGAGTTATTGTACCCACAGGGACTGTGAAGAGAATTATTTATGAATTCTATTTAAAACACTTTGGTGAGGAAAAATATTTTGTTTTAAAAAGGATGATTAAGAAATATAAAATTTAAAACTAAATAAAAATAAAAGTTCTAATGCACGATTTCAAAATATGATTTGATCAAAATGACATAATTGTGTTGGATTAATTACATTTCTTTAACTTAGAATTATTAAACTCATGTTTATGTTGTTACAAAGTAAATGAAATGTATCATTTTAAGGAAGGGTTTTTAATGAAAACAAAGTTTTCGCTAAAACACTACAATGTGACACGCCGGATTCGGCCATAATGTCTGGCCCGAGTTTGGGGTGCTACATTTAGTAGTATCAGAGCCTGGTTGCAAAACTCGGGCTGTGAAGTGGGCCTTATTATTTTGATTTTTTTTAGATTACAATGTTTTGGAAAAAGGGAAATCTTGTTGTGTGGCACACTGTGTCTCCGACGTCGAACCAAGTAAGTTTTTTTTATTCTTAGGCCTGTTTAATTTGATATACAGTAGATAGTTAGTAGGCTACTTTAGATAATTATGTTGAGGTTTTTAGTTAGAGTGGAACTGAAGCCCGTAGGATCTTGAAACTGTAGAGGAATTACGAAAACAACCTTCTTTTTAATACTTTCATAAAACATTGACTTAATTACTGGAACTAAAACTTCATAAAATTTTTAATCCAGAAGATACGTGAATTGACGATGAGTGCTAGAAAAGGTGCAAGAGGCCGTGGCTGAGGCCGCAGAAGTGTTTGGGCTGAATCGTCAGCATCGGGCCATAAGCCTAATGTTGGAGTAGAAGAGGCTCCGGACTCACCCGTTATTTTAAGTGCACTTTAATTATTTTATAAAAGTTAATTATTTTTTGACAAGAATTTAACTGAATTAGCATGAATTGAAGTTAAAAAGGGTATGAAAAAGTGTGTAAATTTTTGTGTTTCCACACCCCTAAACTTAATTCGTTGCTCGTCCCTAGTAATGCACAAATTTTGAGAAGAATTTCTCAGAAACACCTTTGAAAAATTCCTTCAAAACAACATTTTTCTCAAAGTTATGAATTTAATATACTTATGCTCAAAGGCAAGGAATTTGATAAATATGCTACTTAAGTATCATATCGTTCAATTTAATCTCAACAACTATTATAATAGCAAAATTAGACTAAATGCTTCCTAATAGAGTCATGTTAAACCTTACCAATGTAATTTTATTCCCTTTTTCAAGATTAAGCTGCAATCATTAAGTTTAACTTATGCCTTCATATGCTAAACGTAGCAATTTCTCTCCACTAATGTAGGTAGCATTGGAACTTTGAATCAATAGGTCTTTAACAAGGTTGTAACGTGGCTAGGTTTAGGGGTAGGTAAAAGATAGATAAATTTAGGCTTTTTAAACCCTATACTCAACTTCAATTGGACCTTTGGAAAAAATTACCTTCAATACATCAACTTTCTTTGCTTTCACATGCTCTTTTGTACATCTTATTTTAAGAACTCATGCTTTTTTTTAAACTCAAGCATTTTACTGAGTGTACTACAATTTTAAAGCATTTGATATTTCTTTTCAACTCCCCCAAACTTATTTTTAAAGAATACTTTTAATAGTATTGAGTCTAGTGTTTGGGACAATTTTAAGATAGTTAAAAGGGAAATGATGGCTAAATTTGAAAGGGTTCAAACAAAATTAGGCCATATAGTCCCAAAGTTGGGTTTCAAAGGATAAAAATTTCATCATGGTTGGCTTGAAAGGCTCAAACGGTCCAAAAACAAGTTGCCTAAATCATTTTCAATGTTCTATACTTCCTAGGATTTCGTCAAAAAAACTACGAAGTCAACTCTAAAGACTTAAACTTTTATGCATGCCTAACTTTCGTAAGGAACTCAAAATTTATGGTACAATTTGCATGCTTTATTAAAAATACATTCATATCATTATTAAGCTAACATAAGAATTGATTGAAATAATAGAACTTTATTTATATTGAAGTTTAGCATGCTTAACAAAATTTTCAATTATTGAACAAAATATATGTAACACCCTAAACCTGGCCTAGACGTTATGGCCAGATCTGGCATGTCACATTGAAGTGTTTTTCAAAATTTGATCTTTTTGGTAAAAATCCGTTACTGGATTTAAATCCTTTTATTATTATTTAACAAAAGTTCTCGTCAAAACGTTTACCTTATTAACCATCAGTGTTATATTAAATTGATTTTAAAACGTGGAAGCTTTTTAAGTTGATGAAGTTTAAAATGTGTGTTTAAGAAAATAGTAATGGTTTTAAAAACTCGTATTTACCTAGAATAGCAGTTTAAAAATATATAGTCCAAAGCCCAATTGAAAATTAAAACCCACAAACGGGCTTATTACAAAATCAAAAACCCAAAAGTAAAATTTAAATTAAATAAAGTCAAATGCAAGACACGGCAGTCGTGTGGCCATCTCCGAGTCCCTCGCAGCACTGATCCACCTAAGGATTACCTGAACGGTTAAAACAAATGGGTGAGTTTACGAAAACTCAGTGTGTAGCCCTCTATCACCAAACAGAAAAACAAAGCATGCGATAATAGTGCGGGCGAGCCCTATTCAAGATCGATGCAATGCGGGCCTTAGCCCTATACAGTAACAATGTGGGCCTAAGCCCAATGCCGTGTCAGTATAGTGCAATGCAATTATGCATCCCACCCAAATCTGGCCAGCACACCACCCATACCAACCATCACACCATGTGGGGATACAAATTGACCCACCTAGCCAGCACACCAATATTGTAGCAAAGCTGCCAGTAATAATAATGCAGCATTGCTACCAGAAACAGTAAATGTGGCAAAGCCACCAGTATCAGTAATTGTGGCATTGCCACCAATAACAGTGAATGTGACATAGTCACCGGTACAATACTTCCTCCATATCAAAATCCCAACCCCATGCAGTATGTCATGTCATAAATATTATGTGTATGCAAAGTCATACTCAGTACAATCATATATGTAAATCATAAGCACATCAGTCATACGGAACATAAGGGCATTATCGTCATTTTACCATACAAGGGTATTACGGTCATTTTACCCTAAAGGGGCAATACGATCATTTTACCTATTTTGGGGTTTCAGCTCAGATACTGACCTCTTCGAAGGTCTACAGTCGCCTCGAGCGACACAGATAACCTAAATGATCATAACGATGTAAATGGGCGTAAGGCCCATTACTCGTCTCGAGTGGGCCTACACGCTCGTGTGGCCCATTTAGCCTAAATTTAGTTACGGCTATGTTACCTACATAACCCAGTCCAATATTTATCACTTACCATGGATTTAATTTGTGTGGAGCCCACGAGTCTATTAGGCCCACACAGCCCATTTCAGCCCAACGTGGCCCATAACAGCCCAAGTCTACGGATACGCTCGTGGTGGCCTTTACAGCCTATCACCCATGATTTGTGGCCTCGATTTACCCCACGAGCTATCGTACGCTCGTGAGGCCTCAAATGCCGATGTTTCGACACTTCGGCTTTTCAACTTTTGCCGATTTACAGTAAGGAAGTGTAACATCTCGAAATAGGGCCTAAATGGAATAGCAGTTGTGAAACCACAAATTGGAGATAGAAAAGTTTATTTCGATTAATTTTTATGATTTATTGAGTGATTAGATGCATGTGTTAGAGTATTGATCAGAAATTTTATAGATTGCATGTTTAATTTGCCTATTAGGGCTTATTTGCAGAAGTTGCTATAACAGCCCGATTTAGGGCCTAAACGAAATGATGGTTTTAGAACCACGAATTTGAAGTCGAGAAATTTATTTCGATTAAGTTTTAAGGTTTATTTATTGATTAAAATATTGTGTAAAAATATCGTTAAGAAATTTTACTAATAAAGTGCTTAATTGGACTTTTAGGACTAAATTGCAAAAGTTGCAAAATATGTGTTCTAATTCATAAGTACTTGATTGAAACGGGTTTTAAAAAGGAGGTCCTTAAATTTCAGTTAGACCATTATATTTCGTTTGGACAAAAATGGGCATGAATAGGACAAAATTTTAAAGAAAGGCCTTAAGGGCATTTTAGTCATTTGGTAATTAAAAGAAATAAAAAGGGAAAATAAAGCCGAAATTGACTCATCTTTCTCATGGAGGACGAAATTAGCATGGGGGAAGCCATGGCTAGGGTTTTCAAGCTTTCCAAGCTCAATAGTAAGTCCGTTCTAGCCCCGTTTTTCAAGTTTTTTACGTTTTTGGAATCCCGATAACTTGATTAAGCTTATTCTAGCAATAATTTAAGCTAGGGTTCATATTTGGAACAATACCCGTAGGTGAAATGTGTTTATTTTGATGTTTTATGGTAGAATATGAAGGCTGAAATTATGTTAAACAACTTTTGCTAAGCGGTTTTAAGCAAAAATGAGTAAAACGGCTTAATCGGTAAAAGTTGTTATTGTTCATAACTATGTGTTAGACTGAGAATTTGATGTCGCCATAGAAGGGAAAAATTATCAGCATGTCATAAAACATAAGAATAAGGGATGAAGTTTAATTCCCGAGCCTAAGGGAAAAAGTGTAAATATGCAAAAGTTTAAGGAAAAAATTGTAATTTTGCCAAAGTTTGAGTTAAGGACTATTTTGAATAGTACATTAACTAAATAAGTAAAATATGATGTTTTAGATCCCGGAAAATGAGATTTGAACCTGGAATGGGAGAAAAATCAAAAATTGGAAAAGTTGGTAAAATGGCCATTTTAGTCTCGAGGTAAGTTCATATGTATAATAAGCATTAATTTATGCATGTTTCAATGTAAAATTTATATATTTACTATGATTGTCGAGGTGTTGAAAGTGAGTATAATTATGATGATTTAAATGTTCAATATTAATTCGACATGGAAATGAGAAAGTATGTAAGTTTGTATGTAAATAATACATTATCTTTATTACGTTTTTATATTTCAGCATATTTTATGTATTATAGCTGATTTTAGAATTATAATTGACTATTGGAAGAATGGAATAAAGTATTAGAAAGTGAGATACTTCCCGTTTGAACCTTCGGAATTGAAAGATACAAATGGTATGTAGCTAGGTAGCATGGGTGATACTATGTGTACACCATGTACACAAGAGAGCTACGAGATAAATGTAGCTAGGTTACATGTGTGGTTCCAGGTGAAGGACACCATGTAAACAAGAGAGCTACGAGATAAAGTGGCTAGGTCACATGGGTGGTACTAAGTGTTCATCATGTGTACAAGAGAGCCAAAATTATGTGTACAATCGAGCTAGGTCACATGAGTGGTGCTAAGTGAAGGCCACTATGTGTACAAGAGAGCTTCGATTTTAAAGGTGGGCTGTGTGCGATACCATCACGTATCTGTTATTATTCCGAAGCGTTCAACTGGGAAATTGATTAAATGAAATTGTGTATGACTTTGTGATGATAGGTGTAAGTATATATGTGTGTAACTCATGAGAAATATGCTCGATATGTGATTGGAAATTGGAAAGATTGTTATGGGTAAGTGATGAATACAATTGAAGTGTGAAAGATCAAAATTGATAATAAAACTGTTCTAGATAGTTGCAGTGATGTGAATCTAAAAATTTACCAAAAATATTAGAAATTGAATTAGAGACTTAATGAGATATCAAAGTAAAGCTTAATGAGTCTATTTTAATATAACAGAAACAGAGCAAGCAAAGGAATTCTATATTCTGAGATATTTAAGTTTCTGTGAGACTGGTTCAGAATGACTATGTGATCCCCTGTTTTGAATTTTAAAAATCATTAAAAATTGTACAAAAATAATTATGGGATATAATTTGTATTTTTGAAATCTTTAATGAGTCTAGTTTCAAATAAAATAAATGATAACATAATATGAGTTATGTACGAAGAGAAAATTTATTTGTAGTGAAGAGTGGGCAGGGTAGTTGAGCAGTGAAAAAGGGGTAACTTCAATGAATAAACTGTACTAGTTGGCTAGACCAAAAATTCTGAAAATGTTATGGTAAAAATATACGTGAACCTAGTTTCAAATAAAATTTACGGTTTGTAATTTGGAGTTCTATAGCTCCAGAAATAAACAAAGGTTTTAAAGTATTTTTAAGTCTTTAGCATGTACGGGGACTCGTTTAATTATTATTAAGTTGCTAGGAGTTGGCCTAAAATACTGACCTATGTTATTTGAAGGTCTCTATTATATAAAGTCATTTAATGTAGATAGTCTTGAATATGTTTGAAAAGTTTAAAATTGATGAAATTTTATGTCTCGGTTTTAAATGATTACAAGTACTCAAGTCCGGTAATACCTCGTATCCTGTTTCGGCATCGGATACGGGTAAAGGGTGTTACAGGAAGGGTGTGGTTACACACTTGTTTGCGAAATCAAGTGAACTACTCTCGAGCCCAAAACCTACATTCCAATAAGGCACACTGTAAGTTTCCCAATCGATAGAATTCACAAAACTTAATCCCAAATCGCCACCCACTACTCACCTTGAATGAACGACAATGGCTTATTGCTTTTTAAATCACTAACTCATATGATCGTACTTTTCTTTCCGATTAACTGCATAAACCAAAGATCTTATCAGATAGAATCAATTATAGAAGTGGCTTAAATCCATCAATATCATTTACAGAAGCACAGGGATATTCGACCTTTGCCCCAAAAGAAGGAAGGTAATGCATTTACATTTACTGGAAAATGAGAGGATAAGGTTTTATTCACTTCCAAAACACTTACACTCCTTTACTCCACTGAAATCCCCAGAACCCATTGCATATTACAACACGAAGAAAGAATGAGAAGCGTAGTCAGAAAACATAAGAAGAAAACATTTGGCTTCCAAAAAGACTCAAAAGAACAGATTTAAACACATAGGAAAGACCAAGACACAAGAGAGGGAACATACGAGTACCTATCGATTTGTCAGAACTCTTTTGAGACCAAAACCACAACACCAACAGTAGGCAGAAAAGCAATTGGCCCACACTAAAAAGTAAGGAAAAACTGAAATAAGATGAAGAAAAGAAAGAGGGATAGTCGGCTAGGAGAAAAACTGAAGGAAAAGAGATAATGGGGAAGAAAGAAACTATATTCGGGCAAGATGAAGAAATGTAAGTGAGATAAGAGGAGAAGAATAAATTCAGCAGAGGGAATTATGGAGAACAGAAAAGAGAAGAGAAAAGAAAAGTTTCGGAGAAGATAGCTAGAATTCGACAATTGGCCTTTAGGAGTTTCGGCAAAATGAACAAAGTACAAACCGAAGAAGAATGTCAAAGGAGAAAGAAAAAACCCGAATGGTCAATACGTAACTCGGCTATCAAAGGAGTACAAAACCAAAAGAGAGAATAGGAGCAGCTACCAAAAACCCAAAATGAACTAGACTAATTCGGCACTAAGTGCCTATGACCATTTTGGTACCCAAAGAATCCTATTTTCGGCCAACAACTTCCACTTCCCCAGCTCCTTAATCCACTCCTCCAATCTCTCCATGATTTCCTCCTTGATCTACTCCAACATCCCATTCAAACTCTATTCAAACTCCCCTTAGTTGTATTTCAGTCCAACTCCACTACCTACACAGCTCAGGCAGCAAAATAACTACTCCATTGCACAACCTAGTACTCAAACTCAAGTCCCATAGCAGAAGCAACACGCCACCTTGCCAGTAGACCACATGCTCTCTTTGTGTCATAATACAAGCACTATTACTTATAATGCCTACAAGCTAAGGCCAAGGTTCACTTAAGGAGAAAAACTAAAATTTTTGCAAAAGCCCAAACTTGAACCTAGGCTTCTCAAACACTCCCAAGCACACCCAAATCACTTAGCTAGTATACCAAACATGTAATTTGTGTCACTTTCTTGCTTAAATAAAATATTTATGAGTAGTCTCCTAACCGCTCCCATGCTCAAGGCCCAATACTTCTAGGCCCAATTTCGGGGCGTTACAATATATCCTAATCATAATTAAAAAAAATTTTATTCTGAGTGGAAATAATTCAATTTTTCAGTCCCCCTCCTTAAGATGAACAATGTCCTCATTGTTTAAAGTGAATATATACTATATAGTAGGTAGGATTCTAGAAAAGAGGAGGTGAGTCAAATTGACTGCTTAAGTACCAAGCTCTCTCTAGATCCAATCCTAGATATGTATATACCTATTGCCACACTTTATACTTTGCGACTTGTTCATTACTCCTGATTTCCATCTCTTGATTTATTATGCAAAAAATAAAAATTCGTAATTAAAATTAATCCTAAAATGACCTAAGAATAGAAATAAAATAAAGTTAAGATCCCCCTTTTATTTATTTGCAGATCCTTTCGATTTTGACTCATCTTCCACTCCATCATTATTGCCTTTGCATGAATCGCTTCACTTCTTCTTCGATAATGGACTCCATGGTTCAAATATAAAAAATCAGGAAATTCAGGCACAAAAATAAATGGGTCATTGTAAATTTTCTTAAAAGCACTTCTCATCGAGTCATCCCTTATTTTTGAGTATCTCCAATAAGCTTGTTGCTGCCATTGCATATGCTGCATTATGTCCGTCAACTTTGACAGCTCATTTCGAAGGTCTGGGCTAGGCGGTTGAGCTCTAAATATTGAAGTTTCGTTATCAGGTTCAACTTCTGGTTCCATTAGTTCCACCTTATTAGGGACTTTAGCTGATTGCATTGGCTCGATCTCTGTGGGATCTTCATCCTCTTCTTCAGGATCCTCACTTTCTTCAATTCGCTGCTGTAGAACAGAATCTCTAGCTATTCGGTAGAGGTCCCAATCTGTGATTGTGACCTGGCTATAGCATGTTTTCTTTACGTTTGTAAGAATTTTAGCTTTCAAGCACAAAATTGTTATCGTAAAGGGAATGTAGGCTGGGCCAAAATGTCTAACGACATAATTCTGCATTTCTTTCAGGATGATTTTTCCCACATCAATGATCATTCTAGTTAAAATTGAGTATAATAAGACCATTTGCTTTAATGAAATTGTAGTTCCATGTGAACTAGGCATAAGACTGAATCAGATGAAATAGAACCATACCTTTACAAGTGGTGTCAGATATTCTCTTCGACAAGTGTGGATTCCTTGCTTTGACATAGTCCACTTAGAACATGGAACTGTAAGTTCCTCGAGAATTTCTTACAAATTTTCAGGTAGTATATTGCTCATCAAGGAAGAATGATCGTTGTTTTCGAAATCAGGCAATTCAAAGAACTCATTAATAGCGTTTGAAGTTATTGGTACCTTGATTCCGTGAAATGGAACTTCTGTCAACTCGCTTGAGGTTAAATTCACATAGAACTCACGCACTAACTCCTCATCCACCCTAGGTCTCTTCTCACAAAACAATTCCCAATTGAGGGCTTCAGCAACTTGACGAATATGTGCCATAAAGTCTTTGTAGTTTCTCTCTTTCAATGTAAAGCCTTTCTCTGGATGCATCTGTTGATTTTTGAAGATACTCTCGTATCTTGCTTTGGCTTCTTCACAATGGAACTTGTTTTGTGTTTCTTCAATTTGGGCGCAAGCACGAGTTCTCTTGGGAGGCATGATTAACCTGAACAAAAGATGGGGAAAAATTATTTTCTTAAAAATTTAATTAATAAAAAATATTAATGATTCAATAAATTGAAAAATAAATTATTAGAATAAAATTAAATTTAAGAGAAAATTCGGTCTTACCACATTTTTTTAAGAAATCCTAAAAATAATTAGAAAGTAAAAGAAATCGATTTAAGGTAGGTTGGAGGATTTAGCTAAGGGGTTTGGTGTAGGTGTGTGCCGTACAAGTGCTGGAGGGCTGCTGGAGTGCGCGGGCAGATGGGCACAAGAGCAGGCAGCAGCACGCAAGCTGAGTTGGGAGCTAGCAGCAGTGCACAAGCAGCGTGCGGGACCTTCAGCAAATAGGTCTGGAGTGCACTGAAGCTGGACGTATGCAGGTGAGGCGCCTAGGAGCAGCTACTGGGGCTTGGACGTTCAGCGGGCAATGGAGCTGGGGCTCCTGACCGAGCTATGTGCGACTAGGGGCTTTCGGTACTTGGTGTTTTGGGGGTTTGAGTGATGGATGAATAGGAAGATGGGCGGAATTTATAGATGAAGGAATAGGAATTAAAGTAGAATTCTTAGAACAATTTAATCAATAAAGAATTCTAAGTTTTAATCCTATACAAAGTAAGCAACAATTAATAATTAAATATATGCATATTAATTTATTAATGCTATTAATTTATTTAAACAAAAAATGAAATATGATTAAAACTAATCCTAATTCTATGCTAAATTGATAAAAATTAATATATAAATTATAATAGATATAATTATATATTAAAGATTATCATCTTATTATTATTATTTGAAAAAAAAACCTTATCAAATAAAATATGATTAAATTAAAACTAATCCTAACTCTTTATAAAGTTGATAATAATTAATATATATTATAATGGATATACTTATATATTAATAATTATTATTTTTTATTAAATTAAAAAACATTTATTCTAGAAGCCTATTGAAAGTATTTACAAAAAAGAGGCATCTAGTTTTTATTTACGAGAAGAGCAACCAATTTTTAAAATAATTCGATTAAGTCCCTAGACTTAATGAAAATTTAAAATTGAGTTGCAATTTAAAACTTGGGTCAAAATTGACCTTTTTTCTTTTGAAAAACTAAAAATTTATCTTGCCATTTAGGGAATAATTTCTCAAAAAATTATGTTAAAATCAATTCCCAAGAAAGATTGGAGGGGTCACAAGCAGTCCCACTTAAGTTCCAACCTCCTAGACATAATTTATTTAAATATACTAATCTCAAAAATATACCCTAAATCATTTATTAAAAAGGAACATAAGAAAATTTAAACATCTGATAAAATTAACGAAATTTGATTTCGTTCAGTCTTATCTCCCCAGCAATGTTTCAGACGCTGAGCATTAATTTGAAAATTACCCCCCTTACCTTAGAGTTCAACAACTCCATATGGATAGACGCGATGAATTGTGAATGGACCGGACCATTGTGATTTTAGTTTACCTGGAAAGAACTTTAATCTGGAATTAAATCACAAGACTTGTTGACCTGCTTCAAATTCTTGAATTTAAATGTGCTTGTCATGCCATTTCTTAAGTCTCTCCTTGAGTAATTTGGCATTTTTGTACGAGAACATTCGGAATTCCTCTAGCTTATTGAGCTGGAGCATCCGTTTCTCTTTAGCAATGTAATACCCCCTACCCATACTCATTGTCGGAATAGGGTACGAGGCATTACCGGAGTTTACGAATATTTTTTTTTGAAAAATTCAATATAATCCTTTATACATATATCTAACCTTCCCTGTAATATTAAATCGAAACCAATCCACATCAACCAAATCTATTCAACATATTTTCAAGATAAATTCATGCATATTTATAAGATAACGTCATCACATATCTAAAATCATGTTTGTTAACCATACTAATGGCTAACTTTACATTCATTTCACGTTAACATTTACTTTGTTAGCTTATACATGCCATTGATTTCCAAAATAAAGTTTCTTTATATACCAAATCCCGAGATTGATAATGTGATGTGTCTCCACCAAATCGACCTCCGAGCTCTTAACACTACAAAACAGGGAAAAGGAAATGGGGTAAGCACTTTGTGCTTAGTAAGCTCATGTAACAAGAATTATACTTACCTAATATTTTCTGTACAATACAATAAACATTACATATATCCATTCAATGCATCGTTACTCTAACATGCACAAACTCAACATTCAAGTTAGTACAATAATTTCCATGTATCAATAATATATATCATGATTGATGAGCTCATCAATACTATGATTTCCATTCCTTGTTGTTTTTCCATATTTATCCCGTTGAATTACTCTCTAATTTCGATGGATTTTTAGAGGTACACTTTTAGTGTACAAATCCGGTCTGTCAATTCATATTCATGTGCGCACATTTCCATTTCAGAGAGCACACTCCGCGAACCTCAACCTTGCAAATGGATTAGCAAATCCAGCTAAATCTCGCAATATAAACTCATAGAGTATTGTCGGGATTACCACCCAAAGCTAAATCCCCCGCAACGACAATTACTCTAATGAGCTTGGATCTGAATTACTAGTCCAAAGCAAATTCGGACCCTAATTCGGATTACCCGTCCCAAGGCTAAATCCATTTTCCACATATTCTTCGGGAGGGCTATATCGAGATAGGGATCACCCGTCCGGCTAGATCCTTTTACCGTCAATTCCTTTTCGAGAGATCCATCGAATTTTCCTTTCATTCAACCGGATTTCTTCCCTTTTTATCAAATATGTCAATGTTTCATCAATTTTCATATAATGAACATTCAAATCATATTCACATCAATAACATACATTTCAAGTATTTAAGAATATAATTCAAGTTACATGAACTTACCTTGATACTTGTTTGTAAACAATAAAAATCTACTAATCCCGAACTTTTTCTTTTCCTCGATCTAGCTTCGTATTTGAATCTTCCGGATCTAAATAAATAAATTTAATTATCAATTTAATACATTTCATGTTCATATGCAACATTCTCTATAATTCAACTATTATTTATAGTTCATTCAAAGCTGTCTACTTGAGTCATAGTGACTAAATTATTTATAACTTGAGCTACGGAACTCCAAATTAAGATATGTTAATTTTCCCTAAAACTAGACTATATATCTTCTTACCATAAAATTTTCAGAATTTTTGGTTTATTCAATAAGCACAGTTTATTCTTTAAAGTCACCCCTGTTCTGCTGTCTAACAGTTCTGACTCTTCTTCACTAAAAATTAATTATCTCCTAATACAGAATTCAAATGATGTTCTAGTTTTTTTATATTAAAAGTAGACTCATTCAGGATTCTATACATATAAATTTAAACCCATAATTATTTTTCTTCATTTTTTTATGATTTTTAAAAGTCAGAACAGGGGAACCCGAATTCATTCTGACCTTGTCTCACAAAATTCATTATATCTCAAATTTTAAAAATCTATTGCTTGTACTATTTCTTCTATGAGAAACTAGACTCAATAAGCTTTAATTCCATATTTTTTTCATCTTCTAATTCGATTTATGCAATTGATGGTGATTTTTCAAAATTAGTCTACTGCTGCTGTCCAAACTGTTTTAGTGCAAGCTGTTTATTACTATTTTTCCCCTAAACTTTTAATAAATGATAATTTCATCCCTACTCAATTAGCCTCTCAATTGAGTTTATTTTTCCCAATTAACACTTTATTATATCACCTTAAACTAGTTTACAACTTTTAGGAATCAGAATTTCAGAAATATACTTTAATTCCAAAAATTTTCACAATTAGGTCCTAAAAATCAATTTCCATTGAAATTACCTAATAAAATCATCTCATAAACAATTTAAAGCTTTAATTTCATTCTATTTCATCATAAAATTACATAACTCAAACATAGTGACTTTCAATTTCATCCATGAAATCAAAAACTAATGAATTTAATAGTAGGACCTAGTTGTAAAAGTCTTAGAAACACAAAAATTACAAGAAAAAGGCAAGGGTTAACTCACTTGGTGCCAAAATTATGGAATACCAGCTTATAGAACCCTCCTATGGTGTTTTTAGTTGCTGGAATTGAAGAGAAATGAAGAGAAATCTAGATATTTCCTATTTAGTCCTAGCCTTATTTAGTTAATTTTGCAATATTCCAATTTTGCCCTTAATTCATCAATTTTTCTGCTGTTTTCATGCCCTTGCCGTCCAGCCCAAATAAATTTTGGGTCTAATTTCCTTTTAAATCTTTTCTCATTATACACTTAAGCTATTTAATCATCCTACTCACTTTTACACCTTTTACAATTTAGTCCTTTTCATTTAATTAACTATCCAAACATTAAAATTTCCTAACGAAATTTTAATACCACATTACTAACATTTCATAAATATTTATAAAATTATTTTTGACTCGGTTTTACGAGATAGATGTCTCGATAACTTATTTTTACCTAATTTCTTCAATAATTTCTTTTTCTAACTAACCACTAAATCGATAAAATTTTTCTATCAATATTTTCATACAATTTTTCTATCATATAAATATTCATGCAAAAATATTGAAATAAATTTCTCTTCAGATCGGATTTGTGGTTACGAAACCATCGCTCCGATAACCTTGAATTTAGGCCATTACAACTCTCCCCTCTTTAAGGATTTTCGCCCTCGAAAATCTTACCATAAGAAAGAGGTTTGGGTATTGTTTTCTCATTGCCTCCTCCTGGTTCCCATGTCGCTTCTCAATCCCGTGCTTTTGCCACAATACTTTCACCAAATTTATCTTTTTATTTCTAAGTTCTTTTGTCTCTCGTACAATATCTTGAATGGTTCTTCACCGTAAGTCATATCCGGTTGAATCTCTACTTACATGAAGAAATAACATGTGAAGGATCTGATCGATATCGTCGTAACATAGATACATGGAAAACATTATGGATTCTATCAAGTTCCGGTGGTAATGCCAATCGATAAGCGACCGGTCCAATTCTTTCTATGATTTCATAAGGCCCGATAAATCTTGGACTCAGTTTACCCTTTCGACCGAATCGGAAGACTTTCTTCCAAGGAGACACTTTCAGGAATACCTTGTCACCGTCTTGAAATTCAATCTCTTTTCATTTAAGGTCGGCATATGATTTTTGACGATCAAAAGCTGCTTTTAGACTATCCCGAATAACCTTTACTTTTTCTTCTGTTTCCCGGATCAAATCAACCCCATGTATCTTCCTTTCACTGAGCTCTGTCCAATATAACGGTGTTCTACATTTTCTCCCATACAAAGCTTCATACGGAGCCATTTTAATACTGGACTGATAACTGTTATTGTAAGCAAATTCAATCAAAGGTAGATATCTCTCCCAATTACCTTCAAATTCTAGTATACAACATCGGAGCATATCTTCCAATACTTGAATTACACGCTCAGATTGGCCATCTGTCTGAGGATGAAATGCAGTACTGAAATACAACTGAGTACCCAAGGCTTCTTGCAATTTGTCCCAGAAACGAGACGTAAATCGGGGATCTCTATCTGATATAATGGAGACAGGCACTCCATGTAACCTGACAATCTCAGATATATATAGTTCAGCTAGTTTATCTAAAGAGTAATCCATACGTACCGGAATAAAGTGCGCTGACTTTGTCAATCGGTCAACAATCACCCAAATAGCATCTTTTTTTCTCGGAGACAAAGGTAATCCCGATACAAAATCCATAGTGATTCTTTCCCATTTCCATTCCGGTATAGTAATTGGTTGAAGTAACCCCGAAGGTACCTGATGCTCAGCTTTCACTTGCTGACATATTAAACACCTTGATACAAAATCAGAGATATCACGTTTCATTCCCGACCACCAGTACATCTTTTTCAGATCATTATACATTTTATTACTCCCCGGATGTACAGACATAGTACCGCTGTGAGCCTCGCGTAGAATCTTCTGTATGAGCTCTGAATTTTGAGGTACACATACCCTACCTCTGAATAATAAACAACCATCAGAACCAACCTGAAATTCAGAATCATTACCTGACTCACACTGTGCCCACTTAACTTGTAATTTCTCATCATTCTTCTGAGCTTCACATATTTGCTGTAAAAATGTCGGTTTAGCTCTCAATTCAGCTAGGATTGAACCATCATAAGTCAGTGATAACTGGGTATTCATAGCTTGTAAAGCAAATAGAGATTTTCAAATTTAAAGCATCATCAGCTACAACATTAGCTTTACCGGATGGTAATCAATAATCAAATCATAATCCTTTATCGCCTTCAAGCCACCTGCATTGCCTCAAATTCAAATCTTTCTGTCATCAAATATTTCAAGCTTTTATGATCGTGATAAATATGACATTTCTCACCGCATAAGTAATGCCGCCATATCTTCAAATAAGAAATACAATAGCAAATGCAATTCAAGATCATGTAATCGGATAATTTCTTTCATGTGGTTTAAGTTGTCTTGAAGCATAGGCTATTACTTTACCTTCTTGCAAAGAAGACACAACCTAAACCATTTAATGAGGCATCACTCAGAAATAACAAATTCCTTACCTTGCTCAGCCGCACTAATACAGTGCTTTCGTTAATAGATCTTTCAATCGGTTGAAACTCACGACATTCATCACCCATTCAACTTTACATCTTTCTCGCAATAATCGAGTCATTAGAGAAGCTATCATAGAGAATCCTGCACAAACCTCCGATAATAACCAAATAAACCCAAGAAACTTCTAACTTCAGATACATTCTTCGGTGGACTCCAATTGACAATAGTTAAGATTTTACTCGGATCTACCCTGATGCCTTCGGCAGATACAATATGTCCTAGAAAACCCACTTCTCGAAGCCAAAATTCACATTTACTGAATTTAGCATACAATTGCTTCTCTCGCAGAATTTGTAACACAGTTCTCAAATGTTCTGCATGTTCTTCTTCATCCCGAGAATAAGCCAAAATATCATCAATGAATACTACCACAAATCTATCTAAATACAAATGAATATCCAGCTTCATCAAATCCATGAATACTCGCAGTGCATTAGTTAGCTCTAAACGGCATAACCGTAAACTCATAATGCCCGTACTGGTTCTAAAAGTTGTTTTTGGCACATCCGACTCCTTTACTCAGAAATGATAATAACCCCATCGAAGATCAATCTTTGAAAACATGGTAGCACCTTTCAACTGATCAAATAAATCATCGATCCGGTAACGGGTACTTATTCTTTATAGTTACTTTATTAAGCTATCGGTAGTCGATACACAATCTCAAAGACCCATCTTTCTTTTCACAAATAAAACCAAGCACCCCCAAGTGAATGACTCGGTCGGATAAAACCCCACAACAACAAGTTCTTGCAATCGTGTCTTTAAATCCTTTAATTCAGTATGAGCCATACGATACGGAGCTATGGAGATCGGAGTAGTTTCCTAATCAAATCTATAGAAAATTCTACTTCTCTTTACTCGTGGCAATCCTGGTAATTCCTCCGAAACACATCGGAAAATTCACATGCCACTGAATCGCCTCGTATTTTTGACTCGATACTTTGGTGTCAAGTACATAAGCCAAGTAAGCATCATACCCTTTTTAACATACCTCTGTGCGCCATTATCAAAATCACATCGATAACCCTCTGCGTACGATCAGATTTAACCCAAAGCAATTCACCATTCTGACATTTTAACATAATATATTTACGTCTATAATTTACTACTGCATCATGCTGGGTTAGCCAATCCATGCCCAATATCACGTCAAATTCATCAAATGGCAGTAACTTCAAATCAGCCAGGAAACAATAACCTCTTACTATCAGTGGACAATTTTTACAAATTTTATCCACTAACACGGACTGGCCTAGGGGGTTCGAGACTTTAACCACAAATTCAGTAGGTTCAACAGATAAATTTTTAACAATTGCAAGTTTAACACATATATATGAATGCGTAGAACCAGGATCAATCAATGCAGTAATATCAGTGTCAAGTAAAGAAAATGTACCAGTAATAGCATCGGGTACTGAGGTATCTTCTCTGGCATGAATGACATATGTCCTAGCAGGTGCTCGTATTTCAGGCCTACCTGCAGTATCTTTTGTAGCTCCTCGACTACAGTTGACATTACCGGATTGTCGAGGTGGTCTACCCCTTGAAACTAGATTACTCAGCTTCGATATCTGTTCAACTTCTTTTTCAACCCTTTCTGGACAATCTCTGAGGAAATGGTCAAAAGAACCACATAGGTAACAAGCCCCACTCTTAAATCGGCATTCACCAAAATGGGTTTTATTACAGTACTGACATCTCAGCTTAGGGGTACCAACACTGCCAACACTGGTAACTGATGGAATGGAAGGTCTTGGATTAGTATGTTGAGAACCTCGCTCTCTACCCGAATACCCAGTGGCTGAGGTAGAACAATCTTGGTGTTTCTTCAATTTTTTTGAGGCAGAAAACTGGGATTTTCCCATCGGTCTTTTACTAAAAATTCGAGCTTCCTCTCACTGCTTTCTTTTCTTTACTCAATTCTTCTACTTTATAAGCTCTCTCTAATGTAGCAAACTCTCGAATTTCAAGAATTTCGATCAGTAGAGTTTAATGTCTTCATTCAACCCTTCTTCAATCGTTTGCACATTTCACTTTTCCAGATCAGTACCCATTCCCGAGCATATTTACTCAATCGAACAAATTCTCTTTCATACTCAGATACTGATCTGTTACCCTGCTTCAGCTCAAGAAATTCTTTTCTCTTTTGATCGAGAAACCTCTAACTAATATATTTCTTTTTGAACTCAGTCTGAAAGAATTCCCATGTAATTTCTTCTTTCGGAACAACTGAAGCTTTAGTATTCCACCAATGGTAAGCTTTGTCTTTTAGCAGTGAGACGGCACATTTCAGACATTCTTCTGGTGTACAAGATAATTCTTCCAAAACCCGAGTAGTGTTTTCCAACCAGAGTTCAGCCCGTTCGGAATCATCATCAACTGCTGCTCGAAATTCTTCGGCCCCATATTTTCGGATTTTATCTACAGGAGCTTTCCCTTTTCTGATAGATTCAGTACTTGTACCCTGTGGGATCTCGGGAACCGGTGAAGGAGCAGGGGGGAAAGCTTGAGCTTGCTGCACTACAGGGTTAGTTCTTAAATATTGACTAAACCATTCATTCATCACTTGAAAGAAGGCTCGCTTTGCCTCCTCCCCTTAGCCCTCAGATACGGGCCTTGTACTACTAGTTACTTCGGCTTCCCTCTGTGCCCGTTCTGGAGCCGGAGCATGACTCCCAGCTTCCTCAAATTGAGCTCGGTCGGTGGACATTTACTATAAAAAAAAACACATTTAAATGGTCAGGAGATATTACACTATCAATAATAATTTAAATGGCATGTATAGCTAATCCCGTGTTTGCTACATCGGTCCTAGAACCGACTAAACCGTAGCTCTGATACCAATAAATGTAATACCCCCTACCCGTACTCATTACCAGAATAGGGTACGAGGCATTACCGGAGTTTACGAATATTTTTTTTTTGAAAAATTCAATATAATCCTTTATACATATATCTAACCTTCCCTGTAATATTAAATCGAAACCAATCCACATCAACCAAATTAATTCAACATATTTTCAAGATAAATTCATTCAAATTTATAAGATAACGTCATCACATATCTAAAATCAGGTTTGTTAACCATACTAATGGCTAACTTTACATTCATTTCACGTTAACATTTACTTTGTTAGCTTATACATGCCATTGATTTCCAAAATAAAGTTTCTTTATATACCAAATCCCGAGATTGATAATGTGATGTGTCTCTCGACAAAATCCGACCTCCGAGCTCTTAACACTACAAAACAGGGAAAAGGAAATGTGGTAAGCACTTTGTGCTTAGTAAGCTCATGTAACAAGAATTATACTTACCTAATATTTTCAATACACTACAATAAACATTACATATATCCATTCAATGCATCATTACCCTAACATGCACAAACTCAACATTCAAGTTAGTACAATAATTTCCATGTATCAATAATATATATTATGATTGATGAGCTCATCAATACTATGATTTCCATTCCTTGTTGTTTTTCCATATTTATCCCGTTGAATTACTCTTTAATTTCGATGGATTTTTCAGAGGTACACTTTTAGTGTACAAATCCAGTCCGTCAATTCATATTCATGTGCGCACATTTCCATTTCAGAGAGCACACTCATGAACCTCAACCTTGCAAATGGATTAGCATCCAGCTAAATCTCGCAATATAAACTCATAGAGTATTGTCGGGATTACCACCGAGGCTAAATCCCTCAGAATTCGACAATTACTCTAATGAGCTTGGATCTGAATTACATCTAGGCTAAATTTAGACCCTAATTGGATTACCCGTCCAAGCTAAATCCATTTTCCACATATTCTTCTGAGGGCTATATCAGATAGGATCACCCGTCCGGCTAGATCCTTTTTACCGTCAATTCCTTTTCGAGATCCATCGAATTTTCCTTTCATTCAACCGGATTTCTTCCCTTTTATCAAATATGTCAATGTTTCATCAATTTTCATATAATGAACATTCAAATCATATTCACATCAATAACATACATTTCAAGTATTTAAGAATATAATTCAAGTTACATGAACTTACCTTGATACTTGTTTGTAAACAATAAAAATCTACTAATCCCGAACTTTTTCTTTTCCTCTCTAGCTTCGTATTTGAATCTTTCGGATCTAAATAAATAAATTTAATTATCAATTTAATACATTTCATGTTCATATGCAACATTCTCTATAATTCAACTATTATTTATAGTTCATTCAAAGCTGTCTACTTGAGTCATAGTGACTAAATTATTTATAACTTGAGCTACGGAACTCCAAATTAAGATCCGTTAATTTTCCCTAAAACTAGACTCATATATCTTCTTACCATAAAAGTTTTAGAATTTTTGGTTTATCCAATAAGTACAGCTTATTCTTTAAAGTCACCCCTGTTCTGCTGTCTAACAGTTCTGACTCTTCTTCACTAAAAATTAATTATCTCCTAGTAAAGAATTCAAATGATGTTATAGTTTTTTTCTATTAAAACTAGACTCATTCATAATTCTATACATATAAATTTAAACCCATAATTAGTTTTATTCATTTTTTTATGATTTTTCAAAGTCATAACAGGGGAACCCGAATTCATTCTGACCTTGTCTCACAAAATTCATTATATCTCAAAATTTACAAATCCATTGCTTGCACTATTTCTTCTATGAGAAACTAGACTCAATAAGATTTAATTCCATATTTTTTTCATCTTCTAATTCGATTTATGCAATTGATGGTGATTTTTCAAAGTTAGTCTACTGCTGCTATCCAAACTGTTTTAGTGCAAGCTGTTTATTACTATTTTTCCCCTAAACTTTTAATAAATGATAATTTCGTCCCTACTCAATTAGCCTCTCAATTGAGCTTATTTTTACCAATTAATACTTTATTATATCACCTTAAACTATTTTACAACTTTTAGGAATCAGAATTTCAGAAATATACTTTAATTCCAAAAATTTTCACAATTAGGTCCTAAAAATCAATTTCCATTGAAATTACCTAATAAAATCATCTCATAAACAATTTAAGCTTTAATTTCATTCTATTTCATCATAAAATTACATAACTCAAACATAGTGACTTTCAATTTCATCCATGAAATCAAAAACTAATGAATTTAATAGTAGGACCTAGTTGTAAAAGTCTTAGAAACACAAAAATTACAAGAAAAAGACAAGGGTTAACTCACTTGATGCCAAAATTATGGAATACCAGCTTATAGAACCCTCCTATGGCGTTTTTAGCTGCTGGAATTGAAGAGAAATGAAGAGAAATCTAGATATTTCCTATTTAGTCCTAGCTTTATTTAGTTAATTTTGCAATATTCTAATTTTGCCCTTAATTCATCAATTTTTCTGCTGTTTTCATGCTCTTGCCGTCCAGCCCAAATAAATTTTGGGTCTAATTTCCTTTTAAATCTTTTCTCATTAGACACTTAAGCTATTTAATCATCCTAATCACTTTTACACCTTTTACAATTTAGTCCTTTTCATTTAATTAACTATCCAAACATTAAAATTTCCTAACGAAATTTTAATACCACATTACTAACATTTCATAAATATTTATAAAATTATTTTTGACTCGGTTTTACGAGATAGATGTCTCGATAACTTATTTTTACCTAATTTCTTCAATAATTTCTTTTTCTAACTAACCACTAAATCGATAAAATTTTTCTATCAATATTTTCATACGATTTTTCTATCATATAAATATTCATGCAAAACTATTAAAATAAATTTCTCTTTAGATCGGATTTGTGGTTACGAAACCACTGTTCCGATAACCTTGAATTTAGGCCATTACAAGCAAGCTTAAGATCCAAGTTGAGTCACCGAAGGGCCCAGTAAGCTTTGTGCTCTAACTCCAATGGCAGATGACAGGCTTTCCCAAAGACCAACCTGTAGGGTGACATCCCTAAAGGTGTCTTGTATACTGTCCTGTAAGCCCATAAAGCATCATCCAGTCTTTTGGACCAATCTCGTCGATTCAGGCAAACTACCTTTTCAAATATGCCTTTGATCTCCTTGTTTGCTAGTTCAGCTTGCCTATTCGTCTATAGATGGTAAGCTGTAGCGGCCTTATGTTTCACTCCATGTTTATCTAATAACCATTTCAACCACTTGTTCACAAAATGGGACCCTTCATCACTGATAATAGCTCTTGGGGTTCCAAACCTTGTGAACACGTGTTTCTGCAAAAACTTCATCACAACCCTGGCATCATTTTTCGGATAAGCTTCAGCCTCGACCCACTTAGACACATAGTCTACTGCTACCAATATATACTTGTGGCCAAAAGATGGAGGGAAAGGACAGAGAAAGTCAATATCCCAAACAGCAAATAATTCTACCTCAATGATGTTTGTTTGAGGCATCTTATTTCTGTTGGTGACATTTTCGACCCTTTGACATCAATCACAACTCTTTACATAAGCGTATGCATCTTTGAATAGTGTTTGCCAAAAGAATCCAGCTTGCGATACCTTGGTTGCAGTACGTGTACCTCCGAAGTGTCCCCCACTTGGAGTTGAGTGACAATGGTATAAAATCTTATGTACTTCATCTTTTGCCACGCATCTCCTGATCATTTGATCTGCACACTTTTTAAACAAGTATGGTTCTTCCCAGAAATAGTACTTCACATCGTGGAGGAACTTTTTCCTTTGATGATATGTCTTATCAATCGGCATCAAACCACAAGCTAAAAAGTTAGTAATATCAGCAAACCAAGGGGTATTATGGACATGATTTACCTTCAGTATGTGTTTATCTAGAAATGTCTCTCGAATTGGTATAAGAAGAGAGCTCCCTTCTTGCGGCTCCAATCTAGACAAGTGGTGTGCTACTTGGTTTTCCACTCCCTTTCAATCTTGAATTTATAGATCAAACTGTTGAAGTAGAAGTACCCCTCGGGTCAGTCTCGGCTTAGCGTCTTTCTTGGAAAGTAAATACTTAATCGTCGAGTGGTCCGTATAGACAGTCACCTTGGTACCTACAAGATAAGATCGAAACATGTCAAAAGCAAACACAATAACAAGTAACGCTTTCTCTATTATCGTATAATTCAGTGGAGCTCCTGTCAAATTTCGACTTGCATAGTAGATGGGATGAAAAACTTTTTTCCTTCGTTGGCCCATAATAGCTCCTATCACGAAGTCACTTCCGTCACACATCAATTCAAATGACAAATCCCAGTCTGGTGTGAGTATTGTAACACCCCTATCCCATATCCATCGCCGGACTAGGGTTAAAGGCGTTACCGGACAATACTGAACAATTAACATTCATTTTATAACCATCAAAACATCAAAGATCAAACATGGATATAGAGTCCCTTATATAGGTCATCGAGACCTTAAACATGCATTAGAAAGGGTCGGGACTAAACTGAACACATACAGAATTTTTCCAAAACTTAAACACTTTCAAAGAAATACAGGTCACATGCCCGTGTGAACAGGTCGTGTGCCTCACATGGCATTAGACACGCCTGTTTGTCTAGGTCGTGTCAAAATAGGGCATACATACTGACTTTCTCACACGGCCACAAGACACGCCCGTGTGACTTGGCCGTGGTCTAGCCTGACTTGGGCAACACGGCTAGCCACATGCCCGTGTGCCTTGGCCGTGCTCGAGCCTGACTTACAATTGTAGGGTACCCAAGGGGACACACGGCCGTGTAACATAGCCGTGTGTCGCACACGGCTGAGACACATGCCCGTGTCTCTGCCCGTGTGGAAAAGAATAGGCCATTTGAATAGCCAACTTGCCACCCTAATTTGGCTCAAACCTACAAGCAATAAAACAAACGTATTTCCACACCAATTTCAGCCAATTTCTATGCCAAAACATACATCATTCATAACATAACATTATCAAACTATAAGTTCAAACACAAACTAGCCATATCACATGGCTAAATATATACATCACAAAACATAATTCTACAACTTCTAGCCTATACATGCCATATTTTAATATATACATTTTCAAAGTACCAAAATAAGGTTCGATACTGTGGTGACGATCCTCGACGATCCCTGAGCTCATAGTAGCTTTGATATCTATAAAACAATGCAAACACAGACAAAGTAAGCTTTCAAAAGCTTAGTAAGCCATATACAAATAAACATATCACTCAAAGCAAATAAGCATTATCAAATCATTTATACTTTGTAGACAAAGGCTAACACAAATTTCATATTCATATACTTACCTTTCATTCTCAAATAGGCTATACAAAGCAAACATACCTGAGTCTGATATAATTTCACAAAGTCATTCATTTTCTCGAAATGCCCGTTTGAACCATTCAGAAATGTAAGGATACATGGAAAGCTCAGAAAGCATATACAATGCCAACGTCCCAGACATGGTCTTACATGTAATCAAACATCGATGCCACTGTCCCAAACAGGGTCTTACACGAAATCAGATACGATGCCAATGTCATAGACATGGTCTTACACGCAAAACAGAAGACGATGCCAACGTCATAGACGTGGTCTTACACACATAACAGATATCGAAAATCCTATGTCATGGCATATGTATCTAACTATTCCTAAGGTTCATACGAGGCTTTTCGGACGTCAAAACTTTGTCGATACTTTATCATATAGCACATATTTAGGTTGGACATTCATTCATCACAATTCAATATCAAATGAATAATAATAATTCAATTCTAACAAGCTTATTTGTATATCGACTTACCTCGTACGGATTCGGATGGATGTATTCGGTTACTTGACGACTTTTGACTTTCCCCGATCTAGTTCTGTATTCTTTAATTCTTGATCTAAATAAATTCAAATTTAACTTATTCAATCACAAATTCATTCAAAACATTCCATAGACACATATTTAGGACATTTTACAAACTAGCCCTCAGATTTTCACATTTTGACACTTTAGTCCCTAATTCACAAAATCACAAAATACACATAATTTGCTTGTACACAAGCTTGGTCGAATATTCATAGCTCTCATACAAGTCCACATATTTCATTTATTTCACATTTTAGTCCCTCAATTTAAAATTTTCACAATTTAGCCCATTTTACTCAAATTCATCAAAAATCTAAAGACAAAACATGTAAGCCCAACATCAAACTTTCATTTATCAACAACTAACTTGTAACACCCAAATACCCGTGTCCATTACTGGAGTAGGGTCACATAACATAACCATTAACCTGCTCAACTCCTTTATAGATTTATTTGGTGATTTTTCTCCTCTTGACCGAATACACATACATAATATATATCTCAAATGCTTAACATGTTAGTTTGAGCATAACATAATCAGAATCATATCACAAATATGAACTTATATGTCAAGTTGATTAACACTTCAAGATTTATATCTAAACCATTATCAAATCCATACATAGGACTTTAGCCATAATCGCATGGCTTTACATACAATACTATCAAAATAGCAAACCTCCCAAAATATTATCCTATACATGCCATAATGTCTACTAGAGTTTTAAACAAAGGTACCAAAAAGGTTGTCAAAAGATGCGATGACTTCATAACGGTTCCAAGCTTTCCTCGACAAGATGATCTATACAAAACCAATAAACACACTAAGTGAGTTATTAACTCAGTAAGTCCTAAGAAATTTCAAGAATGTAATAACCCTGTTATCTTAGCAAAATAAAATTTCAATCCAATACTAGTCGAATTCAACCATGATATCACAAGAAAATCTTATGTCACATACGTACATTATGAATTTGTACATACTTACCCAAATTCAGTATGTACTCCTACACCATTTAATCACAAATTGAAAATACCATGGTAAATGTCATATACAAATCATTGGAATATATGTAAATGACATACAATGTCCAATTATTTAAATAAAGCACAAACCAAGCCGCTCCATCTATCAATCCAATCTCCAATCCATTTAGATTCATTTATCACTACTTTATATCTTTGTTCAATTATATATACTAATTGAGCCGATTACCTTTCTCTTCTTTCTCTCTTCCCAAGCATTATATATTAATACACAAATTAGATTCAAATCCTATGTCTAGTATCCATGCACATTTCATTACTCCCAATTTAATGTTTTAATGAATTTTCATTTGCACAAGTAGTGCTCCACGATCGATATCGCACACTTAGTGCTCGATTTGAAAGTCCACACACATAGTGCTCTTACTTATTCTCACACATAGTGCCACATTTTCTCGCACACATAGTGCCATGTAATCTCGCACACATAGTGCCACGTATTTTTTGCACACATAGTACTGTGTAGCCTTGCACACATAGTGCTGTATTTTCTTATCTATAGCTACCACAATATCATAGATAGGTCAATATTTTCACATTCGATTTTCAAAAAATCTTACATACCATGGTTTCTTATCCAGATTATTTTGTGTCATTTATGTGCAATGTTAACCGTAACTTAAATTACTTAAGGACTTACTTTTTAGTCGAATTAACATCTCTGATCGGCTACTCAACCGCTTTCGCTTTCCCTTTGGCCGAACTTGGCTCCCTTTGATCTTGAGCTCCAACTCCAACTAAGCAAATAAAATAACTCAATCATCGTAGCCCCAATTTATTTTCATTCCTCATAGACACATACATAGATTCAGTATTCCATCTAATATTAACCAGGCCATAACAATATAACATTTAAATATTCAAGATTTATCACCTAATAACTAAAACCGATCATCAAATTTATTGAACCATTTTTCTTTTTTTTTTATTCCTTCAAGACCCCATTCGGCAATTGCCCACACATAGTTTAAAATTTAACCTTTAAACTTAATGCATAACAAAACATACTTCTCATCTATTCCATTAATTCGATACATATACAAGATCAATTTCGGCAACTCACATTTCCAAATTTTTAGCCAAATTCTCCATAACACTTACTCAATCTTCATTATGCTTTTCACTCCTAAAACACAAAAATATCAATCTTATTCCTTCATCCATGTCTCGGTCAATTACTCAAATTACCCCATAAACATGAATTCTGCACTTTAACTTATCTACCATGACTCATTCGGCCTTAACACTTATTTGAACCATTTCTCATACAAGAAAGTAAAAATAAAATGAACATTCCATTTAAACCCCATATGGCCGAATGCACAAAGTATTACCCAACTAATAATTCAACAAGTTTAACCTTATTCTAACATCTACTTATTCAATACAACATGAAAACAACCTCTAATTCCAACATCTTGATACACGGCCTAGTGCCCAAACCACCATAGAAATTTGATTTTCTTGACATGGCCAAGAAATGCATTTAACAATTAACTTAAACATATAAAAAGATTTCAAAATCACTTCAAAACTTACCTCCAAATAGCAAAAGAAGGTGTCGAATTGCCTTAGTGTAATTTCTCTTTTTCTTTCCTTTTGTTTCGGTTTTGCAAGAAGAAGAAGATGAACACTTATGTTTCAATTTCTTCTTTTATTCATCTTTTTATTATTAATTCATATTATTATGATGTTTTAATCACTTATCAATATAATATTATAATTAATTTAAACTTAGTGGAGGGACATCATTACTTGGCCGGCCACTTAATGCATATTGGGCATTTTGACATGCAAACCCAACTTTTATACTTTGAAATTATTTGGTCCTCACACTTTACCTAACATTATTTTCTAAGTTTCTCAACTAAGTCCTTTCAAGTGAAATTCACATTCATATGACTAAATAAAAACATCAAAATTTTCACACAGGCACTATCACACATAGAAGATATGAAAATTAATTTTCAATAAATTTTATAACTCGGTTTTGTGGTCCCGAAACCATATTTTGACTAGGGTCAAATTAGGACTGTCACATAACTTCACAAAACCAATAATTTCATCAATGGCACATTTCAAAATCATCATTAAAATCAAAAATTGAGGTATGGGTTTGATAGTATACGAAACAATGATTACAAAAACATAGAAATTATCAAAAACCGAGCAAAACACATACCTAATTCACGAAATCAAGGTGCCGAACCCTAGGTGAGCTTTTCTCTTTTATTTTCTTTTCAATTTCGATGGATGAACACATAAAGTGGCTTTATTTTCTATTTTGTTTTCATATAATTAACTTAATACTTTGTTTACCATTTTTCCCTTTTATAAACCATTATAAAATCACTTAATGGATGGTTAATAATGTCCATTCAAACCTCCAATGGACAAATAACCACATAAGGACCTCTCATTTACAAAGCCATATCAAATAGACACTTTTAACAAGTAGCAGGGAACTTTTACATTTTACACGATTAGGTCCGTTTATCAAATTAAGCACACAAATGATTAAATTTTCATACGGAATTTTCACAGATGCTAATTCACATATCATAAGCACGAAAAATAATATTTAAATATTTTTCTAACTCAGATATGTAGTCTCAAAACCACTATTTCGACTAGGGTCTAAACTGGATTGTTACAATTCTCCCCCCTTAGGGATTTTTATCCACGAAAATCTTACCGTTAAACATATTCAGATATTACTATCTCATAGCATCTTCAGGCTCCCACGTAGCCTCTTCAATACCGTGTCGATGCCACATTACTTTTAGTAACGAAATTTTCTTGTTTCAAAATTCTTTAACCTCGAGGGCTAAAATACGGATCGAATTTTCTTCATAAGTCATATCAGACTGAATCTTAATCTCAGACGAAGGAATTACATGTGATTGATCAGATCTGTATCGTCGAAGCATCGATACATGAAACACATTATGAATCTTTTCTAGCTCTGCTGGCAACAAAAATCTATATGCTACCGCCCAATACGCTTAGTAATCTCATAAGGCCCAATGAACCTCAGACTCAATTTTCCTTTTCTACTGAATCGAAGCACTTTCTTCCACGGAGATACTTTCAAAAACACTTTGTCGCTGATCTCAAACTCAATGTCTTTTCTTTTCAAATCCACATAAGATGTCTGACGATCAGAAGTTGCTTTCAAACTATCTCTGATCACTTTTACCTATTTTTCCCATTTACCTTCAAACTCAAGAATGCAACATCTCAACATAATCTCGAGTATCTGAATAATCCGCTCGGATTGACTGTCCGTTTGTGGATGAAAAGTAGTATTGAAATGCAAATTTGTACCCAGAGCATATTACAACTTCTTCCAGAATCGTGATGTAAATCTCGGATCTTTGTCCGACACAATAAATAATGGCACATCGTGCAATCTCACAATATCATAAATGTACAATTCAGCTAACTTATCAAGCGAGAAATCAGATCATACCGGAATAAAATGAGCTAATTTCGTTAATCAATCAATTACAACCAAAATTGCATCTTTCTTTCTTGGAGATAGGGGTAAACCCGAAACAAAGTCCATTGTCACTCAATCCCATTTCCACTTTGAAACCATAATCGGTTGTAACAAACCAGATGACACCTGATGTTCAGCTTTTACTTGCTGATAGATCAAACATTTAGAAACAAAGTCAGAGATATCTCTTCTCATTCTGGACCACTAGTAATGCTATTTCAGATCATTATACATTTTCGTACTACCTAGATGCACAGATAACTGACTGTTATGAGCTTCACTCAAAATCATCCGAATTAATTCTAGATTTCTTGGGACAAAAATTCTATCTCGGAATCTCAGAAAATCATCTTTATCAACTCTGAATTCTGAATCAGACTCTAAATCACACTGAGCTCTTTTAGTTAAAATCTCATTATCAATCTTCTGAGTTTCAATAATCTGCTGTAAAAACAAAGGTCTCGCTTTTAACTCCGCTAAAACTGAACCATCATCGGACAGAACCAAATGACCATTCATCGCACGTAGATCAAATAATGATTTTCTGCTCAAAGCATCATTAATAACATTTGCCTTGCTCAGATGATAATCTATCACAAGTTCATAGTCTTTTAGCAGTTCTAACCATCTTCTTTGTCTCAGATTCAAATCTTTTTGTGTCATCAGATATATCAAACTCTTATGATCATAATATACGTGACATTTCTTACCAAACAGATAGTGGCGCCAAATCTTTAGAGCAAACGCAATCGTAGCTAACTCAAGATCGTGTGTCAGATAGTTCTTTTCGTGCGGCTTCAACTGCCTCGAAGCATAAGCAATGACTTTGTCGTCTTGCATCAAAACACATCCTAGTCTATTTAACGAAGCATCACTGTAGATCACAAATTCTTTACCTGATTCAGGTAGTACCAATACTGGAGCTCAGTCAAAAAAGTTTTCAACTAATCAAAGCTGTTCTAACACTTTTTAGACCACTCAAACTTCACATCTTTCTGAAGCAGTTTCGTTGACGGAGTTGCAATCATAGAAAAGCCCTTTACGAATCTTCTATAATAACCAGCATGTCCTAGAAAATTGTGAACTTCAGAGACATTCCTTGGAGGTTTCCAATCCAGAATAGCCAAAATCTTACTCAGATCAACTCAGATACCAGATGCTGATACAATATGACCTAGAAAACTGACCTCTTGTAACCAAAATTAACATTTACTGAACTTCATATACAACTGTTTATCTCATAGAGTCTTTAACACTATTATCAGATGATCGGTATGTACAGTCTCATCACGTGAATAAATCAATATGTCATTAACGAATACAACAACAAATCGATCTAAATATGGTCTAAAAATTTTATTCGTCAAATCCATAAAGATAGCAGGTGCATTAGTCAATCCGAAAGGCATAACTAAAAATTCATAGTGGTTGTACCTCATTCTGAAAGCAATTTTCAGAATGTCTGAGTCTTTTACTCGCAACTGACAATAGCCTGATCTCAAATCTATTTTCGAAAACACAGTAGCTCCTTTCAACTGATCAAACAAATCATTAATTCATGGTAGGGGATACTTATTCTTGACAGTCACTTTATTCAACTAATGATAATCGATACACATTCTCATCGTACCGTCTTTCTTTTTCACAAATAGAACCGGAGCACCCCAAGGTGAGAAACTCTGTCTAGCAAATCCTCTATCGGTCAACTCTGACAACTAAGATTTTAATTCTTTTAATTCGGTTGGAGCCATTTTATACGGAGCTATCAAAATCGGAGTAGTTCCAGGTACCAATTCAATGCCAAATTCAATTTCTCTAACCGAAGGTAATCCCAGAAGTTCTTCAGGAAATACATCAGGGAATTCACACACAACAAGCACTGATTCAACTTTCTTTTCTGATACTCTCGAATCAGTCACATATGCAAAATAGGCTTCACAACCCTTTCTCACAATACTTAAAGCTTTCATTGAAGATATCACAGTAGGCAATCCATTCAATTCACTAGATTCAATCCTAATTATTTCATCATTCTTGCATCTCAAATCAATAGTTTTCCATTTGCAGTTCAAAACAGCATCATGCAAAGTTAACCAATCCATACCCAGAATTATATCAAATTCATCAAAAGGTAACAACATTAGATTATCCGGAAAACAAATGTCTCGAAACATTAACGGAAAATTCTTGCAGACTTTATCAACCAACACACATTTGCCTAGGGGGTTTGAAACTCTAATTACAAATTCAGTAAACTCTACAAGCAAGGTCTTACTGTTCACTAAGTTCATGCATATATACAAATGTGTCGATCCAGGATCTATCAAAGCAATCACAGAAGTATCATAAAGAGTAAATGTACCTGAATCACGTCCGGAAATAAAGGTTCCTGACGAGCTCAAATAGCATAGGCTCTGGCAGGTGCACGAGCCTCGAATCTAATAGCCGTATCTTTTGTGCCCCTCTAACTACTACTCACATTTCCCGTATTTCTGGAAGGTCTACCATGAGAAGCATTGCCACTCGATCTCAGATTTTGCACACTTTCTTACTCGACGGATTTAGGGCAGTCACGGATAAAATGGTCTAACGATCCACATCTGAAACAAGCCCGATCATAAAGTCTACAATTACCGAGATGTCTTTTTCATAATGCTTGCACTCAGGGCAATCAGATTTAGCATTTCCAACATTAGCAGTAGATGTAGCTGAAGCTTTGAAGTTCGACTGCGATCTAAAACGATCTCTATTCGGATGTCCCACATTAGCCTTTGAACGGCTATTATCATCTCTGAACTTCTTTGATGCAGACTGAAATGATTTGCCTGATGATCTCTATCGTATTTCTCTAGCTTCAAAATCAGCTTTTCTTTACTCTTTCCTGAGATCTTTAGCTTTACATGCTCGTTCAACAAGCACAACAAATTCTTTGATTTCTAGAATCCTGACTAACAAACAAATATCTTCGTCCAAACCATCTTCAAATCTTTTGCATATTATTGCTTCAGTAGATACACATTCACTAGCATACTGACTCAATGTTACAAATTCCTGCTCATATTCTGTGATAGACATACGGCCTTGTTTAAGCTCGAGAAACTCTTTATGTTTTTGGTCAATGAATCTCTGACTAATATATTTTTTTTGAAATTCAACTTGAAAGAAATTCAAGGTGACCCGCTCACTCGAAACCATAGATGTTAAAGTCTTCCACCAATGGTACGCCGTATCTCTTAGAAGGGAAACGTCACATTTTATGCATTCTTCAAGATTCAAAGACAATTCATTGAACACTCGTATCGTGTTCTCTAACCAGAACTCGTCTCTTTCAGCATCACCATTCGTTATAGCTCGAAACTCTTCGGCCCCATGCTTTCTAATCTTATCTACAGGAGGGTTGCTTAGCTGAACTGGGTTCATTGATGGTATAACAGGAGTTTGTGGATGATTTACTGGGGGTGGAGGTTGTTGTATAGCCAGGTTGGTTCTAATATATTAGGTGAACCAATCATTCATCATCTGATAAAAGGCTTGTCTAGCCTCACCATCACAGCTACTCGTAGCCGGTCTAGAATTGGATGGCACCGTCCCTTGCGCGAGAGCAGGCGCATTGCTTTCGACATCATCTGCTATGGCTCGTTCAGGATACATTTGCTATATAAAAGCACATTTCAATGTCAGGATTCATCACACTATCGTAGTTTATAAATATGGCATGTATAGCTAGACACACATATGCTATGGTAGTCTTAAAACCACCACAACTTTGATACCAATAAAATGAAACACCCCTATTCCGTATCCATCGCCGGGCTAGGGTTAAAGGGGTTACCAGACAATACTGAACAATTAACATTCATTTCATAATCATCAAAACATCATAGATCAAACATGGATATAGAGTCCTTTATATAGGTCATCGAGACCTTAAACATGCATTAGAAAGGGGTCGGGACTAAATCGAGCACATACAAAATTTTTCCAAAACTTAAACACTTTCAAAGAAATACAGGTCACAAGCCCGTGTGAACAGGTCGTGTGCCTCACACGGCATTAGACACGTCTGTGTGTCTAGGTCGTGTCAAAATAGGGCATACATACTGACTTTCTCACACGGCCACAAGACACGCCCGTGTGACTTGGCTGTGGTCGAGCCTGACTTGGGCCACACGGCTAGCGACATGCCCGTGTGCCTTGGCCGTGCTCGAGTTTGACTTACAATTGTAGGGTACCCCAGGGGACACACGGCCGTGTAACATAGCCGTGTGTCGCACACGGCTGAGACACACGCCCGTGTCTCTGCCAGTGTGGACAAAAATTGGCTATACAAAAATAGGCCATTTGAATAGCCAACTTGCCACCCTAATTTGGGTCAAATCTATAAGCAATAAAACAAACATATTTGCACACCAATTTCAGTCAATTTCTATGCCAAAACATACATCATTCATAACATAACATTATCAAACTATAAGTTCAAACACAAACTAGCCATATCACATGGCTAAATATATATATATCACAAAACATAATTCCAAAAGTTCTAGCCTATACATGCCATATTTAATATATCCATTTTCAAAGTACCAAAATAAGGTTTGATAGTGTGGTGACTATCCTCGACGATCCCTGAGCTCACAGTAGCTTTGATATCTATAAAGCAATGCAAACACATACAAAGTAAGCTTTCAAAAGCTTAGTAAGCCATATACAAATAAACATATCAATCAAAGCAAATAAGCGTCATCAAATCATTTGTACTTTGTAGGAAAATGCTAACACAAATTTCATATTCATATACTTAACTTTCATTCTCAAATAGGCTATACAAAGCAAACATACCTGAGTCGGATATAATTTCACACGGTCATTCATTTTCTCAGAATGCCCGTTTGAACCATTCAGAAATGTAAGGATACGTAGAAAGCTCAGAAATCATATACAATGCCAATGTCCCAGACATGGTCACTGTCCTAGACAGAGTCTTACACAAAATCAAATACGATGCTAATGTCCCAGACATGGTCTTACACGTAAAACAGAAGTCGATGCCAATGTCATAGACATGGTCTTACACACATAACAGATTTCAAAAATCCTATGTCATGACATATGTATCCTAACTATTTCTAAGGTTCGTGCGGGGCTTTTCGGATGTCTGAACTTTGTTGATACTTTATCAGATAGCACATATTTAGGTCAAACATTCATTCATCACAATTCAATATCAAGTGAATAATAATAATTCAATTCTAACAAGCTTATTTGTATATCGACTTACATCGTACAGGTTTGAATGGATGTATTTGGTTACTCGACGACTTTCGACTTTCCCCGATCTAATTCCGTATTCTTTAATTATTGATTTAAATAAATTAAAATTTAACTTATTCAATCACAAATTCATTCAAAATAATCCATAGTCACATATTTAGGATATTTTACAAACTAGCCCTCACATTTTCACATTTTCACTCTTTAGTCCTTAATTCACAAAATCACAAATTTGCTTGTACACAAGCTTGGCCGAATATTCATAGCTCTCATACAAGTCCAGACATTTCATTTATTTCACATTTAATTCCCTTAATTTAGAAATTTCATAATTTAGCCCATTTTACTCAAATTCATCAAAAATCTAAAGACAAAACATGTAAACCCAACATCAAACTTTCATTTATCAACAACTAACTTCACAAAAATCATAATTTCATCAATGGAACATTTCAAAATTATCATCAAAATCAAAATTTTAGGCATGGGTTTGATAGTATACGAAACAACAATTACAAAAAAGAGAAATTATCAAAAACTGAGCAAAACACATACCTAATTCTTCAAATCAAAGTACCGAACCCTAGGTGAGCTTTTCTCTTTTATTTCTTTTCAATTTCGATGGATGAACACATAAAAGGGCTTTATTTTCTATTTTATTTTCATATAATTAACTCATTACTTAGTTTACCATTTTGCCCTTTTATAAACCATTATAAAATCACTTAATGGATGGTTATTAATGTCCATTCAAACTTCCAATGGTAAAATAACCACATAAGGACCTCTCATTTACAAAGCCATATCAAGTAGACACTTTTAACAAGTAGCAGACAACTTTTACATTTTACGCGATTAAGTCATTTCTATCAAATTAAGCACACAAACGATTAAATTTTCATACGGAATTTTCACAGATGCTAATTCACATATCATAAGCATGAAAAATAATATTTAAATATTTTTTAACTCGGATATGTGGTCCTGAAACCACTATTCTGACTAGGGTCTAAACCGGACTATTACAAGTATTATGGGTGCAGTAACTAACCGACTCTTCAAATCGTTGAAAGCTCTTAAGCACTCTTCATCAAATTTGAATGTCATGTCCTTCTCCAATAATTTGCATAAGGGTTTAGCAATTTTGGAGAATTCCTTAATGAATCTTCGATAGAAAACTGCGTGGCCCAAAACGCTCCTAACACCCTTTACAGATGTTGGAGGTGGGAGTTTCTCTATAACATCTACCTTTGCTTTGTCCAATTCGATTCCATGTCTCGTTATCTGATGCCCTAGAACAATACCTTCTCATATCATGAAATGGCACTTTTCCCAGTTAAGTATTAGGTTTGTTTCTTTGCATCGCCTTAGTACCTTGGCTAGATTGGCTAGGCAATCATCATATGTATCTCTGAATATTGAAAAATCATCCATAAAAACTTCCAAATACTTCTCAACCATGTCAGTAAAAATAGACATCATACATCTTTGAAATGTAGCAGGTGCATTACATACACCAAATGGCATGCGTATAAATGCAAATGTACCGTACGAGCAGGTGAATGTTGTCTTATGCTGATCTTTTGGTGCTACTGTAATTTGATTATTCCCTGAGTATCCATCGAGAAAATAGTAATAGTCTCGCCCCGTGAGTCTATCCAACATCTGGTCCAAAAAACGGTAAAGGAAAGTGATCTTTCCAAGTCGCCTTGTTCAGCTTTCGGTAATCGATGCAAATTCTCCATCCCGTAACCATTCTAGTCAGTATCAACTAATTATTCTCGTTTTCAATGACCGTGATACCTCCTTTCTTTGGGACGCACTAGACCGGACTTACCCATGAGCTATCTGAGATGGGGTAAATTATACCAGCATCTAACCACTTGATGATTTCTTTCTTTACTATGTCCTTCATAATGGGGTTCAGTCTTCGTTGTCCATCAATCGTCCCTTTCTCGCCATCTTCTAGTATGATCTTGTGTATGCATACAGATGGGCTAATACCATGGATATCGGCTATGGTCCATCCGATAGCCTTCTTGAATTATTTCAACACAAGGATGAGTTTCTCTTATTGCTCAGTAGTTAATTCTGCTGAAACAATCATGGAAAAAGTAGAAGCATTACCTAAATAAACATATTTTATAATAGTCCAATTTAGACCCTAGTTGGAATAATGGTTTCGGGACCACAAATCTGAGTTTAAAAATTATTTTAATATTATTTTCTGTGTCTATGATATGCGAATTTATATCTGCGAAGTTTTTGTGATTTAATTTGTTTGTTTCTATGCTTAATTGTTAAAGTGCCTATTTGGTTTGGCTTTATAAATGAGAGGTCCTTATGATGCAATTGGACCATTGTACTAATGCATGGACAAGTATAGACATTAGTAGGTGGATTTTTATATGTTAATATTAAGGGCAAAGTTGGAAAATGGCATATAATGTATAATAAAATAAAACAGAGCATGAAAATAAGCCATTACCATGTGTTATTGCTGAAATTTAAAGAACAAAATAAAATAAAAAGGGCTTTAGAGTTTCAGCTAGTGCAAGGCTTGATTAAGGTATGAATTTTTGTCCGTTTTTGATAATTTCTACGTTTCTGTGATCGTTGCTTCGTGTTCTTCAAAGCGCATGTCTGAATTTTTGTTTCTGTTAAAGATTTCATGAAATGAAATTGTTGATACCATAAGTTTTGTAGTGTTTTTGGATGAATTATGAAGGTTTGGTAGATGATTTATAAGTTTTGTCTTTGAATTTTGATGAAATAGAGCTATTTGGACTAATTTGTGAAAATGAGGTTTTGAAGGACTAAATTGTAAATTAAATATGTTATTTGGGCTTGTATAGAAGCTATGTATATTCGGCCAAGCTATAGTCTTGGTGAATTTTTCATATTTGTGATTTTGTGAAAAATGGACAAAATTGTCAAAGTTTGATAATATAAGGGCTAAAATGCAAAGTGCCCTAAATGTATGTATATGGATTAAATTGAATGAAATGAATGGTTGAATAGTTGAATTTGAATTATATTAGATCAAGAACAAAGAAAATCAGACTTAGATCGAGGGAAGTCCAAAATAGTTGAATAGTTGACTCGTCCCGTCTGAAACTCGTACGAGGTAAGTCAAATTACAGTTACATGTTAAATTGAATAAATTTTGCACATATAAGCTGTAATCTGTATTGGAAGGCCTTGAGAGCCTGATGTATAGATTTCGAGTAAACTCTGATAATATGCTAGTATTTGAAAAGCTCTGTATGCCTTTAAAAGAACGTTGGTATTGATTTGAGTTATCGTGTAAGACCGTGTCTGGGACATAGGCCTCGATTTAAGATTTACGTGCAAGACCATGTCTGGGACATCAACATCGTATCTAATTTTGTATAAGACCCTGTCTGGGATAGAGGCATCGATAATGAGTTACATATAAGACCACGTCCGGGACGTCGACATTATACCCGTTTATGAGTATCTGTATCGTTTCTAAACTGCCTAATGATAGAGTACGAGATATGGAAATGAATATATGAAATGTGTAATCTATACAGGTACGTTTGTATCGTACTAAATCTCTGTATATGAAAGACTCCGTTTCTGTGAAATATTAAATATGAAATATGTATGGAATTTGAAAACGAGGCATGACATGTATGCGAGCAAATGAGCATGGTTAGGCTCATGATTTACTCTGTGAATCAACTATGAATTCTTACTATAGACTTTTACTTTAGATTCTTTAATAATTAGACCAATTTGTATTTGGCTTACTAAGCTCCTTGTAGCTTACTTTGTGTGATTTCTATCTGTTTTACTATTATTGTAGCTACTGAAGGCTCAGGGATAGTCGAGGATTGTCACCATACTATCGATCTCATTTTGGTACTTTTGAAAGAGTAGATATTTATAAGTATGGCATTTATAGGCTAAAATGTCTATGTGATTAAGCTTTGATATGTATATATGTTATGCCACGAGAGTTGGCTAGCAAATGATAGGTTTGTGCATAGTTTTGGTATTTGGTTGGTGATGCCAAATGGTATATGTTTGTAATATGTTATGATCTAATATGATTTGGTCTTTTTAAGCATGGAATTGGTTGAAAATTGTGGCATGAATGTTGTTTAATATTGCTTATAGGAATAACTCTAAAAGGGGTGGCAAGTTGGCTTAAACCAAGCCTGCATTGTACCACACGGTCAGGGGCCACGGGCGTGTTACATGGCCATGGACTGAATTCAGAAGCTAGCTAAGTATCACACCGCCATAGCACACGGTCGTGTCTGTTGGCCGTGTGTAAAAGTCAGTATAGGAACTCTGTTTTGGCACGGTTAGATCAAATGGGTGTGTCTGGTGCCCGTGTGTGCCACATGGCTTAGTCACACTGGCGTGTGACTTCAATAGTTTTGGAAAAATTTTCTAAGTTCTAAAACTTTCTGAATGTGTTCGGCTTAGTCCCGACCTTTTCTAAAAGTATATTTTAGGTCTTTGAGACCTCCATAATGAATGAATTGTTAAGTTGTTTATGCATTGATATTATGTGATATCTGTGACTCAATATTGATCTATAATGTTCTGTCTGTCTGGTAATGCCCCTTACCTATTCCGGTGACGGTTACGAGATAGAGGTGTTACATATTTCAAATGTGAGGGAAGTACCTTCAGTTCTTATTTAGGTGGCTGCTCGATTGACGCTTTTGGTTGGGCATAATGCCTTTTCTCTAATTCCAAAGATTCAAAACGGGATTGCTGATTAAATCCCTTTTGATTAGCTTCTAACAATGCTAAGTATTCATCCTCCTCTTCATCATTCAGAGGATCTGATGTCCAAATTTGTTCCAACAGATCCTCAACATAGTTGAGCTCCTTCTCCACTATTAAATCCTCTAAATCGAATACTACAGAACAATCATCAATTGTGTCAGGGAATTGCATAGACTTAAAAAAGTTAAATGTTACCTGATCATCTTGAACACGCATAATAAGCTCACCCTTCTGCACATCAATAAGGGTCCTTCCAGTTGCTAAGAATGGTTTTCCTAGGATAATTGGCACTTCTTTGTCTGCTTCAAAGTCTAGAATGACAAAATCAGCAGGGAAAATAAATTTATCCACATGTACTAATACATCCTCGATTTTTCCTTCTGGATGTGCTAAGGATCGATCTGCTAATTGAATTGTAACCATAGTAGGTCTAACTTCACCTATCCCCAACTTCCTCAATATTGACATAGGCATCAAGTTAATACTCGCACCTAAGTCACATAATGCCTTACCACAATATGTTTCTCCAATGTTGCAAGGGATGGTAAAACATATAGGATCCTTCAACTTTGGGGGTAGTTTGTCTTGATGATATGCATTGCATTCCTTCGTTAGAGCTACCGTCTCAAATTCTCCAAGTCTTCATTTTTTGGACAGGATATCCTTCATAAATTTGACGTAGTTCAGCATTTGCTCAAGTGCTTCAACCAATGGGATGTTGATATGAAGTTGCTTGAGCACGTCTAGGAACTTCTTGAATTGAATCTCCTGCTTCTACTTTTAAAGACTTTGAGGGTAGGGTGGTGATGGTTTCTTTACTGGAATTGGTTGATTCGTTTTTTATGGTGATTCTGCATCTAACAGAGTTGTTGGTTGATCAGAATTAGTTGGTTCTGAGGTTACTTTGTTAGATTTTGTAGACTCCGTTTCTGGTGAAACTGGAATTTCAACACTCGGTTGATCTTCCTTTGATTCTTGAGCGTCAGCTTGCTCCTTTTCAGCTTCAACGGTGTTGGGCTCTAATGTCTTTTCGCTCCTCAATATCAATGCTTTACAATTCTCCTTCCTTGGATTCCTTGGATTCTCCGTATCACTAGGTAAAACACCTTGTGGTCTGTTCCTGAGTTTAGTTACAAGCTGGCCCATTTGGTTTTCCAGGTTTTTCAATGTAGCTGCTTGGCTTTGGATTAAGGCATCATTCTTGGCGATGTATGCCTTCAAAAAATTTTCTAAGCCATTAGATGGTTCAGCTTGGGTTGGTTTTTGAACTTGTTTGGGAAAACTAAGTGGCTGGGTGAATCTAGGTTGGGCGTAAGTATTACTAGTTCCGACCCCTTGGTTACTCCAAGAAAAATTCGGGTGATTTCGCCACGATGGGTTATAGAAATTGGATTACAGTCCTTGCCTTCCTCGATTTTGGTTCTGGTTACCTATGTAGTACATGGATTCTGGGTTCGATAGACATTCTTTGAACAAATTTCCTTCCCTAAAATAAACACAGGCTAAATTTTCAAATTGATTTGGTGGCTGTGCTGCAAAACTATTAGACCCATTAGTAGTAAGAGTTTTTAACATTGAGGATATTGATAATACCTAAGATGCGAGTGAAGTAAGAGCGTCTACTTCATGTATTCTAGCAACTCATCTTCCTAACGTTGCTCGATTGGTTGGCCATTGGTAATTGTTCCTGGCGATCCTCTCAATGATTTCATCAGCCTCATTATAAGACTTAAAAAGTATAGCACCATTGGCAGAAGTGTCCACTACCATCCTCGTGTTAGCATTGAGACCATTATAAAATGTCTCAAGTTGGATGCAATGTGGGATTCTGTGATAAGGCACTTTCGTAATAACTCTTTGTACCTTTCCCATGCCTCATACAAGGACTCATCATCCATTTGTTGGACGGCAGTGATCTCGTTCCTCAACTTAGCATTCTTGCTAGGCGGGAAATACTTCATAAGGAATCTTTCTGCTAACTCTTGCCATGTAGAAATTGAGTTTGGTAGCAATGAGTTCAACTAGGCTCGAGCTTTGTCCCTTAGCAAATACGGGAACAGCTTCAATCGTAATGCATCTTTGGGTACTCCGGCCAACTTGAAAGAATCGCTTACCTCCATAAACAGTCTTAAGTGTATGTGAGGATCTTCAATAGGAATTTCACTGAATTGGCCCTGTAACACCCCTAACCCATTTCCATCGCCAGCATGGGGTTACGAGGCATTACTAAACATAACACAATTTTGAATAATTTTGTTATTTTTTAGCTCGAATAATTCACGTCATATCTGTACAAATTAATTACCCCAATTTTGTAAGTAAAACCAACATTACTGAAGGTTATGTATAAAACCCATATCAATTCCTTACCTATTCAGCTAGCATAAATCACTAGTATGTATTCATAAATCTACAAATAACTAATGAAATTATATAGCCCTTCACATATGCAAATCAACTACAATAAAAACACATACACATACATATAAAATATATAAAAGCACAATTAACATGTCATCATAAGTCTAGGATTTATTTTCGATATAAACTCAAACCAAGACTACACGTACATATATATAAACATTAATATTATAATCACCCATAGTTCATATAAATATAAATATATCACCGAATTAATAATCAAATATATTGAGCATTTCATACCAACTTTTATTCAAATGTACATATCAACTTATTTTAAATCATTACCATCACTTATAAAATACACTTAATCATATTAAACAAGGTAACATAATAACTATAATTCATTCGGTTATATAAATATAAAGACACCCATACGCACTCAAATAAAGCTTTATAACAAGTCACATTTTCAATTTAATAAACAATCCAACACATATGAAATGCAAATTTATTCCACTCTATTAACTAATCCATTACACCAATAACCGTGACTTATACATATATATATGTATAGTCATGCATTGCTATTATAACAAAATTTAAATGACTAATGCTTATATACATTTATATACTTTTCATAATCATTTCAATGCTAACTGAAATTTGTATACCATTCTCCAAAAACAAGTATATTAAATAATACACACACATATAAATATCAAAATAGGTCCTAGTCATATGAAAGTATAGCCAATTACATTTTAATACCAAGACATGATATAAAATATATTTTTTTCTAAAAGATAATTCAATCATCAATTATAGATACATATGTATATTCAAGGCACAAATTCCATGAATCATATTGAAAAGAAACATACAATATATCTCCCATCATATTCGATCATTAAAATATATCCTCTATTTCTAACTCATTTATAGCACGTTAACCTAACATAATAACCTAAATTTCACATATAACTTTTCCTATTATAAACCGTGTTCAAATTGAGCCAACATATTTATGCATATATTATGGCCATTTTATTTATCAACCAATCTCATTATGCACACACACAACATGAATTCTAATCATCCAAGGTATAAGGCATAATAACTAAAATAGACTCAAACCATTTTTTAACCAAAACATACTTAAGCATAGAGATTAAGCCATTTTCGCATGGCCTTTATAAATAAACCAAAATACAGGATCCCAAAACACATTCCAGCCTATACATGCCATAGTTCCAAAATGCACTTATAAAATACCGAAGACAGTCAATAGTGTGATAGACTTTGCTGATGATCCCTGAGCTTGTAACTTGAATCCAAAATCTATAAGATAGAAACACACATAAAAACACAGAGTAAGCTTTTGAAGCTTAGTAAGTCGTAAACAATTAAACAACTCAATAACATTATCAACCGAAATAAACCAAGACAACTTATAATACTATAACACATTTAAATCCAAACATATAAAGTTCATATTATATGTACATTCATTCTTAAATATCACTTTCCCTGAATGCCCATGTAACTAAATTATCATTTTATCATTTAATTTTTACAACCAAATAATCATCACAAACCTAGTTCACATACCATAAACACATAAGCTCATGTCACAATATAATTTCATATACACATACTAATCATATAATCGAATATATCTCATCATATATACACACATATAATGACTATTCATAATATACTTACTATTCATTCACAAAGCCAAATACACATATCATATACACATATTTTCTTTACTTGCATTTTACAAGATTTGTAACAAATAGCCAAGGTGTTTACTTACCTTACCCCAAGTGGCAACATGTTAATTCATACTTGGCATATAGCTCGTTTTACACATTCGAACTCAATTTACCTTGCCCGATGAACCATTCAAAATTGGGTAGAACACTCGGATAATCACACACATATCGTACAATGCCAACGTCCCAGACGTGGTCTTACATGTAATCACATATCGATGCCACTGTCCTTGATAGGGTTTTACTCGCACACATATATCAGAATCACATATCGATGCCATGGTCTTACTCACACGCATAAATCGGAATCCTATGTCATGACATATGAATCCTAACTATTCCTAAGGTTTATACAAGGCTTTTGGATGTCGTAACTCGGTTGAAACGAATTCAAAAATATAGTAGTCAAGCCTTTTCATATTTGGCCATAATAAATATAAATTCATACATTGCATAACAGCATTTATATCTAGCATTTAACTACAGTTAAACACATCTATTTGCTTATAAACTTGCCTCAGACGATATAAAACAGAACGGAGCGGCTAGTCGACAACTTTTATTTTTCCCCGATCCAAATCTGATTTCTTTGGTTCTTGATCTAAACATATTCAAATTAAGCTTATTCAAACATATTTTCATTCAATTTAGTCCAAAAACACATAAATGGGCAAATTACCATTTTACCCCTAACATTTACAATTTTTACAATTTAGTCCCTATTGCACAAAACACAAAATTTCTCCATACCCAAGCTAGGCCGAATATTACCCATAAGCATACAAACCCATATAAATAATTTATTTCACATTTTAGTCCCTCAAATTTTTTTTACAATTTAGTCCTAATCACTCAAAATCATCAAAAACTCCAATACAAAACATGTTAATCTAAACCATATCTTTCATATTTCATCATCAAACAAAAAAAATCACAAGCTCTCAATAATGGCACAACTCAAAATATTCATCAAAATAAAAAAATTCAAGCATGGGTTTTGTAGTACTCGAAGCAACGATCTCAAAAACGTAGAAATTATCAAAAACCAAGTAAAAAACAAACCTTGATTGAGCTTGAAATGATGGCTGAACCTAGTTTCTTTTCTTTTCTTTCTTGTTTGTAATATTCGGTCACTTTAGAATAGAATGAATGAATGATATATATTTTCTTTAACATATGATAACTTATATTTCTAATTTACTAAGTTAACCTTAATAATAAAATTATAAAGCCATTATAAGCTAGGGCACTACCGTCCATATCACTTAAATTTGGTTTATTTACAACATAAATGCTTCAATTTAAGAATCCACTAACAATTCAGCCCTTATGCAAGTTACCACCTAATTTTCATTTTACGCGATTAAGTTCTTTTATTTAATTAGATACCTAAACGACAAAATTAAATCACAAAAATTTCACAAATATAAAGTCACACAAAATAAACTTAGAAAATAATTTTTAAATATTTTTCTATCTCAGATTTGCGGTCCCGAAACCATCGTTTCGATTAGGTTCTAAATCGGGTTGTTACAACTCTCCCCCTTAGGGATTTTCGTCCCCGAAAATCTGACCGGTGAATAGGCTTGGATATCGTCCTCTCATTGCATCCTCTGGCTCCCACATTGCTTCCTCAACTCCGTGTTTATTCCATGGTACTTTAACTAACGAACTCTTCTTATTTTGCAACTCTTTAATCTCGCAAGCCAGAATACGAATCAGTTCTTCCTCGTATGTCATATCGGGCTTAATTTCAATCTCAGACGGACTAATCACATGTGAAGGATCAGATCGATATCTACGAAGCATTGAAACACGTAATACATTGTGGATCTTTTCTAGCTCAGGTGGTAACAACAGTCTGTAAGCAACCGGTCCGGTACGCTCTATAACCTCAAACGGCCCAATAAACCTCAGACTCAATTTACCTTTACTGCTGAATCTGAGTATTTTCTTCTATGGTGAGACTTTCAAGAAAACTTTATCTTCGATCTGAAACTCTATATCTCTTCATTTCAAGTCCGCATAAGATTTTTGATGATCCTATGCTGCTTTTAGACTTTTACGGATTACTTTCACTTTCTGTTCAGTTTCTCTGATCATGTCAACCCCGTGTATCTTATTTTCACTGAGCTCAGTCCAATACAAAGGTGTATGACATTTACGATCGTACAAAGCCTCATAAGGTGCCATTTTGATGCTCGATTGAAAGTTGTTATTGTATGCAAATTCAATCAGAGGTAGGTATAGTTCCCACGTACCTTCAAACTCGAGAATGCAACATCTCAACATATCTTCAAGTATCTGAATGATTCACTCAGACTGACCATCTGTTTGCGAATGGAAACTAGTACTGAAATGTAATTTCGTACCTAAAGCTTCTTGCAGTTTCTTCCAAAACTACAATGTAAACCTCGAATCTCTATCCGAAACAATAGATATAGATACCCCGTGTAATCTCACAATCTGAGAAACATACAATTCAACAAGCTTATCAAGTGAGTAGTCTGTACATATCGGAACAAAATGAGTCGATTTAGTCAATCTATCCATAATAACCCAAATTGCATCTTTCTTGCTCGGTGTTAACGGTAAAACAGATACAAAATCCATAGTAACTCTGTCCCATTTCCACTCAGGTATTATGATCAGTTGAAGTAATCCAGAAGGTACCTGATGTTTGGCTTTTACTTGTTGACAGATTAAGCATTTTGAAACAAAGTCAGAGATGTCTCGTTTCATACCATGCCACTAATAAAACTGTTTCAGATCATTATACTTATTCGTACTACCTGGGTGAATAGATAACTGACTGTTGTAAGTCTTTCAAAATCATCTGAATCAATTCTGAATTCCTCGGAATGCATATTCAGTTTCTAAATCTCAAACACTCATCAGTATCAACTCAAAACTCTGAATCAGCATTTGAATCACATTGAGCTCGTTTCGCTATCAACTCATTATCAACCTTCTGGGCATCACAAATTTGTTGAACAAATAATGGTCTTGCTTTCAATTCAGCTATTATCAAATCATCATCAGACATAGCCATATGTGCCTTCATTGCACGCAAAGCAAACAGTGATTTTTGGCTTAAAGCATTAGCAACAACATTAGCCTTTCCTAGGTGATAGTTAATCACAAGCTCGTAGTCTTTTAGCAATTCTAACCATCAGCGTTGTCTCAAATTCAGATCTTTCTGAGTCATCAAGTATTTCAGGCTTTTGTGATCAGAATAAATATGACATTTCTCACCGAACAAATAGTGGCACCATATTTTCAATGCGAACACAATTGTTACCAATACTAAGTCATGTGTTGGATAGTTCTTTTCCTATGGCTTTAACTGTCTCGAGGCATAAGTTATAACTTTGCTTTCCTGTATCAAAACACAGCCAAAACCATTTAAAGATGCATCACTATAAATAAAAAATTATTTGCCCGATTCTGGCTGAACTAGTACTGGAGCTTCGGTTAAAAGGGCTTTCAACTGATCAAAGCTTTTCTAACACTTTTCTGACCACTCAAACTTAACATCTTTCTATAATAGCTTTGTCATCGGGGCTGCAATCATAGAGAAGCCTCTCACGAACCATCTATAATAACCAGTAAGTCCAAGAAAGCTTCGGACTTCAGAAACATTCTTAGGAGGTTTCCAATCAAGTATAACTGATATTTTGCTTGGATCAACCCGAATACCTGATGCTGATACCACATGACCCAAAAAAATTGACTTCACTTAACCAAAACTCACAGTTACTGAATTTCGCATACAACTGCTTATCTTGTAAAGTCTATAACACAAGTCTCAGATGTTCGGAATATTCAGTTTCATCACGAGAGTAGATCATAATGTCATCTATGAACACAACCACAAATGATCCAGGTACGGTCTGAAGATCTAATTCATCAAATCCATGAAAATAGCAAGTGCATTAATAAGTCCAAAAGGCATAACCAAAAACTCGTAATGTCCGTACCTCATTCGAAAAGCAGTCTTTGGTATGTTGGAGTCTTTAACTCACAACTGATAGTAGCCTGATCTCAAATCTATCTTCAAAAACACTGTAGCCCTTTTCAGTTGATCAACAGATCATCAATCCATGGCAACGGATACTTATTCTTTATAGTCACCTTATTGAGCTGTCTATAATCAATGCACATTCTCATAGTTCCATCTTTCTTTTTCACAAATAGTACTGATGCACACCAAGGAGAGAAACTCAGTCGCACGAAACCTCTATCTGTCAACTCCTGTAACTGAGCTTTCAATTCTTTTAATTCTGTAGGTGCCATTCTGTAGAGAGCTATGGATATCGAAGTCATCCTAGGCATTAACTTAATACCAAACTCTATCTCCCGAATAGGTGGCAAACCCAGTAATTCTTCAGGAAACACATCTAGATACTCACATACAACTGGTACTGATTCAATGTTTCTTTCAGCCACTTTACTATCAAGCACGTAGGCAAAATAAGCTTCACACCCTTTTCTCACATATTTCTGAGCTAGCATCAAAGAAATCACTGCTGGTAACCCATTCAGATCATTAGATTCAATCTGAATAATCTCATCATTCTGGCACCGTAAATCAATAGTCTTTCTTTTGCAGTTAACCATAGCGTCGTGTAAAGTTAACCAATCCATACCCAAAATTATGTTGAACTCATCAAATGGCAACAACATCAAATTAGCCGGAAAGCACAAATCTCGAACCATCAAAGGACAATTCTTACATACTTTGTCAACCATAACACACTGACCCAAGGGGTTTGATACTCTAATCACAAACTCAGTAGAATCAACAGGTAAAGTCTTACTGAATACTATTGTCTCACACACATAAGAATGAGTAGAACCAGGATCAATCAATGCAATTACATTAGTATCATAAAAAGTGAATGTACCAGTAATGACATCTGGGATGAAGCCTCCTCTCGTGCGCGAATAGCATAGGCTCTAGCAGGTGCATGAGCCTCAGGTCTAACTATTGTATCTTTAGTCCCTCTCTAATTGCCACTCGCGTTACCCGCATTTTTGGGTGGTCTACCTCAAGCCGCAGTATTACCTGATCTCGTATTCTGCACTGGATTTTCTTCCGCTAACTCTGGGCATTCACGAATATAATAATCCATCGATCCATATTTAAAAAAGGCTCGATCATGAAATCTGCAACTGTCGGGATGTTATTTACCGCAATGTTTACACTTGGGTTGATTTGATCTGACATTACCCACACTAGCTACGGAGGTAGCTCTCGAACTCACAGGTGGTATACTCTGATCACGTTTGGTATAACCTGTATTAGCCTTTGAACGGCTAGAATCATCTCGGAACTTTTTTGATGCCGACTGAAATGACTTACTAAATGATCTCTTATATGAATCTCTAGCTTCAAAATTAGCTTTTCTCTTCTCTTTCCCGAGCTTTTTGGCTTTGCAGGCTCGCTCAACCAGTACCACGAACTCTTTTATTTCAAGTATGCTAACTAGTAATTTGATGTCTTCATTCAGCCCATCTTCAAATCTTTTACACATTATGGCTTCGGTCGAAACACACTCTCGGGCATACCAACTGAGTCTTACAAATTTCTGCTCATACTCTGTCACAGTTATCCGACCCTGTTTCAATTCAGAAAATTTTTTGTGCTTCTAGTCGATAAATCTCTAGCTAATATATTTTTTAAGGAACTCAGTTTGGAAGAATTCTCAGGTCACCCGCTCTCTCGAAACCACCGATACAAAGGTATTCCACCAGTGATATGCTGTATCTCGGAGTAAAAATATGGCACATTTCAAACACTTATCTGGGTATAGGACAGCTTATCAAACACATGGATAGTATTATCAGGCCAAAACTCAGCCTGCTCACCATCATCATCATCAGTAGCTTTGAATTCTTCGGCCCCATGTTTTCTAATTTTATCGACAGGTGGCATATATAATCTCTGCCGATCACTTACTTGAGGTACAGCAGGCACCAAAGATGGATTAGTCGGGGGTGAAGGTTGTTGTGCAACCGGATTCGTTCGGATATACTGAGTAAACCAACCATTCATCATTTGGTAAAAGGCTTGTCTAGCCTCTCCTTCCTGGTTACTCGAAATCGGTCGAGAATCAACTGGCACTGTCCATTTACTACAAGAAAACATCTTTTCAAATGTCAGAAGTTATCACACTATCACAATATAAAATATGGTATGTATAGCTAGACTCACACGCGCTACATTAGTCCTAGAATCGACTAAACCTGGCTCTGATACCCAATTAAATGTAACACCCCTAACCCATTTCCGTCGCCGGTATGGGGTTACAAGGCATTACTAAACATAACACAATTCTGAATAATTTTTTTTTTTTACACTCGAATAATTCATATCATATCTGTACAAATTAATAACCCCAATTTTGTAAGTAAAACCAACATTACCGAAGGTTATGTATAAAACCCATATCAATTCCTTACTATTTAGCTAGCATAAATCACTAGTACGTATTCGTAAATTTACAAATAACTAATGAAATTATATAGCCTTTCACATATGCAAATCAACTACAATAAAAACACATACACATACATGTAAAATATATAAGAGCAGAATTAACATGTCATCATAAGTCTAGGATTTATTTTCGATATAAACTCAGACCAAGACTACATATACATATATATTGTAACACTCCTAATCCGCATCCGTTGCCGGAATAAGGTTATGAGTTATTACTTGACTGAACAAAACTTCTATAAGGTCAAAGATATTTACCAGACATAAATTATCAACAATGCAACCTGTCTCATTGATTTTTCATAAGAGCTCTTATAAATTTCCAAAATGACTAACTATCAAAACATAAACGAATATCTAATAACAAATTAACTACTATCAAGTTATAACTAAAACATTTCAACACATTAGTTCAATTATAAGGCTTCTCTAAACAAAATAAGTGAGGCATCTTCGCGTGGCTATAATGTATACAAAGTCAAAATATCATTCTACCTATAGTCTATCCTATACATGCCTTAAACCATGATGATATACCATCTTCTCAACTCACATAATGACTCGATAGTGTGATGATATCTCCGGCTCTTCCAACTCGAACTAAAGGATAAACCTATAAGTAATGGAAAAGAGAACACGAAGTAAAGCTTCAATGCCTAGTAAGTTTTAAGCAATGCAAACAATTAATTTACTTATAGATCGATTATTTCAAATTTTCAAGATATCATTCCTAGGTAATTGCCATTTCGGCCAAGTATCCATGAACATAATGCATATTTATCAAATTCACCTCACTTGAATTGAAATCACAAATAAGATCATAAGAACTCGAAAAGCATCTCATTAACTAGTTTTAACCATGTTTGCAACAAAATCACAAATTCACTACAAGCTGTCTTCCTGAGCAACAGTCACTAAATTATTTATAACTTGAGATAAGAAACTCCAAATCAAGTGCCGTTAATTTTTCCTGAAAATAGACTCATATATCTTCCATCCATAAAATTTTCAGAATTTTTTGTTTGACCAATCAATACCAGATTTTTATTGAAGTTTCCCCTGTTTCACTGTTTGACTATTATGACCACTCTTCACTAAAAATCAATTTTCTCATTATACAGAATTCTAAATATGTTATCGTTTACTTCATTTGAAACTAGACTCATTAAGGAGTTTAAGAATATAAATTTTATCTTATAATCATCATTGTACAATTTACAATGATTTTCTAAAGACAGACCAGGGGATTTCAAAGTCATTTTGAATCTGTCTCACGCTACTTCAAATATCTCATTATCTAAAATTCTTTTGCTTACACGGTTTCTTTTATAAGAAACTAGACTCATTAAGCTTTAATTTCATAATTTATTCAGCTTCTAATTCAATTTCTACAATTTATGGTGATTTTCCAAAATCACGCTACAGTTGCTGTCCCAAGCAGATTTATTACAAATTTGCTCTTTCACACATTCCTTGCATTCAAATTATCTAAACATGTATATCATGTCATTCAAGATCGAACTCATATAACATAGGCATTAAAATGCTTCACTATTAGCTTTAGTTCAATTGAAACGAATGAAATACAATATCATATTCATATTTAATTTTCCATGATCGTAATCACCTAAAAATAAAATCATATACTTCCACAAACCTTTCCACAAGGACCAAGTGTTTATATTTGAATATAAACATAGAATCACTTCACATAACTTCACACATTTACCGAATATATCACAATCACATTTATAGTCATAACATTTATTCATAGATGCATCACTTTATATATTTATAATTTAATTCAAATCAAAATCGCATACGAGTACATGATACATACCTGGCCAACTTAATATGTAATGCACTTTCAATTTGTCAACTTAGTGTAGGATCTTGTAATTGTATACTTTTATCAAATTCATCGACACTTGGCCTACTAGGTATAAAACCCGAAATTATATTACCAGCACAAAGCCTGCGGGACTTTAACCTGATACATTTCGGCCAAGACGACTGCTCATGGACTTTGGCCCCGATACATTTCAAAGACGGCTGCGGGACTTTAGCCCGATACATTTCCAAAGCCGGAAGCTGCGGGACTTTGGCCCGATACATTTCAAAGACGGAAGCTCTGCGGGACTTTGGCCCGGATACATTTCAAAGACGACGCTTTGCGGGACTTTAGCCCGGATACATTTCGATGTCTTGCATATTTATTCACATGTTAACACATTCCACATAACATATCACATTAGCAATTTAATTGCTTCATTCGAATATAAGCACAAAATGTACACCTACCCTTTAACTTTCGGTTCAATAATCATACACAAGGAACACATAATCTTTTCATTATCCTAGTTTCACTTTTAATAACCATTCGGCTATATGCCATATTCACAAATTATTTCACACACAACCTCAATCAAGTAGGAACAATAGTCACAATTCATCTATTATACAAATATCCCATTCTTTGACTTTGTTTCATAATAGCTATTCTGTCATCACATATATACCATTCAATTCACATTCGACTTTATACAAACAAGTACAATAAAATTGTATACACATATTACACACTTTCACATCATCACTTAATAGTCATTCGGCCACATTATATACATAAATCATCCATTTCATATTCGGCTTTATAGCCGAAATTCAATATACTTATTGCAAATCGAACTTATAAACGTCAAATAATTACTTATCATATTATATAATCTTAAGCGCGCAGCAAATCAAATATAATTACTTAAGGACTTACCTCGGAAGACGATAATCGGAACGAGACGACTAATCGACCACTTTGATTTTCCCCCCGATCCAAATCCGAATTCTACTTTTGCCAATCTAATTAATATCAAAATTAACTCACTTATTCAACATTTCATTAAATTTTATCTAAAGACACATAATTTGGGCATTTTGCATTTTATCCCCTAACATTTCACATTTTTACAATTTAATCCCTATTTCAAAATAACACAAATTACTCAAAATTTCATCAAACCCATGTTAGGCCAATTTACCTTAGGTCTCTAGCAACCCATTTCTTTTATTTATTTTATGTTTTGACCCCTCAATTTACAAATTTCTAAATTTAGTCCTTAATACACATTTTTATCAAAAATCACTTAATCAAACATGAAAATCAAACATCAAAGATTTATTACTCATCATCAAACAACAAGATACTCAAACATTCAATAATGGCATCATCCAAATACTTTAATAATTTTAAAATTAGAGGTACGGGCCAGCAAGATTACGAAGCAACGATCTCAAAAACGTAAAAATTATTAAAAACCGAGACGACATGGACTTACATGCATGAACAACCATGGCCGAACCTTCAAAGCTTTGAGAACATTATTTTCTTTCTCACATTCGGCTATTGATGAAGATGATAGCATGTAATTTGGCTTTTGTTTTATTTTATTTTATTATAATTACCAAATACCATATTTAACCTTAATATACATTAATAATTTCCATTATACCAAGCCATGGAATTCCACTATCAACAATTATGGAATAATTACCACTTAAGGACTCCCACTATTTGATTCCATAGCTATTTAATATCTTTAACTTATAGAACACAACTTTTACGCTTTCATGCGATTTAGTCCTTTTTGCTTAATTAACTATCAAAACAATAAAATTTTTCAACGAAACTTTAATATCATCTTATTGCCACTCCGTAAATATTTATAAAAATATTTACGACTCAGTTTATAGAAACGAGGTCTCGATACCTCATTTTCTAAACCCACTTGACCTTAGGGTCATACCACTTGAGCTTAATAAATCGCTTATAAAACAAAAATCACAATATCAAAAACCTTTTTTAAACTCACAATTAACTCATAAATATTAAATATAATATTTACAAACCTACTCATCGGATTTAGTGGCCCCGAAACCACTATTCTAATTAACCCTAAAAACGGGCTGTTACATATATAAACATTAATTTTATAACCACCCATAGTTCATATAAATATAAATATATCACCGAATTAATAATCAAATATATTGAACATTTCATACCAACTTTTATTCAAATGTACATATCAACTTATTTTAAATCATTACCATCACTTATAAAATATACTTAATCATATTAAACAAGGTAACATAATAACTATAATTCATTCGGTTTTATAAATATAAAGACACCCATACGCACTCAAATAAAGTTTTATAACAAGTCACATTTTCAATTTAAAAAACAATCCAACACATATGGAATGGAAATTTATTCCACCCTATTAACTAATCCATTACACCAATAACCATGACTTATACATGTATATATGTATAATCATACATTGCTATTATAACTGAATTTAAAAAACTAATGCTTATACACATTTATATACCTTTCGTAATCATTTCAATGCTAACCGAAATTTGTATACCATTCTCCAAAAACAAGCATATTAAATAATACACATATATATATCAAAATAAGTCCTAGTCATATGAAAGTATAGCCAATTACATTTTAATACCAAGACATGATATGAAATATATTTTTTCTAAAAGATAATTCAATCATCGATTATAGACACAAATTCCATGAATCATATTGAAAAGAAACATACAATATATCTCCTATCATATTCGATCATTACAATATGTCCTCTATTACCGACTCATTTATAGCACGTTAACCTAACATAATAACCTAAATTTCACATATAACTTTTCCTATTATAAACCGTGTTCAAATTGACCCAACATATTTATGCATGTATTATGGCCATTTCATTTATCAACAAATCTCATTATGCACACACACAACACGAATTCTAATCATCCAAGGTATAAGGCATAATAACTAAAATAGACTCAAACCATTTTTTAACCAAAACATACTCAGGCATAGAGATTAAGCCATTTTCACATGGCCTTTATACATAAACCAAAATACAGCATCCCAAAACACATTCCAGCTTATACATGCCATAGTTCTAAAATGCAACTTATAAAATACCAAAGACAGTTGATAGTGTGATAGACTTTGCTGACGATCCTTGAGCTTGTAACTTGAATCCAAAATCTATAAGATAGAAATACACATAAAAACACAGAGTAAGCTTTTGAAGCTTAGTAAGTCTTAAACAAATAAACAAATCAATAACATTATCAACCAAAATAAACCAAGATAACTTATAATACTATAACACATTTAAATCCAAACATATAAAGTTCATATTATATGTACGTTCATTCTTAAATATCACTTTGGCCGAATGCCCATGTAACTAAATTATCATTTTATCATTTAATTTTCACAACCAAATAATCATCACAAACCTAATTCATATACCATAAACACATAAGCTCATGTGTCACAATATAATTTCATATACACATACTAATCATATAACCGAATATATCTCATCATATATACACACATATAATGACTATTCATAATATACTTACTACTCATTCGCAAAGTCAAATACACATATCACATACACATATTTTCTTTATTTACATTTTACAAGATTTGTAACAAATAGCCAAGGTATTTACTTACCTTACCTCAAGTAGGTAACAAATTAATTCATAGCTGGCATGTAGCTCGTTTTACACATTCGAACTCAATTTACCTTTGCCCGATGAACCATTCAAAATTGGGTAGAACACTCGGATAATCACACACATATCGTACAATGCCAGCATCCCAGACGTGGTCTTACATGTAATCACATATCGATGCCACTATCCTTGATAGAGTCTTACTCGCACACATATATCAGAATCACATATCGATGCCATGGTCTTACTCGCACACATAAATCGAAATCCTATGTCATGACATATGAATCCTAACTATTCCTAAGGTTCATACTGGGTTTTCAGAAGTCGTAACTCGGTCGAAACGAATTCAGAAATTTAGTAGACAAGCCTTTTCATATTCGACCATAATAAATATAAATTTATACATTTTGTAACAGCATATATATATCTAGCATTTAACTACAGTTAAACACATCTATTTGCTTATAAACTTACCTCAGACGATGTAAAACAGAACGGAGCGACTAGTCGACAACTTTCGTTTTTCCCCGATCTAAATAAGATTTCTTTGGTTCTTGATTTAAACATATTCAAATTAAGCTCATTCAAACATATTTTCATTCAATTTAGTCCAAAAACATATAAATGGGAAAATTACCATTTACCCTTGACATTTACAATTTTTACAATTTAGTCCCTATTGCAAAAAACACAAAAATACACAAAATTTCTCCATACCCAAGCTAGGCTGAATATTGCCCATAAGCATACAAACGCATATAAATAATTTATTTCACATTTTAGTCCCTCAAATTATTTTTTTTACAATTTAGTCCTAATTATTCAAAGTCATCAAAAACTCCAATACAAAACATGTTAATCTAAAACATATCTTTCATATTTCACCATCAAATAACAAAAATCTCAAGCTCTCAACAATGACACAACTCAAAGTATTCATCAAAATAAAAAATTCAAGCATGGGTTTTGTAGTACTCGAAGCAACGATCTCAAAAACGTAGAAATTATCAAAAACTGAGTAAAAACAAACCTTGATTGAGCTTGAAATGATGGCTGAACCTAGTTTCTTTACTTTTCTTTTCTTTCTTATTTGTAATATTTGGTCAGTTTAGAATAGAATGAATGAATGATATATATTTTCTTCAACATATGTTTTAATATAATAACTTATATTTCTAATTTACTAAGTTAACCTTAATAATAAAATTATAAAGCCATTATAAGCTAGGGCACTACCATCCATATCACTTAAATTTGGTTTATTTACAACATAAATGCTTCAATTTAAGAAGCCACTAACAATTCAACCCTTATGCAAGTTACCACCTAATTTTCATTTTACGCGATTAAGTCATTTTATTTAATCAGATACCTAAACAACAAAATTAAATCACGAAAATTTCACAGATATAAATTCACACAAAATAAACACAGAAAATAATTTTTAAATATTTTTCTGACTCAAATTCTTGGTCCCGAAACCACCGTTCTGATTAGGGTCTAAATCAGGCTGTTACAGGCCCACTGTCTGAAGCATCTGGAACATGACTAGCTTCACCTCGAACTATTGTGCCTCAGTGTCGGGTCTCCTAATACCCGGTTTAATATCATGAAATACTAGCACGACATGCTGTCTTAAAGCTCTATCCCTATAATCAGCAATAAGAATAGGATTTTGAGCAGGGTTTGCTCCATTTCCTTGATTCAGATTTTCGAAGTTCATCTCTTTGATCCTTCTCTGATTCGCTTGTCTTCTTCGCTCTCGAAAAGTTCTTTCTATCTCAGGGTCTACAGGGAGTAGGTCAATAATTTGGTGAATACTTATAAACACCAGAAACTATCACAGAAAAATTAATTAAGTTAGAATTTAAATAGAAAATTAAACCAAAATGCAAAACTAACAAATTCACAAATAATAACTTTTTAAACATTCCCCGGCAACGGTGTTAAAAACTTTGAATGGCGGAAATGTGCAAGTGTACACAATCGCAACAAGTAATAAAGTGAAAAGTAAATGTCGAGTTATCATACCCACAAGGATTGTGAAGAGAATTATTTATGAATGCTATTTAAAACACTTTGGTGAGGAAAAATATTTTGTTTTGAAAAGGATGATTAAGAAATATAAAATTTAAAACTAGATAAAAATAAAAGTTCTGCACGATTTCAAAACATGATTTGATCAATATGACATAATTGTGTTGGATTAATTACATTTCTTTAACTTAGAATTATTAAACTCATGTTTATGTTGTTACGAATAAATTCACAACTCGTAATTTGCTAACTTATGAACATATTCACCTACACAAATCCATTCATCTCTTAATATATCCCTATGTTAATTCAAATGATTAAACATATTTTAATAAGCAAACATGTTATTGCACATACATACTCATTAAATTGAACTAATCTCTTCCATATCCCTATTCAATTCAAATGATTAATTAAATCTAGTAAGCACATAAAAGACTATGTGAGGTAACAAGGTATCCTTACCTTGAAACAATTTAATCACAATAATCTTGCAAGTTATGCAAGGCAAGTGTATCGCAAGATACATTGCTAATTTAACCTTCAACTACCTTAGAAGAATAAGCATGCACTGATTAAGTATTGTGTCAATTAATTACAATTTCAATCCGTTTAAATAATTAATTCATTAGCTACCTAACAATTATAATGCAAGAATAACTTAAGCATGATTTTACTTAATCAAGCATTTTACCAAAGCCTATAACAGCATAAACACCATTTTAATAATTTAAGCAGATGAAATGCAATCAAACAAACACGAATTAAATTCAAGCTAAGCTGATTAAATAAACCATTCCAACAACATAAATATTCATAGATATGTTCATCATAACAACCACAAAAATTAAAGAGATTGGGAACAAGAATCAAATCCAGTGTTTTTCCGTGGCTGGACTGCGTTGCTCCGTTCTTCCTTCTTTGTTGTCCTCGCCGATCAAGGCTTCTATGAACACTCAATTGCTACTCCAAAATGTCTGAAGAAGAACCTCTTTTCAAGGGGAGAAATCGGCACAAGAGCAAATGGGATAATGAGAGGAGAAAGTGAGAGAGGAGAGAAGAGGTGTGAATGAATGAGGGATGCTTTGAATGATCAGCCAAGGGGGGTTTTTATAGCTGAATGTGGCAGATAAAATTTGCTAAAAATAGCAGCCAAAGAGCCACCCCTTGGCCAACCACCTCTGTGGCAAAGTTGATGGCTTCAACTTTGCTAAATATGGCTTGGGGCAAATCTACAAAGCCATTAATTGTGGAGGGGTCTAATTGCAATTTGAACAAGTCTTCAAGGGCTTATTTGCAGCTTAAATAATCAGCTATTGAGCTGAATTGGGTCAAAAATTGGACGGTTTTGGGCTGTCCTTTTCTTGGTCGGTTCGGTTTACTCGGTTCGGTTCAATATAACCACTTTTTCATAATTAATTCATCATAATTTATTAACCCAAATTAAATTCGATATAAATTAAATTAAATAAATTATGAATAAATACATATAATTTTGGACCATCTAAGGCTGAAATTTAGTTTGCCTCGATATTTCAAATTGCTTCTCAATTTTGTACTTCTAGCAGTATCTGCCGAACCATTTTTCGCCCTTTGTGCAAACCTGTTGAAAATAACAAAAATTCATCAAAAATAATTATAAAATTGACTAAAATTCAACGTGTTCATATTTTAAGCGCACTTTAATTATTTTATAAAAATTAATTATTTTTCAACAAGAATTTAAACGAACTAGCATGAATTTAAGTTAAAAAGGGTATGAAAAAGTGTGTAAATTTTTGTGTTTCCAACATGCCGACGTACGGACCAGACCCAAATCACATAATCCCTAATGACATGTCATTCCTATCCTAATCTATTCCTAAGGTTCAATCAGGATTTCTCACTTGCCGCATTTTTGTCGAATATGTCCGTAGAGTCGTACTCACAATTTATGCAATATCAAAGCATTTAAAATACAACTATAATAAAGCTTATTACATACGAACTTACCTCGAATTCAAAAATGATGAAACGAGTCGATTAGTCTGAAACCTTGTTCTTTCCCCTATCTAAATCCATATTTTACCTTTCTTGATCTAAATAATGTCAAATTTAGCTTATTTAATTATCACTCTATTCAATTTAGTCTAAAATACACATTAAGGCAACTATACATTTTTGCCCTTAACATTTCAACATTTTTACAATTTAGTCCTTATTTCATAAAATCACAAATTCATGCAATTCAACCAAAACCCATGCTAGCCAGATTTAAATTAGGTCCCTAGTAGCCCATTTTTTCATCTCTTTCACAATTTAACCATTAATTTTACACATGTCACAATTTAATCCCTATTTGAGCATTTTACTAAAAATCACTTAACCAATGTTGTTTATTTAACAACAAACATGCATTTTCTATCATTAAACATCAAAATACACCAACATTCATCAATGGAAAAACCCTAAATGTAGCACCCGTTACTCGGGACCGAGGCCAGGACCGGGCATAAGGCATTAACTGACTTAACTGCATGCATACAATCGTTTTCGAGTTACAAAAATTAAGTCAAATTTAAAACTTTCCAATCTTACTCTAGAAACTTTTAATATGGGCCTACGAGGCCCGAAACACCCATTGGAAACCACTCGGGACCAACTCGGGTCCGTTAGAAAATTCTGAGCAAGATCACTTAAAACAGGGCACACGCTAGTGTGAGAGGGGCGACACGCCCGTGTGGTCATTTTGACATGGCCGTGTTAAAGGCCCGTGGGGTTCACACAGCCTAAGCACAAGGGGACACGCCCGTGTCCCAAACCCGTGTGAATTTAATTTTCAAGTCGAACCTACAGGGGTTTGAAATGCCATGAAGCTCAATTGTGGGAAATATCATCTTGGTGAGTGTAGAGGTAAATCAGTAGCCTGTTTTAGATGTGGGTCAACTGATCATTTTATTTGGAATTATCCTAAATTACCAAAAGAAGATGAAGATAAAAAAGAAAAGTAAATGTCTACCTCCTAGAAAAGTAGACATCCGGGCCAGAATAGTGCTATCGGGACTACCCGTACTGGAATGAAAGACACTATTATTCGGTCAGAGGCTAGAGCACCTAATTGCACCTACGCCATTCAAGCCAAAGAGGAAGCTACTGTTTGATCAGCTGTTTAACGTCACAACAATAATGTGCAAGCGTACATTGTCGATGCAAGTATAATAGACATATATGAGTCTGTCGTATATCAATCCCACGAGGATGGTTGTCTTTTGTCCATCAATGTTAGTGCAATAAATAGATAGAAATGAGATAAATTATAAGAGTAGTTGTCGAAGCAATAACTTGAAAAAAAAAAAAAAGATAAAATATGATAATGATAAACTGGGATCCCCAACGTGAATATTAAACAGAATACTAAGTGCTCACAAGGTATAAAAGGATAGGTGATTGTCAATGCATTAAATTGCAATAACTTCTATATTTAATCCAAGACTTAAACATGCACATTAACCACACCTTTTGATGATGGCAATGGAATACTATTAATAACAAGTGGATTAAATTCCTCTAATCCTCAAGTAACTTCCGTTGTCATGCTTGTTATCTTGAACTGTAGTTGCACTTTCCAGTGTCAGTGACCGCAATAACACTTCCATGCTAAAAACATCCAAACCCAAAGATTAAACAGTAGAAGCAAGATTGAATAAAATAACATTTAACCCAGAAATCATGTGTACTTTTGTACAAACATGAAATAGAAAGTAATCACCATGTTTAAAAAAGAAATATAAAAGAAACAAGTGGAGAATACTATTCCTAGACAATCTTGACTTAAATCTCTCTATTCCCTCTTGTGTCGCACTCAGGGCTCCTCGTCAGAAGTTAATCTGCGTTGCTTTCACATCGGTTCACCCATAAGAGACTTAAGCCGCCATAGTCGAAAAGCTTCGAAAGATAGGTTGAAGAAAATAATTCCCCCAAAAAGCCTTTATTTATTTTCCTTTTCATGTGAATATTTATATTCTTCCAAATAGCACAAGTGTCCTTTCATGAGAATCATGTTGCCTCTGTACTACAAGTTCGTTATACCAGACTGGATAGCTCACACATTTTTTTCTTAACTGGATAGCTGTCAGGTATAGCGACAATTCTAGGTGCAATCTGGAAATACTCATGCAGTGACATTGGTACCAAAACATGACAAAATTAAGGATAAATAGGCTAAGATCCACTGAGTTATAAAATGTAATTTACTGAACTGAAAATGCTAAAATATGTGCTAAAGATAACTAAATGGGGACAAATTAACCAGCAAGTAGGGAAAAAACATATGTTCTTTCTAGTACTGTCACACATCCCCAAACTTGAGTTTTTACTTTCCTCATGTAAAACAAAAACTAGCAAGGCTATACAAGAATTCACTGAGGCAAATAATCATTCTAGCAACTTGAATCACCTAAAATCCTAATGAATGAGTCACATTCAGATGACATAATATTATATTGACAATACATTATATGAATGAATAAGATTGCAACTTCATCAAAACCAGCATCATGCTTAAAATCCTAAATTCTATCTACCAATACATCATTTATTATACAATACTAAGTATCTATGAAGATCATAAATATATGTCTCTTTTTTTTTGTGAATAAGGGTTATCGTTGTATTACTGTACCTTTGTTCCTAAGAAGCAACAATAGAGTGCAACAAACCCCCAGGGAGTACGTAATTATGCTGACACACACTCATGCAGCGACAACCTTTGGCAAGATTCATTTTTCTAACACTTGCATTGGAGTGTTCCCTCTTTAACATTTCACAATACACCTATTATGGAGTGTCTCTTATTCATAACTATATACATATATATAAGTAGCTGTAAAAGGTAGATTCATTCAAGATTCAAGGAATGCTGCTAGTCAACCATTACTAATACAACCTAAATCATTCATCAAAGAATTGAAGATTCAACATTCAGTCAAATTTATCCAACTCATTTGTTGATAATTCACATGATTCAAGAATTAAGGATTGAATGTAACAAAAAATTTCAATCACATTTGCATTAATCACAAATAAACCTTGCATGCTTCAGCAAACTCAATTTTTTTTTTAAAATGTAGGTGTATTTCCAAACCCCATATGCATTCCCCCAAACTTAAAGTCTACATTGTCCCCAATGCATTAAAATGAAATGACAATAGAAATGCAACGAAAATGTGCACTAACAAAATAAAAATTACAACTACGTGTAATGCATGAACACAACAGCTAAAAAAATGAAAAGAAACTAACTCAGTTTTCTTCAGCCACAGATGTAACTGCACAATGTTTCTTTTTCCTCTTCTTTTTCTCCTCTTTCTTGTACTTTTTGTCTTTGGAGCGCTTTATTTTCTTTTCTTTGGGATTTGCATGGTCCTCAAATCGTTCCTCAAGTTTCAGCTTTGCCCCGGCATCATCAGTTGCTTCCTCTGTAGTTTTCTCCGATCTAGCTCTATCTCTCTCCAAATTATTAGTAGTTGCACCCACCAACTTGGGTGTAGTGACAATGTTTTGAGCAACAAGGACTTCCTTCTCTCCAACAACAACTTTCTCCTCAACAACAAGTTCCTCTTGACCAACAATGAAGTCACCCTCGACTAGGCTATCAATCCTTTGCATGCACTCCTCAATGTCCCTTGATTCCTCTTCTTTCTTATCAAAAGAGAAGTACACAATAGGCAGGATGCCACTGATCTGATTCAGTCCCCTAAGTTATCATCCTTGGATGAGAGTTCATAATCACAAATGATTTGTGGGAACACTGGAAATTTTAGGAGTGGGATTGGGCTTAACTGACTTAATACGGCTACAATAGAGTTGTTTTAGGCCTTGATATAAGCATAGAACAAATTTTGTAATATTTCTATATCCTCTATTGTAGTGACAAGCCTGATTTACTTACTGCTAATGTAATTGGCCAACTTTTTTATATCCTTCATTTTGTGCAACAATGATGTCTCTACAGTCAGGTTTGTTCCCTTGCTTTTTTCTTGGTTTTGCCCTTCCCCGTTTTGCTTGTCTCTGCCTCCTTCATTGTCGACGTATCTTTGTCGTGAGTCATTCTTTCAATAGAGGCTTCATTGATTGGGCCTTTATTATTCAGGACTTCATCATCATCACGGGGCACGATCCCTTTCTGCTGGCATAATAGCACCACCAATGATGGGAAAACCAAAATTCCAGTTTGCCTTATGGCATAGTTAGCAATTTCCTAGTGGAGTATTGTACCGACATCAATCTTTCTGCCCTTGACAATTGAATGTATCAGGAACATTCTATCGAAGGTGACAGTGGTGCTTTGAGTAGAGGGCTGTAGCTAACAGTTGACAAAATGAAACCAAGTTTTTCTTTGTAGTGTCAGGAAGCATCGGTGCATCATATAATTCCCTTGATTTGAACCCATCTACAATGCTCCTTCAACAAATAAATCCTTCACCAACAAGTCTCTTTTGTCATCTGTGATATCCTTAATAAACTCGGAGTGTTCATCTACATCCACTTTAGTGTTGCACAACTCATTGATTTTTTTAGCATCCCATGTTAAGCCTTATCGAACAAAGATGAACTCTAACTCATGGTCATAATGGTTAGTGTAAAACTCATGTGCCAATGAAAGAGAATAGCTTCTAGAATGTGTGTAGAAAGTCTCCCACTTTAGCTTAGAGATGGTTTTGTAGACTTGCTTTACCAAGTCTTGCTATTGCGAAAGGAGAGGGTGGAAGTTTCGCTTCAAAATGTTTTCTTGAAACTTGTCATTGGTCGCTTTTGTTAAAAAGATCACTGACTCATTTTTCTCTATTGGCATAGAGGTTTCCAGTTCACAAATTATAGTTGCAGAGGATGAGTGTTCTTCAACAAACCTGGTGGCTTTCTTGATTGATCCTCTCGTTCTTGCCATATTTTTTTGAGTGGAGACAGTTTAAAGTTGTAAAGGTTTGAGCTTGAGGAAAAGAGAGTGAATAAAAATGGTTTCTTTGTATGTGTTATAGTCGGGATAGTGGAGAGGGGTTTATAGCGAGTGAAAAAAGATGGAAAGGAGTGACTTTTGTGAAGGGATATAAAGCTGGAGGGAATAAATATGTCCAATGGGAATTGCGCCCTCTTAGACAGATCAGACGGCTAGGTCACTTTTGATCAAACGGTGGGATCTGAAACTCCTAATATGCCCTCATTTTTGATGAGTCATAAGTGACAATACAATAGTATGAATTGTGTTGACAATAAAGCCCAAGTGCGTCGACAATGATAATTATTCTTCAAAAAAAAGAGAAGTAAAACAAACTTGAAGAAAAACAAAAAAGAAAAGAAAAGAAAATCACATAATAATATATTCAATAGGAGTTAAAATTTTTCGACCAATTTAATGGTCTCTGACTGCTTTTGATTAATATTCCCAAAATAGTGTTTCAACCGCTGTCCATTCACTTTGAACTGGTGTCCTTCATGTAAATCTTTGATTGTGACTGTACCATGAGGAAATACTTTGACAACTTCGAAAGGTCCAGACCAACGTGAGCGTAATTTACCTGGGTGCAATTTCAGTCTAGAATTGAATAATAAAACTTGTTGACCCGCGATAAATTATCGCTGCAAAATAATTCTGTCATGCCATCGTTTGGTCTTTTTCTTCTAAATTGTAGCGTTTTCATAGGCATTTTGTGTAATCTTCTCTAGTTCAGTAATATCCAACAACCTTTTTCTTTCCACCAGCTTCATAGTCCATGTTCACTTGCTTAATTGCCCATATTACTTTGTACTTCAGTTCAACTGAAAAATGACATGCTCTCCCAAAACCAGTTGATAAAGTGACTGTAACACCCCACACTCGAGTTCTATGTTGGGACGGAATACGAGGCATCACCTTACTTAAACACATGCATTCCAACATTCTCGAATCATTAAGACGTGACCAAATTTAAAATTTTTTTAAACCTTGTCTAAATTTCTTAACATGGGCCTTCGAGGCCTCAAATGACTATTGGAAAATCATTCGGGACTAGCTCGGATCCTTAACCAACTTTAGAGAAATAGCCCTTAAAACAGGGCACATGCCTGTATGGAAGGGCAACACGCCCGTGTGGTCATTATGACATGGTCGTGTGGATGGCCCGTGTAACACACATGGACTAAGCATTTAGGGACATGCCCGTGTCTTATACCCGTGTGAATTAAATTCCAAATTTGAGCCTACAGGGCTTTGCACATAGCCTAACACACGCCTGTGTCTATGGCCCGTGTCCCTCACACGGCCATGACACTCCCATGTCTTAGCCCGTGTCTAAAAACCTTGACATTCTATTTCTGACGTCAGCATCCAATAAAAGGCACACGGCCAAGGCACATGCCCGTGGCCATAGGCCGTGTTCTCCACACGGCTGAAACACACAGCCATGTCTCTACCTATGTTTTACTACCATGCATACTGACTTGAAATTTCTATGTGCAGGGGACACACGGCCAGACAACAAGCCCATGGGGTTGACCGTGTGTCACATACGGCCTAGACACACGCCCGTGTGTCTATCCGTGTGGACAATATAAGGCTATCTATCAAGCCTTTGCCACCCTAAAACACAATCGAACACCGACCAATATATCAAAGTCTAAAATTAACATGATTTCACAACCAAACAATCATAGCTAAGGCCTATATACAATTCATGTATTCAACCATACCAAAGATTTCACATCCATGAACGACTACTTTGTATTCATATAATAACTTTCAATATTAGCCATTTTCCATGGCCTTATACACAATGAGTCGAATATTAAAACAAGCCAACACATTTGACCACAAAATAATGTGACACTAAAACAAAATCAAAGAATCCTATACATGCCATAATCAAAATTTAAGAACTAATTATACCAAGTGCATTTGATTGATAGTGTGATCGATGCCTCTAACATCCGTTGATCCACAGGCGGCACTATAAGAAAATGGAAAGAAATGGGGTAAGCATAAAGCTTAGTAAGTTGCATGAAAATAAATTTAACAACAACTTTACCATTCATCATAATGCTCATAATACAAAAGTAGGCATAAGCACAACATACTCATCACTATCCAATACCATTCACATAGCATATACTAAGCTCACATCACATACATTTCAAGTAGGTACCCATACCACTCACAACCTAGTTACACTTTTCTCGTTTAACTTAAACTGAAATTCTCACCCTTGAACCATTTGAAATGCCATCTGATATTGACTAAGCCTCAAACATAGGGTATAATGTCGATGCCATGTCCCAGACATGGTCTTACACTGGTTTATGTGACAGCCCTAATTTGACCCTAGTCGGAAAGTGGTTTCGAGACCACAAAATTGAGTCACAAAAATAATTAACCGTTATATTCTATGCTTATAATATGTGTAAATGCATGTGTGAAAGTTTCATGCTTTGATTTTGTCATTTGTATGTGAAATTTATTAAATAGGACTTATGTGAGACACTTTTGAAATGTGATAGGTTAATTTTAAAATGGTCTACTAATGCATGTTATCAAAAAAAAAGTGGACTTGCATGTCAAATTATCCATTTTTGATAATGGTCGGCCATGATGTTGTTTAATATATATTATATGTATTTTCTATTAACATTATTTTCTACTAAATGAATTAATGAATAAAGGGTAATAAAAATAATGGGTTACTGGGAGGAGAAACCAAAGTTGGTTCATCTTTGCTCCTCCATTGCCGTAACTAGAAGAGAGGAAGAAGAAAATTCTTGTTAAAATTCAGCTAAGGTGATTGCTAGAATAAGGTATGTACAATGCAACTCTTGGAAAATTATGCATAATTTGGATGATTAGTTTGAATTATACCTATTTCATGGTTTGAATTTAGGTTATTTTGGAGGATTGATATTTGGACAAGGAGCTTGAAATTCTTAGTAGATGCTTTGATGTAATTAGTATGGATAATTATGTTGGATATTTTGAGTTGTTAGTTGTTTTATCTTGAAAGTTAAAGTTAGTATTTGTTTTTAGGATTGTCGAATGTAAATTTAAGGAGAAAAAAATATAGGTATTCGGTCATGTTATAGATTCTTGATGAATAATGTTTAATGTGTTTTTTTATGTTATATAAATATACTTGTAAGTAATTTTGAGAATTTTAAAATTGTTGATGGGAGGTGCCGAATGTGGTCTTTGGATGTGTCTTAAGGAATAATATTATTGTGGCTTGAGTTTAATAACCTTTGGCCAAGGACTATATGTGCTATCAAATTTGGTATAAATGTTTAGGTGTTAATTACATTGTATTTGACGTTTTGAAAAATAAGTAGTGGTTAATTAAAGTGAAGAAGGTTAAATTTTGAGTTTAGTTAAGTTTAGGCATTCGGTATTACTTATATAACATTGGATATGAGTGTATGAAAGGCTAGAATTTCTTTTAAGTGAGTTATGACCTTGATTTGAGCAAGATAGAATCGGCCATAAGCATGATTAAATGGTTCGGTCATTGTTTGGCATAGGTGAAACCTATATGAATTTGTTACATTTGGTCATAAAATGGAATTAATATGAAGGCTAAGTTTGAATAGTTAAGGCCGAATGGGTTATAGATTAATCATAAATAGATTTTATGCATATGAGTATGTATGTATTTGTGTGCGTGCGGCATTGATGATAAATGGCAATTGGTAATGTGGTAAATGATTAAATTCTGATAGTCATATATAGGTATATATATATGCCTTATGTATGTACCTTGTGCTTATAGAGACATTGGGGAATATGGTTAAATTCATGTATAAGGAAGCATGATATGTTATGTGAATCTTTGCTTGTGTATGCGAATTTGATATAGATTAAATAAGCATGAAATCGAGTCATGGCATGTTTTATAAAATATAATACATATTGAAGTTCTATATGATTGTCAAATGTGACTATTAAGAAATAAAGTTGAGTAAGTAATTAAACAAATCTATTTGTTTTAATTAAGCTCAAGAGCAAAGAGGATCAAAATCGATATAAGGAAAAGAGAAAGCAATAGAGTAGCCTTTCCATGCAACTGCTCAAATATATCCGAGGTAAGTTTTGAGTAGTCACCTTTAGTATATAATTGATGATGCCTTGATATGTATATATTAGATGAATTGTGACCTTTTGGTTCTACTTGAACTAATTTGTGTGATAAATAATTGATGTATTTGACTTATAGTCGAATGGCCACTATGGGTTAAGCTTGAATGGTGAAATGGATATGTGATATTTATGTATGATTTTTGAACCGAAATATAAATGATGGTGTTCATATGGAGCTTATATCCGAATGTAGCAAATGACTACTAATGTGATATGTTGAATGAGATGTGTTAACATATGATTAAATATGCATGAAATTTGATGTATATCCGGGCTTAAAGACCCCCAGGCTATATGCTGGAATTATATTCGGGCTTAAAGACCCGCAGGCTTCGTGCTGGAACTTCATCCGGACTTAAGGTCCGAAGGCTTTGAGCTGGTATTATACCGGGTTTAAATTACCGCAGGCTTGTGCTGGTATTGATTTCAAATCCTAAGATCTGATAGGCTTAATGCCGGTAAGTTAAGTAAGATTACAAATTGAATGTTCGCAGTAAACCATCGTCAAGTAGGTATTATACACTTAAGACGTTCAGGTACGTATTACTTACTCATCAGTGAATTGATTTCGAAGTGAAGCTGATTAGCAAAGAAAAATATATATTATTATGATGGTTATATTTGTGAAAATGAAAATGATTCGATCGATCTTGGTATAATTGTATATGAGATTATTTGATCTAAATGCATCATATAAACTTTAAGTAGAAGAAAAATATGTTCCGAGAAATCTATGTATACGTTTAAGTGTATTCGGCCATGAAACAAATTTGAATTGAGTATAGGTTTGATTACATGCATGTTTTGATTTCTGTTAAGACTTTAATATTTTGTAATGCTTAAAAAAAAAACTTTACTAAGCTTTGAAAGCTTACTCTGTTCTTTATTTCTTTATTTTATAGATTGTTGATTTTGGCCACCAACTCAAGGATCGTCAGCAGTTCATCACACTATCGATCTTTTTGGTACAGTTATATTTTGGACTCGATATGGCATGTATAGTTTAGGCTGATGATATCGATGTTATGAAATTGTAACTATTTTGGCCATACGAAAATGGCGTATAAATTTCAATATCATTATATATTTTAGGTCGAACTCTGTTTATCTTTATTTTCGTTGTGAATGAGTTAACTAAATATTTAGTTCGAGAATACCCCTTAGCCTTAATCTGGAGATCATATTCGGGATAAGGGTGTTACATTTTATTGGTATCAGAGCTATGGTTTAGTCGATTCTAGGACTAACGTAGCGTGTATGAGTCTAGTTATACATGCCATATAGTGTTAATACGATAGTGTGGTGATTTCTGACAGTTAAAAATGTGTTTTCGTATAGAAATGGATCCCAATCCTAATCGAGCGGTAGCTGATGATGTTGAGAGTGTAGCGTCTACTCCCGCATGCGGGACAGCGCCGGTGGACTCTCAACCTATTGCGAGCAATCAAAATGACGAGGCTAGACAAGCCTTTTATAATGTGATGAATGATTGGTTTAACCAATACATTCGAACTAATGTGGCTGCTCCACAACCCCCACTTCCGACCAATACAACCCCTGCACCCGCGATACCTCCGGTAACTGATCAGATGAGGTTGAATAAGCCCTCAGTTGACAGAATTAGAAAGCACAGGGCTACTGAATTTAAAGCTACAGATAGTGATGATGCTGAGCAAGCTGAATTTTGGTTGGACAACACCATTCGAGTATTTGATGAACTATCTTGCACACTCGATGAATGCCTGAAATGTGTTATATCTTTGTTACGTGATTCTGTTTATTATTGGTGGAATACATTGGTTTCTGTGGTACCCAGAGAGAGGGTGACGTGAGAGTTTTTCAAAACTGAATTTTGAAAAAATTATATTAGTCAGAGGTTCATCGATCAGAAGCGAAAAAAAATTATTGAACTTAAACAAGGTTCTATGTCAGTTACGAATTATGAACAGAAGTTCGTCAGACTTAGCAGATATGCTCGGGAATGTGTATCGTCTGAGGCTATTATGTGTAAACGCTTTGAAGACGAGTTAAATGAAGATATTAAAATGTTCGTTGGTATTCTTGAAATCAGAGAGTTCGTAGTACTTGTTGAGCGAGCTTGCAAAGCCGAGGAGCTTAGTAAAGAAAAGAGGAAAGCTGATGATGGAGCTAAAGAGTTCCGTAAAAGATCTTCGGGAAAACCTTTTCAGCAATCATCGAAGAAATTTTGAGATGATTCAGGCCGATTTAAGAACACTTCGGGTTTTTCCAGATGAGATCGTGATCGACCTCCTATGAGTACGCTAGCCACTTCAGTTGCCAGCGTTGGAAATGATCGTCGGGATAGGACCGAGTGCAAGTTTGGTGAAAAATGGCATTCGGGGAGTTGTAGATTTCATGATCATTCCTGTTATAGATGCGGATCACCCGGCCACTTATCAAAGACTGTCCGAAATTGTCTGAGCAAAATGTGAATCAGAGTGGGAAACCGGGTACTGCTACAGCTCGAGGTAGACCATCTAGGATTACGGGGAATGCTAGTGGCAGTCAGAAAAGGTCTATATGTAATACCCCTACCCGTATTCATTGCCGGAATAGGGTGCGAGGCATTACCGGAGTTTACGAATTAAATTTTTTTATTCAATATAGCCCTTTATAAATATCTAAACTTCCTGTAATATTAAATCGAGACCAATCCACATCAATCAAATCAATTTAACATATTTTCATGATAGATTCATACATTTATATAAGATAACATCATCACATATCTATAACCAGGTTTGTTAACCATACTAATGGCTAACTTTACATTCATTTCACGTTAACATTTACTTTGTTAGCTTATACATGCCATTGATTCCCAAAATAAAGTTCCTTTATTTACCGAAATCCCGAGGTTGATAGTGTGATGTGTCTCCGACCAAATCCGACCTCCGAGCTCTTAACACTACAAAACAGAGAAAAGGAAACAGGGTAAGCACTTTGTGCTTAGTAAGCTCATGTAACAAGAATTACACTTACCTAATATTTTCAGTACAATACAATAAACATTACATATATCCATTCAATGCATTATTACCCTAACATGCACAAACTCAACATTCAAGTTAGTACAATAATTTCTATATATCAATAATATATATCATGATTGATGAGCTCATCATTACTATGATTTCCATTCCCTTGTTATTTTTCCATATTTATCCCGTTGAATTACTCAAATTTTGATGGATTTTTCAGAGGTACACATTTAGTGTACAAATCCGGTCCGTCAATTCATATTCATGTACGCACATTTCCATTTCAGAGAGCACACTCATGAACCTCAACCTTGCAAATGGGATTACAGTCCAAAGCTAAATCACTGCAATATAAACTCATAGAGTATTGTCGGGATTACCACCGAGCTAAATCCTGCAACGACAATTACTCTAATGAGCTTGGATCCGAATTACAGTCCCAGGCTAAATTGGACCCTAATTCGGATTACCCGTCCGGGCTAAATCCATTTTCCACATATTCTTCTGGAGGGCTATATCAAGATAGGATCACCCGTCAAGGCTAGATCCTTTTTACCGTCAATTCCTTTTGAGAGATCCATCGAATTTTCCTTTCATTCAACCGGATTTCTTCCCTTTATATCAAATATATCAATGTTTCATCAATTTTCATATAATGAACATTCAAATCATATTCACATCAATAACATACATTTCAAGTATTTAAGAATATAATTCAAGTTACATGAACTTACCTTGCTACTTGTTTGTAAACAGCAAAAATCTACTAATCCCGAACTTTTTCCTTTCCTCGATCTAGCTTCGTATTTGAATCTTCTGGATCTAAATAAATAAATTTAATTATCAATTTAATACATTTCATGTTCATATGCAACATTCTCTATAATTCAACTATTATTTATAGTTCATTCAAAGCTGTCTACTTGAGTCATAGTCACTAAATTATTTATAACTTGAGCTACGGAAGTCCAAATTAAGATCCGTTAATTTTCCCTGAAACTAGACTCGTATATCTTCTTACCATAAAGTTTTCAGAATTTTTGGTCTAACCAATAAGTACAGTTTATTCTTTAAAATCACCCCTGTTTTGCTGTCTGACAGTTCTGACTCTTCTTCACTAAAAATTAATTATCTCATTGTACAGAATTCAAATGATATTCTAGTTTTTTTCTATTAAAACTACACTCACTCAGGATTCTATACATATAAATTTAAACTCATATTTATTTTTATTCATTTTTTTATGATTTTTCAAAGTCAGAACAGGGGAACCCTAATTCATTCTGACCTTGTCTGACAAAATTCATTATATCTCAAAATTTACAAATCCATTGCTTACAATATTTCTTCTATTAGAAACTAGACTCAATAAGCTTTAATTCCATGTTTTGTTCATCTTCTAATTCGATTCCTACAATTTTTGGTGGTTTTTCAAAGTTAGTCTACTGCTGCTGTCCAAACTGTTTTAGTGCAAGCTGTTTATTACCATTTTTCCCCTAAGCTTTTAATAAATGATAATTTCGTCCCTACTCAATTAGCCTCTCAATTGAGCTGATTTTTCTCAATTAACATTCTACTATATCACCTTAAACTAGTTTACAACTTTTAGGAATCAGAATTTCAGAAATATACTTTAATTCCAAAAATTTTCACAAATAACTTTTGGGTCTAATTTCCTTTTAAATCCTTTCTCATTAGACTCTTAAGCTATTTAATCACTCTAGCAACTTTTACACCTATTACAATTTAGTCCTTTTCATTTAATTGACTACCCAAACATTAAAATTTCCTAACGAAATTTTAATACCACATTAATAACATTTCATAAATATTTATAAAATTATTTTCGACTCGGTTTTTACTGAGATAGAGGTCTTGATAACTTATTTTTACCTAATTTCTTCAATAATTTTTTTAACTAGCCACTAAATCGATAAAATTTTTCTATCAATATTTTCATACGACTTTCCTATCATATAAATTTTCATGCAAAAATATTAAAATAAATTTCTCTTTAAATCGGATTTGTGGTTACTGAAACCACTATTCCGATAACCTTGAATTTAGGCCATTACAACTCTCCCCCTTTAAGGATTTTCGTCCTCGAAAATCTTACCAATAAAGAGGTTTTGGGTATTGTTTCCTCATTGTCTCCTCCGGTTCCCATGTCGCTTCCTCAATCCCGTGCTTTTGCCACAATACTTTCACCAAATTTATCTTTTTATTTCTTAGCTCTTTTGTCTCCCGTGCAATATCTTGACCTGTTCTTCACTCGTAAGTCATATCTCGGTTGAATCTCCACTACATCGGAGAAATAACATGTGAAGGATCTGATCGATATCGTCGTAACATAGATACATGAAAAACATTATGGATTCTATCAAGTTCCGGTGGTAATGCCAATCGATAGGCGACCGGTCCAATTCTTTCTATGATTTTATAGGGCCCGATAAATCTTGGACTCAATTTACCCTTTCGACCGAATTGGAGAACTTTCTTCCAATGAGACACTTTCAGGAATACCTTGTCACCAACTTGAAATTCAATCTCTTTTCGTTTAAGGTCAACATATGATTTTTGACGATCGGAAGTCGCTTTTAGACTATCCCGAATAACCTTTACTTTTTTTACGCTTTCCCGGATCAAATCAACCCCATGTATCTTCCTTTCACTGAGCTCTGTCCAATATAACGGTGTTCTACATTTTCTCCCATACAAAGCTTCATACGGAGCCATTTTAATACTGGACTGATAACTGTTATTGTAAGCAAATTCAATCAAAGGTAGATATCTCTCCCAATTACCTTCAAATTCTAGTATACAACATCGAGCATATCTTCCAATACTTGAATTACACGCTCGATTGACCATCCATGCGAGGATGAAATGCAAGATCTTGAAATACAACCGAGTACCCAAGGCTTCTTGCAATTTGTCCTGCAAACGACATAAATCGGGGATCTCTATCTGATATAATAGAGACAGCACTCCATGTAACCCGATAATCTCGGATATATACAGATTCAAATAGTTTATCTAAAGAATAATCCATACGTCTTTGGAATAAAGTGCGCGACTTTGTCAATCGATCAACAATCACCCAAATAGCATCTTTTTCCTCGGAGACAAAGGTAGCCCCGATACAAAATCCATAGTGATTCTTTCCCATTTCCATTCCGGTATAGTAATTGGTTGAAGTAACCCCTGAAGGTACTGATGCTCACTTTAACTTGCGACATATTAAACACCTTGATACAAACTCGGATATCACGTTTCATTCCCACCACCAAGTACATCTTTTTCAAATCATTATACATTTTATTACTCCCTGATGTACAGACATAGTACGGCCTGTGAGCCTCGCGTAGAATCTTCTGTATGAGCTCTGAATTCGAGGTACACATACCCTACCTTTGAATAATAAACAACCATCGAACCAACCTTGAAATTCAGGATCATTACTTGACTCGCTTCATGCGTCGCTTTAACTTGTAACTTCTCATCATTCTTCCGAGCTTCACATATTTGCTGTAAAATGCTCGGTTTAGCTCTCAATTCAGCTAAGATTGAACCATCATCAGTCAATGATAACCGGGGTATTCATAGCTCGTAAAGCAAACAGAGATTTCCTACTCAAAGCATCAGCTACAACATTAGCCTTACCCGATGGTAATCAATAATCAAATCATAATCCTTTATCGGTTCAAGCCACTGCTGCTGTCTCAAATTCAAATCTTTTGTGTCATCAAATATTTCAAGCTTTTATGATCGGTATAAATATGACATTTCTCACCGTATAAGTAATGCCGCCATATCTTCAATAAATATACAATAGCAACTAATTCAAGATCATGTCTTGGGGTAATTTCTTTCATGTGATTTAAGTTGTCTTGAAGCATAGGCTATTACTTTACCTTCTTGCATCAAGACACAACCTAAACCATTTAATGAGGCATCACTTTGTAAATAACAAATTCCTTACCCTGTTCAGTTTGCACTAATACAGTGCTTTCGTTAATAGGTCTTTCAATCGGTTGAAACTTTGTTGACATTCATCAGTCCACTCGAACTTTACATCTTTCTGCAATAATCGAGTCATTGGAGAAGCTATCATAGAGAATCCCTGTACAAATCTCCGATAATAACCAGCTAAACCCAAGAAACTTCTAACTTCAGATACATTCTTCGGTGGACTCCAATTGACAATAGCTGAGATTTTACTCGGATCTACCCTGATGCCTTCGGCAGATACAATATGTCCTAGAAAACCCACTTCTCGAAGCCAAAATTCACATTTACTGAATTTAGCGTACAATTGCTTCTCTCGTAGAATTTGTAACACAGTTCTCAAATGTTCTGCATGTTCTTCTTCATCTCGAGAATAAACCAAAATATCATCAATGAATACTACTACAAATCTGTCTAAGTACAGTCTGAATATCCGGTTCATCAAATCCATGAATACTGCAGGTGCATTAGTTAGCCCAAACGGCATAACTAGAAACTCATAATGCCCGTACCTGGTTCTAAAAGCTGTTTTTGGCACATCTGACTCCTTTACTCGTAGCTGATAATAACCCGATCGAAGATCAATTTTTGAAAATACGGTAGCATCTTGCAGCTGATCAAATAAATCATCGATTCGAGGTAATGGGTACTTATTCTTTATAGTTACTTTATTAAGCTGTCGGTAGTCGATACACAATCTCAAAGACCCGTCTTTCTTTTTCACAAACAGAACCGGAGCACCCCAAGGTGAATGACTCGGTCGGATAAAACCCCTGTCAACAAGTTCTTGTAACTGTGTCTTTAACTCCTTTAATTCTGTAGGAGCCATATGATACGGAGCTATGGAGATCGGAGTAGTTCCCGGAATCAAATCTATAGAAAATTCCACTTCTCTTTCTCGTGGTAATCCTGTAATTCCTCCGAAACACATCGAAAAATTCACATACCACTTTGAATCGCTCAGTATTTTTGACTCGAGATACTTTGGTGTCAAGTACATAAGCCAAGTAAGCATCATACCCTTTTTAACATACCTCTGTGGCCGCCATTGCTGAAATCACATCGAGATAAACCCTCATGCGATTAGATCTAACCCAAGCAACTCACCATTCGACATTTTAACATAATATATTTATGTCTACAATTTACTCTTGCATCATCTTTGGGTTAACCAATCCATACCCAATATCACGTCAAATTCATCAAATGGCAATAACATCAAATCAGCCAAGAAACAATAACCTCTTACCATCAGTGGACAATTTTTACAAATTTTATCCACTAACACGGACTGGCCCAGGGGTTCGAGACTTTAACCACAAATTCGATGAGGTTCAACGAGATAAATTTTTAACAATTGCAAGTTTAACACATATATATGAATGCGTAGAGCCGGGATCAATCAATGCAGAATATCGCGTGTCAAGTAAAGAAAATGTACCAGATAATAACATCGGTGTTGCCGAGGTATCTTCTCTGGCACGAATGGCATATGTCCTAGCAGGTGCTCGTACCTCAGGCCTACCTGCAGTATCTTTTGTAGCTCCTCGACTACCGCTGACATTACCGGATGGTCGAGGTGGTCTACCCCTCGAAACTGGATTACTCGGCTTCAATATCTGTTCAGCTTCTTTTTCAACCCTTTCTGGACAATCTCTGAGGAAATGGTCAAAAGAACCACATCGGTAACAAGCCCCACTCTTAAATCGGCATTCACCAAAATGAGCTTTATTACAGTACTGGCATCTCGGTTTAGGAGTTCCGACACTGCCAACACTGGTCACTGATGGAGTAGAAGGCCTTGGATTAGTGCGTTGAGAACCTCGCTCTTTGCCCGAATACCCAATAGCTGAAGTAGAACGATCCTGATATTTCTTCAATTTCTTTGAAGCAGAAACTGATATTTCCCGTCGGTCTTTTACTAAAAATTCGAGCTTCCCTCTCAGCCTGTTTCTTTTCTTTGCTCAATTCTTCTGCTTTATAAGCTCTCTCTGCCAATGTAGCAAACTCTCGAATTTCAAGAATTTCGATCAGTAACTTAATGTCTTCATTCAACCCTTCTTCGAATCGTTTGCACATTTCACTTTTCCGATTGTACCCATTCTCGAGCATATTTACTCAATCGAACAAATTCTCTTTCATATTCAGATACTGATCTATTGCCCTGTTTCAGCTCAAGAAATTCTTTTCTTTTACGGTCAAGAATCTCTGGTGATATTTTTTTTTCGAAACTCGATGCAAAGAATTCCCATGTAATTTCTTCTTTCGAACAACCAAGCTTTAGTATTCCACCAATGGTAAGTCGTGTGTCTTTTAGCGGTGAGATTTACACATTTCGGACATTAAATGCTGTGTACAAGATAATTCCTCCGTAACCCGAGTAGTGTTTTCTAACCGAATTCAGCTGTTCGAATCATCATCCACTTTGCTCAAATTCTTCTACCCCATATTTTTCAGATTTTATCTACAGGAGCTTTCCCTTTTCTCGATGAGATTCAGACTGCACCTGTGGGATCTCGGGAACGGTGGAGGAGCAAGAAGGGGAGCTTGAGCTTGTTGCACTCTGAGGTTAGTTCTTAAATATTGACTAAACCATTCATTCATCACTTGAAAGAAGGCTCGCTTTGCCTCCTCCCTTGGCCCTCGATATGGGCCTTGTACTACTAGTTACTTCGACTTCCCTTTGTGCCCGCTTCGGAGCCGGAGCATGACTCCGGCTTCTCAGATTGAGCTCGGTCGATAGACATTTACTATAAAAAAACACATTTAAATGGTCGAGATATCACACTATCAATAATAATTTAAATGGCATGTATAGCTAATTCTGTGTTTGCTACATTGGTCCTAGAACCGACTAAACCGTAGCTCGATACCAATAAATGTAATACCCTACCCGTATTCATTGCCGGAATAGGTGCGAGGCATTACCGAGAGTTTACTGAATTAAATTTTTTTATTTATTCAATATAGCCCTTTTATAAATATCTAAACTTCCTGTAATATTAAATCGAGACCAATCCACATCAATCAAATCAATTTAACATATTTTCATGATAGATTCATACATTTATATAAGATAACGTCATCACATATCTATAACTGTGTTTGTTAACCATACTAATGGCTAACTTTACATTCATTTCACGTTAACATTTACTTTGTTAGCTTATACATGCCATTGATTCCCAAAATAAAGTTCCTTTATTTACCGAAATCCCGAGGTTGATAGTGTGATGTGTCTCCACCAAATCCGACCTCCGAGCTCTTAACACTACAAAACAGAGAAAAGGAAATGGGGTAAGCACTTTGTGCTTAGTAAGCTCATGTAACAAGAATTACACTTACCTAATATTTTCAAGACAATACAATAAACATTACATATATCCATTCAATGCATTATTACTCTAACATGCACAAACTCAACATTCAAGTTAGTACAATAATTTCTATATATCAATAATATATATCATGATTGATGAGCTCATCATTACTATGATTTCCATTCCCTTGTTATTTTTCCATATTTATCCCGTTGAATTACTCGAAATTTCGATGGATTTTTCAGAGGTACACATTTAGTGTACAAATCCGGTCCGTCAATTCATATTCATGTACGCACATTTCCATTTCATTTGAGCACACTCCCGCGAACCTCAACCTTGCAAATGGGATTACCATTCCAGCTAAATCCTCGCAATATAAACTCATAGAGTATTGTCGGGATTACCACCGAGCTAAATCCCAGCAACGACAATTACTCTAATGAGCTTGGATCCAAATTACAGTCCAGCTAAATTCGGACCCTAATTCGGATTACCCGTCCAAGCTAAATCCATTTTCCACATATTCTTCTGGGAGGGCTATATCAAGATAGGATCACCCGTCCGGGCTAGATCCTTTTACCGTCAATTCCTTTTCGTAGATCCATCGAATTTTCCTTTCATTCAACGGGATTTCTTCCCTTTATATCAAATATATCAACGTTTCATCAATTTTCATATAATGAACATTCAAATCATATTCACATCAATAACATACATTTCAAGTATTTAAGAATATAATTCAAGTTACATGAACTTACCTTGATACTTGTTTGTAAACAAAGAAAATCTACTAATCCCTAACTTTTTCCTTTCCTCGATCTAGCTTCATATTTGAATCTTCTGGATCTAAATAAATAAATTTAATTATCAATTTAATACATTTCATGTTCATATGCAACATTCTCTATAATTCAACTATTATTTATAGTTCATTCAAAGCTGTCTACTTGAGTCATAGTCACTAAATTATTTATAACTTGAGCTACGGAACTCCAAATTAAGATCCGTTAATTTTTCCTGAAACTAGACTTGTATATCTTCTTACCATAAAATTTTCAGAATTTTTGGTCTAACTAATAAGTACAGTTTATTCTTTAAATTCACCCCTGTTTTGCTGTCTGACAGTTCTGACTCTTCTTCACTAAAAATTAATTATCTCATTGTACAGAAATCAAATGATATTCTATTTTTTTCTATTAAAACTAGACTCACTCAGGATTCTATACATATAAATTTAAACTCCTAATTATTTTTATTCATTTTTTTATGATTTTTAAAAGTCAGAACAGGGGAACCCTAATTCATTCTGACCTTGTCTCACAAAATTCATTATATCTCAAAATTTACAAATCCATTGCTTACAATATTGAGAAACTAGACTCAATAAGATTTAATTCCATGTTTTGTTCATCTTCTAATTCGATTCCTACAATTTTTGGTGGTTTTTCAAAGTTAGTCTCTTCTTTCTTTGTCCAAACTGCTTTAGTGCAAGTTGTTTATTACCATTTTTCCCTAAGCTTTTAATAAATGATAATTTTGTCCCTACTCAATTAGCCTCTCAATTGAGCTGATTTTTCTCAATTAACATTCTACTATATCACCTTAAACTAGTTTACAACTTTTAGGAATCAAATTTGAAATATACTTTAATTCCAAAATTTTCACAATTAGGTCCTAAAAATCAATTTCCATTGAAATTACCTAATAAAATCATCTCATAAACAATTTAAAGCTTTAATTTCATTCTATTTCATCATAAACTTACAGCACTCAACCATGGTGACTTTCAATTTCATCCATGAAATCAAAAACTAATCAATTTAATAGTAGGACCTAGTTGTAAAAGTGTTAGAAACACAAAAATTACAAGAAAAAGGCAAGGATTAACTCACTTGGTGCAAAAATTATGAAATACCAGCTTAGAGAACCCTCCTATGGCGTTTTTAGCTGCTGGAATTGAAGAGAAATGAAGAGAAATCTAGATATTTCCTATTTAGTCCTAGTTTTATTTAGTTAATTTTGCAATATTCCAATTTGACCCTTAATTTATCAATTTTTCTGCTGATTTCATACCCTTGCCGTCCAGCCCAAATAACTTTTGGGTCTAATTTTCTTTTAAATCCTTTCTCATTAGACTCTTAAGCTATTTAATCACTCTAGAAACTTTTACACCTATTACAATTTAGTCCTTTTCATTTAATTGACTACCCAAACATTAAAATTTCCTAACGAAATTTTAATACCACATTAATAACATTTCATAAATATTTATAAAATTATTTTCGACTCGGTTTTTACGAGATAGAGGTCTTGATAACTTATTTTTACCTAATTTCTTCAATAATTTTTTTTTTAACTAGCCACTAAATCGATAAAATTTTTCTATCAATATTTTCATACGACTTTCCTATCATATAAATTTTCATGCAAAAATATTAAAATAAATTTCTCTTTAAATCAGATTTGTGGTTACGAAACCACTATTCCGATAACCTTGAATTTAGGCCATTACACTATAGATGCTACGACCAGATCCGAGGCTTGTGCTTCTGCTAGAGCTTATGCTATGCGTGCACGCGAGGATGCTGCTTCGCCTGATGTCATTACTGGTACTTTCACTCTCTTTGATACTATTGTGATTGCATTGATTGACCCTGGTTCTACTCATTCATATGTATTGGAGACTTTAGCATCTAGCAAGACTCTACCTATTGAGTCTACTGAGTTTGTGATTCGAGTGTCGAATCCCTTGGGTCAATATGTACTAGTCGACAAAGTGTGCAGGAAATGTCCCCTAATAATCCCAGGTTCCTGTTTTCCGACTGATTTGATGCTTTTACCGTTTGATGAATTTGACATTATTCTCGGTATGGATTGGTTGACCGTGCATGATGTAGTTGTGAATTGCAAAAGAAAGACTATTGATTTGAGATGTGCAAATGCGAGTTGAGTCTACTGGCTTAAATGGGTTACCCGCAATAATATCCTCGATGTTGGTGCAGAATTATGTAAAAAGGGGGTGTGAAGCATATCTTGCGTATGTACTAGATAGTAAAGAGTCAGAAAAGAAACTTAAATCAGTGCCAGTGGTTTACGAGTATTTAGATGTTTTTCCTAAAGAGTTACCGGGATTACTACCTGTTCGAGAGGTAGAGTTTGGCATTGAACTTGTACCTGGGACTACACCAATTTCGATAGCTCCGTATCGTATGGCACCAACGGAATTGAAAGAATTGAAAACTCAGTTGCAAGAGTTGATGGATAGAGGTTTCGCCCGACCGAGTTTCTCACCTTGGGGTGCACCAATACTGTTTGTGAAAAAGAAAGACGGAACCATGAGAATGTGCATTGGCTATCGTCAATTAAATAAAGTGACAATAAAGAACAAATATCCGTTACCGCGTATTAATGATTTGTTCGATCAGCTGAAGGGAGCATCAGTGTTTTCAAAGATAGATTTCAGATCGGGTTATTATCAGTTGAGAGTTTGAGACTCAGATGTGCTTAAGACTGCTTTTAAAGTGAGATAGGGTCACTACAAGTTTTTAGTGATGCCGTTTGGGCTCACTAATGCCCCTGCGGTATTTATGGACTTGATGAATCGGATCTTCAGATAGTATTTAGACCGGTTTGTAGTTGTGTTTATTGATGACATATTAATCTATTCGTGAGATGGAACTGAACATGCTGAGCACTTGAGATTAGTGTTGCAGATTTTACGGGACAAGCAGTTGTATGCTAAGTTCAACAAGTGTGAGTTCTGGTTGAGAGAAGTTAGCTTTTTGGGGCATGTAGTATCTGCATCGGGTATTCATGTTGATCCAAGTAAAATATCATCCATAATTGATTGGAAGCCTCCTAGAAATGTTACGGAAGTTCAGAGCTTTTTGGGACTTGCTGGTTACTACAGACGGTTTGTAAAGGGTTTCTCGATGATAGCCACACCAATGACGAAGCTACTTCAGAAAGATGTTAAGTTTAAATGTAACATCCCGAAATAGGGCCTAAACGGAATAGTGGTTGCGAAACCACAAATCTGAGGTAGAAAAATTTATTTTATTATTATTTTGAGGTTCATGATATGATTGCATGATTGTGTGAAAATTTCGTGATGAAATTCTATGCATAAAGTGCTTAAGTTGAGATTAGGGACTAAATCGAATAATTTGTAAAACTTGCATTCTAGAAGTTTTTAGTATGAAATTGCTTTGGAATATTAATTAGGAGGGTTTAAATAACAATTTGACCAATTTCTAAGTTCATGGACAAAATAGGACAGGGATGGAATTTTTGAAAGTTCAATAAGGAAGGGCATTTTGGTCATTTGGATATTAAATGAAATAAAAAGGAAAAAAATAACACAAAATTCATCATCTTCTTCATTAGCATGAAATTTCAAGGGTTCTCCATAGCTAGGGTTTTTTTCAAGCTTTCAAGCTCCATAGTAAGTGATTCCAAGCCCCGTTTTTAATGTTCTTTACGTTTTCGGAGTCCCGGTAGCTCGATAAAGCTTATGCTAGCAATAATTTAAGTTAGGGTTCATATTTGGAAAAATACCCATAGGTGAAAAGGATTTATTTTGATGTTTTATGATAGAATATGAGATCTTAGATTATGTTAGACAACTTGTTCTACTCCGTTTTAGGTAAAAACGAGTAAAAGGGCTTAATCGGTAAAAATACCTAATAGTCATAAGTATATGTTAGAGTGAGAATTTGATTTTGCTATAGAAGGGAAAAATGATCAGCATGTCATAAAACATAAGAAAATAGGCTGAAGTTTAATTTACGAGATTTGGGGCAAAAGTGTAAATATGCAAAAGTTTAGGGGCAAAAATGTAATTTTTCCAAAGTTTGAGTAAAGGACTGTTTTGATAAATGTGAATATTAAATAAATTAAATTTGCTATTATAGATCAAGAAGATCGAAATTCGGGAGTAGATCGGGGAAAAGAAAAAGTAAAGGACTAAATTGTAAAGTTTAGTCACATTTTGTATCGAGGTAAGTTTACAGTAAATAAATGCAATATTCTTTTATTTTACATTATTATTGTAAATTTCCAGCATTTATATACTTATTTTATGAGAATATTTGAAGTCGAATTAAAGGCGAAGTGACAGAGAAAAAGCATTAGGAAGCCCCGTTTGAACCTTAGGAATGTTAGGATATTGGGGTTGACAGACAGACAGAGACAGAGAAAATGAGCCATGTAAGTCCATATCGATATATGGCTTTGGAGACAGGAATGAGCCATGTAAGCCCATATTAGATATATATATATGGCATTGGAGACAGAAAAATTCATGTAAGTCCATGTCGAAGACATGGCATTGTGCAGATATTGATAGACAGAAACGACTCTAGTATCCTTAGTATTCCGAGTGGTTCAACGGTACATTGTACACGTTAAATTACAGTGAATTATCAAAAAAGGGAAGGTAGATTATATTTATGAATAGTGAAAGGTCAGTAATAAAGAAGGTAAGTGAGTAAAGAAGAAGGTAGAAAATGAGAAGTAAAGAAAGTTTATGAGGCTAGGTGACATTATGTATAATTATTCATTATGTTGAATGTTATAATTTATTTGCTTGTAAGCTTACTAAGCCTAGTGCTTACTCTCTTTATTTTCTTTTTCTTATAGTTTTTATCAAGCCACTCGGGGATCGAAGGAAACGTCGGAGACCCGATCACACTATCGAAGGAATCACATTGGTATAGTTAGACGTTTCGTTTTGTGTATGGCATGTATAGGAACTTGGTTTCTTTTGATATGATATGATCAATGAATGATGTGTAAATACTTTCTAGTGATTAGCTAATAGAATGGCTGATGATATACATGTTTAATAGTATGTATGAGTTAAGTAGTAACTATCACATGAAAACTATGAAAAATGTGAAAGTAACTTAAAAACGGATTCAAGTGTCAAAAATAACATGACTTTGAAAAATCACTAAAAATCGTAGAGACATGGTTTGATGGTGAATAATATATGAAATTAAAACTCATTGTGTCTATTTTCATATGGAATAAGAAAAACAGGTAAAGGTTTTGTATTTTATAAGATATCTTAGTTTTAGTGAAATAGGGCCAGAGCGATTTCTGGATCCCCTATTTCAAATTTAGAAATTTATCATAAATTTTACAAAAATAATTAGGTGGTTTAATTTATATGGTTAGAATCCTTGTTGAATCTAGTTTTAATAGAAACAAACTTTATAGTCATATGAATTTTGTATAGGGAGAAAAGTGGTTCGTAGTAAGTAGAGGTCAGTGCAGTCGAATTCTGAAATAGGGGTAACTTTAACTAATAAACTGTACTAATTGGCTATGTAAAAAATTATAGAAAAAAATTAGTAGATAGATATATGAGTCTAGTTTCAGGAAAAATTTACAGATCTTAATTTCGAGTTTTGAAACTCTAGAAATGAATTTTTAAGCAACCATGACGCAGAAAAATAGTTTATTCCGAAAATTAAAATCAGTGGTTTAGAGTTGTTTAAAAGGTAAGATAAGTTTAGTAACACCTCAAGCTTGACTCCGGTGACGGTTTTGGGCGTGGGGGCGTTACATGAATGGTCAGAAAAGTGCCAGAAAAGTTTCGACCAATTGTAAACTTATTTGACTGAAGCTCCAGTGTTAGTGCAGCCCGAATCCGGTAAAGAGTTTGTCATTTACAGTGATGCGTCCTTACATGGGCTGGGTTGTTTATTGATTCAAGAAGGTCGAGTTGTAGCTTACGCTTCGAGGCAATTGAAGCCACATGAGAAAAACTATCTGACTCATGATCTGGAATTAGCTGCCATTGTATTTGCTTTGAAAATATGGCGACACTACGTGTTTAGAGAGAGGTGTCATGTATATTCGGATCACAAAAGCCTCAAATATTTGATGACTCAAAGAGATTTGAATCTGCGACAAATACGTTGGCTTGAATTGTTGAAAGATTAAGAGCTTGTCATTGACTATCACCCGGGAAAGGCTAACGTGGTTGTTGATGCTTTAAGTCGCAAGTCACTGTTTACTTTATGAGCAATGAATGTACACCTGTCCGTTTCATCCGATAATGTATTAGTAGCAGAATTAAAAGTCAAACAGTTATTGATTCATCAAATACGTGAATCTCAGAAAGTCGACGATGAATTGGTTGCTAAACGAGCTGAATGTGTTTCGAATGTGGAATTAGAGTTTCAAATTGACGACAATGATTGTTTGAGGTTCAGAAGTCGATTGTGTGTTCCAAGAAATTCAGAACTTATTTCCATGATTTTGAGCGAGCCTCATAGTAGCCGAATGTCAGTTCACCCGGGTAGTACAAAAATGTACAACGATCTGAAACGTCAGTATTGGTGGCATGGTATGAAACGAGACATTTCTGACTTTGTCTCAAAATGTTTGATATGTCAACAAGTGAAAGTAGAACATCAAGTGCCTGCGGGTTTACTTCAGCCGATCATGATACCTGACTGGAAGTGGGATCGAGTTACGATGGATTTTGTGTCTGGGTTACCTTTGTCACCGAGCAAGAAAAATGCAATATGGGTTGTTGTAGATAGATTGACTAAATCAGCTCATTTCATTCCTGTACATATGGATTTCTCACTTGAAAAGCTAGCCGAGTTGTATGTTTCTCAGATTGTCAGATTTCACGGGGTACCCGTTTCAATTGTGTCAAATAGAGACCCAAGATTCAGATCGCGATTTTGGAAGAAATTGAAAGAAGCATTGGGTACTAAGTTGCATTTTAGCACCGCTTTTCATCCTAAGACCGATGGTCAATCCGAGCGGATAATTCAGATACTTGAGGATATGTTGAGATGTTGCATCCTTGAGTTTAATGGTTTATGGGAATGGTATTTACCTTTGATTGAATTCGCTTACAACAATAGTTTTCAATCAAGTATTAAGATGGCACCTTACGAGGCTTTGTACGGTCATAAATGCCGTACTCCATTGTTTTGGACCGAGCTTAGCGAAAGTAAAATCTTCGGGGTTGATTTGATTAAAGATGCTGAACAGAGTGTAAAAGTGATCCGTGAAAGTCTAAAAGCAGCTTCAAATCGTCAGAAGTCGTATGCGAATTTAAAACGAAAAGACATTGAGTGTCAGGTCGGAGACAAAGTGTTTCTTAAAGTTTCACCTTGGAAAAAGGTGCTCAGATTTGGCCGTAAGGGCAAATTGAGTCTGAGGTTCATCAGGCCGTATAAAATATCCGAACGAGTTGGGTCGGTCGCATACAGATTGATTTTACCCCCTGAACTTGAAAAGATTCACAACATTTTTCATGTTTCGATGCTTCGACGTTATAGATCCAATCCATCGCATATAATTAATCCATCAGAAGTTGAGATTCAATCTGATTTGAGTTACGAAGAAGAACCAGTTCGTATTTTTGCTCGTGAAATAAAAGAACTACGAAATAAGAAAATTTCTCTAGTGAAAGTATTGTGGCTCAAACACGGGGTAGAAGAAGTTACTTGGGAGCTTGAGGACTCTATGAAAGAACGATATCCTAACTTATTCATCGGTAAGAATTTTTGGGGACGAAAATTTCTATGGAGGGGAGAGTTGTGACAGCCTTAATTTGACCCTAGTCAGAAAGTAGTTTCGGGACCACAAAACCGAGTCACAAAAATAATTAACCGTTTTATTCTATGCTTATAATATGTGTAAATGCATGTGTGAAAGTTTCATGCTTTGATTTTGTCATTTGTATATGAAATTTATTAAATAGGACTTATGTGAGACACTTTTGAAATGTGATAGGTTAATTTTAAAATGGTCTATTAATGCATGTTATCAAAAAAAAAATGGACTTGCATGTCAAATTATCCATTTTTGATAGTGGCCGGCCATGATGTTGTTTAATATATATTATATGTATTTTCTATTAACATTATTTTCTACTAAATGAATTAATGAATAAAGGGTAATAAAAATAATGGGTTACTGGGAGGAGAAACCAAAGTTGGTTCATCTTTGCTCCTCCATTGCCGTAACTAGAAGAGAGGAAGAAGAAAATTCTTGTTAAAATTTGGCTAAGGTGATTGCTAGAATAAGGTATGTACAATGCCACTCTTGGAAAATTATGCATAATTTGGATGATTAGTTTGAATTCTACCTATTTCATGGATTGAATTTAGGTTATTTTGGAGGATTGATATTCGACCAAGGAGCTTGAAATTCTTAGTAAATGCTTTGATGTCATTAGTATGGATAGTTATGTTGGATATTTTGAGTTGTTAGTTGTTTTAGATTGAAAGTTAAGGTTAGTATTTGTTTTTAGGATTGCCGAATGTAAATTTAGGGAGAAAAAAATATAGGTATTCGGTCATGTTATAGATTCTTGATGAATAATGTTTAAAGTATTTTTTTTATGTTATATAAATGTACTTATAAGTAAATTTGAGAATTTGTAAAATTGTTGATGGGAGGTGCCCAATGTGGTCTTTGGATGTGTCTTAAGGAATAATATTATTGTGGCTTAAGTTTAATAACATTCGGCCAAGGACTATATGTGCTATCAAATTCGGTATAAATGTTTAGGTGTTAATTACATTGTATTTGATGTTTTGAAAAATAAGTAGTGGTTAATTAAAGTGAAGAAGGTTAAATTTTGAGTTTATTTAAGTTTGGGCATTCGGTATTACTTATATAACATTGGATATGAGTGTATGAAAGGCTAGAATTTCTTTTAAGTGAGTTATGACCTTGATTTGAGCAAGATAGAATCGGCCATAAGCATGATTAAATGGTTCGGTCATTGTTTGGCATATGTAAAACCTATGTGAATTTGTTACATTCAGTCATAAAATGGAATTAATATGAAGGCTAAGTTTGAGTAGTTAAGGCCAAATGGGTTATAGATTAATCGTAAACGGATTTTATGCATATGAGTATGTATGTATTTGTGTGTGTGCAGCATTGATGATAAATGGCAATTGGTAATGTAGTAAATGATTAAATTGTGATAGTCATATCTAAGTATATATATATATATGCCTTATGTATGTACCTTGTGCTTATAGAGACATTGGGGAATATGGTTAAATTCATGTATAAGGAAGCATGATAAGTTATGTGAATCTTTGCTTGTGTATGCAAATTTGATATAGATTAAATAAGCATGAAATCGAGTCATGGCATGTTTTATGAAATATAATACATATTGAAGTTATATATGATTGTCAAATGTGACTATTAAGAAATAAAGTTGAGTAAGTAATTAAACAAATCTATTTGTTTTAATTAAGCTCAAGAGCAAAGAGGATCAAAATCAGATAAGGGAAAAGAGAAAGCAATAGAGTAGCCTTTCCGCAACCGCTCAAATATATCCTAGGTAAGTTTTGAGTAGTCACCTTTAGTATATAATTGATGATGCCTTGATATGTATATATTAGATGAATTGTGACCTTTTGATTCTACTTGAATTAAGTTGTGTGATAAATAATTTATGTATATGACTTATAGTCGAATGGTCACTATGGGTTAAGCTTGAAGGGTGAAATGGATATTTGATATTTATGTATGATTTTTGAACCGAAATGTAAATGATGGTGTTCATATGGAGCTTATATTCGAATGTAGCAAATGACTACTAATGTGATATGTTGAATGAGATGTGTTAACATATGATTAAATATGCATGAAATTTGATGTATATCCGGGCTTAAAGACCCGCAGGCTATATGCTGGAATTATATCCTGGCTTAAAGACCCACAGGCTATATGCTGGAATTATATCCGGGCTTAAAGACCTGCAGGCTTCGCGCTGGAATTGTATCCAGACTTTAGGTCCGCAGGCTTTGAGCTGGTATTATACCGGGTTTAAATTACCGCAGGCTTGTGCTGGTATTGATTTCAAATCCTAAGATCTGATAGGCTTAACTCCGGTAAGTTAAGTAAGATTACAAATTGAATGTTCACAGTAAACCATCGTCAAGTAGGTATTATACATTTAAGACGTTCAGGTACGTATTACTTACTCATCGGTGAATTGATTTCGAAGTGAAGCTGATTAGCAAAGAAGAATATATATTATTATGATTGATGGTTATATTTGTGAAAATGAAAATGATTCGATCGATCTTGGTATAATTGTATATGAGATTATTTGATCTAAATGCATCATATAAACTTTAAGTGGAAGAAAAATATGTGCCGAGAAATCTATGTATACATTTAAGTGTATTCAGCCATGAAACAAATTTGAATTGAGTATAAGTTTGATTAAATGCATGTTTTGATTTCCGTTAAGACTTTAATATTTTGTAATGCTGAAAAAAAAAACTTTACTAAGCTTTGAAAGCTTACTCTATTCTTTATTTCTTTGTTTTATAGATTGTTGATTTTGGCCACCGACTCGAGGATCGTCAGCAGTTCATCACACTATCGATCTTTTTGGTACAGTTATATTTTGGACTCGATATGGCATGTATAGTTTAGGCTGATGATATTGATGTTATGAAATTGTAAATATTTTGGCCATATGAAAATGGCGTATAAATTTCAATATCATTATATATTTCAGGTCGAACTCTATTTATCTTTATTGTCGTTGTGAATGACTTAACTAAATGTTTAGTTTGAGAATACCCCTTAGCCTTAATCCGGAGATCATATTCGGGATAAGGGTGTTACAGTTTATCCATCAAGTCGATGCCATATCCCAGACATGGTCTTACACTGACTATCAAAATCGACGCTGATGCCATGTCCCAGACATGGTCTTACACTGACCTATCTCGTAGTCGATGCATGTCCTAGGCATGTCTTACACTGGCTTACATCTCGAGGCCGATGCATGTCCCAGACATGTCTTACACTAGCCCTCGTCTAAATGTCGATGCCATGTCCCAGACATGGTCTTACACTGGCTCTCATAATGTGGTCGATGCATGTCCCAGACATGTCTTACAGTAGCACACAATTAATCCAAATGTCATGGCTTGAATATCCGATTGATTTCTTAAGGTTCAAACGGGAGTTCTAATATCTCAATATTCATTACACATAATTATTTCCACATCAAGCAATTTATGCTATATCAATTTAAACACATAAATAGCAATGTAGTTGTATTATTTACATACAACTTACCTTGGATTACAAAATGTAGATGACCAGCTCGGCTTAGTCCACTTGCTTCGCTTTTCCCCGGTCTAAGCCCAGATTTTGTAATTCTTGATCTAAAATGATAGAAATTCATTTATCTCATCAGCATATTACTCTAGACACTCTAAAATTCATAATTGGGCAAAATGACCGTTTTGCCCCTAGATTTTCACAAAATGATCATTTTACCCCTAGGTCCAAAAATTGATTTTTATCAAATTTTCTCACTAACCAAGCCTAGAAAATTACTTTTTATACTAGAAGTAGTCCAATATTCTCAATATTTCACACATTTATCACCTATTTACATCTTATGCAAAATGGTCCTTTTTAGGGTTTTCATGAGAAATCTCTTCACAAAAGTTGTTTATTACACTACCATAACTCATATTCTTCCTAAAATTTTAGAATACAACATGAACACACTCATGGTAAAACCCTAGACTTTCAACCATTTTTCAAAATAGTCCCCTCATTTGAAAGCTCATGTTACAAGGGTTCTAAAAGTACAAAAATCATCAAGAAAAACCATCAAGATCACTTACTTATAGGGAGATTAAGTGGCTGAAAATTCAAGCTTCAAAAACTCCTCTAATGGCTGATATTTTTGGTCAAGAAGAAAGGGTGGAGGAAAAAGATGATAGCTAGGCTTTAGGGCATTATTTTATCACATATTATGTCATCAAATACCTAACATATTGACCATTTAATTTTCTTTGTCTCATGGCCGGCCAAGCTATAGTCTAAGGGTATATTTTCCCTTTAAAGACCCCAAATTTAAGTTTCATGGCAATTTAACACCCTTAGCTATCAAATTAAGACTTTTGAACTTTATGCGATTTAGTCCTTTTTCACGATTAAGCTCACAAACGCTAAAATTAATTCACCAAATTTTCATACTCTCATATAATCATGCCACAACACATAAAAAAATAACAAAAATAATTTCTCTGACCTCAGATTAGTGGTCCTGAAACCACTGTTCTGACTAGGCCCAAAATCAGACTATTACAGTGACATCCCTAATAGAGTTTTGTATGCTGTCCGCAATGCCCATAAAGTGTCATCCAGTCTAGAAGACCAATATTTCCTCGAAGGGTTCACAACCTTCTCAAGAATGTTTTTAAATTGTCGATTTGATACTTCTACTTGTCAATTAGTTTGCGAATGATATGTAGTATCCATTTTATGATTAACTCCATATCTCTTCAGTGTGGCTGACACTTGGTTGCAATGAAAGTGTGTACCTTAATCACTAATCAATGCCTTTGGTATGCCAAAGTAGGTGAGTATATGCTTGTGAAAAATTTAAGCACTGTCTTTGCATTATCTTTTGGGACTGCAACAGCTTCAACCCACTTCGAGACGTAGTCAACAACTACTAATATATAAAGATTTCCAAATGAACTTGGAAATGGTCCCATAAAATCCATACCCCAAACATCAAATAGTTCAACCTCTATAATTGCCTACTGCAACATTTCATTGCGTCGGGATATAGAACAAAGGCGCTGACACCTATCGCTTTAATTCACAAAATTATGGGCATCTTTGAATAATGAATGCCATTAGAATCCTGATTGAAGAACCTTCGGGGCAGTTCGCATGCCACCGAAATGACTTACATAAGGAGCATCATGACAGTGCTTCAGGATTGAAAGCATCTCCTTTTCTAAAACAAAATGTTGAATGATGTTGTCATTGCATACCTTGAATATATATGACTCATTCCAATGATAATTCACTACTTTATGAAAAAATCTTTCTTTTTTATGGCCTGTGACATCCAATGCGAGTTTTTTACACACTAGATAATTAACCAAATCCACATACCAAGTAGTTGCATCTACAACAAAAACCTTTTCATCTGGGAATGCATCAACAATTTGAAGTATGTTTCCATCTTCGCTACCAACTTCCAATTGAGACAGATGGTCTGTAACTTGATTCTCTGAACCTTTGCAATCTTTTATCTTGATGTCGGATTCTTGAAATAGTAAGATCCAGTGTATTAGCTTGGTTTTACAACCTTTTTCGTAAAAAGATATCTCAATGCTGAGTGATCAGTAAATACGGTAAACTTTGTGCCGACAAGATAAGAACAAAACTTGTCAAAAGCAAAGATTATAGCCAAAAATTCTTTCTCTATAGTGGTATAATTAATTTGAGCCTATGTAAGAGTTTTGTTAGCATAATAGATGGCGTGAAATATTTTTCCCTTACACTGTCCTAGAACAACACCCACATCAAAGTCGCTTGCATCGCACATAACTTCAAAAGGTTGAGACTAATCTGGTGCAATGAAAATGAGTTCATTTACTTGCTGCTTCTTTAATTGAATAAATGCATCCAGACATGCATCATCAAAGAAGAATTTTCGATTCTATTCCAGCAATGAGCATAAGGGTTTTGCAATTTTCGAGAGATCTCTAATAAATCTTTGGTAAAACCCCGCATGCCCAAGAAAGCTGCAAATACCTTTCACATTTATCAGTGGAGGCAATTTCTCATTGATTTCCACTTTAGCTTTGTCTACTTCAATGCCTTGGTTAGAGATGTGATGGCCTAACACAATATATTCAGTTACCATAAAATGACATTTTTCCCAATTTAGAACAAGATATGTGTCTTCATATCGCTTCAATACTTGATCCAAATTGTTAGCACATTAATCAAAATCATTCCCATAGACTAAGAAATCATCGATAAAAACCTCTAAAGAATCTTCAATCATATTTGAGAATATTGCCATCATGCACCTTTGAAGTATGGCTAGTGCGTTGCAAAGACCTAAAGGCATACGGCGAAAGGCAAAAGTTCTAAAGGGACAGGTGAAAGTTTTTTTCTCTTGATCCTCCGGTGCAAGAGCAATTTGATTGTACCCAGAATAGCAATCTAAGAAGTAGTCATAGGCTCTTCCAGCAACCCTATCAAACATTTGGTTAATGAAAAGAAGTGGGAAATGATTCTTCCTTATGGTAGAATTAAGTTTACGATAATCTACACAAACTCGCCATCCCATAGGAATACGTGTAAGAATTAATTTGTCTTTTTCGTTTCTAACTACAGTGGTCCCACTCTTTTTAGGAATGCATTACACTGGACTTACCCAATTGCTATCAGAAATAGGGTAAATAATTTCATAATCAAGCCATTTTATAATTTCTTTCTTAACAACTTCATCCATCTTCTCGTTTAATCTTCTTTATTGCTCAATCGATTGCTTGCCTTCATCTTCCAACTTAATCTTGTTCTTGCAAAAATATGGGATAATGCCTCAAATATCGACAATACTCTAAGAAATATCTTGTCTATGTTGCTTAAGAATATAGACCAATTTCTCTTCTTAAGTTACATCTAGTGTTGTGGAGACAATAAATGGGAGGGTATTGCTAGCACCAAGAAAGACGTATTTAAGATGAGTAGGTAGTGGTTTCAATTCTAGAGTAGGAGCTTCGTCAATAGATGGCTTGAAAATTGGAGCTGTTCTGTTGCGTAAGTCTAAGGATTCAATTTTCCATCAATGCTTGAGTTCAATATTATTAACTTCAACCATGCTGTCACAATCATCTAAGGATTCATCATCAGATGTCACTATAAACTCCTCAGAAAGTTTTGTGCTTTGGTCATTGAACTCTTCCTCAATTAAATCATCTAGCACATCGACAGTATGGCATTCTTCTTTACCCTTGCATTGAACAAATTCAAAAACACTAAAGGTAACGTGCTTATCATGAAGTCGCATGGTCAGTTCACCTTTGTAAGCATCAATAAGAGTTCGTCCGATGGCTAAAAATGGTCGTCCCAAGATTATGGGAACCTTCTTGTCTGTCTCACAGTGAAGTATGATAAAATTAGCCAGAAAAATGAATTTATCCATACAAACTAAGATGTCTTTAATTTGCTCTTCAAGTTGAGCCAAGGATCAATCTACTAGTTGCAATGTCACTACAGTAGGTTTCATGTGACTAATTCTCAACTTTCTGAAAGTAGATAGTGACATTAGGTTGATGCTAGCTCCCAAGTCACATAAAGTCTTGCCCAAATAATGGTTGCCAATTGAACATGGGATAGTAAAGCTCCCAGGATCTTTCATTTTAGGGGGCAACTTACTTGTCAAAGTAGCACTACAGCCTTCTGTGAGTGCAATAGTTTTAATATTACAGAGCTTCTTATTGTTGGAAGGTTCGAGAAGAGCTCCTTCATAAATTTCTCATAATTTAGAATTTGTACAAGAGCGTCTACTAAAAGAATATTGACCTAAAGTTGCTTCAGTGTGTTCAGGAACTACTTATCCTGCTCATTCTCCCTGAATCTTGTGGAAAAGGTAAAGGTGGAGATACATTTGATTGCCCCGACACCTTTGATTGCGCCGACAGTTTTGTGGGTTGAACATTCGGTATATGAGTGACAATTTGTGGAACTTCTTTTTCTGGTACATCGACAAGTTCTTCAAATTCAACCTTTTCACCAAGGATCACTTTACCAGTATCTTGAGGTGCTACAGTAGATTCTATAGTCAGCTCACTAGTTTGTTTCCCACTCCTACGAGTAATAGCCTTGTAGTGTTCTTTCCCCCTCAGACTGGGATTTTTCGTGTCACTAGGTAGTGTGCCCAGTGGTATAGTATTCATATTTGAAGTAAGTTGTCCTAATTGTGCCTCCAACACCCGAATAGAAGATGAATTCCCTTGCACAATAGCTTTTTTACGAGTAATATGCTCCCTCATTAAAGCCTCAAGAGCTGTTAACGGGTCAGAAGGAGAAGCTTGCATGTACTGTTGTTGTCGATGTCCTCAAACATGCTGATTCGACATTGAAGAGTGTTGTGACTGCATCTGATTTTGGTGTTGATGAATCTGGCTTTATTGTGGATGCATCTGAGTGTACTCATTGTAGTGCTGTTGTTGATTGCAATTCCCTTGTCTTGGATTATAATTGCCTTAAGTAGATATATTCCCATATCGAAATGTCACAGCATTTTGTCTAGCAGTCTAAGTTTCCCAAGATTGTTGATTGCATACAGAATTATTATAAGAGTTGCCATAAGAATTGTTGCCAATGTTACTGACATAAAAGGCATTCTCTACATGTTGTGGATAGTCTTCATAGCTATGGTTGTCACTGTAAATCTCACAACAAAAGGTAGGAACATCAACTTGTTGAGTGACTTGTATAGGTGCAATGTCATTAGTCCTTTGTATATATTTTTATTATATTTGTAAGAGAATAAACTTGAGCACTAAGTATAGATATTGCGTCCAATTCAATAACTCCTAGAGTAGCTTTTGCTTGTGCAACTCTAGAGATAGGATATTGATAATCATTCTGAGCAATTCTCTCAAGAATTCCAACAGTATCATTATAAGTACAGTCTAACAAAGGACCATTGGCTGATGTGTCAACAAGATTCCTCGTGTGTGAATTCAACCCATTATAGAAAATTTTAATTTGTCTCTCTTGTCGAATGCCGCACATGAGGCAACGTCCAAGCAAAGATTTATAATGTTCCCATATAGTGTGAAGATTCTTATCATCCAGCTGATGATAAGATGTAATATCATTTTGGAGACGAGCATTCATTATCGACGGGTTAAAGAGCAAAACAAACTGTGTCACTAGTGCATTCCAAGAAGTAATTAATCCAGCAAGTAGCCTAATGAACCAAGTAGGAGCTCTTCCTGCAAGGAATAAGGAAATAATTGCATCTTCAAAGTGTCATCAAGAATGCTTGGTTGACTAAAGGAAGCACAAACCAATAAAAATGATTTAATATATTCTTATGCATCTTCATGTGGTAGTCCAGCATATTGCCCATTAGACTTCAACATTTGAAACATTACTGGCTTGAGTTCAAAATTCTCAGCTTGGATTGTTGGCCTAACAACTCCCGGTTGTAAGTCATCCAAGATAGCTACTACAAAGTCTTGTATAGTCCTGTTTTGTATTTAAGCATCTTGCGGCAACAGTGGGTCATTAGCATTTTGGTGTTGGACCTGGGGTATGACTTCATTGTTTCTTGGTAAAGTCATATTTATTTGTTCTTGAAGTCTCCTCCGAATGGTTCTTTCAATTTCTAGATCAAAATCGACAATAAACTCCAAATTGCTTCGGGTCATCAAACACCTAAAATAAAATGTAAAAATAGCAACAAAAAGAAAACAAGTTAGTGGCAACTAAATATTAGAAAATAAAAAAATAAAGTGCAAATGTAAAAATAAATATCAAACAAATGCCATCCCCGGCAACGGCGCCAAAACTTGATCGGCTGTTTAACGTCACAGCAATAATGTGCAAGCATACACTGTTGATACAAGTATAGTAGACAAATATGAGTCTGCCGGATATCGATCCCACGAGGATGGTTGTCTTTTGTCCATCTATGTTAGTGCAATAAATAGATACAAAGGAGACAAATTATGAGAGTAATAACTTGAAAACAACCAGATAAAATATGATAATGATAAACTAGGATACCTAACGGGAAAATTCAACAGAACAGTAAGTGCTCACAAGGTATAAAAGGATAGGTGATTATCGATGCATTAAATTATAATGAATATCTTACCAAGCTTATCTTCTATTTTAATCTAAGACTTAAACATGCACATTAACCACACCTTTCGATGATCGCAATGGAACACTAGTAAGAACAAGCGGATTCCTAGTTACCAAACTAGCTATAATTACGACAAAGGCAAGTGCACCTATCGAACAGTAGTATAGCTATGGTGAGTAGGAAATATCGTATCCACGAGGACTAAAAGTACCAGTAATTACTATTTTTCTATTATTTAGCCAACAAATTAGGATGATTATTTTAATCTAAATTTACTAATCTAAATTAACTAAGAACGTGATAGAGAATGAATTAGGAAAATATTTGAAGAAAACCAAAAAGAAAGACAATTCCCAGGAAAGAATCCACCTAGACTTCACTTATTATTCCGAATCTGAATTAAATAATTTATTCACTTGTGTCTTGATCCATAGAAATCCCTAAATTATGTTAATATCTTTTTTGAGAGTAAGAACAACTGACTTTAGGTTGATTAATCGAAATCTCTTTCTAATTAAAACCCCTATTGTCGCATTAACTTGATCTATAGATTCCTCTATTAGATTTGACTCTAATCCGGTGGATTTATGTCATCCTATTTCTAGGATTGCATGCAACTCCACTCAATTATGCTAGATCTACTCTTAAACAGGGACTTTTGGTCCACTGAAATAAGAACATTAAACATGAATTAATATCCCTAAAATATTAAAGCACAAAATAAGCATACATAATTTAGAACAAGAATCAAGTATTTATCATGTAATGCATAAATCAAATAATAGGATTCATCATATATTTCATCTTCCCTAGGTATATAGAGAATTTAGTTCATAACCTAAAAAGAAAACATCTTGAAGTCAGAAAAACTAGAAGACATTAAAAATTGAAATAAACTTCGAAAGAAGTTAAAAGGAGATCTTAAATCTTGAAGGAGATCTGCTTTTGAGTTGGCTCCGATGGTGTTCTTCGAGTAACTTCTTCAATCTTCTCTGCGTGCTCCCCTTAGGTATTCTTTTAATTATTATTTATAGACTTTAGAATGCTCAGAAAGCCTAAAAATTGGGTTTTTCAGTGTATTTGGGAAACAGTGCTAAATCAACACGGGCTGGCACATGGGCATGTAGCCAGCCCGTGTAGAAATGCTCAGGCCGTGTGGATGTTGAAAACAACTCTTTTTCTTGCTTGATTTTGGCTTGTTTTTTGCTCCTTTCGCTCCCTTATGCTCACCTAAGTATAGAAACATGAATTTAAAGGATTTGGAGCATCAAATTCACTAATTACATAATAAATCATCCAAAAACGCATCAAGAATGGGATTAAAAACATGTTACTTTTATGGCCTTTCTAATATCCCCACACTTAAGCGTTTGCTTTTCCTTAAGAAAAATCCTCAACTCATAATTAAAATTAATCTTTCTCAACTCATAATACTCATCAATGATGTTTCATCATATTTCACAAATAATCATACATTGATAATTCAACTAAAAGAGCACTAAAGATTCAAACAATCCAAGTTTAACATTTTTAAAGCATGAAAACATAGGTATTTCCCCTTATCTAAGTAATTACCTTTAATTCAAAATCGACAAGAATGGACATCCTCACTAAAGATTCACTCAAATCACTCAAAGTGTTTAAGGTTCAAAAATAAGCAGTCAATAAACAAACATGAAAAGTCATTACCATAGGCTTGCATGAAAATCAAATCTCCACCACTATAAAATGAGATGATACACAAATCAAAAGGTCTTTAAAAGGTTGTAATGGGGCTTAGGTTAAAGGGTGTGGAGAAAGGCTAAAAAAGTTGGATAAAATCGAGATCAAATTGATAAATTACCAAACTAGAAAAAATATACAAATGCTAAATTAAAAATAATCACATCAATCAAAAACTATTCAAGAATAACACGAGCTTCTTCTCAAATATGAATTTAACTGTTCAAGCTCAATTAACATAGAACTAAATAATGACCAATCTATATGTACTTTTTTTATTTTCTAATTGAGAATAAGAAGAAATAATTCAGTAACTTAAACAAAAGGCTTAATCAGGAAATTAACCAAATCAAATCTCGATAAAAATAAAGCCAATAAAATAGGAAAAATTCTCAATGAGCAAAAATTGAGTTATGGGTTAAAATTAATGGGTGAATCAAGAAACAGTGTGTTAGGCTCAAAGGGGTTCACTGAGGGTTAACTATGTAGGTAGGCTTTTATAAGATAAGCGGGTTAAAACCTAAGTGCCTTTATCATCTCAGTATATCAAATCAAAGGTGTGGTCTTGACATACATAATCGAAGCAAGTTCTAGAATAACAAATCAATATTGACACACTCATAACCAATAATAAAAATGAGCAAGAAAAATGTATGCTCTAAAGGCTCAAAATCTCACAAAAAATTATGGTTTTTGATGTCAATCTTGCAAATCTCAAACTTTAAGGTAATACTCAATTTAGGGAAACAACCTAAAAAATTTTAATTCTGAAAATAGACTTATCATGCTTGATTCTCTCATGTCTTACAGTTTAAAACAACCAATACATGATTATCAACAAATTAATTTAAAAAACATCAACAAAAATCAGAAATCGATAAGAATTCTTTCTAAAAGAAGTATGAGAAAATTACTTAAACACAAGATATAATTCAGGAATTTTCTAATAATTATATAAACAACCTCCCCACACTTAAGATGTACATTGTCCTTAATGTACAAACATAGATAATCACAATATAAACAAAATATCATAAGATAGTGAGAAAACTGAAACTTCTCTGAATATTGGATGAAATCTCTAGAATAGTGAAAAGCGGAATTGTAGTCATATCTAAATGTAAAGCATGATTCCGAGCAAACTAATAAAAAAATAAACACAAATAGTGAAGAGGATTAAGGGATTAAAACTCAATTAGAAACCACCATAAAAATAAAATACAGTTCAAAAGATAAAAATGAAATAAATCTAAGAAAATAAAAATAAACATAAAAATAAAATAAAATAGATGGACTTATCATCATCAGATGCGTCGGTGTTATGAGTTGCCGGCACTGAGGAGGAGATATGGAGATGCTGACAGATTGCTGCAATGTCGCGTCAATACTATCGAACCCCTGAAAGTAGTGCTGCTAGAAACGAGTGAACCACTCGTAGAGGTCCGCTAAAGTAGTAGCAAAAGAACAAGGATGGTGACTCGAAGGTGGAGGTTGAGGTGGATCCTCGTGATGGAAGGGGACATCATCAGTGAAGTCTTCAGGCTCATTTTGAGTGTCAGAATGAAATAATCTTTACTGAGAAGGATCTACTCCACGACGCCGCTTGATTATCCTCATATGAATCATGCTCAAGATTCCCTATGGGGACATCTAGCCGATAAGTGTAAGTGTAGAGGACTGCTTTGGTGTGTCGAGGAGACTGAAGTGTTGAGCAGGTCGAGTCACATAAGGGCCTAAACAGATGGGACCCTTCCTGTGGCGGTCAGTCTGATGGCGGAAGGCTAAGGCGATGAAGTATGCCAAATCAAAGATATGCCCAGTGGCCATGCTCCATAGAAAATAAGCATCAGTAGTACTGAAAACTCCAGTGCTCTCTCCTACCGGTCAATGTGTGAGCTAAAAGGGCATGAATGTACCATAAAGCTGGAGGGAGAGAAGTCGCCTTCGAGCGACTCGCGTCATAAGGGATCAGAATGGTCATAAGATCTGTCCAACAACTGCTTGGCGAGTGGTGGATGTGCTGATGTAGGCGGAGGAAGTTCTCGACACTTATAAACTCCTCAGTGTAGAGTCTCATAGCAGTATCAAACTCAAGAACACTCGGAGCTGAGGAGGAGATATGGAGATGCTGACCGATCTACTACAATATCACCTCAATACTGTCGAATCTCTGAAAGCAATGCTACTCAAAATGAGTGAACTACTCGGAGAGGTCCACTAAAGTAGCAACAGAAGAAACAGGATGGTGACTCAAAGGTGGAAGTTGAGGTGGATCCTCATGATAGAAGGGGACATCATCAGTGAAGTCCTTGAGTTCATTCTGAGCCTCAGAATGAAATAACCTGTATTAAGGATATACTCCACGACGCCACTCGATCATCCTTATATGAATCTTGCTCGAGATTCCTTGTGGGGACATCTGGCCGATGAGTGTAAGTGTAAAGGACTGCTCCTATGTGTTACGGAGACCGAAGTGTCAAGCAAGTCGAGTCACACAAGTGCTTAAATAGGTGAGACCCTTCTTGTGGCAGTCAGCCTAATGGTAGAAGGCTAAGGCGATGAAGTATGCCAAATCAAAGATACGTCCGGTGGCCATGCTCCATAGAAAATAAGCATTAGTAGTACTGATGACTCGGGTGCTCTCTCTCCTACCTGCCAAAGTGTGAGCTAAAAGGGCATGAATGTACCATGAAGCTGGAGGGACAGAAGTCACCTTTGAGTGACTCACATCATAACCGATCAGACTCGTCGTAAGATCTGTCCAACAACTAGCTGGCGGTGATGTGTCGATGTAGGCAGAGGAAGTTCTCGGCACTCATAAACTCCTCAGTTTAGAGTCCCATAGCAGTGCCGAACTCAGGAGCACTCGACACTGAGTAGGAGATATGTAGATGCTGATAGATCTACTACAATGTCGTGTCAATACTGTCGAACCTTTGAAAGCAATGCTGCTCGAAATGAGTGAACCACTCGGAGAGGTCCACTAAAGTAGCAGCAGAAGAAACAGGATGGTGACTCGAAGGTGAAGGTTGAGGTGGACCCTCGTGATGGAAGGGGACATTATCAGTGAAGTCATCGGGTTCATTCTGAGTGTCAGAATGAAATAATCTGTACTGAGGGGGATCCACTCCACAACGCCGCTCGATCATCCTCATGAATCTTGTTTGAGATTCCCTGTGGGGACATCTGGTCGACAAGTGTAAGTATAGAGCACTGCTCCGGTGTGTCGAGGAGACCGAAGTGTTAAGCAAGTCGAGTCACATAAGGGCCTAAATAAATGGGACCCTTCCTGTGGTGGTCAGCCTGATGGCGGAAGGCTAAGGCAATAAAGTATGCTAGATCAAATATATGCATGATGTGTAAAACCCATCACCTGTATTTAACACCGAAATAGGGTTATGGAGCATTACTGAACATATAATTCAATTACACATACATTTCACATACATTTTCAAGTTTCAAAATAATCATCATTCATCCACATATATATTGTCCCATATATAAGTTTACGAGGCCTAAAACATGCATTCGGGAAGGTTCAGGGCTAAACCGATAACTCAGGAAACTTTTGGAACACTTAGAAAACTTTTGTAAAATACAGGGGACACACGCCTGTGTGGCCCGGTCGTGTGTCTCACATGCCCAAAGAGATGCCTGTGTCATAGGCTATGTGGACATGCGAAATGGAAGCATATGGCCGTGTCCCAGCCCGTGTCCTACCCCATGTTACACTCTGACTTGGGTCAAACGGCCAACACATGCCTGTGTGCCCTAAAACTGGCCACACATGCCTGTGTGCCAGGCCATGTGCTAGGCCGTGCCAAACCTGTAGGATATACTGACAGATGCCACATGGCCAAGTCACACGCCCGTGTGCTGGGCTGTGTGGAGCATACTGACTTGGTTTCTAATTCAACTCTGGGGGACACATGGTCGTGTAATCTAACCGTGTGTCGCACATGGCTGAGACACACGCCCGTGTATATCCCAGTGTAAACAAAAATAGGCTATTTACCAAGCCATTTTGCCACCCAAATTGTATACACCTACACCAAACCAAATGGCACCAAAACATAGCATAAATAGACATCCAATTCAAGTACAATCAAGACCAAAACATGCCAATTCAATACCAACAACTAACACGCTCACAATATCATATTTTGCCAATTCAAAGCATACAAGTTTCACAATTTCAAAACACTTAATTAATCACTTTCAATTCTGCACTAATTTACCTAAAACCACATATCTATCATAAATCTTAATGCATTCATATGGTACTCAATGTACCAATCCACATAAGGGGAGAGATTTGTGGAGTGATAAGGGGAGAGATTTAAGGGGAAAATCGAGGAAGATTTAAAATTGGAGAGTTTGAAGCTGTTTGGGGAAAGTGAATGCGCAAATTCAGCTAAGGGGGTTTGGGGAGTGCATGTACGGCAATTTGAGAGTGTACAGGTGCCAAAATTGTGCTCCTCTTTTGGTTAGCTATGTGCTTTTGGTGTTTTTTCCTCTTAGTTTTCTGATTCTTTTCGGGTTTTGGTATTTGGGGTCTTTCGATTCTAGTAAGTAATATTCTAATTTTCTCTCCACCTTTCTCAACATTTCCTTTTGTTGACCAAAGTTACCATTCTTTTCTCTTCTAGTTTTTCTTGTGTAAACACTCTATGTTGGTTGAATGCTTCTTTGAGTTTTCTTTCCTTCCTCTTTTGGTTTTGGTCTATTAAAATCGATGTTGTCTTTACTCTTGCTCTTCAACTTGTTGTAATCGAGTGCTCTATGTTTCTTCTTTGGCTGAACCTTGTTAGAGCATAGATAGCGTCCTTCTCTTTCTCTAATATTCACTTCTACTCATTTTTGTGCGTAACTGTTCCTTGTGGTGGGACTGTCAAATCTCTTGTGTGTGCTGGTAAGCTTTCCAAACCAAATCTCATGTGGTTGTTCTTTTGAAGTTGCGATTTGTGTTCACCTTAGGCCGAATGGTGTTTTTCTTCTGGTTAAGGGAAGAAGCCTTTTGTTTAACACTCTCTTTTGTACGTTTGTGCATAGGGATTCAATCTCTTTAGTAAAAGGTGGAGCCATTTGTTCTTCTTTGCAATTGGCTACCCTTTGATTGGTAAGTGTTAAGGATTTAGATATATTTTTATGGGTTTGCAAAACCTTATTAATGGATTAGCTGATTTATGAAGGATCAAGTGTTGGGAAGGATACGTGGTTGGAATAAGGAGGGGTTACGGTTGTTGTTTGGTCAGTAGTGTTTCGGTTAAGGTTATATTCAATAGTAATATGGTTTGGATTAACAAGGATGTTAGATTAATGGAAGGTTATGGTTAATTGTAGGTTGATCATGTGTGGGTTAATCTGATTCTTACTTAACAGGTATGTACCCACACTAATAAATCGTAGAATGGAAAAAAGCCGAAATGCCAAAAAGCCGAAAGTATTGCGAATGATGCCACACGAAAGTGCAAAAGCATGTGTGGAAAATCTGATACTATAGTAGAGGCTGCCCTGAAAGATCTTGTAATACCCCAAACCCGGCCTAGAAGTTTGGCTCGAATCTGGCGTGTCACATTGAAGTGTTTTTTGAAAATCATGTTTCCATTAAAAACCCTTCTTAATTATTAAAAACTTATACCCTTTTTAAACCTTGTTAGAAAACCTCAGCTGAATAACATTCTTAATAACTTTGTAAAAAAATCTTGGCAGTTGCAGAAGCTTAATTTAAAACAATTGCGAATACGTGATGTTTTGAAAACAGTAGTTGCTTTGGAAAACACGTGTTCTAATACTAGCAATTATAAGAACAATAAATAAAATTCTGAATTAGAAATCCAGAAAATTACATCAGCTTTACTACAACTCACATAAAAACATTTAAAAGCAATAATCAAAATTGTAACATAAACAGTGTGTGTGGCTCCTCAGAGCCCCTCGCACTCAATCATCTAAAAGTGGAAATTACTTGAAAGGTTAATAAACGGGGTGAGTTTACGAAAACTCAGTGTGTAATCCCCTACTTTATAAAAGTAACAGTCAGTCATATAAAAGAATTAAAAGTCTGGCCCCAGCCCTACTTACAGTTTCAGTATCAATTAGGCCTTAGCCCATTGTAACAGACAGTACCAGACGGGCCTTAGCCCATTACAGAATAGGAAACATTATCAGAACTAGAATCAAAATGAGAATCAGAATCAGAATCAGAATGTGAATGCAATCCCAACCCAATCCATCCGTATACAACCCCGTACGAGCCTTACACCATGTGGGGAGACTACTCGACCCACTCAACCGCTACACACCACAGAAATTGCAGCGAGGCTGCCAGATATTGTGACGAAGTCACCAGATACAGATATTGTGGCAGAGCCACCAGAACAGATATATATATGTGATGAAGCCACCAGATTTCAGTGAGGCTGCCAGATATTGTGACGAAGTCACCAGAATAGATATATGTGGCGAGGCCACCAGATTACAGCGAGGCCGCCAGAACGCTTCCTCCATCAATATAAACACATGTCTCATGCAACAGAAATAATATGTCATGGCATACGTATACAGAATCAGAATATCATGCCCATATTTGAATCAAACAATCACAGTGAAGCCATTCATATCACCAACATATATTCACAATCAAATCCATCAACCACACAGTCCAAGTCAGTCACTTGCCCACAAGGGCAAAACAGTCATTTATCACCCTAGGGGCAAAATGGTAATTTTGCAAACTAGGGGTATTTTGGTAATTTTACAAACTAGGGGTATTTTGGTAATTTTACAAATCGAGGGTATTTCGGTAATTTGGTAAACTAAAGTATTCTAAATAGGGATAACAATATGAATGAGCCTAAAGTCCTTTCTCGGCCCAAATGGGCCCACACGCTCGTGTAGCCCTTTTAGCCCAAATCTAACCACATATATGAGATTCACCTAGCCTAGTCCAATATTTACTACACAATCAAACAACTTATCCAATTGGGCCCATAGGCCCATTGGCCCACATGGCCCCTTTCGGCCCGAAGTAGCCATCCTACAGCTAGAGTAGTGAGAAATACACACCTGATAGGAGACCGGAGCTAATCCGCGCTCCGAGCACTCTTAGCCGACGCCCAACCCAAACGAGCACACCATAAAGTGAAAAGGATCAGCCAAGAAAGGTACCTTTACTCTCCTTATGGTTCTCTCAATTTAAAGCTAGCTTCGCATCCACTCCTATGCTAGCTTCCCGATGTGGGATCCCTCCATCACCAGAGTTTAAAACCAACACCAACTCTTTCCGTCCCAACATAGCAAAATAATCAACCTTTGCGTGCCAAGGGATTTGAACCAAAGTCCTCTCACATGCCAAATCACTCCACCACCACTAGGCCATCAACTCATCTGTGTCATAAATCCAACACATTAAACTTTAAAGTGCACCTACTTGCTTCCAGATTTATTGAAAAGAAAAACCAAAACATATTGCAAGAGCCAAGACTTGAACCTTAGACCCCTTGCTTCCTCTATGGCGTCACTTCCTTGTCCCCTAAATGGCGCCACCTTGCCACTACACCACACTCCTTTTTGTGTCATCTTTTCTCCAACAATATTCTTAAGGCCTACCTACTACACCTAGGGTTTGATTCACCTTAAACCAAAATTTTTGCTAGAGTCTAGGTTTGAACCCAGGACTTCTCCAACACTTCTCAGCACACTTGACCACTAAAACAAGCCTTCATTAACGAAATTTACATGCACAACAAAATATTATAAGCTGTCTTCAACAGCTCCCATGCTCAAGGCCCAAAACTTCTAGGCCCAAATTCAGGGTGTTACAACTCTACCCCCTTAAAGAAATTTCGTCCCCGAAATTTCCATCTAACAGGGTAGTCGTGTAACATCTACGCCATTATGCTACTGCTGCGCACTCTGATCCTACTATCACTATCACAGTTCAACTAGAACTTGAAACATCTCAAACATACAACACTTATTCACTAAAGCAGACACATATTTATCACACATATATACAATTTCTATATCCAAACATCACATCCACATAAAATAAATACAAAATTTAAATTCAGACCAATATCTAAGGAATCTACATGATTTCCATTTCTAAACTGACAAAAGTATTCAGAAGACTTACGGATTCGGCGCCGGAGACTCGGTGTGCCACACTTTTTAAGAGAAATACTTCAAACAGACCACGTGGTTGAAAATAATTTTCTAAAATTCAACCTTTGAAAACCCAATCCACAGCCGAGTTGTTGCAACCCAAGCTCTGATACCACTAAATGTAACACCCCAAATCGGGCCTAGAAGTTTGGCTCGAATCTGGCATGTCACATTGAAGTGTTTTTCAAAAATAATGTTTCCATTAAAAACCCTTCTTAATTATTAAAAACTTATACCCTTTTTAAACCTTGTTATAAAACCTCAGCTGAATAACATTCTTAATAACTTTGTAAAAAAATCTTTGCAGTTGCGGAAGCTTAATTTAAAACAATTGCGGATACGTGATGTTTTGAAAACAGTAGTTGCTTTAGAAAACCCGTGTTCTAATACTAGCAATTATAAGAACAATAAATAAAATTCCAAATTAGAAATCCAAAAAATTACATCAGCTTTACTACAACTCACATAAAAACATTTAAAAGCAATAACCAAAATTGTAACATAAACAGTGTGTGTGGCTCCCTCCGAGCCCCTCGTAGCTCTGATCCGTCTAAGGCTGGAAATTACCTGAAAGGTTAATAAACGGGGTGAGTTGACGAAAACTCAGTGTGTAATCCCCTACTTTATAAAAGTAATATCATCATATAAAAGAATTAAAAGTCCGGCCTGACCTCTACTTACGATTTTCAGTATCAATTGGGCCTTAGCCCATTATAACAGACAATGCTGAGAGCGGGCCTTAGCCCATTACAGAATAGGAAACATTATCAAAACTAGAATCAAAATGAGAATCAGAATCAGAATCAGAATGTGAATGCAATCCCAACCCAATCCATTCGTATACACCCCCGTACCAGCCTCACACCATGTGGGGAGACTACTCGACCCGCCTAACCGCTACACACCACGTAAATTGCAACGGTGGTCGCGATATTGTGACGAAGTCACCAGATATTTGATATTGTGGCGAGCCACGAACAAATATATATATATGTGGCGAAGCCACCACCAGATTGCAAATGAGTGCGCGATATATTGTGACGAAGTCACGGAAACGAATATATGTGGCAAGGCCACGGATACAGCCGAGGTCGCGAACGTTTCCTCCATCAATATAAACCCATGCCCCATGCAACAAAAATAACATGTCATGGTATACGTATACAGAATCAGAATATCATGCCCATATTTGAATCAAACAATCACAGTTAAGTCATTCATATCACCAACATATATTCACAATCAAATCTGTCAACCACACAGTCCAAGTCAGTCACTTGCCCACAAGGGCAAAACAGTCATTTATCACCCTAGGGACAAAATGGTAATTTTGCAAACCAGGGGTATTTTGGTAATTTTGCAAACCAGGGGTATTTTAGTAATTTTACAAACCAGGGGTATTTTGGTAATTTTACAAACCAGGGGTATTTTGGTAATTTTATAAATTGAGGGTATTTCAGTAATTTGGTAAACTAAAGTATTCTAAACAGGGATAACAATACGAATGAGCCTAAAGCCCTTTCTCAGCCAAATGGGCCCACACGCTCGTGTGGCCCTTTTAGCCCAAATCTAGCCACAGATATGAGATTAACCTAGCCTAGTCCAATATTTACTACACAATCAAACAACTTATCCAATTGGGCCCGTAGGCCCATTGGCCCACATGGCCCCTTTCGGCCCGAAGTAGCCATCCTACAGCTAGAGTAGTGAGAAATACACACCTGATAGGAGACCGGAGTTAATCCGCGCTCGAGCACTCTTAGCCGACGCCCAACCCAAACGAGCACGCCATAAAGCGAAAGGGATCAGCCAAGAAAGGTACCTTTACTCTTCTCATGGTTCTCTCAATTTAAAGCCAGCTTCGCATCCACTCCTATGCTAGCTTCCCGATGTGGGATCCCTCCATCACCAGAGTTTAAAACCAACACCAACTCTTGCCGTCCCAACATAGCAAAATAATCAACCTTTACGTGCCAAGAGATTCGAACCAAAGTCCTCTCACATGCCAACTCACGCCACCACCACTGGGCCATCAACTCATCTGTGTCATAAATCCAACACATGAAACTTTAAAGTGCACCTACTTACTTCCAGATTTATTGAAAAGAAAAACCAAAATATATTGCAAGAGCCAAGACTTGAACCTTGGACCCCTTGCTTCCTCTATGGCGTCACTTCCTTGTCTCCTAAGTGGCGCCATCTTGCCACTACACCACACTCCTTTTTGTGTCATCTTTTCTCCAACAATATTCTTAAGGTCTACCTACTACACCCAGGGTTTGATTCACCTTAAACCAAATTTTTGCTAGAGTCCAGGTTTGAACCCAAGACTTCTCCAACACTTCTCAGCACACTTAACCACTAAAACAAGCCTTCATTAACGAAATTTACATGCACAACAAAATATTATAAGCTGCCTTCAATAGCTCCCATGCTTAAGGCCGAAAACTTCTAGGCCCAAATTTAGGGTGTTACAGATCTCATAGGCTTAGGCTAATTTTAGACCGAAATGGGTCGTGTGGGCCCAACGGGCTCGTGGGCCCCACCCGAATTTTATCATGGAAATGTGGAAGTATTAGACCGAGTTGTGTTGTCAACATGGCTAAGGTCGATTTTGGGCTTAACAGACCATATGAGCATGTGGGCCCACTTGGGCTTCGTAATGGGCTTTAGGCCCAATTATAGGTTTTGATTGGAAAAGGTTGCACGAGTCGCGTGAGAAGACTATGGACTTACGGATAGGTCAGTAAGTGTACCCAGGCCTCGATTTTTGAAATGACAGTTATGCCCCCAAATGGCGAAATGACTAAAATGCCCATATATGTTATATGATTGTTTTTGTATGCCATTTATGATATGTTTGCATTCATGTGATATTATGCTGCATGGGGGACGGTATCATTGATTTGGAGGAATTATATGATTTGTTAGGGTCGCATGGTCGCTTGACGACTGTGGATCCACCGATGGCTTTAAGCCAATTATGTAATTGGCAGCTCTACTGCGATATTGGTTAGTGCCACAACCGGTGCTACATTGGAGTGTAGGGATGGGTGGGTCGATTTAATCCCCACAGAAGTGTAGGGTTGGACAGGAGATGGAGTGCAGGGTTGGTTGGGTTCTCACGCATTGCATATTCTGATTCTGATACTGATATGGGCTAATGCCCACCCGAGTCTGTGACGGGCTCAGGCCCAATTGCCACCGATTTTGTAATGGGCTTAGGCCCAGATTGTCGTGTTACTTACTGTTGACTGATGGGGTAGTACACATTGGGTTTTCGTAAACTCACCCCCTCTTCTAATTTTTCAAGTAATCCTCAGTAAGTGGTTCAACGTATGGGAGGACTCGGAGGTGGCCACACTACAAACAGCTTTAAATATTCGTGTTTCCTTTTACATTACTTAAATTACTTTCTCTTTGGGTTTTGATGTAATAAGTCCTTTTCTCTAATTTTCTAGTTTTTAATTCGAGGGTTTTTAACTATTATGATTTATTTCTGTTAAAAGAAAAGCGCGGTTTTCCAAAATGATATTTGTTTTCATAACATCACGTTTTTGCAACACTTTCTGCGAGATTTATTAATAAGACGTGGTTTTTGAAAAAGTATTTTAATGTGACCCGCCAGATTTGGCCATAACGTCTAGACCAGGTTTGGGGTGTTACACATGGGATCATTTTATAGAATCTTCCTTTGTCTTTTCCCGACCACCATGTTATGCTTAGCTTGGCCTAAATGTTATCGATCACCCCTTTGGGAGCCAAAAAAAGTTGACATAGCATACATAGGAATATATTGGAGAACTGCTTTGATGAAGACTTCTTTGCCCCCAAAAGAGAGTAGCGTCTTTGTCCAACTATTGATCCTGTAAGACAGTCTATTAGTAATCTCTTTGAAAGCCATTATTTTCTTCTTACCAATTGGAATAGGAAGGCGTAGGTAGTTATTTAAATTTTCCACCACCTTCATGCCTAGAAGATCACTAGGGATTGTTCTTTGAGCTCTTGAAGTTTTCGGACTAAAGAGGACCATTGACTTTTCAAAATTAATCTCTTGACCTGAAATGTTAGAGAAGGTATTAAACATTTTAACCAGACTTTCAACATCACTCTTTTTATTTCTGATGAACAGAAGTGCATCGTCAGCAAAGAACAAGTGATTTATCCTAGGGCCGTCCCTACTAGCCCGGATACCTCTTAAAATGTTGTCCTCCTGAGCATGGATAAGCATTATCGAGAAGGCTTCCATACAAAGTAAGAACAAATAAGGGGAGAGGGGATCCCCTTGATGGAGACCCGTCTCGAGGATAAAAATATGTGATAAAATATTGTTACATTTAACCGTATATATAACCAAGCGAACGCATTCCATAACTTTGTCAATCCACTTCCCATAAAATCCCATTTTCATCATAATTGTTTTCAATGAAGTTCCACTCCATGCGATCGTATGCTTTGCTCATGTCGAGCTAGACCATAAGCCTTTTATTAGGACTGTTTCTAAATCTTTGAAGATAATGGAGAAGATCATGCACAATCAGGATATTATCATGTATCATCTTCCCCAGCACGAATGCGCTCTAATTTTGGCTGATACAACTAAGAAGGACAACTTTTAGACAATTGGCATACACCTTTGAGATGATCTTGTAGACAAATCTATATAAACTAATAGGGCAGAAATTAGTAAGCTCACATGCATCTCCAATTTTAGGAATTAAAATGATCATAGTTTCATTAAGACTAAAGATATTTTTGTTCCCATTAAGAACATCCAAGCAGAAGCTAATTGTATCATTTCCCATGATCTCTCAGTGATGCTTGAAGAAATTTCCCTATAGGCCATCAATACCGGGGACCTTATTTGGGTCCACCTGCTTAATAGCCTGAAGAACCTCCTTCTCTGTATAGTCCATATTAAGCCACTCATTTCCTAGTCACACACTCCTTAATATACCTGATCTCTTAGATATTAGCATTTTGATCGTTTGACTGAAACAATCTTACAAAATATTCTTTAGCCACCTGACTTATGTCCTTACTATTCATCACCCAGTTTCCTTCCACATCTTTAAGCTTCTCAATATTATTCTTCTTTAGCCGACCAGTGGCTTTAGCATGGAAATACCTAGTATTTTGATCTCCCTCCCTAAGCCATTTTGACCAAGACCTTTGTGCCCAGTAGCTTTCTTCCCTAGCACAGAGAAAGTCAAGCCTTCTGCGAGTTTCCTTCAACATCTTCCAACTATCTTCTCTGCTGGCAGAATCAATATCCAAGTCAATATTTTTCTCCAATTTTCACATGTCACTCTTCATTTTTCCATATTTCTTACACTGCCAAGGACCAAGGGCCAACCTAACCCTTTCGATCTTGTCCCCATAATCAGTAACATCCCTGTTCCAAGCTCTTTCAATAACATTTTTTGCTTCCTCATCACCAGCCCAACAAACATCAAACTTGAAAATACAATCTAATGTCTTTAGGATAATCTTTCAGTTTTCGACCCCACCAATCTAAGATAATTACGTGATGATCGGACTGGGTTTGTCTTACCACTTTGGTAGCTATGAAAGGGAAGTTTTCAACCACTGAAACTGAGGTGAGGAATCTATCAATTCTTTCCTTTATCAAACTCCCCCCGCTCATATTATTGACCTAGGTAAACCATGACTTCTTTGAAATCATTCATATGCACTGTAACACCCATTAGCTATATCTAACGCAGAGGCAAGGTCCGAGGCGTTACCGTACTTAAACATAAACACTCATACAATTTTTGTAACGCCCTGATTTTTGGGACTTTTCAAGATTTCTGTGAGTCCTGGTGAATCTTGATTATAGTATGATCTAATTGTTTAAATCATGCTTAAGTATGTTAGTGGGCCTCTAGAAGGCCCAAGTCTAAGTTAAAACCTGGTAGATTTAACAAATTTTGATTTTTAAAAGAGAAGGGGTTCTGTTGTATTGGGCTTTTAAGATTTAATTGGTAGAATAGACCACAAGAGGACCTGTGGTAAAGTGGCAGGGTGACGCTACTAAGGTACTAAGAAGGTGGCGTGTCGAAGTCAAGGGGAGCTAAGGTTCAAGTCACAAGGTAAGCAAATTAAGGCATTATTTTTGTGAACAGAAAGGGTATGTGATGGAACTCAAGTGAAACTCTGTCAGAAAGAGTTGGAGCTGTTCAAGAGATTGGGTAAGGGAGAGATAAGGGAGGGAATTTAGTAGCTGGTCAAAGAGTGTGGTGTTGGCTGAATGTTGGACTCTTGAGGAGCAAGAGTTGGCCGGCCAAGTGTCTCTGTAAGTGCAAATTCAGTTAGGTCACTTAGTGTTTGCAATTTCGGCATTTGGTCTAGTGGCTGCCGAATTCTTTTTGCATTTTTGGGACTGGGTTGATCATTCTACTATTTTGCCGAAATAGGGTGGGGTACCTTAGGTTTTCTTTTTTTCTTTCTTTTGCTAGAAGCTGAAACCTACACCCTACAACTGTGCTGACTTCTCTTCTTCAAAATGAATTCTCTCATCTCCTCCCCTCTTCTTTTCTCTTTCCTTTTCTTGTCAACTCTTATCTTCTTTACCTTTGTTCCCTCTCAAAACCAAGTACCTGCTGCCGACTACCCCTTAGCCGAACCTAAATCCTCCATTGGAACTGGTCAGCCGAAACTCCATTGAAGCTGAACCTCTCATTCTTTCTTTCAAAATCGAAACTTTTCTACACTGAGGGACTTCAGAAGCCGAATCCTTGATTATATTTTTCCCTTCTTGTGCGATGGTTGGATCTACAGTAGATCGGGAGTAGTGTCAAAACGATATAGGTAAGTGCTCGAATCTTTCTTTAGTTACTCATGATGTAAAGTAAAAGCTGAAACCCCTTAAGGGTGGCTTATGTTTGGACTAAGGGCATTTTGGCCTCTTTCTTCTGCTTGTATGTGTACTAGTGTGGACAAAGGGGCGTACAGCGAAAGGCTTGAAGGCTAACTCGGTTGGACATCTAGATCTAGTCCATATTTCGGTAGAAAGGTAAGAACTCTAGGGTCTAAGGCAATATTGGCCGAATATGGTAAGGGGATTAGTACATAGGTTTTTTTGATATGTAGACTGACATTTTAGTAACTCGATTGTAGGCAACTCGTGTGTAGATCTCGCCAACGTATCGTTACAGATCAGGTGTGGAAACGACACCCACTCATAGACTAGGTCGGTAAAGATCGAAAAGTCGAAATGCAGAAGAGCCGGCATTTTGTGGACATCCGAGCGTGCAAGCACTCATGAGATGGTTTGTTTGTTAATCCTGGTAATCTCAAGTGATATATTGCAGAGTGCGCAATTTCGTGCACTTCGGTATATTTAGGCTTAATGGGCCGACATTGGGTTAATGGGCTAACGGGCCCAATTCGATAAGAACGCTCAGTAAGTGTTTATGTTAATACGTTAATGGCTGAATATGTTTGAAAACCCTAAAATGATAAACTTAATAAAAAACCCCTAAGTATGAAAATGACCATTATACCCCTAGGTGCAAAATGACCACTATACCCCTAGGGTTAATTTTAACTGAAATGCATGATATTCTGATTCTATATGATATATGCCATGGCATGTATATCTGTTGCATGGGATATGGGCTATATTGATGGAGGAAGCGTTCTGGTGGCTATGCCACAAATATCTGTTCTGGTGGTTATGCCACAAATATCTGTTTTTGGTGGCTCTACCACAAATATCTGTATCTGGTGACTCTATCACATTATCTATTCTGGCAGCCATGCTGCAAATTCTGTGGTGTGTAGCAGTTGGGTGGGTTGAGTTGTCTCCCCACATGGGGTAAGGTTGGTACGGGGGTGTATACGGATAGATATGGGTTGGGTTCTGCATACATGAATTATCTGTTTTGTCTCTGTTACGAGCCTATGGGCTTCATTCTGAATTCTGTACAGGGCTAAGGCCCAACTTAATCTATTTCTGTGGTTTGAACTGATTGCGACTATGGTTGTGTTATTTTACACACTGAGTTTTCCAAACTCACCCCTTTTTTCCATCCATGCAGGTAATCCCCAACCATAGTGGACTTGGAGCTGTGAGGGATTCGGAGTGGCCACATGTTCTGCAAATTCAGTTTTTCTTCTTGTGATTTGATCAGTTTTTATTTACTTAGTATTTTGGGTTTTAAGTTGTAATAAGGCTGATTTAATTATTTTTAATGGTTTTTAGTATGTTTTCTTAGCTTAGATATGATATTGTTTTAATCGTTTGAAATTGAATAGCTTTAGGGCGCATTTTAAAAAGTTTACTTGATTTCAAAATATCGCGATAACAAAGCAAAGCATCCGTAATAGAAATGTTTTCAAAATTAATAACCTTTTCAAATGGTTTTAAACGAATTGGTTTTCCATGAACAATCACTCAGTTAAAGTGTGGCAATGGTTGTGTGCATGTGTAATAGCCCAAAATTGGGTCTAGTTGGAACAGAGGTTTCGGGACCACAAAATCAGAGATAGAAATAATTATTTTATGATTATTCTGAGGTCTATGATATGATTGCATGATTCTGTGAAAATTTCGTGAAGAAATTCTATGCATAAAGTGCTCAATTTGAAGTTAGGGACTAAATTGAATAAGTTGCAAAACTTGCACTCTAGAAGTTTCTAGTATGAAATTGCTTTGAAATATTAATTAGGAGGTCTTAGATAGCAATTTGACCAATTTCTAAGTTATGGACAAAAATTGGACATGGATGGAATTTTTGAAAGTTTAGTAAGGAAGGGCATTTTGGTCATTTGGTAATTAAAAGAAATAAAAGGAAAATAAAGCCAAAATTTACTCATCTTCTTCATGGAGGCCGAAATTAGCATGGGGAAGCCATGGCTAGGGTTTTCAAGCTTTCCAAGCTCAATAGTAAGTCCGTTCTAGCCCCGTTTTTCAAGTTCTTTACGTTTTTTGGAATCCCGGTAATTTGATTAAGCTTATTCTAGCAATAATTTAAGCTAGGGTTCATATTTGGAAAAATACCCATAGTTGAAATGTGTTTATTTTGATGTTTTATGATAGAATATGAGGTTTTAAATTATGTTAAACAACTTGTGCTACTCGGTTTGAGTGAAAATGAGTAAAAGGGCTTAATCGGTAAAAATACCTAATAGTTATAAGTATATGTTAGAGTGAGAATTTGATGTTTCCATAGAAGGAAAAGTGATCAGCATGTCATAAAACATAAGAATTAGGGATGAAGTTTAATTCCCAGAGCCTAGGGGCAAAAGTGTAAATATGCAAAAGTTTAGGGGCAAAATTGTAATTTTTTCAAAGTTTGAGTTAAGGACTGTTTTGAATAGTACATTAGTTAAATAAGTAAAATGTGATGTTTTAGATCCCGGAAAATGAGATTTGAACCTAGAATGAGAGAAAAATTAAAAATTGAGAAAGTTGGTAAAATGGCCGTTTTAGTATCGAGGTAAGTTAATATGTATAATAAGCATTAATTTATGCATGTTTCAATGTAAAATTGATATATTTAGTATGATATCCGAGGTGTTGAAAGTATGTAAGTTGGTATGATAATAATAAAGCAATAATCTTTGTAATTTATATTTGAAAGTTAAATTTAGTGAATTAATTGAATTATGTTAAATTAAATGATTATGGTGCCAAGTTTATGAATTGATTTAAAAATATGTCTATTGTACATGAAGTGCATTGAATTATCATACATAAATGTGATTTCTATGATTATGGATATTATGCGAAATTGTAAGTTCATATGATTTTTAATAAGGCAATGTGTAATTTAATGTTATTGCCTTGATATTAAATGAGATGTAAGTTTATATGTAAGTAATACATCAATATTACTTGTATTATGATATTTTATCATAATATTGGAAATATGTTTGTGGATAATTATTTGATTGGTGAAATTGTTGGAAAAGAGAGAAAAATCTGTTGAACCTTGAAAAAGATTGGATGATACAGATGGTATGTAGCTAGGTCACATGTATGGTGCTGAGTGCATATCATGTGTACAAGAGAGCTACGAGACATTATGATGTAGCTAGGTCACATGGGTGATACTATGTGTACACCATGTAGACAAGAGCGCTATGGGATATATGTAGGTAGGTCGCATGCGTGGTTCCAGGTGAAGGACACCATGCAGAGAAGAGAGCTACGAGATAAACTGGCTAGGTCACATTGGTGGTACTAAGTGTTCACCATGTGTACAAGAGAGCCGAACTTTATGATGGGTGGAGCTATGTGCTGAAACCACCAAGTATCGAGGATTGATCCGAAGTGTTCAACGGGAGACTTACTATGTACTGCTTTGTGAGTTTTGTGATGAAATAGTGTAGGTATATGTTTATGAAAATTATGAGCAATGTGCTCGATAGTTTGGTGAACTTTGATAAGACAAAACGGATTAAGTGGAATTATGTAAGAATGAATTTTAGTAGTAAAATAGTGTTGGACAGCAGCAGTTGCGTGACTTTGAAAGTTCACTAAAAATTTTGGAAGTTGAATAAAAATGCAAATGATATATGAAAATAAAGCTTAATGAGTCTATTTTCACATGAAAGAAACAGGGGAAGCAAATGAATTCTATATTGTGTGATATTTGAATTCTTGTGAAACAGGGTCTGAATGAATTCGAGATCCCCTATTCTGACTTTATAAATTCACCATAAATTGTGAAAAAATTATTAAGAGTCATACCTTACATGCATGGATTCCTTATTGAGTCTATTTTTAATGGAAATAAATGGCATGGTCGTTGGAATTCTGTACAGAGAGAAATTTGGTTCGGAGTACACAGAGGTCAGAGTAGTCGTACTCTGAAATAGGGGAGGCTTTAACTAATAAACTGTACTAATTGGATAAACCAAAAATTATGAAAATTTTATGGTGCAAATATATGTGAGTCTAGTTTCAGAGAAAATTTACGGATCTTAATTTTGAGCTCTGTAGCTCGAATTATAAATAAGTAAGTGACTATGACTCGTGTGGACAGTTTGATGTGAGCATTTATTAGTAAATTGTAAAACCGTACTTACAAGAATGCTCTATACATTAAGGATGTGGAATGGAGAGGAGGAGGAGGAAAATAAATATATGTGGAATACATGGAAACTATGGTATATGAAATATTGATATAATGAAATAAATGATATGTATTTATAAGAAAATAGAAAGAGAATGATATGTGTCATGACATGTATATATATATATAAATATATGACTAGTCTTAATGTAATGCTTGTTGGGTATGGAGTTGAATTGAAATGTTTCAGAGCAAACATGTTATTCTGCATGATCCAATTGTGGTATTTTATAAAGATATGATCTAGCTTTAAATATGAATGCTTGATGATTAAGTTGAAGTGGTAAGATGATAATCTTGGTGTAAATGTATAAGTGGTACTATAATAGACAAGGTAAAATAACTATGAGAGACACATGTATGATGACATACAAATGCTATGTTTGTGGTTTAAATTGAGATTGTTTAATCATTAAATGAATACCATGTTATATGCTTTTGATTTTGTATAAGTGGGTAAGAGATTAAGGTTGACCAAAGCTTGGAAAATAGCCTAGGTATATTCCACACAGTGCAGACACACGACCATGTGTCTCGATGTGTATGGAACACGACTTGGGACACTGGTATGTGGAGCCTTAAAGCATGAAATTTCCAAGATTTTCGTAAGTTCTGGTTTAGTCCCAACCCTTTCTAAAGTATGTTTTGGGCCTCGTAGGTTTGTATTAGGGACCTTATGATTAAATGCAAAAAGTTTAAATTTGATACAAATTTTATTGCCCGTATTTTAGTTTAATGTTTTTATCTTTGTTCGGTAATGCCTCGCACCTTATCCCGGCCTTGGGTAAGGGTAAGGGGTGTTACAGCATGTCTAGGATTGGATCTGCGGAGAGCTAGGTACTTAAGCAGTTTAATTGACTCACCTTGTAACATCCCAAAATAGGGCCTAAACGGAACAGAGGTTGTGAAACCACAAATCTAAGGTAGAAAAATTTATTTTATTATTATTTTGAGGTTCATGATATGATTGCATGTTGTGTGAAAATTTCGTGATGAAATTCTATGCATAAAGTGCTTAAGTTGAGATTAGGGACTAAATCGAATAATTTGCAAAACTTGCATTCTAGAAGTTTTTAGTATGAAATTGGTTTGGAATATTAATTAGGAGGGTTTAAATAACAATTTGACCAATTTCTAAGTTCATGGACAAAATAGGACATGGATGGAATTTTTGAAAGTTTAATAAGGAAGGGCATTTTTGTCATTTGGATATTAAATGAAATAAAAAGGGAAAAATAACACAAAATTCATCATCTTCTTCATTAGCACGAAATTTCAAGGGTTATTCATAGCTAGGGTTTGTTTCAAGCTTTCAAGCTCCATAGTAAGTGATTCCAAGTCCCGTTTTTAATGTTCTTTACGTTTTTGGAGTCCCGGTAGCTCGATAAAGCTTATGCTAGCAATAATTTAATTAGGGTTCATATTTGGAAAAATACCCATAGGTGAAAAACGTTTATTTTGATGTTTTATGATATAATATGAGGTCTTAGATTATGTTAGACAACTTGTGCTACTCGGTTTTAGGTAAAAACGAGTAAAAGGGCTTAATCGGTAAAAATACCTAATAGTCATAAGTATATGTTAGAGTGAGAATTTGATTTTGCTATAGAAGGGAAAAACGATCAGCATGTCATAAAACATAATAAAATAGGCTGAAGTTTAATTTACGAGATTTGGGGAAAAAGTGTAAATATGCAAAAATTTAGGGGCAAAAATGTAATTTTTCCAAAGTTTGAGTAAAGGACTGTTTTGATAAATGTGAATATTAAATAAGTTAAATTTGCTATTATAGATCAAGAAGAGCGAAATTCAGGAGTAGATCGGGGAAAAGAAAAAGTAAAGGACTAAATTGTAAAGTTTAGTCACATTTTGTATCGAGGTAAGTTTACAGTAAATAAATGCAATACTCTTTTATTTTAAATTATTATTGTCAATTTCTAGCATTTATATACTTATTTTATGAGAATATTTAAAGTCAAATTAAAGGCGAAGTGACAGAGAAAAAGCATTAGGAGGCCCCGTTTGAACCTTAGGAATGTTAGGATATTGGGGTTGACAGGACAAGACAGGACAAAAATGAGCCATGTAAGTCCATATCAGATATATGGCTTTGGAGACAAGAATGAGCCATGTAAGCCCATATTAGATATATATATGGCATTGGAGATAGGAATAATTCATGTAAGTCCATGTCGAAGACATGGCATTGGCAGGATATTGATAGACAAGAACGACCCTAGTATCCTTAGTATTCCGAGTGGTTCAACGGGTCATTGTACATGTTAAATTAGAATCAGCAAAAGGGAAGGTAGATTATATTTATGAATAGTGAAAGGTCAGGTAAGAAAGAAGGTAAGTGAGTAAAGAAGAAGGTAGAAAATGAGAAGTAAAGAAAGTTTATGAGGCTAGGTGATATTATGTATAATTATTCATTATGTTGAATGTTGTAATTTATTTGCTTGTAAGCTTACTAAGCCTAGTGCTTACTCTTTTTATTTTCTTTTTCTTATAGTTCTTATCAAGCCACTTGGGGATCGAAGGAAATGTCGGAGACCTGATCACACTATTGAAGGAATCACATTGGTATAGTTAGACGTTTCGTTTTGTGTATGGCATGTATAGGAACTTGGTTTCTTTTGATATGATATGATCAATGAATGATGTGTAAATACTTGCTAATGATTAGCTAATAGAATGGCTGATGATATACATGTTTAATAGTATGTATGATTAAGTAGTAGCTATCACATGAAAACTATGAAATATGTGAAAGTAACTTAAAAACGGATTCAAGTATCAGAAATAACATGACTTTGAAAAATCACTAAAAATCGTATAGACATGTTTTGATGGTGAATAATATATTAAATTAAATCTCATTGTGTCTATTTTCATATGGAATAAGCAAAACAGGTAAAGGTTTTTTATTTATAAGATATCTGATTTTTAGTAAAATAGGGCCAGAGTAATTTTTGGATCCCCTATTTCAATTTTAGAAATTCACCATAAATTTTACAAAAATAATTAGGTAGTTTACTTTATATGGTTAGAATCCTTATTGAATCTAGTTTTAATAAAAATAAATGGTATAGTCATATGAATTTTTTACAGGGAGGAAAGTGGTTCGTAGTAAGTAGAGGATAGTGTAGTCGAATTCTAAAACAGGGGTAATTTTAACTAATAAACCGTACTAATTGGCTAAGTCAAAAATTCTAGAAAAAAATTAGTAGATAGATATATGAGTCTAGTTTCAGGAAAAATTTATGGATCTTAATTTCGAGTTTTGAAACTCGAGAAATGAATTTTTAAGCAACCATGATGCAGAAAAATAATTTATTTCGAAAATTAAAATAAGTGGTTTAGAGTTGTTTAAAAGGTAAGATAAGTTTAGTAACACCTCAAGCTTGAATCCGGTGATGGTTTCGAGCGTGGGGGTGATACACACCTCCTCTTTTCTGGCATCCTACCTGGTGCACAGCTTCCATTCACTTTAATCTATAACGAAGATATTCTTAAAACACTAAGAAAGACTTTAGATAAAACATGACTTTTCTAGTAACGCTTCAATGTGACACGCCAGATTCAGTCGTAACGTCTGGGCCAGGTTTGGAGTGTTACATTTAGTGGTATCAGAGCCAGGTTATGTCAACTAGGCTGTGGAATGGGTTTTAATATAATAATAATAATTCTACAATAAATGATTTCAAAGATTGCAAAATTCGATTTTGAAAAAATTTAAATTCTGAGATGGTGGCATCCCGAATCTCCGGCCCAAGTCTGTAAGTATCATTCTGAATTTTTCTGAATGTTTTTGAATTGTCTGCCTGTACTGAAACCCTATTAGGATACTCTAGTTAGGGTGGTATTGAAACTGTAGGAAATTTTGATAAGTAGACTGAGACTGTAGCTAGACTACGATTCTGCGAAAAACAAACTCTGAATTATTGTCTGTTCATAAAACATGGGTAATAAACACTGAAATATTTAATTAATGCATAAAATTTGTAATTAGATAAAATGATATGAGAACGAGAGCAGCTAGGGGAAGAGGCCATGGACGTGGTCGAGGTAGTGCATGGGCTGGATCTTCGTCTTCAAGACATATGCCAGCAGCAGGTGCACCGGTACCACCTGCAACAGAAGTGGAGCCCCATGATCGAGGTACCGAGGATGACGCTTTATCTCAAGCAATGCTTTGTGTACTAGAAAGGGTTGACGGGGCAAGTACGGGCAACGGACTTCGAGGATCTATTTCTGAACGACTCCGGGCTAATGGAGCAGAGATCTTTAGGGGCATATCTGGTGTAGCCCCGAACGTGGCGGAGTATTGGTTAGAGGCCACAGAATGGATTATGGACGATTTGGATTGTTCCGTAGAGCAGAAGCTGAAGGAAGCTATATCATTGCTACGAGATGAGGCTTATCAGTGGTGGCTCACTGTGAGAGATGGGACCCCAGCTAACAGGGTGACTTGGGAGCTGTTTAAGATGGCCTTCAAGGGAAAATATGTTGGGGTGAGTTATGTGGACGCCCGCAAGAAAGAATTTCTAAATCTGGTTCAAGGGGGTAAGACGGTCGCTGAGTACGAGGCTAAGTTTCTAAGGCTGAGCCGGTATGCCATTGGGATAGTCGCTACAGAGTATGAACATAGTGTGCGCTTCGAGGATGGTCTTAGAGATGAACTTAGGGTGCTAGTTGCTCCGCAGAGGGAGCGTGACTTTGCTGCTTTGGTGGAGAAAGCTAAGATAGCTGAGAAGGTGAAGCGTACTGAAAGACAAAATCATGAGAAGGATTGAAACCATTTTCGAAGGGATTTAGGACCTTCGGGTGGTGCAAATAAGAATGCTAAAAGAGCGAGAGTGGAAGAGCCAGTTCGAGCAGTTCCGATAAATGTTGTTAGACCGCAAAGTTGTAAGGACTGTGGTAAGGTACATCTGGACGAGTGTAGGAGACGTTCTGGTGCTGGTTTTCAATGCGGGTCTATGGAGCATAAAGTCAAGGACTATCCTCAGAAAATGGATCAGGTTCAAGTTTCAAAACAGAGGGTTGCTCAACCAGTGAGAGGTGGACCACAACCACCAAGAGGACGTGGACAAGGTAGGGGTGGTAATAGAAATGGTTGGGGCTGAGGAGCACCTGGCAGGGGGCCAGAAATGCTAAGGCTCGACAGCCAACGTTGGTGTATACAGCTCGTCGGCGAGAGTAGGGTGATGCACCCGACGTCATAACTGGTACGTTCTTGATTTCTAGCATGCCATACACTACTTTGATAGATATTGGATCTACTCATTCGTATGTTGCATGTGCCATATCTGGGTCGTTGGGTGTGTACTCTAAGGAGACTATGAGTGGGGTAACGGTACTAAGTCCTTTGGGCCACTCGGTTAGGGTAGACAAACTGTATAGAGACGTGCCTTTAGAAACTCAAGGTAAGATTTTTTCTGGAGACTTGATGGAGTTACCGTTCAGAGAATTCAACCTCATTCTAGGTATGGACTGGCTCGTTAAGCATGGGGCAACTCTGGATTGTGTGCGAAGCGAATGGTGTTAAAGACCACATAGGGCGAGGAGGTTATGGTGATAGGTGAACGAAGGGATTATTTGACCAATGTGGTGTCGGTGTTGAGAGCCGAGAAGTGGATTCGTAAAGGTTGTGAGGCTTATTTGGCATTTGTAAGTCAGTCAGAGGCTGAGGGACTGACGGTGGATAAGGTTAGAACTGTTAAGGAATTTCAAGATGTCTTTCCAGAGGAGCTTCCAGGATTGCCTCCGAACCGAGAAGTTGAGTTTGGAATCGATTTGTTGCCTGGGATGGCACCAGTGTCCATCACATCGTACAGGATGGCACCGAATGAGTTAGTGGAGCTGAAAGCACAGATTCAATAGTTGTTGGATAGAGGCTTTATTAGGCCGAGTGTGTCTCCGTGGGGAGTACCAGTGTTGTTTGTGAAAAAGAAGGATGGGACGATGCGAATGTGTATCGATTATCGACAGTTGAATAAACTGAAAATTAAGAATAAGTACCCTCTGCCAAGAATCGACGATCTGTTTGACCAACTTTGAGAAGCTTTGATATTCTCCAAGATTGATCTTTGATCTGGATATCATCAGTTAAGGGTCAAAAAGGCAGATATTCATAAGATGGCATTTAGGACTCGGTATGGTCATTACGAGTTTCTGGTTATGCCATTTAGACTGACGAACGCTTCTGTATCATTCATGGATCTGATGAATCCTGTATTCCAACCATTTTTGGATCGATTCGTAGTCATTTTTATTGACGATATTCTGGTATATTCTAAAACTGAAGAGAAGCATGATGAGCATCTTCGCATTGTGCTGCAAGTGTTAAGAGAGAAGAAACTTTATGTGAAATTCAGTAAGTGTGAATTCTAGTTGAGGGAGGTAACCTTCTTAGGTCATGTAGTCTCTGCTGAGGGGATCAAGGTGGACCCTCAAAAGATTGAAGCAATTCTGGAGTGGAAGCCACCTAGGTCGGTGTCGAGAATTTAGAGTTTCCTGGGTTTGGCAGGTTACTACAAAAGGTTTGTGGAAGGTTTTTCTGTGATGACAGCACCATTAACAAAGCTTATAAGAAAAGGAGCACTGTTTGTTTGGACCGAGAAGCAGCAGAAAGCTTTTGAGAAATTGTAAAGAGTTCTGACCGAGGCACCTATATTAATTCAACCAGAGTCTGGGAAGGATTTTACCGTGTACAGTGACGCATCACATATGGGTTTGGGCTGTGTGTTTATGCAAGAGGGTCAGGTGGTTGCTTATGCATCACGACAGCTTAAGCCTCACGAAGTAAACTATCCTACTTATGACCTAGAATTGGCAGCAATAATCTTTGCACTTAAGATTTGGAGACACTACTTGTACAGAGAAAGGTGTGTCATATACACGGACCATAAGAGTCTCAAGTACTTGCTGACTCAGAAGGAGTTGAACCTTAGGCAACGAAGATGGATAGAGCTGCTTAAGGATTATGACTGTTCGATTGAGTATCACCCAGGCAAGGCTAATGTAATAGTCGATGCCCTAAGCCGTAGAGCTGTATCTAATTTGAGAGCAATGTTTGCTCGTTTGAGTCTGTATGATGATGGTAGTCTGTTGGCTAAGTTACAAGTAAGGCCAACCTGGGTGGATCAGATTAAGGAAAAGCAGTTGAGGGATGAGTCTTTGGTTGCTCGATTCCAACAAGTTAAGAAAGGGGAAACTTCTGAGTTTGGGTTGAATAGTGAAGGAGTTCTATGTTTCTGAGGGAGAGTTTGCGTTCTGAGGGACTCTGACTTAAGGTAGTCAATACTGAAAGAAGCTCATGGAGGACTTTGTGCTATGCATCCTGGAGGGAATAAGTTGTATCATGACTTGCGAGAATTGTATTGGTGGCCTGGGCTTAAACGAAAAGTAACGAAGTTTGTGGGGAAATGTCTGACATGCCAGCAAGTGAAAGCTGAGCATCAACTACCATCTGGACTTTTGCAGCTAGTGAAGATACCACTTTGGAAGTAGGAGAGGGTAACCATGGACTTTGTGAGTGGGCTACCCTTGACACCAACGAAGAAGTACTCGGTTTGGGTGATTGTGGATAGGTTGACCAAATCTGCTCATTTTATACCTGTCCGCACTGATTATTCACTTGAAAAGTTAGCCAAATTGTATGTGGCAGAGATCGTTTGACTTCATGGAATCCCAGTTTCAATTAATTCTGACCGGGATCCTAGGTTCACATCTCGGTTCTAGCAAAAGTTACATGAGGCGTTGGGAACGCGATTGAACTTTGGTACGGCTTTTCATCCCCAAACTGATGGTCAGTCGAAAAGGGTTATTCAGATTTTGGAAGACATGCTGAGGGGATACGTTATTGACTTCCAAGGTAGTTGGGAGGATTACCTGCCGTTGGTAGAGTTTGCGTATAACAACAGTTATCAGGTGAGTATCTGAATGGCATCGTATGAAGTGCTGTATGGACATAGGTGTCGTACACCTTATTGTTGGACCGAATTGGGAGATCGACAGGTTCTTGGATCGAAGTTGGTATTGGATACTGAAGATAAAGTCAGAGTAATCAGAGATCAGTTAAAAGAAGAATCTGATAGGCAAAAATCATATGCAGATTTGAAGCATAAGGAGATTGAGTACTCAGTGGGTGATATGGTCTTCTTAAAGGTTTCTCCTTGGAAGAAGATATTAAGGTTTGGTAAGAAAGGCAAGTTGAGTCCACGGTTTATTAGGCCATATCGGACTCTTAAGAGAGTAGGTCCAGTGGCTTACCAATTGGAATTACCTTCAGAGTTAGACAGGATTCACGATGTTTTTCACGTCTCCATGTTAAGGCGTTATCGTTCTGACCTTACTCATGTCGTGCCGGTTGCAGAGATTGAAGTGCAGCTTAATTTGACTTTTGAGGAAGAGCCTGTACAGATAATATATCGTGATGTTAAGGTTCTAAGAAAAAAGTCAGTTCCGTTGGTAAAGGTGCTTTGGCGTAATCATGGCAGAGAGGAAGCTACTTGGGAGCCAAAAAATGAAATGCGACAATAATACCCTCATCTACTCGGATCGAGGATGAAATTTCTTTAAGGAGGGTAAAGTTGTAACGCCCTGATTGTCGGGACTTTTCGGGATTTCTGTGAGTCTTGGTGAATCTTGATTGTAGTATGATCTGATTGTTTAAATCCTGCTTAAGTATGTTAGTGGGCCTCTAGAAGGCCCAAGTCTAAGTTAAAACCTGGTAGATTTAACAAATTTTTATTTTTATAAGAGAAGGGGTCCTATTGTATTGGGCTTTTAAGATTTAATTGGTAGAATAGACCACAAGAGGACCTGTGGCAAAGTGGCAGGGTGACACTACTAAGGTACTAAGAAGGTGGCGTGTGGAAGTCAATGGAAGCTAAGGTTCAAGTCACAAGGTAAGCAAATTAAGGCATTATTTTTGTGAACAGAAAGGGTATGTGATGGAACTTAAGTGAAACTCTGTCCAGAAGAGTTTGAGCTGTTCAGGAGATTGGGTAAGGAAGAGATAAGAGAGGGAATTTAAGAGCTGATCAAGGAGTGTGGTGTTGGCTAAATGTTGGACTCTTGAGGAGCAAGAGTTGGCCGGCCAAGGGTCTTTGTAAGTGCAAATTCAGCTAGATCACTTAGTGTTTGCAATTTCAGTATTTGGTCTAGTGGCTGCCGAATTATTTTTGCATTTTTTGGACTGGGTTGATCATTCTGCTATTTTGCCAAAATAGGGTGGGGTACCTTAGGTTTTCTCTTTTTCTTTCTTTTGCTAGAAGCCGAAACCTACACCCTACACCTATACCGACTTCCCTTATTCAAACCGAATTCTCTCATCTCCTCTCCTCTTCTTTTCTCTTTCCTTTTCTTGTCGACTCTCATCTTCTTTACCTTTGTTCCCTCTCAAAACCAAGTACCTGCTGCTGATTACCCCTTAGCTGAACCTAAATCCTCCACTGGAACTGGTTAGCCGAAATTCCATTGAAGCTGAACCTCTCATTCTTTCTTTCAAAACTGAAACTTTTCTACACCGAGGGACTTTAGAAGTCGAATCCTTGATTATATTTTCCCTTCTTGTGCGGTGGTTGGATCTACAGTAGATCGGGATTAGTGTCATAACGATATAGGTAAGTGCTCGAATCTTTCTTTAGTTACTCATGATATAAGGTAAAAGCCGAAACCTTTTAAGGGTGGCTAACGTTTGGACTAAGGGCATTTTGGCCTCTTTCTTCTACTTGTACGTGCGCTAGTGTGGAAAAGGGGGTGTACAGTGAAAGGCTTGAAGGCTAACTCGGTTAGACATCTAGATCTAGTCCATATTTCGGCAGAAAGGTAAGAACTCTAGGGTCTAAGGCAATTTTTGCCGAATATGGTAAGGGGATTAGTACGTAGTTTGTTTTGATATGTAGACTGACATTTTAGTAACTCGATTGTAGGCAACTCATGTGTGGATCTCGCCAATGTATCGTTACAGATCAGGTGTGTAAACGACACCCACTCATAGACTAGCTCGGCAAAAGCCGAAAAGCTAAAATGTCGAAGAGCCGATATTTTGTGGACTTGCGAGCGTGCGAGCGCTCGTGAGATGGTTTGTTTGTTAATCCTGGTAATCTCAAGCAATAGACTGCAGAGTGCACAATTTCATGCACTTTGGTATATTTGGGCTTAATGGACTGACATCGGGTTAATGGGCAAACGGGCCCAATTCAGTAAGAACACCCAGTAAGTGTTTCTTTTAATACATTAATAGCTGTAATATGCTTGAAAACCCTAAAATGGTAAACTTACTAAAATACCCTTAAGTATAAAAATTACCATTATACCTTTAGGTGCAAAATGATACCCTTAGGGTTAATTTTGACTAAAATGCATGATATTCTGATTCTATATGATGTATGACGTGGCATGTATATCTGTTGCATAGGATATGGGTTATATTGATGGAGGAAGCGTTCTGGTGGCTATGCCACAAATATTTGTTCTAGTGGCTATGCCACAAATATCTGTTTCAAGTGGCTCTGTCTCAAATATCTGTATCTGGTGACTCTGTCACATTATCTGTTCTGGCAGCCATGCTGCAAATTCTGTGGTGCATAGCAGATGGGTGGGTCGAGTTGTCTCCCCACATGGTGTAAGGTTGGTACGGGGGTGTATACGGATGGATTTAGGTTGGGTTCTGCATACATGAATTATTTGTTCTGTCTCTGTTATGGGCCTATGGGCTTCATTTTGAATTCTGTACAGGGCTAAGGCCCAACTTAATCTATTTTTGTGGTTTAAGCTGATTTGGACTATGGTTGTGTTATTTTACACACTGAGTTTTCCAAACTCACCCCTTGTTTCCATCCATGAAAGTAATCCCCAACCATAGTGGACTTGGAGCTGTGAGGGATTCGGAGTGGCCACATGTTCTGCAAATTCAGTTTTTCTTCTTGTGATTTGATCAGCTTTAATTTACTTAGTAGTTTGGTTTTTAAGTTGTAATAAGGCCACTTTAATTATTTTTAATGGTTTTATTATGTTTTGTTAGCTTAGATATGATATTGTTTTAATCGTTTGAAATTGAATAGCTTTAGGGCGCGTTTTAAAAGGTTACTTGATTTCAAAATATCGCGATAACAAAGCAAAGCATCCGCAACAGAAATGTTTTCAAAATTAATAACATTTTCAAATGGTTTTAAACGAATTGGTTTTCCATGAACAATCACTCAGTTAAAGTGTGGCAATGGTTATGTGCATATCTAGGATTGGATCCGCGGAGAGCTAAGTACTTAAGCAGTCTAATTGACTTACCTTTTCTTTTCTGGCATCCTACCTGGTGCACAGCTTCCATTCACTTTAATCTATAATGAAGATATTCTTAAAACACTAGGAAAGACTTTAGATAAAACATGACTTTTCTAGTAACGCTTCAATGTGACACGTTGGATTCGGTCGTAACGTCTGGGCCAGGTTTAGGGTGTTACAATTTTGGGCCATAAACTTTTGCTCAAATTAAAATCCATTCATACATATGCAAATCATCCCTTATATGGGCCTACGAAGCCCAAAACATACATTGAAAACAGTTCGAGACTAAATCGAAGACTGAAGAACTTTGGGAAAACTTAGAAAACTTTTCATGTAACAGGGTCACATGCCCGTGTGCCTTCGACACGCTCGTGTCCTCAGGCCGTGTAACTCTCTGTTTATGACGTCAACAACAAAATGAATCACACGAACTTACTTTTAATCCAAAAACGCTATTTATTTCGATTTAGTCCATAACATCGTTCTGTCTTGATCTAAGCCTGAATTTCATTTTTCTTGATCTAACAAATCAGATATAACTTATTTAAAACTCAAATTATTCAAATCGGTCAAAAAATATAATTTGGAAAATTTATAATTTTGCCCCTAAACTTTCTGATATTTACATTTTAGTCCCTAGGCTTGTAAAATGAAATGTATACTTTTTCTTTGTTACCGAAGCCTAGATAATTCATATTCCTTCTCATAGCAGCCCACATTTTTCTTTATTTCACATTTTTACTGCTCACTTATACATTTTTTACACTTTGGTCCTTTTTAGGTGTTTTCATGCAAAATCACTTAGTAAAAGATGTTAAACACACCTCAAACTTTCATATTCTTCCATTAAACATCAAAACGCACTTGGGACCTCACACTTGTGTTAAGGCCCAAAAATTTCATATTTATATTTTGTTAAGGCATTACCGGTAAGTTGCGAAGGCATAGTGATATTGTGAGTTCTCGAATGACGAATTTTTCCATTAAAGGTTTCGATGATAATACTGAAATTGAGTGTTGTTATTGGCTAATTATAGGTTCTGGAGTGCTTGGGAATTGTTTTAGCATCAATTGAAACCAGGTGTGTACCCGAAACGCAAAAAAGAGGTTCAGCGAAAAGCCAAAACAGCTTACTGTCGATTCCACACGGGCGTGTGGTCGCCCGTCTGGTAGCTGTGTGATGGAACACGGGCGTGTGATCAACGAGCCAGGCTGTGTGCATCAGATACGGCCATGTGAGACACACGGACTCGACCGATTTGGGTCGTGTGTCTCACACGGGTAAACCACATGGGCGTGTGGGATTCTGGGCCAGGCCGTGTGATCCACACAACCAAGGCCAGTTTGGGCCGTGTGGCCCACATGGGCATGTGAGCCTATTTTACTGAAATATTTTCTAAGGTTGCACGGGTCGCCCAAGTCGACTGTGAACCTACTGTAGGGTCAGTAGGCACTACTTAGACCCCTAATTGACTGAAACGACTGCATGACTGATATATATATTTGCATGTTATCGAGCTTAATGATATTTAATGAATTGATATTGCATGCAATGTTGCCATGATATAGCATGTCATTACTGTATGTTGCATTGCATTGGGATGGGAGTTGGTATTATTCGGAGGAAGTGTACTAAAAGGCCTTGGGCCTAATTTACTGGCAGCTCAGCTGTAAAACACTGTTTAGCACTGCATTCGGTACTTTTTGGAGTGTAGGGATGGGTGGGTTGATTATATCCCCACATGGAGTGTAGGGTTGGACGAAGATGGTGTGTAGAGGCTGGTTAGGTAGGATTTTGTTACTGAATATTGCATGACTGCTTCTGATACTATGACGGGTTTTGGCCCTGCTACTTATTTAATACTGTACTAAGATGGGCTAAGGCCCAAACTTTTACTGATATTGAAAAGGGCTTAGGCCCAGGACTATTTTGACTATGCATCATGATTGGCTATTGTATGTTTTCTGTGGGATTACACATTGAGTTTACGTAAACTCACCCATTTGTTTAATGTGCACAGGTAATCTCCAGACTTAGACAGATAGGTGCGGCGGAGGACTCGGTGGTGACCATGGTTTTGGACTCTCATGGTTTTATCCCTAATACGACCTCGCCCTGGTGATGATTCAACTCGTTTAGATGCCCAATTGTGAATTTGAGTAAGCTGTTCTTCGTTTCAAAACCAGATAAGTTTAAACAAGAATAGGCTGAATAAAGAAGGAAATGGGTTTTAAAAATAGATTAGCAAAGTGGTTAAAACAAAGAAAATGGATAATTTACTAAGGCCAGAAAGGAACCAACAATATTGGATTGTTGACTTGAATATCAAATGGCTCTTAGGTGTTTTACGTTTTAAGGAAAACAGTAAAGGATAAACCTTGACCCACTATCAATTAGTGATAGGAATATATGAACGCCACACTTGAAAGTGATAAGTTCGGTTAACAAAGGAAATGATAGACGCCATAAGCAATGCTTGATAAATCAGATCAGTTCCAAAAATACAAAGAGAATTGGATAATCTAATTACAACTATTTATAGTGTTAAAAGAGGCTAGCTAAATAGTCACTTTTATTCAGCTTAATGAGCTGAAATGAAAAGTCACAACTTTTGAAATTCTAACCTAAGTAACTCCACTCGTCAATACACTTCAATTCAGCTGAATCAATGAACTTGAATGTTTAGGAAAAAATTTTGAAGTCTCCTTTGGCCAACCGAATAGATACCAGCATCTTGATGGGGTTTTGAATGCATGAAATAATCATTTAAGAAACAAAACGGTTCAGGTAGATGGAAAAGCTGCTGCCGAATTTAAAAGAAGATATAAGGCTCTTTTAATTGTTATAACAGCTCTTTAAATGATGTATAATGTCTCCCTTGTATGTAACTGAAATGTCCCCCTTGTATGTAACCGAAAATCACTTGAAAAGTCACATTAATGAATTTGTAATAGCCCTTCAATGTAACGGTTTCCAGCTGAAAAAACACATGCAATTAAACACATTAAAATAAACATATTAAACACACAACACATTAAACACTTAACTTAAATAAATAAACTCAAACACATGCATCAATAAATTATTCCAGCAGCTAAATTATTTAAGATAAGCATTTATTCTAACAACTTAATTAGCTAAGATGCTTAAATGCATGGTTTAAAATGCAAACTAAATAAACAGATGAGTTATTTAATGCAAGAGTCAATTTAATATTGTAGACTTAAACTAACATGAGAGTTTCATAATGCAAGTCATTATTTATGATGCATACTTAACTAACAAAAAGTTACATAGTGCATTACTTTATTAAATGCAGAACACATAAAGTGCAAGTTAAAATTAAAATATGCAAACTTATTAATTTAAATAAAACTTAATTAAATTAAAAAGTCCTTAAAAACATTGGGCCAATAATCAATCAGGCCTATGAGATGTTTCATCTTGCACTTGGGCTCCTCAAGTTTAGGCCAATCTCGATGGTGTTGAGTTGCTTCATAACAAGATGCGACCTGTTTCACATCATACCCTCCCTCTTGAAGACGATTTGTCCTCAAATTGGGCCACTTGCTCGTGAAAAATTTTTCATCGTCATAAACTTGAAAACTACACAAGTCTTGAAAATGAAACAAATTAGATGCTTGCCTTCCCTCTTTAGGTGGAATCCATTTCCAAATGTCGCCTTCACGAAAATGAAAGAGGTTAGTGATAGCATGGATGATGAACTCAAAAGAACTTTCAAAATCGTTATGCACAATTTGAATAAAAGTTCTTATGCCGGGATCAAAAATGGAAATTGGACTTACCTTTTTATTATGAATCAAAAATTGCAATGAAGACAACAAACTGGAATCACTAAGTATTCAAGAGTTAACAATATTCCAATTCGCAAATCCCCAAAGATCACCAGGATCAAATACAATAGTTCTTCTTACCTTCTCAAGTTGACTTGAAAGTGTCATGGCCTGCAACTCAGAAAAATCATGTAGCAACTAAAAAACATAATCTTGCAAAACATGATTAAATATTTTAAACCAAAATATAGGACATCCTCCCGAATCAAAAATGTAAGTTTGACTTTGCAAACTGGCAGCATTCATATATTCACTTAACATCGACTTATGGAAACGTACTCCAGGTTTGAATGCATAATTTTGACCACTTGTGTCACAATGCCACAGAAATTTCATTTTCAGCAAAAAGTCATACATCCCAAATAAAGAAGATGAAGGAAAAAACAAATTCAAACAATCATATATCTCAAGTTTTATTCAAACAAACATACACAAATATGTGAAATTTACACAACAAATCAGCAAATTTGAATTTTCATCACACACAAGCAGATTATGCATTTGACACGTCAACCTTTTATCAGTAAAACCCAAATTTTGTTCGGGCTGATTTATTCGTACTTCATCAAAAATCTTGCCAATGTCAAGCCCTTTAATAAGCAAATGCATCATACCACTACGTAACACGAAATCACCATCAATCAAAATATGACAATCATCCAAATCAAACTTTGTATGTGAATAATCTTTATCACACACAATCACACTTTGTTCATGTCTATTTAAACGAACTTCTTCAACAGAATTGCTAACAACAAACTTATCATAGGGAAAACTTTTCATGGCATTAGTTGAAACAAAGTCATTAACAATAATAGACGAATGACAATTAACCAAAACATAGTGAAAAGATCTTTTAAAAACTAACTCATCAGCATTTATCTCAACAGCATTCAAATTTGGTTGTCGTGATTCAATAACTAAAGACTCCTTACCTTGCTTACCTTTGAGCACGTGTGGAATAATTTCACCTTCAACCTTACCTTTTTCAATCAAATGGAATCGTCTCTCATCGGGAAGGTAATTAAGTTGAAACTTGTCATTTGAATTTCCAGAATCTTGAAAAGAAGAAATAATACGATAACAACTCACATGTTGGTTAGCAGAAACATTACTCACGTTTTCTTGCTCACTTTCACATTTTCCACTCGTTTCTTGCATGCTCTTTTTTTTCTCTTCAATCTCAATCTCTTTGTCAACTTTCTTTTCTTTCTCACATTCTTTTTCGCTCACAATCTCTTTTTGCTCTCTTTCCATCTCTTTTTGTTTTTCACATGCTTTTTCAATTTCATTACAAAAAGAAGAAAACTAGAAAGAATCAAAATGAGAATCTTTTCATTGAGCATAAGAGAAGGGGTCTTCATACAAAAGACGATCATCTCTTTGAGATTGATTCTTCATGGATGACTATCTTGGAATATACATAGAATTGCTTGAACCTTCTTGTTTGTCACTATAATAGGCTTCAAACTCATAGCTTGAGTTATTTCAGCTTGAATTCCTCGTTGAGTAGGAACCTCGATAGGAGTCTTTTCTCACATAGTCGTTGGACGTGGAACTCTTTGACGATCTCCTTTTCGTCCTTTGGCTTGAAAAAATTCGCTCCCGGTGGTAGGAAGATGGAACGGAATGCTTGTGCATCACATCTTTCATTTCGGACCAGGTTGATATTGGGAACTCTCCATTTCGTCTTCGACTAATGGTGAATTGATCCCACCAAGTCATGGCATAATCAGAGAAACCGTTCACCACAAGCCTCACTTTCTTGCTTTTCGAGTAGTCATGGTACTCAAAAACCAATTCTACCTTCTTTTCACATTCAAGGTATACCTCCGGGTTAGATTGACCTTGAAGCGGTGGAATGGCTAACTTGTGATTCTTCAAATCACCATCAATAAGTTCATGCTATCTTAAGCCTCGGTTTCTATGAATGTGCTGCCTTTGACTTTGATTGGAAGCTTGGTATGTTGGATCGAACTAGCACTAACAGAAGCAATTTTTCTTCCGAAACTTAGAGACATTTTATTTGAACCTCACTTCAAACCTCAATATTCACTCACAAAAAAAAAACAAGTAATATGGCACTCCACTCGTGTTTGCACTCTTTTATGGCTTTTTATACAGTCGAATGCTCTCATTAACTCTCGTGACTCTTACCACTCATTTTGCCTCTCGAAGTTCGTAGAAGACTCAGTTAGACTTATAAGCAAGCCTAGGGGTAGGCTTCAAAAAGGTTACGATGGTTGATGATATTGGTTTTGGTAGGCTGAAAGAAAATAAAAAGGGGTACTAAGTGTGGCGTTTGGGTTTGAATTTGATGGAGAAACAATTCTGAAGATTGGGTAACTCATGAACACTTTTCAAGCACTTTTTTTTTATCTCCAAAATTTTTCTTTTTATTTTCAATTTCGTCTTTTGTTTTTTTTTCAATACAAATACATTCAACACTTTTACAATCACATTCACGAATACTTTTTTTTGAATTATTTTTTCAAATACTTACTCTGGCAACTTCACGAACGTACGTACTCCTCGATTTTAGCTAGCTCTGATACCAAATGATACGAACTCGCCTCAGTGATGATTCGAGTCGTTTAGATGCCTAATCGTGAATTTGAGTAAGTTGTTCTTCATTTCAAAACAAGATTAGTTTAAACAAGAATAGCTGAATAAAGAAGAAAATGGATATTAAAAATAGGATAGCAAAGTGGTTAGAACAAAGAAAATGGATAATTTACTAAGGCTAAAAAAGAACCAACAATACTGGATTGTTGACCCGAATCTCAAATGGCTCTTAGGTGTTTTATGGTTTAAGGAAAACAGCAAAGGATAAACCTTGACCCACTATCAATTAGTGATAGGAACCAAAGTTATACGAACACCACACTTGAAAGTGATAAGTTCGGTTAACAATGGAAAGGATAGACGCCACAAGCAATGCTTGATAAGTCAGATCAGTTCAAAAAATACAAAGAGAATTGGATAACTCACAAATCTCAAGTTTAACATAAATTCAGTAAAAAGGTTCTTTTCCAATAGGCTGATTACAACTATTTATAGTGTTAAAAGAGGCTAGCCGAATAGTCACTTTTATTCAGCTTAAGGAGCTGAAATGAAAAGTCACAACTTTTGAAATTCTAACCTAAGTAACTCCATTCTTCAATACACTTCAATTTAGCTGAATCAATGAACTTGAATGTTTAGGAAAAACTTTTGAATTCTCCTTTGGCCAACTGAATAGACACCAGCATCTTGATGGAGTTTTGAATGCATGAAATGATCATTTAAGAAACAAAATGGTTGAGGTAGATGGAAAGGCTGCTGCCGAATTTAAAAGAAGATATAATACTCTTTTAATTGTTATAACAACTCTTTAAATGATATATAATGTCTCCCTTGTATGTAACCGAAATGTCCACCTTGTATGTAACCGAAAATCACTTGAAAAGTCACATTAATGAATTTGTAACAGCCCTTCAATGTAACGGTTTCCATCTGAAAAGACACATGCAATTAAACACATTTAAACACTTATTAAACACCAACACATTAAAAACTTAACTTAAATAAATGAACTCAAACACATGCATCAATAAATTATTCCAGCAACTAAATTATTTAAGATAAGCATTTATTCTAACAACTCAATTAACTAAGATGCTTAAATGCATGGTTTAAAATGCAAACTAAATAAACAGAGGAGTTATTTAATGCAAGACTTAATCTAATAATACAGACTTAAACTAACATGGGATTTTCATAATGCAAGTCATTATTTATGATGCATACTTAACTAACATGAAAGTTACATAATGCATTACTTTATTAAATGCAGAATACACAAAGTGCAAGTTAAAATTAAAACATGCAAACTTATTAATTTAAATAAAACTTAATTAAATTAAAAAGTCCTTAAAAACATTGGCCCAATAATCAATCAGGCATATGAGATGTTTCATCTTGCTCTTGGGCCCCTCAAGTTAGGCCAATCTTGATGGCATCGAGTTGCGTCATAACATAATGTGACTGGGTTCGCATCAATCCCATACTACGATTATTGGTTTATTTTGATATAAATTGCAGACTTTCTAGGAGTTTTACTTAAATTGGGTTATTATTTATTTTTAGGGATTTATAACTGCTAAACTTTTAAAAAAACTCGATTTTCAAAAAGGCAAAGTTTTCTCTAAACACACTTTTACACAAAACGACTTTTAAGAGCTTCCGTACCGAAATGTGTTAAAACAAGTGACTAAATAAGTAACGATTTTGGAGTCAACATTAGTTTCAAACTCTATCATGTAACATCGCCAGATTCGGCCACAACGTCTAGGCGGGGTTTGGGGTGTTACAACAAGCATGTCATGCATGGGTCAAATTTTAAACATGAACTCTACTTGAAAATATGGAAGGAAATGGATAGATCATGCTACGAGGACTTCAAAAATGCAAAGAACATCAAAAATGAGGTTTAGATGCACTTACTATTGAGCTTGGAAACTTGAAAACCCTAGCCATGGTGTCACCTTGGTTCACATGGCCATGGGGAAGAAATATGAGAAATTTTGGCTTTTTATTTTGTCTTTTAGTTCATTTTATTACCCATTTACTAAAATACCCTTAATGCCTTTCTTCGAAATTTCACCTATCCAAGCCCATTTTTGTTCAAAATTTTAGAACTTGGTCAAATTCCCATTTAAGGACCTCTAATTAATAATCCAATGCAATTTCATGCTTGAAGCTTCTAGAACACAAGTTTTGAAATTTATTCAATTTAGTCCCTAACTTCAAATTGGACACTTTAAGCGTAAAATTTCTTTATGAAAATTTCTCACAAACATGCAATCATATCATGGACCATCAAATAATCATAAAATAATTATTTTTATTTTAGATTTGTGGTCTCGAAATCACTGTTCTGACTAGACCCTAATTCGGGATGTTACAGCTTTCCCCCTTTAGGGATTTTCGTCCTCGAAAATCTTACCGGAAAAGAGGTTTGGTTTTCACGTAAACTCCTCTATCCCATAATCATTGCTAAAGGACTTTCACTTAGTCTGTGCTTTTAATATTTAACTCTATAATCTCTTGTACTAAAATCATGGGCGGTTCTTCACTGTAGCACAACAACTGAATTTTAACCCCTATTCTATCGGAGAGTTTATGTACCCAAAGGGTCCGATCTATTCTATCATAACACGTATACACATAACATACTTGAATTCTTTCAAATGGTGAAGCTAGCCAGTTCATCATGGCCCTATACTCTCTATAATTCATACGCCCCGATAGTTACGAATTCAGCCCTCAATTGCCTTTAAATTTCAGAGCTTCCTTTATCTTTCCCAATAAGTCACTATATAAAACATGGATCTTAATCCAATCAATGAAGACTAGCATTCTAAGAAATTTGACAACCTCAGAAACACATAATTCCATCAATCTATTAAACAAGAAGTCAGTACATACCGAAATGATTTTCAGATTTCACCAAAAATTTAACAAGCCACATAACATTTTTTTTCAGAGACGAGGATAATCCTGATGTGACATCTATAGTGACTCTTTCTCATTTCCATTCTAGTGTTAACACTGATGTAAAAAAATAGTTCTGAGGACACTTAACACTCGGCTTTAACCCTTTTGCAATTCAAGTATTTATACCCAAATATCAGAAATGTCGAGTTCTAAACTCGACCAATAATACACTATTCCTATGAGTTTTCTTGTAGAATTCTGTATAGGTTTCAGATTTCCTATCCAAGCACTTGTAACAGCATTTTGCTTTTCTTAAAGATCATACAATAACTAACATCATCATCTTTTCATGACTCAAGTAATCTATTGATAAACCGTAATTTATACATATTTATAACCCATGCTTAACGCATTTTATGAATTATTTCTCCTTAGATTTGGTGAATTCGATGCTCCTAATGCCTTAATTTCATGTTTTATACTTAGGTAAGCATAGGAGAACGAAAGAAATGAGAAACGGGCCAAAAACGGAGAAAATGGGCCAAAGCACTAAATTAACACGGCCTGGACCTCCTCACACGGGCAGATCACACGGTCGTGTCAATCTGGCAGAATTGAAGCACAATTCACATGGGCAGCTCACACGCCCGTGCCAGTCTAACAGGCTCGAACACGGCCTGAAGTAATTGCACACGACCGTGCCACACGGACGTGTCCCTGCCGAACCCTAGTTAAGCTTATTCGGAAAAGGCTAAATTTTAGGGCATTCCAAAGCCTATAAATACACCCTAAAGGAGAAAGAAAAGGGAGACGAAGAACAGGGAGTAAGGAATTACTCCGAGAAAGCTGATTGATCCATTTCAGAAGCCGGAACCACCATCAAGACTGAAGATCTCTCCTCAACCTCCCCTTCAGGAGTTTTGGGATTTCTTTATGTTTTGTAATTTTTATTATTCTGAGATGTGTTCTTGTTTAGTTATGAACTAAACCCCTAAATACCTAAGGGGGATGAAACCTATGACTAAACCTTGTTATTATTTCTGAATCGTATGATAAATGTTTAACTTGTTCTTAATTACATGTTCTTAACTCTTGTTTTGGTATTTCAGGATATCACTTCAAGTTACTACTCTTAGTTGGAGGAGGAATAGACCCTGACTAAGAGTAACTTTGTCGTAATTAAGCGGAGTTGATTGCATGCCTAGAGATAGGGTGACAAAATTTTGCCAGATTAGGGTGAAACCTAATAAGGGAATCCATAGATCAAGTTAATGCAACCTTAGGGTGTTAATTAGAGATAACTCTCAATTATTCAACCTAGGGATTAGACGTTGTTAGTCTCGAAAGGGATAATAATATACATTAGGGATAATAAATTGTCCAGTTCAGAGCCAGAATAACAAGTAAGAGTCTAGGTGGATTTTTCCTTAAGTATTGTCTCAATCAATCGTTTTCCACAACAGTAATTTTCCAATTTCTATTTTCTGCAAGCTCTTAGTTTAATTAGTTAGTAAAAAAATCCTCTTTTATTCGGCTAGATAATAAAAATACGGTCATTACTAGTACTCATAGTCCTTTGGGTTTGACAATCCGGTCTTGCTAAAGCTATACTACTGTTCGATAGGTACACTTGCCTACGTCGTGATCATAGTTAGTTGCAATAACAAGTCATTCCAAATATATAAAACTTATCACACGGAAAATCGACGATCAAGTTTTTGGCGCCGTTGCCGGGGACTAAGATATTAGGAACGCTCAATTTTTATTACTTTAGCCATTTATTTTCTTGCAAGTTAACTTTAATTTTTACTTTACTAATTTTCTTTCTTTTTCTCCTGTCAGGTTCTTATAGTTTATGACTAAAAGAAACCCGTCAGAACCATTGCTTTTCAACGAGGAAATTGATCGTACAGCTCGTAGAAACCGACGAGAAATTAGGCACAGCTTAAGATATACAGAAGAAGAGCAAGAGAACGATATCTCAACTACTACTGAAGAGATGGCTGAAAATCAAGACATTCCGCTACCTCCAGCCATACCCGCTGAATTAGCAAATCAGAATCCTGCTCCTCGTACTATGTATGATTATGCTAAACCTAATTTTACAAAAACTGAGTCAAGTATAGTTAGACCTGCTATTGCTGCAAATAATTTTGAACTGAAACCTAACACGATCCAGATGATACAACAATTTGTTCAGCTTGATGGTTTGCAGTATGAGAACCCCAACACGCACTTGGCAAATTTCCTAGAACTGTGCGACACTTTCAAAATTAATGGTGTTTTTTATGATGCCATTCGCCTTCGGTTATTCCCTTTTTCACTGAGGAATAAACCTAAACAGTGGTTGAACTCACTACCACGAGGGTCCATTACCACTTGGGAGCAAATGACCGAAAAATTTCTATTAAAATATTTTCCACTGGCAAAAACAGCTAAGTTGCGTAATGATATTTCTTCTTTTGTACAGATGGACTTAGAAACACTTTACGATGCATGGGAGAGATTCAAGGACCTTTTGTGAAGGTGCCCACACCATGGGTTACCTTTATGGCTACAAGTTCAAACGTTCTACAAGGGTGTGAACACTTCGACAAGACAAATGATTGATGCAGCTGCCGGTGGAACCATCAATAACAAGACACCTGAAGAGGCTTCTGAATTCATTGAGGAGATGTCACTGAATAACTATCAGTGTCAAGTCATGAGGACTAAGCCAACGAAAATAGTAGGCGTTTATAACGTCGATTCGGCCACCATGTTGTCAAATCAGGTAGAACTTCTGAATAAAAACATTGATAGTTTACTTGGTTCTACACAGGTACATCCAGCGATGAAGTGCGATTCAAGTGGAGGAGGTGTGCCTATAGAATACCCACCATTCAATCCTACAACTGAAGAGGAACAAGTCAACTATATGGGTAACAATAATTTCAAATCTCAAAATAACCCATATAGTAATACTTACGATGCAGGTTGGAAGAACCACCCAAATTTCTCTTGGGGCGGTCAAGGAAATCAAATACCACAGAATCCTCAGGGTTTCCAACAGCCACCTTATCAACAGGAAACAAAGCCGAACCTTGAAGAGACGCTATCCAAATTCATCTCGGTGTTAGAAACTCATTTCCAGAATACGGAGACAGCACTCAAAAATCAACAAGCATCAATTCAAGGGCACGAGACACAGATAGGTCAGCTGTCCAAGTTAATATCCGAACAACAACAAGGTAGTTTGCCGACCAAACCCAAGGGAACAGCTCAATGCAATTGATGCTCAAGAAGGATGCATTGAGACTGAGCCAGAACCAAGGTAAGAAAATATGGAAAGAAAAGGTGATGGTGAGGTAAGTCATAATAAAACGGTGAACGTAGAATACAAACCTCGTGTGCCATACCCTAAAGCAACAAGGAAAGACCGCTCAGATGAACGATTCGGTAAATTCCTTAAACTTTTGAAAAAATTACATATTAACTTACCATTTATTGAAGCTCTGCCACAGATGCCAAATGCAATAAAATTTCTAAAAGAGCTTCTAGCAAATAAGCAGAAGTTGGACGAAGCATCATAAGTGGAGCTAAACGCAGTGTGCTCAGCTATTCTACAAAATAAGCGACCTAATAAATTGAAACATCCAGGGAGTTTTACAATTCCTTTCTTAATTGGTAGTTTAGATGTGAATAATGCATTAGCCAATTTAGGGGAAAGTATCAATGTCATGCCTTACAAAATGTTTAAACAACTAGGTCTTGGGAAACCTAAACAAACTAGGATGAGCATCCAGTTGGCAGATAAAACTATAAGATTTCCTAGGGGTATCATTGAAGATGTACTAGTGAAAGTAGATAAATTCATATTTCCCGTTGATTTCGTTGTTTTAGACATAGAGGAGGATACCAGCACCCCTTTTGGTACAGGTTATTGATGTTGGCACAGGTGAACTCACCCTTTGTGTAGGAGACAAGACGATCACCCTTCAAGCTCGTAATTCTAGCATCACATTGAATATGGAAGGTAATGATCCACATCATCTTACTAAAACTGACAATATGACGCAACCTCATCATGCGGAGATTGAGCTGAAAAAGTAGTACACGAGCCATGTTCCAACAACACTAGAAGACCCATTCATGAAGAACGAAGGCTATAGATAGAGGATCTAGACAAATGGCGAGCACATAAATCGAGAACACCCGATAAACCGAAACTACGCCAAAATAAGCTCGATACCTCTCCACATCAACTTAAGGTTGGAGATCAAGTCTTATTAGATGCCTCAGACCCTTATATTGCCACTCCCAAATTGGGTGAGGAAACCCCTCTTACGGTATTTAGTATTTTCCCGTTCAGTACAGTGGAGGTAAGTCATCCCAAGTTCAGCACCTTTAAGGTAAACAATTCCCGGCTCAAACTTTATTTTGATAAGAGTGATAACAGAATGAGGAGTACGAACTCCTTAAACCACCTTGACCATTCAACAGAAAGGTAAGTCGAGCTTAGACTATAAATAAGCGCTTCTCAGGAGGCAACCCGAGCACTAACTGAATTAACTTATTTAAATTTTAGTGTTTAACACTTTTCATGACTAACGTTGCTCTTGAAAATAGTTTACCACAGGGACACGGCCAAGCACACGGGCGTGTGTAAGACTATGTGGAAATAGGGCAAGATTTTTTCCAAAACACGGGCGACGATAAAACGCCACGGCCGTGCGACATGGCTGTGGGCAAACCTGCCAAAACAACACGGGGTTGCGACACGTCCGTGCCTGAGGATCGTGGTCAAAACTAAGAAATTAGCACAGGTGTGAGACACGCCCGTGTCGACCACCCGTGGGTGAACTTGTCAAATTAACATGGGCGTGGGGATTTCATACACGAGCGTGGGAGAAGCGAACAAGGTAAAACACGGTTGTTCGACACGGCCATGTTAAACAACACGTCCAAGAAACACGAGCGTGTGCCGAATTTCAGATGTGCCAAAAAGGGAAAAACGCGAAACACATGGCCTGAAATTGGGACACACGGGCATGTCCCCTGGCCGTGTGCCCCAAAATCTATAAATACCTTGCACTATTCATTGTCTTCCCCACTTAAAAACCATAACCCTAGCCGCTGCAACTCTACACGGTCTCCACGCCAGGCCCGTGCACCGCCTCTAACTTCATTTTTGACGCATTTTCTCCTCTTCATAGCATTTGTTTACTTCTTCCTTTCCTATTTTATTGATTTTTAGGCTTATTTAGCATGACTATATGCAAGTTTTTAATTCTTTTTCTATATTTTCATCATTCAAATATCAGAATCTAGAATATTCATCATTTGTTTTGAGTTATTGCATGCTTTCTTTACTCCATTCATTTAGTTAGATGTAAAAATTTCATGATAAAAGTAGTTGACATTGTTCATGCATTCTTGGTGTGTGGCCATTTTCTCATCGATTTAATTTATTGTTTTACATTCCTTGTTATCTCTGCTTCATGCCACAATGCCCAAAGAATGTGTTTATGAACTCTAAATTATTGTGGGTGCAATACTTATAGGGATGGTTAGGAAAGTTTCATTCTTTTGTCATTCACATGCCATTCATATGCTCATCCACATGTCCTCACATTGATAAATGGCACAAAAATATGCTGTTAAAAGAAATGGGGTTGGTTATGCTTGGTTCATTTTTGGCTAAATTTATTTGTTCAAAATTATGGCTCTTCAATGTATATACCTATTGTTATTTCTTTCATCAATTATAGGTACAATGTCTTCACGAGGAAAGAAAACAGCCATCCCTGCCTCAAAGAAAAGGAGGGGAGCATCATCCTCTTCGGGTCCTACCGTGGAAGTCTGACACCCGTTCCTTCAATTCCCTAACGGGCTCCAAGAGGAACTCTTTCAGATACTACGGGCCTGACCTTTAACAGAGGGCAGCTGCATAGACTGGGCTGCCATCGAACAAGTCCAGTTGGCTGATGCAATCCGGGCCCTCCTTACTACCAATCCATAGGAATTATTTTTTGGGATCATCGAGCCAACATATTTAGAGCTGACGATGGAGCTATGTTCCATGTTTCATCTTCAAACCGTGATGACAAACTATGATGATCCCGGCACTGTACAGTTTCGCTCAGGCGGATTAGTCTGCCAACTAAGTGTCCCTGAGTTTGGTACTGCCTTGGGTCTCTATACCGAGGAGTTTAGAGAGGAGAATGACTTACACGCCCTTGACCGCCACATCCATCATTCTCCCTCATGGTGTTGGGATGCCCTCGTCCCACCATTGGCTACCTACGACCTCAGTCGCACAAAGGCATTGTCTCTCCCTCCATCCCTAAGGTACCTCCATTCTCTTTTATCTCACAGTTTGACAGGACGGAGGGAGAGCACTGGCGTCGTCACTACTCACGACGTCTACTACTTGTGGTGTATGTCTACCGGCACGTCATCGACCTTGCCTACTTTATTGCCCTTGCCATACGCCACCAAACGGAGCGACATCGGAGGGGGGTCATCTCTATTGGTCCCTAGGTGACTCAATTGGCGCGACACTTCAAACTCCTCGACAACGCGGCCCAAGAATCATCCTTGACCCTCATTGGCCAGATGTCTCCACAAGGTATCTCGAGCATGCTTAGTATGAGGATGCTCGAGAGGCGCCGAGGAACCTCCCTCCCCAATATCGTCTCACTAAATCCACCGAAGAGGAGGTTCCCGAGGACATTACTGATGATGTCCCTACCCAACACGAGGACCCGCTTCACCACCCACCACCACCACCTTTCTAGCCAATTCATGCGGCGGCTTCATATGCTGACATGTTTAAGCGCCTCAACCGATTCGAGCAGTAATTTTTTCAACGATTTGACAACATTGATGCTACTCTACAGCAGATTTGTCAGCACCTCCACATCTCATCGCTAGCCCCACCTCGCGAATCGTCTAGCGATGAAGATGTTTAGAAATTTTTATTTTATGTTTTTTATTTTGATTTAAAGACATATTTTCATTTTTCTTTCATTTTATTTTTATTAGGACTTATAATATTTATCTAACAATTTTTACTATCGGCTAATCTTTTACGAGTAAATCACTCTTCCTAATATCCCCTAAATAGTTCTTACTTTTATCATAGTTATCACAGAGCTCCAAAGCTCGCAATCATTTAGGAACTTCCAACTCTGATGGAAAAGGTTCACCACGGTTACCATGCCCTGCTCAATAAGGAGATATAAAATTCTTTTGGCACAGCACCTGTGCTACCCAACCTCTACCACCACCGGAGTATCCTCCTCTACCTTTATTTCACCAAACTAGAGAACTCATTCATTGAAAACTCAGGAAGTTTCAATTCTCTCCCTATCTTATGATCTTATATTTTTCTTATATATCTAACCTTGTACATTGAGAGCAATGTACATCTTAAGTGTGGGGGGTATTTATTTCATTATCTGAAAAATCCCTAAATATTGCTTTGTTCTCTTGTGAATCTCTCATATCATGTTTAAAATGAATTTTGATTGACTGATAATTTTAATTGATATTTCTTAAATTAAAACATAGGCATTCATGCATTGATTGTTAAAGTTTAAGACACTAGAAAATCAAGCATGATAAGATGATGTTTAAGAATTTAAAATTTTAGGTTGTTTCCCCAAATTTAGGTATTATATTGAATTGAATCCCACAAATTTAAAAATCAAAAAGCCATAATTTTTGTGAGATTTTTGAGCCTTTTGAGCATCTATTAATTCTTTCATGCTCACTTCTATTATTGCTTTGAGTGTACCAATATTGAACTGTTGTTCTAGAACTTGCCTGATTATGCATCTTGAGACCACACTATTTTATTTGATATGTCAAGATGATAGAGGCACTTAGGATTAACCCACTTATGCCATGAAAAGCCTACCTCCACAATTAACCCTTAGTAAACCCCGTTGAGCCTAACAAGCCATTCCTTGTATTACCCTCGATATTAACCCTTAACCCATTATTGTTGATATCCCCTTAAATTAATTCGATCCCTATTTTTGTTGAGAATTGAGTTGGATAAATTGCTTAGCTATGTCTTGTTCTTAATAATTAATGTATGATTATTTAATGTGTTCTAAAAAAAAACATGTATACATATTAGCAGTTATCTTTTGTTATAAGCTTCATTATTCAAATTCCATAGTCAGAAAAGAAGCTATGCTGTACGCAAGTAGTGATTAAATATTTTTCTAGTTAAGTAATTTTTCAGTTCAATCTCGATTCTAACCTTTTCTTTTAGTTTGTGACCACACCCCCTAACCAAGCCTCGTTACAACCCTTTAAAGACCTTTTGATTGATGTATCATCTCAATTTATAGTGATGGAGATTTGATTTTCATGCAAGCCTATGGTAATAACTTTTCATATTGACTAATGAGTACTAATTTCATTGTCCTTAAACACTTTGAGTGATTTGAGAGAATCTTTAGTGAGGATGTTAAGCTCTGTGAGGTTCCGAATCAATGATAACTACTTAGATGAAGGAATATGCCTAAGTTTTTCGTGATTAAATATTCAAGTTGGAATGTTTGAGGCTTTAATGTTCTTTTAGTTGAATTATCAATGTATGATTACTTATGAGATGATTTGAGATAATATTGATCAGAATTATAAGTTGAGGAAAAGGAGATTTAACTATGATCTGAGGATTCTGCTTGAGGACAAGCAAACGCTTAAGTGTGGGGGTATTTGATAAACCATAATTTATACCTATTTATAACCCATGCTTAACGTATTTTATGAATTATTTCTCTTTAGATTTGGTGAATTTGATGCTCCTAATGCCTTAATTTCATGTTTTATCCTTAGGTAAGCATAGGAGAATGAAAGGAACGAGAAACGGGCCAAAAACGGAGAAAATAAGTCAAAGCATGAAATCAACACAGCCTGGACCTCCTCACACGGGCAGATCACACGGTCGTGTCAATCTGGAAAAATTGAAGCACGTTTCACATGGGCAGCTCACATGCCCGTGCCAATCTAACAGGATTGAACACGGCCTGAAGTAATCGTACACGACCGTGCCACACAGGCGTGTCCCTGCCGAACCCTAGTTAAGCTTCATTTGGAAAAGGCTAAATTTTAGGGCTTCTTAGGCATTCCAAAGCCTATAAATACACCCTAAAGGAGGAAGAAAAGGGAGATGGAGAATAAGGAGTAAGGAATTACTTTGAGGAAGCTGATTGATCCATCTCAGAAGCCGGAGCCACCATCAAGACTGAAGATCTCTCCTCAACCTCCCCTTCAGGAGTTTTGGGTTTTCTTTATTTTTGTAATTTTTATTATTCTGAGATGTGTTATTGTTTAGTTATGAACTAAACCCCTAAATAGCTAAGGGGGATGAAACTTATGACTAAACCTTGTTATTATTTCTGATTCGTATGATAAATATTTAACTTGTTCTTAATTACGAGTTCTTAATTCTTGTTTTGGTATTTTAGGATATCACTTCAAGTTACTACTCTTAGTTGGAGGAGGAGTAAACCCTGACTAAGAGTAACTTTGCCATAATTAAGCGGAGTTGATTGCACACCTAGAGATAGGGTGACAAGATTTTGCTAGATTAGGGTGAAACCTAATAAGGGAATCCATAGATCGAGTTAATGCAACCTTAGGGTGTTAATTAGAGATAACTCTCGGTTATTCAACCTAGGGATTACACGTTGTTAGTCTTGAAAGGAATAATAATATACATTAGAGATTTTTACAGAACAAGTTGAATGAATAAATCGTCTGGTTCGGAGCCAGAGTAACAAGTAAGAGTCTAGATGGATTTTTCCTTAGGTATTGTCTCAATCAATCATTTTCCACAACAGTAATTTCTCAATTTCTATTTTCTGCAAGCTCTTAGTTTAATTAGTTAGTCAAAACAATCCTCTTTTATTCTGCTAGATTCTAAAAAGACGGTCATTACTAGTCCTCATAGTCCTTTGGGTTCGACAATCCGGTCTTGCTAAAGCTATACTACTGTTCGACAGGTACACTTGCCTACGTCGTGATCATAGTTAGTTTCAAGAACGAGTCATTACAAATTTATAAAACTTATCACATGGAAAATCGACTATCATCTACTCTATCTCAAACTCAGATCTTTCTATGACATCAGATACTTTAATTCTTGAAATCAGGGAACATGTGACAACTTTCATCGAATAAACAATATCACCAAATTCTCAATACGGACATAAAAATGACTGTCTCTAAATCATTAATCAAACGATTTCTTTTTAATGTGACATTAACCGTATGAAAACATGAATCATCACTTTACATTCTAGTAACAAAAAAAATTCCAATCTATTTAAAAGTGCATAACTGAAAAATCATAAATTCATTACTCAATTCAAACTGAACTCAGAACGAGAGCTTCGGTTAATAATTTCTTCAACTATTTTTAACTTTGCTAACATGCACAGACCATCCAAATTTTCATAAATGTGATAACCATATTATCTAGGACAGCTTTAACTCATAACAATGTCTTCTAAAAATATACATTCTTTGTTCAGCCTATTCATCTTTTATCCGTAGAGAGATCAAATTTTATTTCCAGACCTGGGAATACACTCGGATACAAATGTCTCATTTAAATCTTTCAAGCACTTAACCCGTACAGATTGAACAACCGAGTTGATCCTAGTGATCAATTAATAACATTTCAAGAAATCCTTTCTTCCAGTTGATAGAACGACTTAAACATACTATATTTCATAATTCACTTATCATGTAAATCAAAGACCTTTACAATCGCACTAATTCAAAGTAACAAGGATATCTCGATTGAATGCATTTACTTTGATTAACTTACTTTAGAAAAGAAATCCATCATACAAATTGGAGTTTGTGATTTCACCACTTATGCCCTTGCCGGCGTCAAGTCCTTACATGAAAATTAGAGAAATCCGAATACTAGAATCACCACGTTACTATGATCGAACCAGAAGCATAATCATAATTGACATAGTTATAACAAGTTGAAGAACACACTTTAGATATGAGCCATGATTGACAAATTATGGAATAAAGATAACAAGGAGACCAAGATAAAGAAATCCAAAATAGAGAAATCCAGGATATGACACCATCTCGAAAGACCGAGAACAAATCTTATAAGAAAATAACGAATAAGATCCCGATGATTCTTTAGAGAAAAGAAGTCCAGAAGAAAACATCATGCAGACCCAACAAAAATAATTGCAACGGAGACAATGTACCTTTCACATGTATATATATAGATGGGATAGAACAACAATCAAAAGAAATAGAACCATAGCATCTTACGCATTTTCTTATCAATTCCAGATAGACGGAATATAATAGAATGCCAAAGAGAAATAGGGCAATGCAAATTATAAATCCATCAAACTAACAATGCTTTCATCTAACATCATGATTAGAAAATATTCACATTTTATAAAATTTTACCAAGGAATAAACAGCCACAAGAATACTTCTGAGAACGAATGATCATATAGAATGCCTAAGAAGAGACTGTTACAATCGGCTCAACTGTAATTGCCACACTCAAATATCTTACATTTCAAATTTTATTCCTTCAACTAATTCTGCCATCGCTAATTCCACATTATTTCTTTCACTAAAGAAAATCAGTTCAGAAGAAATTCCAACTAATACATTCTTCAACATCGTGCTTGAATGAGCCGATTTACCTAAGTAAATTTCTTCTCCAACCGTGATATTGCATAAACTGAATAACCTTTAGATTAGTTTGATACATTTCTAATTCTATCTTTACTTGTCAACCCATTCTCAATCTCTGATCACATTTACAGCTATTCTACCACTGAACTCTTTGGTCCCATACTTATGAGCTTATTTGACATAATTCTTGTGAAATTTTATTATAAGACACCTCTTTGGTATGGAAGGGTCGAGGTCGTAAGGCCTCTAAATCGAATCTCATATACATACATATGACATAACTTTTATCATCATCATAATATCATTACAGTTGTACAATTCATTTCAAGCAAGTTCCCACACATACCTATGTTTCACAAATTTTCTGATTATCTTATTTAAACGAGTGCACTTATGCACATATTTTATGAATTTTGAGTGACTTTACTCATCATATCCACTTAGTCAAACAAGTCGAGCACATATCATCATACAAATATCAAGCAAACATGGATGAGCTTATTAGAACATAAACTTCCATATCATACCTCACCACATACATATCATAAGCTCTTATTCATACCTTTCCAATTTTTGACTCATCATAACTGTACTTTACTCAAATACTTTAGTACCACTATCAACATGTTCGGGTGTAGCTCGGTTGGAGAGTGCCTCTATCTAAATAAGATAGTTCTCATTCGCGTCAGGAGACATCACACTATCACAGATTTCTAGCATGTATAGCTAGACTCTTACACATGCTAGGTTAGTCTGAGAACTAACTAAACAATAGCTCTGATAAAACTAAATGTAACACACTTATCCATATCCAACGCTGAGATAGGTTCGAGTTGTTACCGTACTTAAACATAAACACTCATACAAAACCGGGCCATAAAATTTTGTTCAAATTAAAATCCATTCATACATATGCAAATCGTGCCTTATATGGGCCTACGAAGCCCAAAACATACATTGAAAATAGTTTGGGACTAAACCGAAGACTTTGAGGAACTTTGGGAAAACTTAGAAAAATTTTCATGGAACAGGGTCACACGCCCATGTAAACACAAGGAAACACCCATGTGCCTTCGACACGCCCGTGTCCTCAGGCTGTGTAACTCTCTGTTTATGATGTTAGCAACAAAATGAATCACACGAACTTACCGTTAATCCAAAAACGGTTATTTATTTAGATTTAGTCTATAACCTTGTTCTTTCTCGATCTAAGCTTGAATTTCATTTTTCTTGATCTAACAAATCAAATATAACTTATTTAACACTCACATTATTCGAATCGGTCCAAAAATCATACTTTGGCAAATTTACAATTTTGCTCCTAAACTTTCTCATATTTACACTTTAGTCCTTAAGCTCGTAAAATGAAATGTATACATTTTCTTTGTTACCCAAGCCCAGCCAATTCATATTCCTTCTCATAGCAGCCCACATTTTCTTTATTTCACATTTTTACTACTCATTTATTCATCTTTTACACTTTGGTCCTTTTTAGGTGTTTTCATGCAAAATCACTTAGTAAAAGATGTTAAACACACCTCAAACTTTCATATTCTTCCATTAAACATCAAAACACAAGCATGTCATGCATGGGTCAAATTTTAAACATAAACTGTACTTCAAAATATGGGAGGAAATGGATAGATCATGCTACGAGGACTTCAAAAATGCAAAGAGCATAAAAAACGGGGCTTAGATGCACTTACTATTGAGCTTGGAAACTTAAAAACCCTAGCCATGGTGTCACCTTGGTTCACACGGCCATGGGGAAGAAAGATGAAAAATTTTGGCTTTTTATTTTGTCTTTTAGTTCATTTTATTACCCATTTACTAAAATACCCTTAATGCCTTTCTTTGAAATTTCACCTATCCAGGCCCATTTTTGTCCAAAATTTTAGAACTTAGTTAAATTACCATTTAAGGACCTCTAATTAATAATCCAATGCAATTTCATGCTTGAAGCTTCTGGAACACAAGTTTTGAAATTGATTCAATTTAGTCCCTAACTTCAAATTGGACAATTTAAGCATAAAATTTCTTTATGAAAATTCCACACAAACATGCAATCATATCATGGACCATCAAATAATCATAAAATAATTATTTCTATTCTAGATTTGTGATCTCAAAACCATTGTTCTGAATAGACCCTAATTTGGGATGTTACATACGCCCTCACTCCCTTGCGGTCACCTTCTTTCTCATCGTCATTTAGAATTGCATTAAATTTTCCCCCAACAACCCAATCCTCCCTAACTAGATCCCCAACCCTATGCAATATATCCCATGAACTGCTTCTAAGATTTGGGTTCGCATGCCCATAGAATCCTGTTACAAGTATGTTTTTATTGTTCTCCAATTTGACCATGGAATCTATGTGATGCTTGGAGTAGCTTTGAATAGACACATTTATCCCATCCTTCCACATTAGCGCAGGTCCCCCACTCTAACCCTCTGAATTAACAGCTAAGCCATTCTATAACTTACATTTATTTTGAACCTTTCGAAAATCATTGGCAGACATTTTAGTTTCGCTAAAAAAAATAAAATCAGGTTTGTTTGCAATGAGAAGTTGCTTTAACTCCCTTAGTTTTGTGGGGTTCCCCAAGTCTCAACAATTCCAGCACATGAATCACCAGGCTTCTTCCTTTGATATGTTTAAAAATGCTAGGAGATGGATGATCACTATTGCTTTTTTCGCTTCAAACAACCGCATCAAGAAACGCGACAAGAAAATGGAGGGAGTAACACGATCCACGCCACTGGGACGAGAGTAAACGGAACTTGACATTTATTCAAGCTATATCGGGCATATAATTTATTTCATACTTTAAACATTCATAATTCGTAAAATCATATAACACATTCAATACAAGCATATAAATAAACACAATTTGGTTGCATGAACTTACCTTAATAGTCTTTCGTATAAGAAGTTCTACTAATCCGAAACTTTTTCTTTTCCTTGATCTAGCTTCGAATTTGAGTTGTCTAGATCTATATAAATGAATTTAATCATCAATTTCTCACATTTCATATTCAATTGGATTTAATTTACATCCTAGGAAAATTTAATATTTTTCCCCTATACTTTTCATAAATGATAATTTTGTCTCTAGCTCAGAAAATGAAATTCATGCAATCTCATCCTTATTCCAAGCCTAACCAAAATTTTAGTATAACATTTACAGCACATGTATTCCATAAAACTTAGAATTTTTCTCCAACTTTCATATCTTTACAATTTAGTCCTTAAATCATAATTTCATCAAAATTCACTTTGTAAAAGTTGTTCATCTATCAACAACCTTTCATTTTCTACCATAAATTTCAAATTTTCAGCATATTCATCCATGGAAAAACTTTGTTACTTTGATAACTTTTCAAATAAATTCCTAAAATAGATAGATTAGATTATCTCGATCTCAAAAATATAAAAATTACTAAAAACGGGACTTGAATACTTAACCAATTAAGCTTGATAAGTTTCCTTCCTCTCTCTTAGGGTTTCCATCAAATTTGGGGATGAAGATGATAATAAAATTATATTATTTCTTATTAATTATTTATCATCCACTAACTTTTCTCTTTTCCAATTTAGTCATTGTCCTTTTCTAATTTTTCCATGGATGAATCATCAAAAATATTGACTAACTTTTCTTTAGTGGTCGAATTACTATATAAGGACATCAAATTTTGAATTCCATAGCTATTTTATCCTTTTAGCTACTAGAATTTAACTTTTTAATTTTATGCAATTTGGTCCTTTCCCCAATTAAGCAGAAAATCGATAAAATTTTTTTATCAGAATTTTCATATGACATTCATACCACTATGCAGATATGCAATAATATTAAAATTAAATTTCTTTTTGTGGTCTTGAAACCACTATTTTGATTTCACTAAAAATGGGTTGTTACAAGAAGTAACATACCTATTAGTGTCCTTGAACAGTGTGGGCCAATAAAAACCTGATTCAAGTGTTTTATGTGTTGTCCTAGTCCCACTGTAATGTCCTCCTGTTGGTCCTGAGTGGCGGTGTTCCAAGATTTTACTCGCTTCTTATTTTCTAACACCTCTAAATTACTTGATCTGTACATACACGAAAAAGAAAAGTATCCTCCTAAAAATAAATTTTCACATCAACAATGAATTGCTTCTTTTGATGATGTGTCAACCTTTTTGGTAGGATGTTAGCAGCTAAGTAATTTGCGATATCTGCAAACCAAGGGGCTTTAAAATCGGTTATTACCAAGAATTGTTCCTCAAGGAACGAGTCATTTATCTCATTCTCATTAAGCTCCTTGAGATGTGAATTCTCTAGTTTGGAAAGGTGATCTGCTGCAAGGTTTTCAGCTCCCTTCTTATCCTAGATTTCCAAATCGAACTCCTGCAATAATAAAATTCATCTTATAAGTCGAGGTTTTGCATCTAATTTAGTTAGGAGATAATGAAAAGCTGAATGGTCAGTGTAAACAGCAACTTTATATAATATCAAATATGATCTAAATTTATCGAATGCAAAAATCACAGCTAGCAATTCTTTTTCTATAGTAGTGTAGTTTTCTTGTGCATCTGTCAACGTCTTGCTGGCATAATAAATTGGTTGAAAATGTTTGTCTCTTCAACATGACATTTTTCGAACCATAAGGTGACATTTTTCCCAATTAAACACAAGGTTCGTTTCCTCACATCTCATTAGAACTTGTTTTAAGTTTTTAAGACAAATATGAAAAGAATTACCGAATACCGAAAGGTCATCCATAAATACCTCTATAATGTCTTCTACAAGTTCATCAAAAATGGCCAACATGCAGCACTGAAAAGTAGCAGGAGCATTACATAATTCAAAAGGCATTCTTCGATAAGCAAACATACCATATGGGCATGTAAATGTCATTTTTTTCTTGGTCCTCGGGAGCTATCAAGATTTGAAAGTTGCCAAAGAGTCTATCTAGGAAGCAATAATACATATGCTCAGATAATATTTCCAACATTTGATCAATGAATGGCAGAGGGAAGTGATATTTTATCGTGGCATCATTCAACTTCCTATAGTCAATATAAACTCTCCATCCCATAAATATTCTCATTGGAATTAGCTCGTTCTTCTCGTTGGCTACAACAGTCATGCCTCCCTTCTTAGGAACAACCTGCATAGGACTTACCCAAGTACTATCAGAAATAGGATAAATAACTCTAGCATCTAGAAGTTTAATTACCTCAGCCTTAACAACTTATTTAATGCTAGGATTTAGCCATCTTTGAGCTTGCACGCATGGTTTGTATTCATCCTTCATTAAAATTGTATGGGTGCAAAAAGAAGGACTGATCCTTCTAATGTCAGAAATCTTCCAAGCTATAGCTCTTTTACGCTTCTTTAATATTTGCAATAACTCATCTTTCTTATTTGGCTGCAAATTTGAAACAGGGAATGCTTTCTCAATGCTTAAACTACCAATAAAACAGGGAATAGTAAAACTTCCTGGATCTTTCAGCTTAGTTGGTAGTTTATTTTGGAGAATTACTAAACATTCCTTGTTGAGTTCCACAGTGGATAGCTCTTCAAACTTTCTTTTTTTTGTTAATAACTCCTTCAAGAATTTTTCATATGTAGGCATCTACGAAATAGCTTCAACAAAAGGAAAGTTAATATGCAATTGTCTGAAAAGTTCAAGAAATTTACCAAATTGTGCATCCATGTGGTCTTCCTTCAACTTTGTTGGATATGGGATCGATGGTTTATATTCTTTAAGTACCAGTGTTTCACTCACTTTGAGTTGTACCCCCTCATTATTTTCCCTATTAGATTCATGTTGCAGCTTCTTTTCAAGTTCAACCAACACTTTCTCATTCCTTAGTGTAACTGCTTTCACATGCTCTTTTGGGTTGGGTTTAGTGTTACTAGATAAACTACCTTGTTACCTTTCTGAAACTAATTAGCAAGCTGTCCAATTTGATTTTAGAGCCCATGAATTCTTAGTGTTTTGAAAACGAGTCTTTGACGCCAAAATGAATTTTACTAACATCTCTTCAAGGTTCGGTTTCTTCTTTTACTAATAAGGTTGTTGTTGAAAGCCCAAAGGGGGTCGTGGTCTTTGGTTTCCTTCACCACCCTATGAGAAATTTGGGTGGTTCCTCCATCATGCATTATAGTTATTACTATAAGGATTATTTTAAGGTTTAGAATTATTACCTATATAATTTATTTGCTCATTATCCATGCTAGGATCGAAGGGTAAATTTTCTGAATTATTTATTTCACCTCTATTTGCGTCGCATTGCATCATCGGATGTACCTGCATAGAAACACATAAACCATCAATCTTTTTATTCAAAATTTCTACCTGATTCGATAACATGGTAACCATATCTAAGTTAAAAACACCGGCTACTTTTTTCGGCTTTGTAACACCCCTTACCCGTACCCATGCCCGGGGACAAGTACGAGGCGTTACCAGACATATATGCAGGCAGAACCAGAAAATACGGGTCATAAAATTTTATTTCAACCATCTGTTTGAGGATGAAAAGCTTTACTAAAACTCAATTTCGTACCCAAGGCTTCTTGTAATATCTTTCAGAATCTCGAAGTAAACTTCAGGTCTCTATCTGAAATGATCGATAGCGGTACTCCGTGTAGTCTCACTATCTCAGGAATGTACAAGTCAGCTAATCTATCAAGGGAGAAATCTGTTCTTACTAGAATAAAATGAGCCGACTTTGTCAATTTATCCACTACGACCCATATGGCATCTTTCTTTTTCGGAGTCAAAGGCAATCCTGTTACAAAATCCATGGTGATTCTATCATATTTCCATTCGGGAACCATTATAGGCTGTAACAAACCTGAGGGTACTTGATATTCAGCTTTCACTTGCTGACATACTAGGCATTTCGATACGAATTCAGAAATATCCTTTTTCATGCCGTTCCACCAGGACATCTTTTTCAAATCGTTGTACATCTTAGTACTTTCCGGGTGAATTGACAAACGGCTACTATGCGCTTCTTGCAAAATTCTCTGAATAAGCTCTCTACTCTTGGGTACACAAACCCTATCTCTGAACATCAAACATCCATCAGAACCAATTCAAAAATCAAACTTGATACCCAACTCACAATGAGTCCTTTTTGCTTGCAATTCACTATCATTGAACTGAGCATTATAAATTTCTTGAAGAAACGTCATTCTAGCTTCTATCTCTGCCAAGACCGAACCATCATCAAGCAAAGCCAAACGAGCATCCATGGCTTTTAGTGCAAACAAGGATTTTCTACCCAACGCATCGGCGACTATATTCGCCTTTCCCAGGTGATAATCAATAACCAAATCGTAGTCTTTCATTAGTTCTAACCATCTCCGCTATCTCAGATTTAATTCTTTTTGAGTCATCAAGTATTTCAAACTTTGTGGTCTGTGAAAATACGACAAGTCTCGCCATATAAATAATGTCTCCAAATCTTCAAAGCAAAAACAATGGCAGCAAGCTCTAGGTTGTGTGTTGGATAATTCTTCTCGTGCGGCTTTAACTGTCGTGAAGCATAGGCTATAACCTTGCCATCTATCATAAACACACAACCTAATCCATTCAAAGATGCATAATTGTAGACCACAAATTCCTTTCTCGGCTCAGGCAATATTAAAACAGGAGCTTCAGTCAGCAATGTCTTCAGCTTCTCGAAACTCTACTGACATTTCTCTGTCCATTCTAATTTAACATCTTTCTATAGCAATCTCGTCATTGGAGTCGCTATCACGGAGAATCCTTTCACAAACCTTCGATAATAACCGGCTAAGTCCAAAAAGCTTCTAACCTCGGTTACATTTCTAGGCGGATTCCGTTCTATAATAGTAGAGATCTTACTTGGATCAACTCGGATGCCTTCACTCGAAACAATATGACCCAAAAATCCAACTTCTAGGAGCCAAAACTCACTCTTGCTAAACTCAGCATATAGCTATTTTTCTTGTAAAGTTTGCAATACAATTCTCAAGCGCTTTGCGTTCTCAGTCTCATCTTTAGAGTAAATTAAAATGTCGTCAATGAACACAACAACGAACTTATCCAAATATGGCCAAAAGATCCTATTCATAAGATCCATGAATACGGCTGGAGCATTAGTCATCCCAAATGGCATGACAAGGAACTCATAATGTCTGTACCTCGTCCTGAAGGCTGTCTTAGGTACATTCGACTCTTTAACCCACAGCTGATAATAACCAAACCTCAAGTCTATCTTAGAGAATATGGTGGCTCCTCTCAACTGTTCAAATAAATCATTAATCCTTGGAAAAGGATACTTATTTTTGACAGTTACCTTATTAAGTTGTCGATAATCAATACATAATCTCATTGAACCATCTTTCTTCTTTACAAAAAGTATGGGGGCACCCCAAGGTGAAAAACTCAGCCTTGGAAAGCCTTTATCCATCAACTCTTGTTACTGTGCTTTTAACTCTTTCAGCTCGGTTGGTGCCATTCTATATGGAGAAATGGAAATGGGAGTTGTCCCTGGCACCAATTCAATACCAAATTCTATTTCCCCTCTTAGGAGGTAATCTGGGTAATTCTTTCGGGAATACGTCTGGATGTTCGAATACTGTCGGCACAGACTCAATCTTCAACTCTGCTTCCGTTGTGTTCAATACGAATGCAAGATAGGCTTCATACCCTTTTCTTATATATCTCCGGGCAGCCATTGCCGTGATTACAGTTGGTGACGTACTCAATTCTCTTGAATCAACCCGTAAAATCTCACCATTCGAGCACTTCAACTCAATATACTTATTACTCCAGTTTACTATTACATCATGCAATGCTAACCAATCCATACCAAGTATTACATCAAATTCGTCAAATGGTAACAACATAAGGTTAGCTAGAAAATAATGACCCTGAATCGTCAAAGGACAATTCTTACAGATTTTATCAACCATCACAGATCTACCTAGTGGGTTCAACACTTTAATACTAAATTCCGTAGGTTCAACCGGTAAATTCATCCTAGATATCAATCTCATGCATATGTATGAATGTGTGGGCCCTGGGTCAATTAAAGCAATAACACACGTATTGAAAAGGGAAAAAGTACCTATGATGACATCGAGAGCAGAGGCTTCATCTTGAGCGCGTATCGCATACGTCCTTGCCGGAGCTCGAGCCTCAGATTTTGTAGCATTCTTAGCCGCAGCTTGATTACCACTAACATTCCCCGGATGCCTCGGAGGTTTACCACGTGAAACAGGAGTACTTAATTTTGGGGTTATTCCCGCTTCCCATTCATTTCTTTCTAGGCAGTCTCTGAGAAAGTGGTCAAAGGAACCACATCAAAAACAAGCGCCGCTCTTCATTTGGCACTCTCCGAAGTGAAATTTGTTACAGGTCTTACACTTCGGCTTTTGATCATCTACACTCCCCACACTAGTCGCCTTTGGGGAGGAGGACTTCTGACTCTATTGTTTAGAACCTCTTGCTCTACCCGAATATCCCACCGATGAAGTGGAGCGTTCTTGCTGACTCCTTGCTTTCTTCATGGAAAACGAAAGCATTTTACCACTAGACCTCTTGCTCGTAACTCGAGCTTCTCTTTTTGCTTTCTTTCTTTCATTACTAAGTTCTTCCGCCTTCTTGGCTCGATCGACCAATGCAGCAAATTCCCGTATTTCAAGAATTCCAATCAACAGCTTGATATCCTCGCTCAAGCCTTCCTCAAAGCGTTTACACATTTCTGACTCAGTTTGGATGCATTCGGATGCGTACTGACTTAGTCATACGAACTCCCACTCATATTCTGCTATAGACTTGTTCCCTTGTTTGAGCTCCAGGAACTCTTTTCGCTTTCAGTCTAAAAACCTTTGGCTAATATATTTCTTCCTAAATTCTGCCTGGAAGAAACCCTAAGTGATAGCCCCTTTTGGCACTACCGATCCTTCACGAGAGATACAACACATTTTAAACATTCTCTGGGTGTGCACGACAATTCATCTAGTACCCGCGTAGTATTTTTGAGCTAGAACTCGGCTCTTTTGGTGTCATCATCTACTTTAGCTCTGAATTCCTCAGCTCCATACTTTCTAAGATTATCTACAGGGGCCTTAACAGTTCTTACTGGTACCACACCTCGTGGCACATCAGCATCAGGTTGGTTAAGGGGTGGAGGAGGTCGCGGTATGTTAGGGCGATTTCTCAAATAATCCCTAAAATACTCATCCATCATATCAAAGAAGGCAGCCCGGGCCTCTTCTCGACCTTAAGGTATAGGCCTTCTACTACTACCAGAAGAAGTCTGGCGTACGGAAGCTGAAGCATGGCTCTCAGCTCCCTCGGACTCATCTTGTGCTTGGTTGGAGGACATTTACTATATTTTAAAACAATATAGAAAATTAGGAGATATCACACTATCAACATTCGAATATTGGCATGTATAGCAAACTTTAACATCCTCTACGTTTGTCCTAGAACCAATTAAATCGTAGCTCTGATACCACTAAATGTAACACCCCTTACCCGTATCCATGCCCGAGGACAAGTACGAGGCATTACCAGACAGATATGTAGGCAGAACCAGAAAATACGGGTCATAAAATTTTGTTTCAACCTTAGATCAATTTATTAGCATGGGCCTACGAGGCCTTTGTTTAATACCAGGGATAAATCGGGAAAAATGTCAAACATTCGGCATGAACTCTTAGAATAATACCCCACACGCCCGTGTAGGGGTTTGCACACGCCCATGGGTAGGGAAACACGCCCATGCCCCTAAACCATGGGCAACACTGACTTATAGACACGGCCATGGCACACGCCCGTGGGATCACCCCGTGCCCATGACTTGAGCAATCTGTTAAAATAACATGGCTAAGACACACACCCGTGTCTCTAGCCCTTGCTTAATGCTAACTTAAAATATTAGGTACAGGGGACGCACGATCATACCACACACCCATGTGAGTGGCTCGTGTGTCACACACGGCCTGTGACAGCCCTAAATTGACCCTAGTCGGAAAGTGGTTTCGGGACCGCTAAACCGAGTGACCGAATTATTTGAATATAATATTTATTGTCAAAAATATGTGAATAATGAATGTGTGAAAGTTTTAAGTTTCGATTTAGTCGATTGAATGTGAATTTAGTTAATAGGACTTATGTGTGACACTTTTGAAATATGATAGGTTAATCTAAAAGGATCTATTAGTTCAAGTTATAAAAAAACAAAGGGTTTGCATGTCAAATTTCCACTTATGAGAGTAGTGGTCGGCCATGATGGATTATATGCATATAATATGTATTTATTTATTAGTTAGTGGCTTTATATATTATAAAATAATAAAAAGGAAAAAGATAATGGGAAATAAGGAAAATGAAGGGTGATGAAAACAAAGCTTGAGTTGTTCTTTCTTGTTGGCCGAATGTAAAGAGGAAAAAGGGGAGAAGGGCATTCGGTTGTTTTAAGCTAACATTAAGGTAAGAATTTATGTTAATTTTTGAAGTTAAGGTTAAGCTTGAATGAAATGCCAAGTTATATTAGTAACCCATGTTGAATTTTTGATTGTGGGAATGATTAGGGCTTTCGGCTATGATGCTTAATAAGTGTAATGGTGGTTGTTCATGTTAAATTTAGATAAACAATGGTAGAGGAGTGTTTGAATTATGCAAATAATCATATATGAGCATTGGGTGCTAAGGGAAAAGAATCGGTTACCTTATTATTGTACCAAGGCCGAATGTGAATTTGATTGGGTTTGAGAAATTTACATGTTTAAAAATAATAATAATAATAATAATAATGTAGTAAAAATTATCATGTTCTTACTGAATATATATTTGATAATGAAGATGAGTTAAGTTTCGGTTAAGGTGGAATTGTGTTGATGTCATTTGCATGCTAAGTGTGAAGCTTTGTAATGATACATGTGATGGTGTCTTGATGCATTTGGCCATGGTAGAAAGTAGATGTGAGATGGTAGTAAGAGGAAGTGCAAAATGTTAGTATTTGATTACTAGTGTATTTATATGCGTATTAGCCGAGTTTTGAACTTGAAACAAAACGATATATATAATCAATACAAGTAACCATACTTATAGGGAGTATTAAGCATATAATCGGTCTCAACATAGACATGCATATTCGGCCATAGGAAGAAGATTGGTGTTGCATGTATTCGGTTAGAGGCAAGCATATTGATGCTTTTATCTTGGCTTAAACAATCGACTAAAAGGGAGTGTGGGTTTAATATGTTGAGTTGATTTATGATTTCATATGTATGTGACTTTAATGTTTAATATATATATATATGGACTAAGTACCTTGAGTTCCTCTTTTCGATGCTAAAATGATTAAATCAATTTATTTGTTACATTAAGCTCAAGAGCAAAGGGGAACTAAATCCGATAAAGGGAAGGAAAAAGTGGTTGAACAGCCATCGAAATCGTTCGACAACATCCGAGGTAAGTTTTCGAGTAACGAGACTTAGTTTACGATTTGATTAAGTCATGACGTATGAGCATAACAATTATAGGGCGATATGATGACTCTATTTGAATTATATGTTGAGTTAATTAGTCTATACGTATGACAGGTAGCCGTATGTGTATAGAGATTTTGTCGTAAAGCAAACTAAACCATGTTGTTTGTATGTGGCTAGTGAGCCGAAAATGGGATTGCTTAATACGTGATTTGTGTTTGAAATCTAATTATGAAAATGAAATATAGATGTGTCATGATTTATTGATATGTGCATGAATATTTGGATGTTAACCGGGCTATGTCCCGAAGGCTTTTATGCGAGTTGCTAGTTCCGGGCGAAGTCCCGAAGGCATTTGTGCGAGTTACTATATCCGGGCTATGTCCCGAAGGCTTTTGTGCGAGTTGCTATATCCGGGCTATGTCCCGAAGGCATTCGAGCGAGAAGCTATATTCGGTTAAATTCCGAAGGTACTTGGCTTGGGAATGAGTGACCTTGCTGCAATAGTTTCAATTAATACGCTCGTAAAATCCCAACGATGAGGTATGTTTTGTATATGCATTGAATTAGTTGATTCCTTACAAATAGTATTCACTCAGTCGATAAATGAGCTACCGGCCTTTGGCTAAGTCGATCTTTTGTGTATGAATATAAGGGTTAGTAATGTGAAGTAAGTATGATATTAAGAATTTGTGCATATGAAATCATCCGTTTAACTATATGAATGCTACACTTTAGTTGTGTCTAATTTCATGGCTCAAAACTTACTAAGCACTAAATGCTTACTCCGTTTCCTTGAATCTCTGTTTTATAGATTTTGGTTCGTCAGCTATCGGACTTGGGATTGTCGAAGTCGAAGTCGTCCACACTATCAAAGCTCCTTTTTGGTACACTTTTGGTTGAACTTTGAAATGGCATGTATAGGACTACCCTTTTTGATGTTGGTCATATACTTTTCGGTATTGTACAAATTTGCATAGCCATGCGAAAATGGCTTATATATATATATATTGAGCATAATGTTATAATCATCTTGTATGTATATGGTTATTTAAGAGGTGTGGATATGCTTGACAATGATTGACCATTGGAATGGTTAATCACAATCATATTTTGTACTATATATGCTAAAGGGCTAGTTAAAGCATGGAAACTAAATAATAGGTAAGGTCTACCCTAAAGACAGATGCTGACAGCAGCAGTGGTGTGAATTTGAAAAATCACTAAAATTAGTAGGAATGGATTTAAATAGTGAATAAATTATGTGATCGATCCTTGATGAATCTACTTTCATATGGAAGAAACGAAACGGTCTTAAGAGTCTTATCTTGAGAGATATTTAAGTTTTCATGGATCAGGGCCAGAGCGATTTCTGGATTTCCTGATCTGACTTTGGAAATTCATTATAAATTAACCAGAGATAATTAGAAGTCATTCCATATATTTATAGATTCCTTTTTGAGTCTAGTTTCATTAGAAACAAACGGCATAAGCATTGAAGCCCTGTACAGGGATATATATAAGTCGTAATGCATGAAGGTCAGAGCAGTTGAACCTTGAAATAGGAGAGACTTTAAATAATAAACTGTACAAATTGGCCGATCAAAAAAATTCTAGAAAAAAATTTATAGATGGATATATGAGTCTAGTTTCAGGAAAATTTACGGAATAAGTTTTCGAGCTTCGGAACTCGAGATATGATTTTTAAAGTGGCGGTGATGCAGTTAGCCAGCATGTCTGAAATTCAAAATGAACCGTGTAAGTAAATGAAATAAGTCCGTAAATACCTCGTGTTCGATTCCGGTAATGGCCTCGGGTACGGGGTGTTACACGGCCAAGACACATGCCCATGTGTCCCACCTTATGGACCCTATTAGGCTATTTTTCAAACCCTTGGTCACCCTTTTTACACCCTCCTGCTTATTGGATATCAATTAACAAGCAATATTCACTTCATGCTTATGAATTGTCTTCATAAAAACTTATTGCATGAAAACCTCATATCATTGATTTGCACATGCCATAATGTTTCTTAGTAGTTTGAGTAATGATAGCAATATTTGCCTCAACATTGGATTTGGCTCGTTATTTACTCATTGCCAATTATGATCCTCCTAATTCCGATGAATTGGTCACATTTTATAAATATGTCTATATTATAGTACATATATAAGCATTCATCAACTTATCTAGCCTGATTGGTAGGATAACACACCACACCCCAAAAATCATATATCATGGTCATTACAAAATGTATAAACAAGACATCCAAGCCTTTACATTGGTTAGCCAATTGGCATTTAACAAAATAACTCAAAAACACCTATACATGCAAATTAACAAAATGAAAGTATTTATATACCAAAGCGAACCTAGTTGATAGTGTGTTGTAATCTCCAACAGTCCTCCAAGCTTTATAAGTTCCTGGGCTCTGAAAAGTAGGGAAAAGAGAGGAGTAAGCATTTACATGCTTAATAAGCTCGAATAACCGGAAAGCAAACTTACCAGGTAATTCAGCATTCAACCATATTTGGTTAGTAAACTCAATTAGCATGAAATGCTTTTCCTAATCATGCACTCAATCAATGAGTTAGATATATATATATCAATAATACCATGAAATTTAACTTAGATGAGCTCATCATTTCACATTTCATCTTCTACATGTATATCATAATAGTCTCGTTGAGTTTATAGGAAATCTCGATGAAATACCCATTAACCGTTAATTCATATAAATGATCATATCAGGTATGCACTCCCGTGAACCTCACATTCTTATGGCGGGATTACCAGTCCAGGCTAAATCCCCCATTTAGAAACTCATAAGGTGATACCGGGATTACTAGTCCAGGTTAAATCTCATTCATGGCAAACATCCTTATTGAGCTAGGATCTGAATTACCAGTCCAAGCTAAATTCAGACCCTATTTGGATTACCCGTCCAGGCTAAATCCACTATGCACACTTATTCTTCGGGAGGCTCAATCATTCAGAAGGAGCACTCGTCCGGGCTAGATCCTTTTTTAGAGATGAGATCAGCGGATTACCCGTCCTGGGCTAAATCCTTACTGCAACACATGCAGGATCTCATTTTTCATCTAAATTATGGTTCATCCATCGGATTTCCCTTTCAACTTCAACCTAGACATTTATCATCAATTCATTATCCAATTGTATTTCATACATTTCATATTTTGAACAAATTTAGTTCATCATACATTTATTAGTGTATGTAATTAAGCATATTATGTGTTTACTTTAAGTTATCCGAACTTACTTGGTGTTTGTTTTGTCTTATGTTTCGGTCATTCCAAAACCTTCCATTTTCCTCGATTGACCTCTGGAGTTTGTTCCTCGGGGTCTATAACAATAAGAATAGATAATTAACCATTCATTTTATCCATTTCAAGTCTAAATTCCACCCCCGATCAAAATAAACATTTTGCCCCTAGCCTTTCACGTTTTTATAGTTTAGTCCCTAGGCTCGTATAATGAAACTCATGCAATTTCTACCTTACCCAAGCCTAGCCAAACATTTTTATCTTATGGTAACTCCCATTTTCCATTAGTTTTATATTTCTACGATACACATTTTATAACTTTTACAAAATGGTCCCTATGAGGGTTTCTCATGAAAATCACCTAGAAAAAGATGTTTAACATACATCATCCTTTCATTTTCCTCCATAAACCATCAAAATACAAGCATGTCATGCATGGGTAAATTTTTAAACATGAACCCTAGCATGAAATATGGGTAGAAATGGAGAGAACAAGCTACCAGGATCTCAAAAATACAAACATTAAATACGGGGCTTGAGAGCATTTACTATTGAGCTTGAAAATTGAAGAAATCCTAGATATAGAGGGCTTAAAATTTCGGCAGTTATGGGGAAGAAGATGGCTGATTTTTGCTTCTTTTCCCCTTTTTTAATTCATTAAAATGGCAAATGACCAAAATACCCTTAAATCCCTTTCTTTAAAAATTCATCCATGCAAGCCCATTTTTGTCCAAATTTCTCGAACTTGGTCAAATTACTATTTAAGGACCTCTAGTTCATAATCCAAAGTAATTTCATAAAATTGCTTCTAAAACCCATGTTTTGAAATTTATTCAATTTGGTCCCTAATTCCCAATTGAACATCTTATACTTAAAATTTCTTCATGAAACTCTAATGTAAACATATCCTCATATTCTAAACCTCATAACATTCATAAAACAAATATTTTAACATCAAATTTATGGTCCCGAAACCACTATTCTGACTAGGCCCTATTTTGGGATGTTATAGGCTTCATCCTTATAACTTGCCATTAATAATTATTCAGTGACATCTCCTCTATAAACTCATAAGCCTCTTTAGGTGTTTTATTGTTTAGAGTACCACTGGTTGCTGCATCTATTAACTACCTAGTTGAGGGATTCAAACTGCTGTAGAAGGTTTGAACTTGTAGCCAAAGAGGTAACCCATGGTGAGGGCATCTTCTCAATAAATCCTTATACCTCTTCTATACATCATATAGGGTCCTAAAGTCAATCTGCACTAGGGAAGAGATATAATTCCTCAACTTAGCTATCTTAGCCAGTGGGAAGTACTTCAGTAAGGATTTCTTGGTCATTTGATCCCAACTAGAGATAAAACCTCGTGGTAAAGAATTCAACCACTGTTTAGTTTTATTCCTCAACGAGAAGGGAAACAATCGTAGGTGAATGGAATTGTCAGAAATGCCATTTATGTTAAAAGTATCACAGACTTCTAGAAAGTTAGCCAAATGAGTATTTGGATCTTCATCTTGCAAACCATCAAATTAAACAAATTGTTGTATCATTTGAATAGTGTTCAACTTCAGTTCAAAATTATTCGCAGCAATGGTTGGTCTCATAATACTAAATTCAGCCCTAGTTAGAGTAGGCTTGGCATAATCATACATAGTACGAAGAGCAGGGTTTAGATTTACAAGATTCGTAGCAACCACAGGAGGTAACTGATTATTCTGATTATCAGCCATCTCCTCAGTAATAATTATAACGTCCTCTTGTTCTTCCACTAAATTCTATCGACTCTGCCTTCCTTCTCTACGATTTTTGCAAGCTATACTTTCAATTTCACTATCAAATACTAATGGTCCCAATGGATTTCTTCTAGTCATAAACTAAAGGAACCTGCCAGAAGCAAATAAAAGAAAAAAATTAGTCCTAATATTTTAATAAAAATCGAGTGTTCCTAATATTATAGTCCCTGGCAACGGTGCCAAAAACTTGCTGGTCACTAAACTAACTATAATTATGACAAAAGCAAGTGCACCTATCGAACAATAGTATAGCTATGGTGAGTAGGGAATAGCGTATCCATGAGAACTAAAAGTACTAGTAATTACTATTTTTCTATTATTTAGCCGATAAATTGGGATGATTATTTTAATCTAAATTTATTAATTTGAATTAACTAAGAACGCGACAGATAATGAATTAGGAAAATATTTGGAAATGACCAAAGAGAAAGACAATACCTAGGAAAGAATCCACCTAGACTTCACTTGCTATTCCAAATTTGAATTAAATAATTTATTCACTTGTGTCTTGATCTGTAGAAATCCCTAAATTATGTTAATATCTCTTTTGAGAGTAAGAAAAACTGACTCTAGGTTGATTAATCGAAATCTCTTTCTAATTAAAACCCTTATTGTCGTATTAACTCGATCTATAGATTCTCTTATTAGATTTGACTTTAATCTAGCAGATTTATGTCATCCTATTTCTAGGATTGTATGCAACTCCACTCAATTATGCTAGATCTACTCTTAAACAGGGACTTTTGCTCCACTGAAATAAAAAAATTAAACATGAATTAATATCCCTAAAATATTAAAGCACGAAATAAGCAAACATAATTAAGAACAAGAATCAAGTATTTATCATGTAATTCAAAAATCAAATAATAAGATTCATCATAGGTTTCAACTTCCCTAGGTATCTAGGGAATTTAGTTCATAATCTAAAAAGAAAACATCTCGAAGTCAGAAAAACTACAAGACATAAAGAAATTCAAATAAACTTCGAAAGAAGTTAAAAGGAGATCTTCAATCTTAAAGGAGATCCACTTCTGAGTTGGCTCTGATGGTGTTCTTCGAGTAATTTCTTTAATATTCTTTACTTGCTCCCCTTAGGTCTTCTTCTAATTGTTATTTATAGACTTTAGAATGCTCAGAAAGCCTAAAAATTAGGTTTTCCTGCGTGTTTGGGAAACACTATTGTGATATACTTTGAATGAACATGTGAATTATGGCCAACTACTTGAAAATGATTTAGGTCATAATGGGCATGAGTTATAAAATGTGATTGTTGAATGCTAACCTTAAAACAAAGAGGGTAATGTCATCATATGTTAAAATGGGATATGAAGTAACATGTATGACCTTGGCCAAGAAAGGTATAGGAATATAATTATATCATGATAAATGTCCAAAGATCATGTTAGTATGTACGGTTGGTTAAGGGTGACCAAAGGCTTGGAAAATAACCTTCAAAATGGTCCACACGGGCATGTGTCAAAGCTGTGTGTGACACACAGCCAGCCCCATGGCCGTGTGGTACGGCCATGTGTCCCCTGCATCTAAAATTTTTAGGTCAATGTGCATGGTAGTAAACACACGGGCAGAGACATAGCCGTGTGTCTCAACCGTGTGAAAGACACGGCCTAGCACAGGGCGTGTGTCTTGGCCATGTGCCTTCTAAATGCACGATGATGTCATAAATAGAATGCTCAGGTTTTTGGACACGGGCGTGTCTAGGCCATGTGAAAGACACAGGCTAGGGACACGGCCGTGTGCTCAGCTGTGTGAAAACCCCTGTAGGTTCAAAATGGAAAATAAATTCAAATAACTCCCCACGGGTAAAGGACACGGGCGTGTCCCAGGCATACTGGTGTGTGCATTGCCTCCACACGGGCGTGTGAGACTTAAATCTAGAATTTCCCTAAGATTTCCTTAAGTTCTCGGTTTAGTCCCAGGATGTTTTTAATGTATGTTTTGGACCTCGTAGGGCCATATGAGGGTTAATATGTGTAACACCCTATACTCGTAACCCACGCCGGGACGGAGTACGAGGCATTTCCTAACTTGATCTCATGCACACAAACAATATCAAGTCGCCAAGACTCGGTCCAAATTAAAAAAATTTCAATTTCTACTTTAAAATTCTTATTATGGGCCTATGAGCCCCAAATCAACCATTGGAAACCATTCGGGACCATTTCGGGTCCTCAAACCAACTGTGAAAATTTTGCCTTTAAAACAGGGCACACGCCCGTGTGGAAGGACAACACGCCCGTGTGACCATTTCGACATGGTTGTGCTGATGGCCCGTATGGCTCACACGGCCTAAGCACCCTGGGACACGCTTGTGTCTCGCATCCGTGTAGAATTAATTTCTAATTCACACCTACAGGGGTTTTCACAAGGCCAGACACACGCCCGTGTCAATGGCCCGTGTCCCTCACACAACCACGACACGCCCGCTTCCTATCCCGTGTATGAAAACATGGACATTCTATTTCTGATGTCAGCATGCTCAAAATGTCACATGGCCAAGGCCTACGCCCGTTTGCTAGGCCATGTCCTTCACACGGCTGAGACACACGACCGTGTCTGTACCCGTGTGTTTATTACCCTGCATACTGACTTGAAATTTTTACGTGCAGAGGACACACGGCTGGACTACATGCCCATTGGCCAGACCGTGTGTCACACACAGTCTAGACACATGCTCGTGTGTCTACCCATGTGGATAATATAAGGCTATTTACAAAGCCTCATTGCCACCCTTACATACCTAGTTTCATACAAATACCAACCAATACCAAAACAAGCACAATTGATATAACCAAATCAGCCACATTAGACATTCATTCAACCATGAAAATGTATCTTTTATAAACTCAAATGAATGTTAGCCATCATTCAAGGCTTAATACAAAATGAAGGGTTTCCAACCCAAGCCAACACATTTGGCCAATTCTCAAAGTCACAAAATAACAAAGTCTAAGCCCTATACATGCCATATTCAAAAATATAAATTCAACTATACCGAATGCTTCGGTCGATAGTGTGATTAATATTTCTGACTTCTGGTGATCCTTGAGCTAGTTAGACGGCACTATAAGAAAAACGGAAAGAAAAGGTAGTAAGCATAAAAGCTTAGTAAGTTGCATATAAATAGATATACAACAACAATTTATCAATAATTTAACATGCTCATAACACAAAGGTGGGCATAAGCACAACTTACTCATTACCGTCCATACAAGTCACACATTATATATTGAGTTCATATCTCATACGTACCAAATAGGTACCTGTACCACTCTTCAAAAAGTGTTACTTTTCTTCATTAACTTAAAATCATGACTCTTACCATTGAACCATTCGGAACGCTATCGGATATTCCATAAGCCTCTAACATGGGGTAAGTTGCCGATGCCATGTCCCAGACATAGTTTTACATTGGCTATCATCATCGAGGCTGATGCCATGTCCCAGACATGGTCTTACACTAGCTCTCGCATGTCCATGACAAAGCCATGTCCCAGACATGGTCTTATACTAACACATCTCGTAGCCGATGCATGTCCTAAACATGTCTTACACTAGCTTACGTCTCGAGGCCGATGCATGTCCTAGACATGTCTTACACTAGCACTCGTCTTAATTCCAATGCCATGTCCCGGGCATGGTCTTACATTGGCTCTCATAATGTGGCCCAATTGTCATAGCATGAATATCTGATTTATTTCCTAAGTTTCCAACGGGAATCTTACTATCTCAATTTCAATATACATTCTCAATTCCACAATCAAGCAATTTATGCTATATCGATTCAATAATAATTCAAACACATATGGTAACAATATAGTTTTATTATTTACATACAACTTACTTCAGATTACAAAACGTACACGACTAGTCAGTTTAGTCGATTTGCTTAGCTTTCCTTAGGTCTAGGTTCGGATTTGGCAATTCTTGATCTAAAATACCCAAACACACTCATTTAATCACTAAATAAAATTAAGCAATTAAAAATTCACATCTTCAGTAAAATGACCATTTTGCCCTTAGACTTTGGCAAAATGACCATTTTACCCCTATGCTCGAAAATCAATTTTTTATCGAATTTCTTTGCATCTTAAGCCTAGCTGAACTCTTTTTACTCTTATAGCAACTCCAAATTCTCACTATTTCACACATTTATCAACTATTTTACAACTTGTGCAAAATAGTCTCTTTAGGTGTTTTCATGCTAACACCTTTCGCAAAAGTTGTCTATTACACTACTAAGGCTCATTTTCTTCCATAAAAACTCAGCAAACATTACAAATCCATTCATGGAAAAACACTAAACTCTTAATCATTTTGCAACATATGCCCCTCATTTGAAAGCTCATGCTTTAAGGGTCTCAAAATTACAAAAAATCATCAACAAATGGTATGGAAATCACTTACTTCTAGGGATGATAAGTTGATGCAAATTTTGAAGTTAAAAACCCCAAAAATAGCTAAAAATCAGTTGAGAAAGAAGATGGAAAAGGGATGATATCATCTTTCTTTATTTTATTTCCTTTTTTAGTCAAATAAGCTACCTAATTCCACTTAACTTTGAAAATTGTCTCATCTTTGTCTCATGGCCGGCTGTGCTATCATAGTAGGGTCTAATTGTCATTTAAAATCCCCCAATTTTGATTCTCTAACAAAATAACACCTTTATCTATCAAATTAGGACTTTTGCACTTAATGCGATTTAGTCATTTTTTGAAATTAGGCTCACAAACGTCAAAATTAACCCACCAAATATGCTAAGTATATGTACATAATTACACAAAACCGAGTATGGAGGACGAAAGAGTTTCGTAATGGACAGTAGCAATTGAAGTACACACCTAAAGTCAATACTGCACGAAGTAGGAGATAATGTCATCCAAACCGGATAAGCCAGGGTAGTAGTTTAAAACACCATCTAAATCGGACGAAATTGAGATGATAATTTAAAAAGCTATCAAAATTGGACAACCAAGATAGTAAGTTATTGTAGTAAAAATCACCATCACATATGATAAGCAGAACAACCATCGTCACTGGAAATCAAATCCAGGATGGTCAATTCTTAATGTGGGATTTGGAGTGTCGAGCAACGCTCGTGGGCGGTTAGGATGGATTGGTGGGAAATAAAAACTATATTTGTATTACATTATACTATAAATTGTATTTACACTAATTTGTTATATGTTCCATATGTCATGCCAAATTTGATACTATGATATTAATTTGTTTTGTTTTTTGTTTGTTTAAATATGTATAATGGTTTAGAATTTAGACTCACACTAAGTCGTTGTAAGCTCACTCCCACTTTTCTCTACCTCCCAGATAGCACTGAAAATTAGGACTCAAGATGGCATCTAAAGATCCTCAGAATAGCAAACCATTTACTCTTCATTATTTCTATATTTAAGTTTTATTTAAAGTATTCCTTATTCGTTGTTTTTCAGGACTATAATTATTATATTTCCACTTTTATATCGTAGGATTAACTCTGTTTAGTTTATTCGTACTAAAGCATGATATTATATTATTTGCATGCTACCTTTAGTTAGAATACCATTAAAACAATTGTTTTCCGTTGTTTTTCAAAATAAAAGAGCTTGATAAAGTCTTTTCTCGAAAACCTTAGCTATTTTCAAAATACCACGAAAAATAATGATGAAATTAAATTTTTAAGCAAAGTTTATTTAATAATAATGAATGTTTAAGAATGATTTCCATAGAAAATCTAATAAAGTGGCTTACAAGACCATTTCGGTGATCAAATGTAATGCTTTTGATTAAGTCGAAACTTCTAGGTCGGATCAAAGGTGTTACATAGATATAGTTAACAGTTGAATTTTATTTATATCAAATAATTTATTAGAGATTTTTTTTTATTTTGGGTAAATTACATAATTAGTCACTCAAATTTCATAAGTTTTTATTTTGGACACCGAAAATAAAAAAAAATTGCAAATCAGGCATTATCGTTAACAATTGTTTTCGTTTAATTATTCGTTGTTAATTTAATATTGTTGTACACTCATTTGAGTCACCCAATATGTTTTCACCTTGGTCACTCATTTTATCTTTTAAAAAAATTAATTAATTTAACTTTTTTGAGAATTAAGTTAATTCTTTTAGTAAAAGAGAAAAATGGGGTTTTAGAGAGATTAATAGGAACATCTTAGATTTTTAGGGAATATTATTTTATCATTTTAATTTATTTTATTTTTCCCTTTTAAAAAATTAATTTTAATTTTTTCAATAAAAAATGAGATTTTACTAGGAATTATCTGGATTTTTATAGGAAAAAAATTTATCTCTTTAATTTCCTTTATTTTTGTTTTCCTTTTTTAGAATTAGATTTAGTATTTTTTCCAATATAAAGGAAAAACTTAGATTTTACAAAAAAAAATTACTGAGTTTTTACAAAAAAATAATTTTATCTTTTTAATTTCTTTTATTTTTTAGAAAGTTTCTCTGATAAAAGAAAAGGAAAAACAACGATTTCTTGTGAGAAAAATCATTAGCATTTTTACAGAAAATTAAGTTTCATCTCTACAATTGAATAACTCAATTTCTTGTAAAAATTAAGATTTTTTTTGAAAAAACTAAAATTAATTTTAAAAGTAAGTGAGTGACCAAAATAAAAATTTATTAAAATTATGTGATTAAATAAAAGTAATTGTTAATGATAATGCTTAATTAGTAAAGTTTTTTTTTTTTTGTCTAGAATGAAAATTTATTAAAGTTGAATGACCAACTGTATGAAAAATATATAAAATTATATTTTTAGTATTTTATGTGTAAAACTATAAGTAAACAATTATGTATAAAAATATTTAAAATTAAATTTTTTAATATTTTATGTCTAAAACTATAAGTAAACAATTATGTATAAAAAAATTTTAAATGCAAAGTTGCAATTTGATTCGATATCCCAATAGAAATTATGTCTATATCAATATATTTGATAATTGAAAGTGTTTTTATATCAAATAAGTTGTTAAATATTATTATGTGTTTAATCTAGGTGAATAAATCATGAAAATATAACTCAGATAAATTTATGTTATGGTCTTTTTCTTTGATTAGTTAATTTACCTGTTTCATATTATTAAAATTGTAGGATGCTGTTTCTTGTTTATGATTTAATTTTCCATGCATATTTTCTGTCTTTTCATGTTTTCTGAGTTTCATTAATGTGCATTAAAGGTAAAGAAGTAATTTCATGGTACCCCGGCCGTACACATGGTAGACATGCAAACGAGCAGTTCAGTAATGAGTTGCCTCGTATATATTAATAATAGCCACACCAATAAACGTGTGATGTCTCATCTGTCTCACTGTGAAAGGCTTCAACATTCACCCGATTTTGTCAAAGAAATGAAGAAATTAGCTTGACTTATCTTCCACAAATAATAATCAGAGATTGAATTGACTTTTAAGGAGAAAATGAAATTATTTGAATGGATTTAAGTTGATTAAATGGGTTAAAAATATATGTCATCCATTTTTTACTATTATACATATTAATAATATAATATTTTAATTAGTTCAGCTATCCATATACATTTATATAATTATAATAAAAATTATAGAGTACAATGTATAAATAGATTTGTAAGTATAATTAATATGCTAAATAAAACATATATATAATTACAATCAGATTAATCATTATAATGCATAAATAAATTAATTAATAATCAAAATATATTTAAATAAATTCGAAATATAATATATACGCATTGTGAAAGTAAAACTCAAGATTTTAAAATTTACAAAACCTCGTCTTATCATTAAATCAAAGATTCATTAACATTAAATTAATATGATAACAATTTCTTTTATATAACAATTATTCAAACCCAGCTACTCTTCATAAAAATGAAATTTTCCTTTAACCTCAATCAAAACTGAACGAATTAAATTATGTGATTAATTCAATTAACTCGACTGTAGGCGAATAATTTTGCAGCTTAAATCCTTGCATTGCATTCATGTCGTCTGCGGTGCTATAAATCTTAAAATTATTTGAAGAGATTCATTTTATTCATAAATCACATAGATATTTATTTTAGGTTTTGCTTTAAAAAAAATATTGATTTCAACTCAATCACTAATTATACTAAAAATTCTATCACATGCGTATATGTGAGAAAATAAAAAATAAAAAATATGCGTCTAAAAATAGCATATAATAAATAATAAAATGTATAACTTGTAGCTAACTAATAAAATAACACATGAACTATGTATGATATTAACATTAAAAATATAAAGTTGGTGTCAATTTAACTTGAGACATCAATCAAATACTTAATCAATACTAAAATTTTTATCACATGTGTATGCCTGTGGAAACCATAAATATAGAACACAAATTTGGGTTTAAAAATAACATAAAATAAATAACGGAACGTATGGTTTGAAACTAATTAATAATAACACACAAAATATGTATGATATTAAAATTAAAAATTAGATTAAATTGTTTATTATGGTGCTTTCGTGAATCTTAAGTCGGTATTGAGTTAACTTGTGACACCAACTCAATAAATACATTATTAATACAAAAAATCCTATCACACGCGCATGCGGTGGAAACCACAAAAATAGAACACAAATGTGTGTTTAAGTTATTCATCATTGCGTTGTTATCAATTTTAAGTCGGAGTTAAGTTGTTATACTAACTCAATCAAATATATTAGTAATATATCTACAATTGATGGAAGTATTAAAGTGTGTATGATAAAATTAAAATGTATAAAAATTCAAAAAAAAAGCTTTAGTTGGGTGGTAAATTAAAGGTTTTGTTAATACAATTCGTTTGGATTCAAATCCCAACATATACATATTTTTATTTTTTCTTTAAATAAAACGACTAAAATACCTTTGAATAATATAACTTATTTTAATTTAAAGAATGTATTTTTGTAATTTTTCTAATCGTGTTGGTGACTTGATTGAGCGGTGACACCAACTCAATTGGAAGCTTAAATAATAAGTATATCACTAATGGAAATAATAATGTGTATAATAAAATTAAAATGTATAAAAAGTAAAAATAAAAGAAATAATAAAATGTGTAATAAAATTAAAATGTATAAAAATATCAAGATAAAACTTTAGCTATAGTAAATTAAAGGTTTTACTAATGTAATTAATTTATATTCGAATCTTCTAATATGTATATTTTTATTAATTTTTTTAAATAAAATGAAATACTCTCAAATAATATAATTTATTTTAATCATAAAAAGATATTTTTGTATTTTTTAAATAAAATTACTGAATTGGTTGAGGTTACACCAACTATCGGGATAAATTCATGCTTTAAATCAATTATTTTTCACCTTTTTTAGGAACTGGGGGAGGAAAAAACTTGTTAAAGATTACAACACGATTCATGCATACAAATATTTACCACGATAGATAAAATCTATTACATCTAGGAGAAACGATAAAACCTCATTGCTAATGGTGATTTAAATCCTCAACACTGAGATGCGATTACATTACCATGCTGTGATGAAAGAACTTTAGAAACTACTGAAGAAAAAAAAAAAAAAAAGGAACACTGCAACAGAAGCTGAGTGACAACTAACATAACATGTTGTCTCCGAAGACACTACTAGAAAAAACCTAAACCACTTAAGACATGAACATCTAACATCTAACATCACAACACCTAAAATCTAGACATCACCAAATCACGAAACATCAAGGGGATGGGAAAATGCCACTGCCACCTCCGAGGCTGCCGCCACCGCCAATACCACCACCAAGTCCTCCAACACCGCCTAAACCGCCCAGGCCACCGATACCCGTATAACCGCCTATTCCGGCAGCACCACCGATTCCACCAATTTTCCCAATCCCACCAAGGCCGCCAAGAAAGGGGATTCCACCAGCAATTCCACCATAGCCACCCATCCCAGCAAAGCCACCAAATCCACCGTAAATAAAATTCTTCTTTTCATCAATGCCACTCGTACCCTTCGGTGAATCCGCCTTCGGTGCATCGGCTTGCAACGTTTGCTCCTCCGTTGAGCCACCTGGCATCGTTGTTTGTCGGTTATCGAGGCCGACATGGCTAGGCACATTACGTGCATGGCCAGCTTGCACAACCACCAAAACAAGCACGAGAGATGCGAAAACCCTACCCATCTTTCCCTCTTCCCCCATAAAACGGCTGTTCACTGGAGTTAGCTAGCTAGTTTTGCATGGAAATGCCTTATATATAGGAGACTTAAAGGTGGAGGACAGTTGAGGATAATAAAGGTTGAAAATGAGACATTGCCTCTCACAATCTCGAGACAGGAAATTCTTTGAATTTGGCATCAGAGTGTTAGGTAGAGGAAAAGAGGAGAAAATTTAAGGAAGTCATGTGTTTTGTCACCGAAGTGCATCGCCTTTAATAAACCAAACACTTCATTTGTGAATATTTGGTTCGGTTCGACTCAACAGTACGGATTGACCAATATTACGTAAACTTTATATTAGTGTAGAGTTTGATTCATTGAAAACGAATTCTTTTTGAAAAATTAATAATTTTTAGTGTTTGGATGAATTTATGTAAAATATCTTTTATTGTTTAGCATATATTTGGAATTTTTGTATCTTTTCATTGTTTAATTGAGTTTATTTTATATTTATAAATTTATATTTTACATTATTCATTGTAAAATACATAAATATATTTGTTATAAAATATTATAGTACAATTTTCTTTTAACAATCAAAATTTATTTTATAATAAGAAAATATTTTGTAATAATCAATGTCATATATAAACTTAATAATGATGCTTAATTGAAACTTAATTTAAATTACATATATTACATATATGAGAGTACATATTGACACATTAGAGTTGTAGGGATAAATGAAGCTAAGCATTATTGAAACAAATAATCAAAATTATATAATTAAAATATTCATACTCATATCCTAGGTTAAAATATGTTATAGGTACTTGTACTCTTCGTAAATTTAAAATTTAGGCCATGTACTTTTATTTTTGGGTTAGTCCTACTTTTTAGATATCAGAATTCAAGTCAGTTGTTAGCATTAGTAAAAATATTTTGTTAAATTCATGTTCATTACAACGTCATTTTTTAGTTACATGAATACCGAATATTTTTTACTTAAAATGCGACATTAATAAAATTGACAAAAAAAATTTTACAATGTTAACAATTGGACTTGATTTTTAAATTTGAAAAGTAGAGGGATTAAATTCTTGAAAATAAAAGTACAGAGACTAAATTCCAAATTTGTGAAAAGTACATAGACTTCTGACATATTTTAACATTTATACAACAAAAAATTTATTATTAATATATTTATAATTGTAATAAATGTTAACAATTGGACTTGATTGTCTAGCGTACAGATGCTTATTTGACGTATATCATGGACACGCTCGAATCTGAAATTGAAATCAGTCAGGTGCCTATTGTGAGAGATTTTCTAGATGAGTTTCCTGAGAACTTTTTGGAATGCCCCCTGAGAGGGAGGTAGTTTTCGGTTGAGTTGGAACCAGGGACGCCCCCTATCTCATGCACGCCCTACAGAATGGTGGTAGTGGGGCTTAAGGAATTGAAGGAGCAGTTAGATGATCTATCGAGTAAAGGTTTCATTAGGCCTTGTGTGTCACATTGGGGTGTGCCAATCCTGTTTGTTAAGAAGAAGGACGGATCTATGCACCTGTGCATGGACTATCGTCAGTTCAATAAAGTCACGATAAAGAACAAGTACCCTCTACCTAGGATTGAAGACTTGTTTTGTAACATGCCCAACCCATATCTATCGCCATAATTGGGTTATAGAGCATTACCGAAAACTTTTAACTTAAAACATTGAATTATAACCATTTTATAAAACACATTATATTCCATTCAAACACATGCATATCATCTTTTATTTGAGCCTGCAAGACCTTAAAATCTCATTAGAAATGATTCGACACTAAATTGAAAACAATCAAAAAGTTTAGGGAAAAGTCAAAAAATTTAAATTGCAGGGGTCACACGGCCATGTGGCTAGGCTGTGTGACTCATACGGTTGAGACACATGCCCGTGTCTGAAGCCGTATCACATTCGAAATAGGGACACAAGGCCGTGTCCTAGCCCATGTCTGTGTCCATGCCCATGTAACTCTCTGACTTGGTTCACACGACCAAGCCACACGCCCGTGTGCCAAGCCGTGTAACACTCGAAATGCAAACTTTTAAAAATAACCTATAGGGGACACACGGGCATGTCGCATGGCCATATGGCACACACGGTTGAGACATGTGCCCGTGTCTTAGGCTGTGTGGACAAGAAATAGGCCAAATTCAAGCCATTCCTTTCACCTAATTCAAGCACACCCTTACAAGCCATTTCCACATATGGCCAAGGTATCAAAACATGTTCAAACATACATAAAATGACCAATTTCAATAACCAAAATTTCATTCAACCAATATGCCAAAAGGCATCTCAATCACAACAATCAAGTATACTTAAACATATGCCTAATTGGTCACATTGCTACCATTTTAAAACATATCATGCTTGACTTATACCATGTCAATATAACTTATCATTTGAACTATTATTTTCATGAATCCCAAATACATATAAATCTAACTGATATATAAATGACCATATTTCATCCATATATATTTAGCTTAATTCCATACCAAGTTATACCATAATTGACCACAAGTCAAATTCACATTCAAACATACCAAATGGGTCATAATTCAACCAATTATACTTGACTAAATTCCAATCAAATCATGCCCAAAATGATCATTTTGCAAACATGCCAACACTTACAACCTTGGCCATAAAAACTCTAACATCCCTAACCTATATCCGTCGCCGAAATAGGGTTTCAGAGCATTACCAAACTTATCAATTAAAAAATCATCATTCCTATATCCAAACAAACATCATTCAAATACAATCACATAGTCCCTAATATGAGCTCTCGAGGCCAAAAACAAGCATTAGAAGTGGTTCGAGACTAAACTGAGAACTCAAGAAAATTTTGGAAAAACATAGAAAAATTTCAAAGTACAGGGGACACACGTCCGTGTGGCCAGGTCGTGTGTCTCACATTGCCAAAGACACACCAGTGTCACAGGACATTCGAAATGGGATCACATGGTCGTGTCCTAGCCCATGTGCTACCCCGTGTAACTCTTTGAATTGGGTCACACAGCCAACCGCATGCCCGTGTGACTAGCCCGTGTACCCTTTGAAATGGCCTTACACGCCCATATGCCAGGCCGTGTGAAAACTGGAAGGTATACTGACTTATGCCACATGGCCAAGTCACACATCCGTGTGCTAGACCATGTATAGCTGCTAACTTGGTTTCTAATTAAGTACCAGGGGACACACGACTATGTCACCTAACCATATGTCACAAACGATTGAGACACACGCCCGTGTCTCTACCCATGTAGACAAAAATAGGCTATTTTCTGAGCCATCTTTCTCACCCAAACTTGCATTCATCTACACATACCAAATAACATATAACCATATCATCAATAGGCATTCAAACCAATCTCAACTAAGCAAAAATAATGCTATTTCAATACCAACAACCATAATGCTCATAGCATCATAATTTTCCAATTGAAAACATACCAATATATCCTTCAAGAATTCACTTAATTGGTCACTTTCAAATATGCATTATTTTGCTTAGTACTTAGCATGCTAATTCATTCTCAATTTCTATCATTTGCTACCTTCATTACCAATTCTTAATAAGGCATTCACAAAGAAAATATAAATCACATAACAAAAGGCCATTTACACATATATACATAACCAAGTTCACCAAAATAAGCCAAATCACATGGCTAAACACATAACCAAAAACATATATCATTTACAAGCCAAATCAATTGACTAAATACATTACAAACATATAGGCCATATTAACCACAACACCTATACATGCCATATAACGTACCAAAACAATGATTGGATAGTGTGATGAGATCTCCGACAACTCCCAATCTAAGAAAGCTTTGAAATCACTATAAAACACGGAAAAGTAAATAGAGTAAGCTATAAAGCTTAGTTAGCTCGTATGCCTAATAAGTATAACTTACCATTCATTCACAATTTCAAGTAAGTAAACATGAGATAATGTTACTCAATTTAATCCATAAACCTAACACAAATTCATTCATAAGGTTAAATATGAAGTTCATAAATTTCTTTGATTCAATGCTTGTATGGTTCACGTACTTACCTATACTAATTCATATCAATCTCATACTCTTTCATATAACTAATATACCCATTGAACCATTTGGAATAATATCAGATATTTGGGAATCTTGCACCCTAAGTGCCAATACATGGTTGAAACCACCTCAATCTCATATCTTATATGCAAATGCTCATCTCGAGCTATTACCAAGTCTGCTCACACAAGCTGACGGTCAAGACGTAACTACACGGTGTTGCTCACACAAGCTGACGAGAATCCACAACACATGGCAAAAAACTCAGCCACCGGTAGATCGTGCGGACCAGCACCCAAAACACAATAACCCCTAATGACATGTCATTTGTATCCTATTTATTCCTAAGGTTTAACCGGGATTTATACATTGCCAAATCTTCGTTGAATATTTCCGTGAAGTCGTACTCATCAATAATGTAATAATAAAAAAATTTAGTACACAATTACATTAATGATTATTAACATACGAACTTACCTCGATCACAGAAACGACGTAATAGGATCGAGTAGTCTAAAACTTTATCATTCCCTCGATCTAGATCTGTACGAGGCTTAACTTGATCTAAATAAATCAAATTCATTCCATTTAGTATTCATTCTATTCAATTTAGTTCCAAAATTCATATTATGATAAATTTACACTTTTACCCTTATTTTTTAACATCTTTACAATTTAGTCCCTAACTCATAAAAATGCAAATTCATGCAATTTAACCCACACCCATGCTAGCCGAATTATATATATCCATATAGCAGCCTATATTTTTTATTATTTCACACATTTACCACATAATTTTGACATTTCTCAATTTAATCCCTAATTTGAAATTTCATTCAAAATCACTTAACAAATGTTGTTTATCTAACAACAACCATCCATATTCTATCATCAAAAATAAAAACATATACATAGTCATTAATAGTAAAACCCTATACCTTTAACAGCTTTGCAAATTAGTCCCTGGGCTAGCTAAATTAAGTTATAATGACACCAAAAACATAAAAATCATTAAAAACCGAGTCAAAAATCACTTACATGCATGGATGAGACATAACTAAACCTTCAAGCTCTATTAATAGTGTTTTCCTAGCTTATTTTCGATGGATGAATGCACTTAGGAAGATTAAAAATTTGTATTTTTCTTTATTTTACTTAGTTTGATACTAAATTACAACTTTAACCTTAATTAATAACCTTTAAAACACTTAATAATGTGGTCCATATATGTCCAATCACATTATGGATGGTTTAATAACAACATAAGGACCTCTATTTTAAAGGCCTATAGCTATTTGACACCTTTAGCTAATAGAACTCAACTTTTACACTTTACGCGATTTAGTCCTTTTTATCGAATTAAACATTCAAACGATAAAATTTCCTAATGAAATTTTCATACAATCATACTATCGTACTGTAAGCCTCAAAATAATAATAAAATAAATATTTCAACCTCAAATTTGTGGTCCCAAAAGCACTGTTCTAATTTGACGAAAAATAAGCTGTTACAACTCTCCCCCCTTAGGAATTTTCATCCCAAAAATCTTACCAGAAAATAGGTTAGGGTACTGTTTTCTCATAACTTTCTCGGGTTCCCACGTAGCTTCTTCGATACCATGCCATTGGCAAAGAACCTTCACTAAATCTACGCTTTTGTTTCTTAATTCTTTAATCTCTCGAGCTAAAATTTTGATCGGTTATTTGTTACACGACATGTCGGGCTGAATCTCAACCTCTGTTGGAGAAATTATGTGTGGCAGATCTGATCTATATCGGTGTAACATCGACACATGAAACACATTATGGTTCTTTTCTAATTCTGACAGTAAAGCTAGCCGATATGCCACTGGCCCTATTCTCTTGATAAGCTCAAACGACCCAATAGATCGTAGATTCAATTTTCCTTTGCGACCAAATCGAAGAATCTTCTTCCACGACGATACTTTCAAAATACTCTATCACCCATTTCAAATTCAATATCTTTACGTTTCAAATCCGCATACAATTTTTGTCGATCTGAAGCTGCTTTTAAACTGTCGCGAATTAGTTTCACTTTTTCTCCGGTTTCTTTGATCAAATCAACCTCATGAATCTTTTTCTCACTAAGCTCAATCCAATACAATAAAGTTTGGCGTTTATGACCATATAAAGCTTCATACGGTGCCATCTTTATGCTCGACTGATAACTATTATTATATGCAAACTCAACCAACGGTAAATATTTCTCCCAATTGCCTTCAAATTCTAAAACACAACAATGAAGCATATCTTTGAGAATCTGAATCACTCTCTCAGACTAATCGTCAGTTTGAGGATGAAATGCAGTACTAAAATGTAACCGCTACCCAAAGCTTCTTGCAATTTCTTCTAAAATCGTGACGTAAATCGTGGATCTCTATGCGAAATAATAGAAACTGGCACCCCGTGCAATCTGAAAATCTCAGAGATGTACAATTTAGCTAATCTATCAAGTGAAAAGTCTGTACATACTGAAATGAAATGTGCAGATTTCGTCAAACGATCAACAACAACCCAAATAACATCTTTTTTTTTTTGAAGATAGGGGTAACCCCGATACGAAATCCATCGTAACTCTATCCCACTTCCACTCAGGTATCATCACTGGCTGTAGTAGTCCCAAAGGCACTTGATGTTCAGCTTTAACTTGTTGACAAAACAAGCATCTCGACATAAACTCTGAAATGTCTCGTTTCATGCCCAACCACCAGTACATCTATTTCAAATCATTGTACATCTTAGTACTCCCTGAATGAACAGATAAACAACCACTTTGTGCTTCATGTAGAATTTTTTGAATAAACTTGGAATTTCTCGGTACACAAATTCTACCTCAGAACAGTAAACAATAATTAGATCCGATCTGATTTTCTGAATTAGTAGTCAACTCGCACTGTACTATTTTAGCTTGCAATTTATTATCACATATCTGAGCCTCGCAAATTTGTTGAAGAAACATTGGTTTACCTTTTAATTCAGCTAAAATCTAACCATCATCAGATAATGTCAATCGTATTTTCATCGCTTTCAAAGCGAATAAAGATTTTCTACTCAAAGCATCCACAACTACATTCGCTTTCCTGAATGATAATCAATCACTAACTCATAGTCTTTCAATAATTCGAGCCATCTTCGTTGTCGTAAATTCAAATCTTTCTGAGACATTAAACACTTCTCACTGAATAAATGATGTCGTCAAATTTTCAATACGAATACAATAGAGGCCAACTCTAAGTCGTGTGCCGGATAATTCTTTTCATGCGGTTTTAATTGTCTAGAAGCATAAGCTATCACTTTGCCTTCTTGCATTAAAACACATCCCAAACCATTCAATGACGCATCATTGAAAATCACAGACTCTTTACCTGACTCAGGCTGAACTAAAACTGGTGCTTCAGTTAAGAGTGTTTTCAACTGTTCAAAACTTTGTTGGCATTTCTCAGACCATTCAAACTTCACATCTTTTTGTAACAATCGAGTCATCGGTGTAGCAATCATCGAGAACCCTTTTACAAAATGCCGATAGTAGCCACCTAATCCCAGAAAACTTCTGACTTCGGATACGTTTCTTGGTGGTTTCCAGTCAACAACTGCTGAAATCTTGCTCGGATCAACTCAGATGCCTTCTGCTAAAACAATGTAACACCCCTAACCCATTTTTGTTACCAGATTAGGGTTATGAGGCATTACCGATTTAAATATTATTCACAGAAATGTTCATTAATAATTGTACTACGAGATCTAGATAACATAAATGTATATATATATACTAAGCATTTTATATATACTCAGAACATAAAACACATCCATAACTTAAATATTGAATATTAGACTTGTTTACAAAAGTCATGTATATATATAAATTGTACATCAATTAAAATAAATAAACATCATTTTCAACCTCACCGTTCATTAGTGCGGCAGCACCATATGAATTAAGATGAAATTCATTTGTTTCACAAATAATACAAATTTTCAATGCAAATATTCGAATATACAAATATTTTAACTCAATGCATTCTTTATTCATTCGGCTCACATAATTCTATTTTACACATTCATTAATGTACCGAAACTAATAAAATTATAAGACCATGCACGTTTATACATGAACCAAGTATAAATGCGTTTATAAGCATGCTTATTCTAAGACCCTTAATTTGCCCGGGCCCAAATAACCCCCAAAAAATTTATTAAACCCAAAACCCATTACGACCCTAGCCCAAACAAATCAAAACCCAAGCCCTAGCCCAATACCTAAAACAAAAACAAAAAGAAGAAACCCTAGCCTAACCGCCCATGCTAGGTCTGCCACCGCCTGTCACATCCACCGCCACTGTCTGACACTAGCACCGCCCATTTACCTGCAAGAAAAACAGAACAATTGATTAAGAAGCAAGTTGTAAAGAAAAATGGCTATAAAAAGTCAAATCTAAAACCATTGTAGGGATTTGGCATTTTGTGATAAATAAAAAACAACATTCAATTTTAAATATACAAGCAAGAACAGATGCCCCAGCAATATCAAAAGTAGGAAAATAACCCAAACAGAGAAATCGAAATATCGAGAATCAAAATCTAATAACCCAAGGTGATTTTATCTTATTATCATTATTATTTTTCTTTCTTTCTTTTTTTTTTTTGAATCTATTTACCCACATGCACACATATATTATAAACACATAAAAAATACACAAAAAAATAAAAAAATATACCTTTTTTCAGAACGCGCGGTGGCCGACGATGGCGGTCGGCCGGAGCTCCTACTGGCGATCAGGCTGAGGAGGAGAGTGAGAGAGAGGGTGGAGAGCCTTTTTTTTGAGAAGTTTGCTAAAAATGAAAAAAAAAATCAGATTTTTAACTTAAATAATGGATTGAAAATGACGTCGTTTTGGCTTAGTGTCTATGGACACTAAACGGCGTCGTTTTGGTGTGTAACGGGTCGACCCGCCCCGCTGAGCCAAGGTCCGCGTATTTTCTTTGAGGAAGGGCTAATTGCACTTTCAGCCCTTCCGCTTTTCAAGTGTCTGGCAATCAAGTTTTTTATAATTTTAATTTATACCCCGTATTTTATCTCGATTACATTTCAATCCTCACCTGAATGACGCCGTTTCGGGGAAGGAATAATTCCTATTTTCGTCCCTCTACTTTGTGCGTGTATTGCAATACGGTCCTCCCCCTCTTTTTTTTTTCGAATTTACCCACCAACTCCTGTTTTAAGCCCAATTTAGTCCCTTTTTTTAGTTATTTAATTACTTTGTTATTAAATCAATTAATTTTATTTTTACTTTCTTTACTTTTATTTTTTATCATTAATCATTATTATTATTATTTCCTTTTACTTATGCGTTATTGTTACTAATATATTAACTAATTTAATATTATTTTTGCCACTATTATTTTCCCTTTCATTTACTTACTGTTTATTATTATTAGATTAATTTGATATAGTATTACTATTATTATTATATTCCTATTTATATTTGTTTTCCTATTCTAAAACTACTATTATTTATCTAATTTTTTGTCCATTTCATTTGTTTTTATATTTCTATTTATTATATTATTTTCATTATTATTTTTTTAATGATCGTATTTTATATTTACTCTCATTATTATTCTATTTATTTATATCCTTTTATATAGTTTTTAAACTTTACATCTTTTATCATCATCATTATTTTTATTTTTATTATCATTTTATTTATTTATTCGTACCTTTTTTTTAACCCAAACTTTAGATTATTTAACTTATTATTATTATTATTATTTATCATTATTATAAATATATTGTTTTTCTTCCTATTAATGTATTATTATTATTGTTTTCCACTTTATTATTATTATTACTAGTTATGATCATGTTATTAGATTAATTAATTTTATATAGTCATTATTATGTTATTATAGATATTCTCTCTGTATTTACTTATATTATTACTTATTATTATTACTATTATCATTATTTATTACCTTATTATTATTATTATTATTATTATTATTATTACTATTAAATTATTATTATTATATTTTACCCATTACTTTTTAAATACAGTTATTTTGTTTATTCCTCACTCACATTATATATTATTTATTTATTTATATATACACATAAATATATATTTTTTTCATACATCGTTCCAAATTTTAAAAGTACTTATTTCTTGCATTATTATTATTAATATTATTATTATCATTACTATACTATCGTTTTTTAGTTTTACATAATGATTGTTTATTTATTATTAGTTCTTTTTTTTAATTTCAAATATTTTTAGCTTAATTATTATTTCCTTTTCTATTTTTATTTGTTTCTTCATTTATTTTATTTCAGCTCTTATCATTATCATTCACACTTGCTTCTATGTTTATTCTGTTATCCCTGTCAATACCGAAATTTGAATTTATTCACGCATTTTTTATTATCTCATTTTATTGCAACTTATGTTATATTAACCTTTCACCCGACCCCAAAATTGATTCTTTTATAAAAGCAATGTTTCGTATTTAGAAATCCGAGAAAATCGTGCCTTAACTTACTGGTTTTAGATTTTTCTCATTTAACCTAAATAACAGAACATTCTTTTAAATCGTAATACGAGTTTTGAATAAAATGTTTACTCTTTAAGGTTCGAGGTGCCGTGCCCCAACTTACCGGATATGACATCTTGTTACCTCGAGATAAGATTTTTGCAAACAAAGGCAATATTCGGTATTTGGAAGATCGAGAGATCGTGCCCTAACTTACTGGGTTTTGATTTTCCTCATTTACCATAAATAATCGAATACCCTTTTAAAAAGGGTTCAAATACGCAAATCTTAAGTAAAAGGCAAGCTCATTCTCAAAAGTTGAAGATATCGTGTCCTAACTTACTGGATGTGACATTTTATTACTTTGAGACGAAAAGGTCTTTAACATTCGAGTATTTTTTAAAGAGAGGGATAATATTTTAAAAGTCTTTCAAGTTTTTCAATTTTCGACACTAAGACACTAATTAATCAACTAGGTACCAATTTTGGGCGTTACGAGGGTGCTAATCCTTCCTCGTGCGTAATCGACTCCCGAACCCGTTTTTCTGAATTTTGTGGACCAAAATCTTGTTTAAATAAATCAAACCATTTATTAAAAAACAACCACTTTTACGAGGTGACCCGATCACACCTCATTAAAAAGGATTGGTGGCGACTCCCATTTTTCGTTTTCATTTTTCAAAATCTAAGTCAACCCTGTTTTCCAAAAAAATGGTTTCGATAGCTTGGCGACTCCACTGGGGACCCAAATAAGAGAGTCAAGCCACAAGTTGATTAACTTTTGTCTTTTTGTCAAAAATTGAAATTTTGGTTTTGATATAGGATCCTTTAATTGCATTTCATCCGTTGGTGTTACGATCTTTATCATTTTATTCATATTTTCTTTATTTGCTCCGAGCTTTTTGTATATCCCTGCACATTGCATTGCATGATTGCGAGGTTACACCCTTTTAAGTGGGAGTGAGAAACTATTCCTTCGTGAGGTCCTCGCCTCCGTGTAGGATAGTGGATCACTTTCGGGATACATCTGTACCTATGTCTTCGTGAGATTTTCATCTCCGCATAGCCATAGGGAAATGTATTCCCCTGAACCGAACTCAATCTATATGAGCCTATAATGGGTGAGGATCGAGGAATCTGCTAGTTCGGGAACCCTTACTCTAGAACCGAGCCACATATAGAGAGACCTAGGAGCTTACCCTAGGAAGAGCCGCTCCGAACCCCTTGTGGTCACCCAGATAGGTACTCTATTTTGTTTATTTCCCTGTACTAACGTGTTTTGTTTTTGTTTTGTTTATAACTGCATTGCATTACATCATCATAGAAATGAGGTGTTGATTCATATTTGATTGCTAAATAGAGTAGTTTGTCATAAGAAAACAAATTTCTTGATAAAGTGGATTATGACACAGTTGTCTAAATATGATCCAAGTAAACACAATGAAAGAAGGCTGATGACCCATGAAGAAATACACGACTTCGCTTCATTGTCCAAGGATTAAAACCAACAAAGATTATTCGAGAGCCGTCACGTCTTAAGGAAGCTGACGAGTATCACGAGGATAAGTGAGCAACGAGTCGCAACCTGGATCAAGCAAAAAAGAGTTAATAGGGCATCTTTTATAAAATCCACAAGACTTGACCATAACATCCGAAAATGAAGAGAAGATAGGTGTCTTCACTTGGAATATGAGAGAAAGGTCGTATATGTAATGCATTTTATGTAAAGGAATTTATTTTCTAGAAAAGTTGTTCTAATGAAATTGAATCCAGAATCAATGCCTCTCTTTCTTTTTGCATTCATTCCATGGATTTGCGTTGCATTTCATCACATGCATTACATTAATCAAAAGAGTTGGAATTCTTTGAAGAGGTCAAAGGCCCAGAAGGAATGTTTGGAATTGGAGCATCAATACCATATCCAAAGAAGGAATTGGAAAATAGAATTGATCAAGCATTCACCCTAATGAGTCGGGAAGTGTTTTGAACAATGGGACTGTGGAAGAGATCCCTGTATTTTTTAGAGCTAATCTAGAGTAACATTCAAAACATACTTGTTGCTTTAAGCCTAGAAGCAACAAGAATCCTTTGGTGAAACAGGCTTGTGTCCAAAGTCTTTATTTCAATAAAATGCATCTTTGCTATCATTTCGAGTAAATACTCTTCTATTTTATACAGATAATTATTTTTAAATTCTTTCGTTCTTTTCGATTTTATCTCAAATATTCTTTTATTGTTCATTCATGATCATACCATACAAATAATCATCCTTAGAATCATTTATTCTTTGGAATCTGCCTTCATACCTACAACAAGTCTCCAGATATCAATGACGTGAGCGATGCTGTCACTGACTTCGAGTCTCTTTTTAAGCAAGGTATGTGTCTAGAGGGATCTCAGGACCTTGAAGATGATAGAGATTGTAGCCTATCTCCTGATTTGTCAAGGATGGTAGAACAAGATGAGAAATAGATCCTACCTTACAAAGGGGTAATGGATATCGCAAACCTAAGAGAAGAGAAAGAGGTAAAGATTGGAGTATATATTACCACAGAGACAAAGCGAGATGTCAAGAATACAAAGATGTTTTCGCATGATTGTATCAAGATATGTCTGGGATACTAAGGCCTATGGATGCTAAAAAGGGTCTATACGAGCATCAGGACACATACTTCTGGTTTTACGTTAGCCAGATTAATCATGAGGTTCGGATACTGCTGATCCACCATGGAAGGGGATTGTATCAGTCAAGCCATGAATGCCAAACGAAGGAAGACAAGACTTTTATGTCTCCTCAATCTCTTCACAAATTTTCTATATGTGGGGCATGGATATTATGAGGCTGATCTCGTCAAAAGCTTCTAACTAATACCAATTCATCTTTGTGGTCGTCGATTACTTCACGAAAAGGGTGAAAGTTGTTTCATATGCCAATGTTACTAAGTTAGCAGCCATCAAACTCCAAAAAATAAAAATAAAATAAAATAACAAAAAAGGGTGCCAACAAAGAATGCCAGAAAAGATCATGTCTAACACAACTGCACAATGTCAAAAGTTTGCAGTCTGTTCAAAGATTAGGCGTTATATTGCAGTGTAGTAAATGCAGCAAAAACAAAAACAAAAAAGAGAAAGAAAAAAACAAAAACTACAAACTAAGGATCATGCGAAAGATGACCGAGACTGGTAAAGATTGGCAAAAAAAGTCACCATTTATTCTCTATGTTTATCGAACGTCGGCTAGGACCTTAGCCAGTGTAACACATTGCTCATTGGTTTATGGGATAGAATCGGTTTTAAAGACGAGATTCTTTTTCTCTGAGTCTTGTCAAAGCCAAAGTTAGGTAAGGCAGAATGAATCCAATCCCGATAGGATCAATTGAATTTGAAGAGAGAGGGTCAAAAGTTATCTGTCGAGGTTCAATGCACCAAAAATGACTGATGCGAGCTTATGATAAAGTGGTTCGTCCTAAAGAATTCCATGAGGGGGACCTGGTGTTGAAAAAGATCCTTCCGGACTTCAGAGAAAAGTGGATGCCAAACTGGGAAAGACCTTATGTAGTAAAAAAGGCCTGTTCTGGAGGGGCATTGATATTGACTGAAATGGATGGCAAAGATCTGCCCAAATCGGTGAATTCAAATCCATTCAAAGAGTATTCTACCCAAAAAGAAAGAGGCCAAGGTGAAAACCCACAAAGGGCGCCTTGAAAAAAAAAAAGAAAAAAAGGAGAGGCCATGGCGAAAACCCGCAAAGGGCGTCTTGAGACCAAAGGGGATTCGAGTTGAAAACCTAAAAAGGGCGACTCAAATTTAGATCAAAGTGGGGCATACAGCAATCTTGCTATGCCTGAATTAACAATGAAGAAGTATGCTACGTCGTGGGGCATCGACAAGGTACTCCGGACCCCCTAAACACATATTGAGCTCAGAAAGGCCCTCAAGAAGTTGGTACAGAGAAACTCAAGCTGCGATATCTGGGGCACCTAGTCTTCCATTTTACCCATTTTGAATTTGTTATCTTTGATTAACTTATTCTTTTCAAGATACGTCCCAATAAATTTTCTTCTTAATTGCATTTGCTATCCTTGATTAACTCACTTGCTTCGAGCTATGCTCCTGACTAATTTCCTTCCGGTCCATTGTTATGATCTTTTTCAAGCATTTTGCATTGAAATAAAGATTAGTGGTCCAATAACACTTTCATAAAAGAAGTTTTGCATATTACTCTGGAAGCTTCTAAATAGTATAGGAACCTGAAACAGGACCATTATTTAGAACTCACCAAGTCTAAGGGTTCAAAATATTTGAGAGAGACGAGTTTAAAATTGTGGCTATCTCTCCAGATTCTTTATTAAAAGATATCAGCTGCACGAAAAAACAAAATATTTCGCCGGTGATGCAACCTCGATGAATAATGAGCAATGTCAATCCAAGTGTAAAAAAGGGTCACTCTCGGGAAAAGAAAAATAATACTCTGCATTCATGCAAATATCAGGCATATACATCTGGTCATTACACCTAGGGAATGGTGTAACAGATTAAATCGATTGAAGATGATACAAATCCTATACCTCTAAGTTACAGCAGGATGGATGAAAGAAACCAAATATTATTCCCCTGAAGTTGCGGTGGGAGGTACAAACTTTATGTCCCAGAAGGTACAGTGGAAGGGACTCTAAAATTACAGTGCGGCAAGCTTGCTGAGCAAAATGTGATTGTTTCTTTGTTTTTTCTGTCAAGAATACCAGCCGAACAAGATGGCAGCGTAATATGTCAGTGATAATGTCCTAATGAACAACAAGCAATGATACCTTAAACCTTTTAAAAAGGATCATTTCATTTTTGCATTCATATATCATTCATAACACATCTAATTAGGAGCATTTGATTCATTTCGATTATAGCATCCTAATTATTTGACACATTCATAACACTTCTAGTTAGGAGCATTTGATTTATTTCGATCACAGCATCCTAATCATTTGGCATAAGCATAGATACATAGAACTGATTCTATAGGTCATGTCCCTAGAATCGGTGAATTCACAAGCCTTAACTCCCTAAGCAGTAGGATAACAGGCTAAATTTACAGATTTTAACCCCCTAAGTAGTAGGGAAAAAGATCAAAGGCGATAGGCCTTAAACCCCTAAGCAGTAGGGTAACAGGTTAAATTTACAGATCTTAACCCCCTAAGCAGTAGGGAGACAGATCGAAGACGATGGGCCTTAACCCCCTAAGCAGTAGGATAACAGGATGAATTTACAGATCTTAACCCCCTAAGTAGTAGGGAAACAGATCGAAGGTGATGGGCCTTAACCCCCTAAGTAGTAGGGTAACAGGCTGAATTTACAAATCTTAACTCCCTAAGCAATAGGGAAACAGATCGAAGGCGATGGGCCTTAAACCCCTAAGCAGTAGGGTAACAGGCTGAATTTACAGATCTTATCACCCTAAACAGTAGGGAAACAGATCGAAGGCGATTGGCCTTAACCCCCTAAGTAGTGGGGTAACAGGCTGAATTTACCATCCTACCTCCCTAAGCAGTAGCCGAGTAGATCGAAGCTACAAATCTTTTCCTCCTGAAATGACACTGAAGAGGCTCAAATCCACAATTCGTATCTCCTTGAAGTTCCAGCGGATTAGATTAAAGCTACAAATCTCTTTCTCCTGAAATGGCACTGGAGAGGCTCAAAGCCACCCTTCGTATCTCCTTGAAGTTCCAGCGGATTAGATCTAAGCTACAAATTCCTTCTCCCTGAAATGGCACTAGAGAGGCTCGAAGTCATCATTCGTATCTCCTTGAAGTTTTAGTGGAATAGGTTGAAGTCACAAGTCTTATTTCTCTGAAGTTGCAGTGGAGTGGATCGAAGCAACAAGATGCAGTGGACTGAATTAAGGCTACCAGAAAAAAGATGGATCGTATTTTAAAGTCTTCCAAGTTTTCAATTTTTGACACTAAGAAACTAATTAATCAACTAGGTACCAATTTCTGGGCATCACGAGGGTGCTAATCCTTCCTCGTACGTAACCAACTCCCGGACCCATTTTCTAAATTTCGTGGACCAAAATCATTGTTTAAATAAATCAAATCATTTATTAAAAATAACCACTTTTACAAGGTGACCCAATCACAACTTATCAAAAAAGATTGGTGGCGACTCCCGTTCTTTTGTTTTCGTTTCTATAGTCGATCCCCGGTTTTTCAAAAAAATGGTCTCGACAGCTTGGTGACTCCCCTGGGGACCCAAATAAGAGAGTCAAGCCACAAGTTTATTAACTTTTGTCTTTTTGTCAAAAATTGAAAATTTGGTTTTGTAATACGATCCTTTCATTGCGTTTCATCTGTTATTTGTGATGTAATACCTGCTGTGTTAGTTCGAGTCTTTAAATAGTTTTGCATATTGCATTGCATGACCGTTGTGGTCACACCCTTTTAAGTGGGAGTGAGAAGCTACTCCTTCGTGAGGTTTTCACCTCTGTGTAGGATAGTAGATCACTTTCGGGATACATCTGTACCTATGTCTTCGTGAGATTTTCATCTCTGTGCAGCCATAGGGAAATGTATTCCCCTGAACTAAACTCAGTCTGTATGAGCCTATAATGGGTGACGATCGAGGAATCTGCTAGTTCAGGTACCCACGATTGAGTACATAGCCTTGCTCCGATGCCCGAAGATTCAGGTTGACAGAATTTATTCCAAAGCTGCCAATGGCCCAGCATTCTCAAAAAGGTTGATGAACATCACAGGGATGAGCGAACAGTGGGTTACAGCCCGGATCAAACAAAAAGGAGGTTGTAGGTGCATTCCTTGAAAGAATATGAGAGATCTAATCTTAGCTCATCCCGATATGAAGAAGAGGGTAGATGTCTTCGCCTTGAGCATTTATAGACAGGTTATCTTCCCCAAAGCTTTGAGGCATATAGACGAGGCAATTTTTGATCTTTTTGATAGGCTTAGTAAAGGGACCACACCTGTACCCGCGATCTTGGCTGACACTTTTAGATCATTGAATGCTTGTCGAAGAGCGGGTGAAGGGAGATTTATTGGATGCGCATAGCTCTTGCTATCATGGTTCCACAACCATTTTTGGAAAGTGGAAAAGGTCTCGTATCGCATCTTCTCTGAAACCTACTCTCCACTGAAAGAGTTGGTGGCTACGTCGAGAAGAGATGATATTACAGAAGAAAATTGGATGACGATTTTTCAGAATTTGCGAGAAGAAGACGTTGAATAGAGAGCCCTGTGGATGGTTCCTGATGAAATATTATATCGATGCAGAGATTTCGATTAGGTTCCCTTGTTAGGAATATGGGGAGCTGTCGGGTATGCTCCTCTACTGGCATTAAGACAATACAGATCCAGACAGTTTACATCACCAACATATGGGTTAGTTCAGTGCGAGTTCGTATTCACGAGGCATAATTACAAAAAGAAAGTTCGCGAGATATCGAATGCCTGGAACCAAACTCGTAGAATGAAAAAGTTTGCTGCCAATCCTATGACTACCCCTGACTACGACTGGTGGTGGGTTCGGAGGATTAACGACAACATCCCCACATCATATCAAGAAAACCTTAGATCAATAGAAGAGCACTTAAAAGTAATCCCATCTGAGTTAGAGATCATCAGACAAGATTTCGAGAGAAAGAGCCTGGAAGTAGAAAAAAGGATCGAGCAGTTGGAAGAAGAAAAAATGCAGCTGGGGTTAGATGTCGATGTCCAGAAACTAGAAGCTGAAAGACTCAGAAAAGGAAAAAACAAGGCTGAAGAGGAATTGGACAGTTTGAAAACAGACTACAAGAAGCTGTGAAGGTCAATGAGAACCACTGGGTTAGGAAAAACATCTGAACAGTGGTGACAGGAAGTTAAAGAAGAGAAAAGTAAAGCCAACCAATCGGAAGAAGAATTTCAGGATGCTCAAGCTCGAGAAGGTGCTCTGAAAAGAAGTTTGGTAGAAAGCCAGAACAAGAAGAAGGGGTTAAAGATTCGGGTATTAGAGTTAGAGAAGTCCTTGTATCAGTATCATACACGTAACTCTGTAGTCAAGTTGAAAGCTAGTCAGAGTAGAATCGAAGAATTAAAAGAGAAGACCAGGTCAGGAGCAGGGATTACGTCATGGGCGAAGCTCTGACTCAAGTGCAAGAAGTGGCCGATCACTTGCAAACATTAGCAGTCTAGGTTGACGTACTGAGCCTAAATTACGAGTCAGAATCAGACAGAGGCCGAGAGCTAGCTTGGCTTCTTAGGCAGGTCAAGGCCTTAAGTATCAGGGCTAAGCCTTACATGTAATCTATTTTATATAAAGAAACTTATTTTCTAGAAAAGTTACTCTAATGAAATTGAATCAGAATCAACACCTTTTGGTTGCATTCATTGCATTCATGCATCAGCATTGCATCATATGCACTAAAACTCACAAAAAACCCTAAAAATTGTGGCAGTTACCCTAGAACATCGTTACGGTACAAGAGGAAAAACAAAAGCAATGGAACAAAGGTTAGAGAGATTAGAACAAATGCAAAAAGAGATACAGGATCAACTACAAACACGTATGCAAGAACAGTTGGCCAAAATCCAGCAAGATGTAAGGGACCAGATGCTGGAGTCCCAAAAGAGTATGATGGATCAATTAACGCGTTTATTAGCTGGAGGATTAGAAAAAGGGGAAAGCCCTATGATCAATGAGGGAGATGATAACGAAAATCCTATTTACCCTCCGGGGTTTGCCTCAGCGGACGTTCAGACACAACCTGAAAAGTACCCAAGAAGGCCATCGGTTACAATTAGACCCCAGCCATTTCAGGCCGGTATTTCGGCACTGATAAATTATCAGGCTGGCTCGAGCTCTAATCTGGGGATAACCCGACCAACCCTGTTGTCCTCAATCTCAATGAAGTAACAGAAACAGAAAAGACAAGGGTAGAACTCCTGAAAGAACTTGAAGAAAGGTGTAGATGGTTAGAGGAAAAATTTAAAGAAATGGAAAGCACCGACTATCGTGGTGGAATCGATGCTAAGGAATTAAGTTTGGTTCCGGACTTGGTACTCCCTCCCAAGTTCAAAACTCTGGAATTTGACCCGAAGCTCACATCACTATGTTCTGCAGGTGAATGGCAGGCCATGTCAATAATGATCAACTCTTGATTCACTGCTTTCAAGAAAGTCTGGTTGGGGCCGCTTCTAGATGGTACAACCAACTGAGTCACACCCAGATCAGCTCATGGAAAGATCTGGCACAAGCTTTCATGAAGCAGTACGGTCATGTGGCAGACATAGCCCCTGATAGAATCACTTTACAGAATATAGAGAAAAAGCATAATGAAAGCTTTAGGCAATATGCCCAATGATGGAGAGAGGTGGCCACACAAGTCCAACCCCCTCTGTTGGAAAAAGAAACCACTATGCTCTTCATTAATACCCTGAAGGCACCTTTCATTAACCACATGCTGGGTAGCGCGACCAAGAGTTTCTCAGACATAGTAATGTCTGGAGAAATGATAGAAAACGTGATAAGGTGTGGGAAGATAGAGGCTGGAGAAAATGTCAAAAGGTCAGCACTAAGAAAGAAAGAGCACGAGGCAAATAATGTGAACGCATATTCGAAATCGATCACCGTAAGCCAACCAAGGTCGACAACCACTGGTCAGCAGGGCCCAGCTAGACAACACCCCAACGCAAAGCTAAATAGGGAGAAACTCTAATTTACGCCCTTTCTAATGACGTACAAGGAGTTATACCAAAGTTTATTTAATGCACATGTCGTGTCTCCTTTCCATTTAAAGCCAATGCAACCCCCATACCCCAAATGGTATGACGCAAATGCCCAATGCGAATATCATGCGGGAGCCACAGGACACTCGATAGAAAACTGCACCACTTTCAAGAAATTAGTTGAAAGACTCATCAACATGGGCATCATGAAATTTGATAATACATCTAGTGCAGAGAATCCATTACCTAACTATGGGGATAAGGGGATAAATACGAAAATCAAGAGTTTGAGGAAGGAAATTAAGATGAATATTGTAGAAGTGAATACCCCGCTAAAAGAAGTATGGAAGAAAATGATGGAAAAAGGGTTGATAACATAGAATTCAAGGGACAGACACCGAGGAGCAAAGAATTATTGCGAGTTCCATAATCCAGAGGACCATGAGATTCAGAAATGCAGTGAATTTAGGGCTCTAGTACAATGATTGATGGATAATAAGGAGCTAGAATTCTTCGAGTACGTCGGGAACCCAGAAGGAATAGACGTGTGTGCCTTAGAAGAGGGGTCGAAGAAGAATGCTTATGGAGTCAACCACCCAGTGGTTATCATATCACGTCCAAGAATTAATGATACCGGGGCACAAGTTGCACCAAAAGTTGTAATCCAGAAGCCCGTTGCTTTCCCTTATAAAGATAGCAGAAAGGTACCTTGGAATTATAGCTGCAATGTGACAATCCCAGGGGAAAAAAGCCTGGCTAGTACTTCAAAGAAGAACCAAGATATAGGTTTCTATACACGTAGTAGAAGACGTTATGATCCTGCGGGTACAAAAACTAAAACTGTTAAAGAAAAGGCCCCAATAGTTGAGTAAGGGAAGGAGAAGACAATCAGACCCGAATCACCAGTCAATGAATCAGTAACCGAGAATGAAGCTGGGGAATTCTTAAAATTTTTAAAGCATAGTGAGTATAGCGTTATTGAACAGCTACACAAGCAACCGGCTCGCATCTCAGTGCTAGCCTTACTTTTGAGCTCAGAGACACATCGAAGTGCGTTAATGAAAGTGCTGAATAAGACTTATGTCGCGAATGACATCTCTGTCAACAAACTGGACTGTCTGGTCAACAACATCAGTGCCGACAATTTTATTTTCTTTAATGATGATGAAATACCACCGGGAGGTATGGGGTCCACAAAGGCTCTGCACATTACCACGCGTTGCAAGGGATATACCTTACTGGGGGTATTAATTGACAATGGGTCTGCACTAAATGTTCTACCCCTATCTACGCTGAACAGGTTGCCAGTGGATAGTTCCCATATGAAGACATGCCAAAATATAGTGAGAGCATTTGATGGCACGGAAAGGAAGGTAATGGGGAGAATTGAAATACCCCTCTTAATCGGGCCGAGTATGTATGAGGTAGATTTCCTGGTTATAGACATTAAGCCTTCGTATAATTGCCTATTGGGGAGGCCATGGATTCACTCAGCAGGGGCAGTGCCGTCATCGTTACATCAAAAGCTCAAATTTATAACGGAAAGTCGATTGGTGACCATAAATGCGGAAGAAAATATTATTGCATTTGTAACCAGCAACGCACCATATGTGGGGACAGATGATGGAGCCATAGAATGTTCTTTTCGGTCATTAGAATTCGTAAATGCGACCTTTGTTGTCGAAGGGAAAAAGGTCCCGACACCTAGAATTTCCAAAACCACAAGAATGGGCCTACAACTAATTGTTGGGAAAGGAGCTTTGCCAGGGAAAGGGCTTGAAAGAAGCCTATAAGGAAGGGTCAAGGTACCTATGCTCATGTACAAACGAGACCGCTTTGGCTTAGGATTCAAGCCAGATGCAAGACAAAAGAAAAAAGAACAAGAGAAGAAAGAAGAAAGGAGAAGAGCATGTTTAAGCGGGAAAGAGGTTAAATAGGAGCCAATGACTTTTCCTCACATATCCAGAACATTCGTGTCAGGTGGGACTATTGACACTGAAGGAAGATTGACAAGGAAAGGGTCCACCGAAGAAATGTTGGAAAACTTAAGCATTAACGCCAGATATGAAGAAAGAACTAGAGTAGAGAATTTGTCGAGCATTCGCCCTTATGAGCCGGAAAGTGTTCTGAATAATTGGACTGCGGAAGAGATTCCTGTAGTCTTTAGAACTAACACAGAGTAATACCTAAAACACACTTATTAATCTAGGCCTAGGAGTAATCAGTGTCCTTTTGTGAAATAGGCTTATGTTCAAAATCGTTATTTCAATGAAATGTATCCTTTTGTCTTATTCCGTGCAAATATTCTTTTATTCTTTCATTCATAATCATACCATACATATCATTGTTCTTAGATTCTTTTGTTCTTTGTATCTTCCTTCGCAGCTACAACAGGTCTCCAGATATCAACGATGTGAGCGACATTGTTACTAGCTCAGAGTCTCCTTTTGAGCGGGATATGTGTCTAGAGGGATCTCAGGACTTTAAAGATGACAGAGACTGTAACTTATCCCCTGATTTGTTAAGGATGGTAGAACAAGAGGAGAAGCAGATCTTACCTTACAAAGAGTTAGTAGAGGTTGTGAACTTGAGAGATGACCTAGAAAAGAAAGAAGTAAAGATCAGAGCTTGCATAACCCTAGAGACAAAGGGGGACCTTATTGAGTTACTCCAAGAGTTCAAGGATGTCTTTGCATGGTCATATCAAGATATGCCTCGGCTAAGTACTAATATTGTGGTACACAGACTCCCCATTAAAGAAGAACGCAAGCCAGTTCAACAGAAACTCCGAAGAATGAGGCCAGATGTTTTGTTGAAAATAAAAGAGGAGGTCAATAAGCAATTCGATACTAGTTTCTTACAAGTAGTTAAGTACTCAGAATGGGTTGCCAATATCGTCCCCGTCCCTAAAAAAGATGGAAAAGTACAGATATGTGTAGACTACAGGGATTTGAACAAAGCTAGCCCGAAGGATAATTTCCCGTTGCCTCATATTGACACCTTAGTGGACAATACGACAGGTTACTCACTATTCTCCATCACGGATGGTCTTTCAGGGTACAATCAGATAAAGATGCATCTTGAAGATATGAACAAGACCACATTTGTAACTATGTAGGGAACCTTTTGCTATAAGGTGATGCCGTTTGGACTGAAAAATGTGGGAGCAACATATCAGAGAGCCATGGTAACCCTATTCCATGATATGATGCACAAAGAAATTGAAGTCTATGTCGACGACATGATCGCCAAATCCCGGACAGAAGATGAGTGCATGCAAGTCTTGAGGAAATTATTTTTGAGGTTGAGGAAATTCCAGCTGAAACTCAATCCAGCGAAATGTACCTTTGGGATCAGGTCAGGAAAACTGCTAGGATTCGTAGTCAGTGAGAAAGAGATTGAGATTGACCCAGACAAAGTCAAAGCTATACAAGAGTTACCTCCACCGCGTACTCAAAAGGAAGTTCGGGGATTCTTAGGAAGACTAAATTACATTGCTCGGTTCATTTCACAACTAACCGAGAAATGTGACCCCATATTCTGTCTCCTGAAGAAACACAACCCTGGTGTTTGGGACGAGGAATGCCAGAAGACTTTCAACAAGGTTAAGCAATATTTGTCTAATGCCCCAGCGTTGGCACCACCTAGTCCAAATAAGCCATTGATACTGTATTTAACGGTGTTTGAAAATTCTATGGGATGTGTGTTTGGCCAACACGATGAGTCAGGAAGGAAAGAAAGAGCAATATATTACCTCAGTAAGAAGTTCACTGAGTGTGAAACGAGATACTCGCCAATTGAAAAGTTGTGTTGTGCCTTAATCTGGACAACCCGAAGACTGAGACAATACATGTTGTATCACACAACCTGGCTGATTTCTAAACTGGATCCTCTGAAGTACTTAATTGAGTCAATTTCTTTAAACGAAATAATGGCCCGATGGCAAATTCTACTTTCTAAATTTGATATCGTCTACGTAAGCCAGAAAGCTGTAAAAGAGAGTGCAATAGCAGACTTTCTAGCCAGTAGAGCTCTAGAAGACTATGAGCCTTTAAACTTTGATTTCCCAAATAAAGATCTGATGTACATGGTAACCACTGAAGAAAACCCTCGAGAAGATCATCCTTGGAAGCTAAACTTCGATGGAGCATCAAATGCTGTGGGTAATGGAATTGGGGCAGTCTTGGTATCCCCAGACGGAGATCATTATCCCTTCCCTAGTAAATTGGATTTTGAGTGCACGAACAATATGGAAAAATACGAAGCATGCATCATGGGCATCCGTGGAGCCATAGAATGCAAGATTAAAGCACTAGAAGTATATGGAGATTCTACGATAGTGATTTATCAACTTAAAGGTGAATGGGAGATGAGAGATCCGAAGTTGATCAATTATCGAAGTCTGGTCCTTGAATTAATTAAAGAATTTGATAATATTGTCTTCTGCTACCTCCTTCGAGAAGAAAATTAGATGGCTGACGCTCTAGCAACTCTAGCTTTCATGATCAAGGTGAACAAACAAGAGGATGTGAAACCGATCCAAATGAGTATTTACGAGGCTCCAGCTTATTGTTTCAACCTCGAAGAAGAAGAAGAAAAATGTGACCACCCTTGGTAACACGATATCTTAAGGTATGTGAAGAATCGTGAGTACCCCGACTAAGCTACTGAGAATGACAAAAGAACATTGAGAAGACTGGCCAATGACTATGTCTTAGACAGGGAGATCCTATACAAAATAAGGAATGGTCAGGTACTGTTAAGATGTGTAGACGCTATTGAGGCTAAGAAGATCTTGGAAGATGTCCATGAGGGCGTCTGTGGGACACACGCTAATGGCTTTACGATGGCCAGGCAAATTATGAGGTTCGGTTATTATTGGTCCACCATGGAAGGAGACTGTATTAACTACACCAAAAGATGTCATAAGTGCCAAATCTATGGAGACAAGATTAATGTGCCTCATTCACCTCTGCATGTCATGACTTCTCTATGGCCTTTCTCGATGTGGGGCATGGATGTTATTGGGCCAATTGCGCCAAAAGCCTCAAATGGGCATCGATTCATCTTTGTGGTTATTGATTATTTCACCAAATGGGTAGAAGCTGCTTCATATGCCAATGTTACTAAATCGGCAGTTAGCAAGTTCCTAAAAAAGGAAACCATTTATTGATATGGAATGCCAGAAAGGATCATATCTGACAACGCATTGAATTTGAAAAACAACACGATAGCGAATGTCTGCTGTCAATTCAATATCAGACACCACAACTCGTCACCGTATCGCCCGAAGATGAACGGTGCAGTTGAGGCAGCTAATAAAAACATTAAGAAGGTTGTGGGAAAAATTACTGAGACTTATAAAGACTGGCATGAAAAGCTACCATTCACCCTCTATGCTTATCGAACGTCTGTCAGGACTTCCACCGGGGCAACACCCTTCTCATTGGTCTATGGAATGGAGGCGGTTTTACCTATCGAGGTCGAGATTCTTTCCCTTAGAGTTTTGTCAGAAGTAAAGTTGGATGAAGCAGAATGGATCCAGTCCCGATACGATCAGTTGAATTTGATTGAAGAAAAAAGACTAAGGGCTATCCGTCATGGTCAGATATACCAAAAGCGAATGATGCGAGATTACAATAAAAAGGTTCGTCCCAGAGAATTCTACGAGGGAGACCTAGTATTGAAAAAGATCCTGCCCTTGCAAAAGGATTTCAGAGGAAAATGGATGTCGAATTGGGAAGGACCTTATGTGGTAAAGAAGGCCTTTTCTGGAGGAGCATTGGTATTGGCCGAAATGGATGGCAAGACTTTACGCAATCCTATGAATTCAGATTCGGTTAAAAAATACTTCACCTAAAAAAAAAAAGGAGAGGCCATGGTGAAAACCCACAAAGGGCGCCTTGAGACCAAAGGGGATTTTGAATTGAGAACCCGCAAAAGGGCGATTCAAGTATTGATCAAAGGTGGGGCATGCAATAGACTTACGATACCTAAATTAATAAGGAGGGGAGATGTTACATCTTTGGGCATCTAAAAGGGTACTCTAGATCCCCTAAACACACATTGGGCTGGAGTCCTCAAGAAGTTCGTACAGAGAAGCTCACGCTGCGATATCTGGGCCACCTATTTTCCTTTTTTTATTCATTTTGTATTCTAGCAATGTTTATTGTCTGTGATTAATCTATTCCCTTTAAATTTTATTTCTGACAAATTTCAATTCTGTCCATTGTTACGATCCTTCTCAAGCATTCTGCATTGGAATAACGATTAATGAACTAATGACACTTTCGCAAAAGGAGTTCTGTATATTACTCTGAAAGTTTCTTAATAGTACAGGAACCTGACACAAGACTATTAATTAGAACTAATCAAACCTAAGGATTGGAGATATTTGAGAAAGAGGAGTTTTATTTGGGACTACTTCCTCGAGTTTTTGTCCAAAACCTAAGCTGAGCAAGAAGATAGAATACTATTTCAGTGACAGAACCTTGATGAACAAAGAGCAATGGCAACCCAAACATTAAAAAGGGATCATTCTCATAACATGCTGCACTCATGCATTTATAGATCATTCATGACACACCTAGTTAGGAGCACTCTGATTCATTTCAATCATAGCATCATAATTGTTGGCATAAACATAGATACTTGAAACAGATTCTACAGATCATGTCCCCGAGGGATGGTATAGCAACATCGGTGAATTCACAGATCTTCTCTCCCTAAGCGGTAGCAGAACAGATCGAAGACGGTAAGCCTTAATCCCCTAAGCAGTAGGGTAACAGGCTGAAGATTTACATATCTTAACCCCCTAAGTAGTAGGGAAACAGATCGAAGACGATGGGCCTTAAACCCCTAAGCAGTAGGGTAACAGGCTAAATTTACAGATCTTAACCCCCTAAGAAGTAGGGAAGCAAATCAAAGCAAATCAAAGACGATGGGCCTTAAACTCCTAAGCAGTATGGTAACAGGCTGAATTTACAGATCTTAACCCCCTAAGCAGCAGGGAAACAGATCGAAGGCGAAGGGCCTCAAACCCCTAAGCAGTAGGGTAATAGGCTAAATTTACAGATCTTGTTTCCCTAAGCAGTAGTGGAAACAGATCGAAGGCGAAGGGCCTCAAACCCCTAAGCAGTAGGGTAACAGGCTAAATTTACAGATCTTGTCTCCCCAAGCAGTAGTGGAGCAGATCGAAGACAGCAAGCCTTAACCCCCTAAGCAGTAGGGTAACAGGCTGGAATCTATAAATCTTTTCCCCCTGAACTAGCACTGGAAAGGCTCGAAGCCACCATCGTATCTCCTTGGAGTTTCAGCCGACTAGATCGAAGCTATAAATCACAGATCTCACTTTTCTGAAGTTACAATGGAATGGATCGAAACATCAAGATGCCGTGGACCGGAGCGAGGCTACATGAAGAAGTGGAGCACCAAAGAAGTCAAGACTCAGTGAAACCGGGCAATTTTGGTCTTTCTTAAATGTCTTTGCTCTATTCCCGCTACACGTCAACGAGCAAAGAGGGGCAGTTGTAAGACCCTTAATTTACTCGGGCCCAAATAACCCCAAAAAAATTTATTAAACCCAAAACCCAAACAAATCAAAACCCATTACGGCCCTAGCCCAAACAAATCAAAACCCAAACCCTAGCCCAATACCTAAAACAAAAACAAAAAGAAGAAACCCTAGCCTAACCGCCCATGCCAGGTCTGCCACCGCCTGTCACGTCCACTGCCACTGTCTGACACTAGCATCGCCCATTTACCTGCAAGAAAAATAGAACAATTGATTAAGAAGCAAGTTGTAAAGAAAAATGGCTATAAAAAGTCAAATCTAAAACCATTGTAGGGATTCGGCATTTTGTGATAAATAAAAAACAACATTCGATTTTAAATATACAAGCAAGAACAGAGACCCCAGCAATATCAAAAGCAGGAAAATAGCCCAAACAGAGAAATCGAAATATCGATAATCAAAATCTAATAACCCAATGTGATTTTATCTCATTATCATTATTATTTTTCTTTCTTTTTTTTTTTGAATCTATTTACCCACATGCACACATATATTATAAACACATAAAAAATACACAAAAAAAATAAAAAAATATACCTTTTATCAAAACGCTGTGGTTTCATGACGGCGCAGGTCACATGGAGCTCTATCGTGATCAAATGAGGAGGAGAGTGAGAGAGAGGGTGGAGAGTCTTTTTTTTTTTTTAGAAGTTTGCTAAAAATGAAAAAAAAATCAGATTTTTAACTTAAATAATGGATTGAAAACGACATCGTTTTGGCTTAGTGTCTATGGACACTAAACGGAGTCGTTTTGGTGTGTAACGGGTTGACCCGCCCCGCTGAGCCAAGGTCCGCATGTTTTCTTTGCGGAAGGGCTAATTGCACTTTCAGCCCTTTCGCTTTTCAAGTGTCTGGCAATCAAGTTTTTTATAATTTTAATTTATACCCTGTATTTTATCTTGATTACATTTCAACCCTCACCTGAATGACACCGTTTCGGCGGGAAGGAATAATTCCTATTTTCGTCCCTCTACTTTGTGCGTGTATTGCAATACGGTCCTCCCCCTCTTTTTTTGTTTCGAATTTACCTACCATGTAACACCCATGTAGCATGCAAAAGTTTGACTAACGAATTGACCAAAGTATAAGGGCCTTATTCACAAGTGAGGTATGTATATATATATAAATTCATTTAAAATCACTAAGGTGGTACATCACATATACGCATATATTAGCATCAATTATACACAAATGTAATCGAACCATGATTTCTTTATCACATATCTAATTACCCACTTATGTATCCAAAACTAAAACTATGATATTACATTATCATGCCATAAGCATATTCGTTAAACAAAATTTACATAAAAGAAAACATCACATCCGATTACATATAAAACCGAGTCTATTTATATATATATATTTAATGTATCAAGCCATTTTCGTATGGCTTCTAACACATCTCCAAAAATATACACTTCAAAACATATATTTAAACCTATACATGCCGTAATGTCCATTTATGCAACTAAGAAAAGATACCAAAATGTTGCTGCATGGTGATGACTTTGACGATGATCCAAACACGCAAAATGGGTCAGGGAAATCTAATAGAGAGCAACAAAACACAAAAACATCTAATGAGTGTTCAACCCAGTAAGTCATAAGAAATTTTACACATAGCATTGATATGAGAAAATAAAATAAAGCAAAGATATACAAGATTCACCAATTTCGGTCGTGCATGCATTAAGTTTCATCCACGTAATACACTACCAAACCGCAGTCAAGAATGGCTATCAATCATCCGCCAAGCAACCAAATGACTTTAAAGCTTCGATCAATATGTATATGACAATGTCAACTCCTATGCGTACATGCATATTCGGTTTAAGCATAAATTGATATCTCAATTAATAGTACAAACGCCATATCTACCATATACTACTTAGATCATTAATCACATTCGCACACCTAGTGCACAAAGAGTTTTCGCACACATAGTGCCAAGATATACCGCACACTCAATTGCCTTAAAACTCAATCACGAATTAGCATTCTGGCCTCAAAGACACATAGTGCCCTTCAACTTCGCACACATTGTGCTAGCATCGAATCCTTATAATACAACAATTTTAATTAACTCAATTTGCATATTCACCACAAGTATAAACGCATGTATGTAAATACGAATATATATAATCAGTCTCATAAAACTTATGGACTTACCTAATAGTTCGAAATGATTCCCAATCGCCTATTAAATTTCTTTGTTTTTGCCTTTGCTCTACTCCCCTCCTTTGGGTTCGTGATCTAGTATAATCAAATACGGTAGTTTAATCACTTTGCTAAATAATTATACGTATAATTCAATGATGTTTTCATCATCCTACACTCACTATTACTCGAGACTTGAGATTTCCACAATTATTCATCTGATGTTTCAAGGCCAAATGTAATAATACATTCAAATTTTCATAGTCTTTGTTATGACTAAATCTAATATATATATATATATAGACATATTCATAATTCAATTCAACATTATAACCCATTATCTTTCATTTAGCCGATTATAGGGTATTACATATAACATATTAAAGATATAGTGTACATGGCCGAATATACCACCTAAATTTTAACATCTTCTATGTAATTTCCTATAGGTTCTTCTACCTAAATTTTCACCTACTTAAACCTTTATTACTTATTGATCATACCTTTGATTCTTAACCTAAATGACACTCCCATTCTCCATAGCTTAACCGAATGGTTCATAATATTAAGACCAAAACTGGACCTTGTACTTCCTACTTTTATAAATACTTTCATAGTTCATTTGACCTATCAAAAACTATTTAACATTCAAGTAAAAAAATCATGGATAAAGAATTTCCTATTCTAAACAAACTTAAATCTTTTGACCGAATGTACAAGGTGCCTCTAATCTATTTCTTCAAAAATTTTTACGTCATTCTAAACATTCCCTTATTGTTTCATACAACTTACAAATAACCCCTAATTCTAACACTAAACCATTCGGCATTTGCTCCAAATCATCATAAGAAACTTCCATTTTCTTGACATTACCAAGAGTATATTCATAATTTAACTTAGCATAACATAAACCCAAATCAACAAATTAAAAGCTTACCTTCTAATAGCTAAGGAAGAAAGCCGAATTGCCCTAAGAAAATCTCTCTATGTTTCATCTTTGTTTCGTTTTGAGAAAGGAAAGAGAAGAAGATGAACACCATTTCTTTCTTTTCTTTAATTCATCTATTTACCATTATTAAATCATTTGTAATATTAAATTATTTTAAAATTAAAATTAGTGGGGTATCATCATTTCTTGGCCGAGCCACTATGTTAAATATAGGTAAATTGACATGCAAAACCCTCCTTTCCATGCATGTACTAAAAGACCATTATAGATTAACCTATCATATTTTTACCATGTCTCATATAAGTCCTATCTTTATAAATTCACTTAGAAATGATCAAATTAATGCATGAAACTTTCATATACGCATCTACTCACTTTGTAAACACCAAAGTAATTAATTTTAATTACTTAATACTCGGTTTCGTGGTCCCAAACCACTTCCCGACTAGGGTCAATCTAGGTCGTTACAATTCTCTCCCCCCTAAGGAATTTTCGTCCTCAAAAATCTTACCAGTGAAAAGGTTTGGGTATCTTTCTGTCATAGAATTCTCGGTTTCCCAAGTAGCTTCTTCAATCCCATGTTTGAGCCATAGTACCTTTACTAACGGGACCTTTTTGTTTCGCAACTCTTTCACTTCGCTAGCTAGGATACGGATCGGTTATTCTTAATAACTCAAATCAGATTTAATTTCAATCTCTGCTGGACTAGTTATGTGCGATGGATCGGATCTATAACGTCGAAGCATCGAAACATGAAAAACGCTGTGAATCTTTTCAAGCTCGGGGTAAAATTAATCAGATGCGATCGGGTCCAATACGCTTCGGATATCTCATATACGGTCCGATAAACCTCGGACTCAATTTGCCTTTACGGCCAAATCTGAGTACCTTCTTCCAAGGCGAGACTTTAAGAAATACCTTGTCTCCGATCCGATATTTAATGTCTTTTCTTTTCAAATCTGCATACGATCATCGTCGATCGAAGTCGCTTTTAAACTTTCACGATTATCAATACTTTCGCTTTCAAATCTTTGATCAAATCAACTCAAAAAATTTTCTTTCGCTAAGTTCGGTCCAAAACAATGGAGTACGGCATTTTCGACCATATAAGGCCTCGTATGGTGCCATTTTAATGCTTGATTGAAAGCTATTGTTGTAAGCAAATTCAATTAAAGGTAAATATCGTTCCCACGAACCACCGAATTCAAGGATGCAACATCTCAACATATCCTCGAGTATTTGAATAATCCGTTCCGATTGGCCATCAGTCTGGGGATGAAAAGCGGTGCTAAAATGCAATTTAGTACCCAAAGCTTCTTGTAGCTTTTTCCAGAATCGCGATGTGAATCTCAGATCTCTATCTGACACAATAGAAATAGGTACTCCATGCAACTTCACAATCTGAGAAATATACAACTCGGCTAGTTTGTCAAGTGAATAATCCATGCGCACGGAAATAAAATGAGCCGACTTTGTCAATCTATCTACAATAACCCAGATCGCATCTTTCTTGCTTGACTTGACGACAATGGCAACCTGATACAAAATCCATCGTTATTCGATCCCATTTCCATTCGGGTATCATGATTGGCTGAAGTAATCCTGAAGGTACTTGATGTTCCGCTTTCACTTGTTGACATACCAAACACTTCGAAACAAAATCGGAAATGTCTCGTTTCATACCAGACCACCAAAACTGACATTTTAGGTCATTGTACATTTTCGTGCTACTGCGGGTGGATCGACATTCGGCTATTATGAGCTTCATTTAAAATCACCAAATAAGTTCTCAATTTCTTGGAACACACAATCGGTTTACGAACCTTAAGCGATCGTCGTTGTCAATTTGAAATTGATTCCATACCCGTGGCACATTCAAATTCGTTTAGCAACCAATTCACCATCGACTTTTTTTGAGCTTCACTAATTTGATGAATCCACGATGGTCTAGCCTTTAATTCTGCTACTAACGCACTATCAGATAGAGCGGACAAGTGTACATTCATTGCTCATAAATCAAACAGTGATTTGCGACTTAACGCATCAGCAACTACGTTAGCCTTTCCCGGGTGATAGTCAATGACCAGCTCATAATCTTTCAACAACTCGAGCCAACGCCTCTGCCATAAATTCAGTTCTCTCTCGAGTCATTAAATATTTGAGGCTTTTATGATCCGAGTATCATGACACCTCTCTCCAAACAAATAATGTCACCATATTTTCAAAGCAAAAACAATTGCAGCTAACTCGAGATCATGGGTCGGATAGTTTTTCTCATGCGGCTTCAACTGTCTTGATGCATATGCTACTACTCGACCTTCTTGCATCAACACACAACCCAGCCCAAGTAAAGACGCATCACTATAGATAACAAACTCTTTACCGGATTCGGGTTGTACTAGCACTGGAGCTTCAGTTAAATAAGTTTTCAGTTGATCAAAACTTCTCTGACATTTTTCTGACCAAACAAACTTAACATCTTTCTGTAGTAGTCGTGTCATTGGTGTGGCTATCGTTGAAAAACCCTTTACAAAATGTCTGTAATAACCGGCAAGTCCCAAAAAGCTCTGAACTTCAGTAATATTTCTCGGAGGCTTCCAATTAAGTATGGCTGTAATTTTACTCAGATCAACTCGAATACCCGATGCAGACACCACATGACCCAAAAAACTAACTTCTCTCAACCAGAACTCACATTTACTGAACTTAGCATACAATTTCTTATCCCACAAAATCCGTAACACTAGTCTCAGATGCTCAGCATGTTCGGTTTCATTTCTCGAATAGACCAAAATGTCATCGATAAACACAACTACAAACCGATCCAGATATGGTCTGAAAATCTGATTCATCAAATCCATAAATACCGCAGGGGCATTAGTAAGCCCAAACGGCATCACCAAGAACTCATAGTGACCATATCTTGTTCTGAAAGCAGTTTTGGGTATATCTGAGTCTCTAACTCGCAACTGATAATAACCCGATCTCAAATCTATCTTCGAAAATACAGAGGCCCCTTTCAGTTGATCGAACAAATCATCAATACGCGGTAACGGATATCTATTCTTTATTGTCACTTTATTCAATTGACGATAGTCGATGCATAATCGCATGGTTCCATCCTCCTTCTTCACAAACAATACTGGTGCACCCCAAGGCGAGGAACTTGGTCGAGTGAAACCTCTATCCATCAACTCTTGCAACTGAGTTTTCAATTCTTTCAATTCCTTTGGTGCCATACGATACAGAGTTGTAGAAATCGGTGTAGTCCCAGGTACAAGTTCGATGCCAAACTCTACCTCCCGAATGTGGTAACCCCAGTAATTCTTCTGAAAAACATCCGGATAATCACAAACCACCGCACCGATTCAAGCTTCTTTTCTAATTCTTTGTCATCAAATACGACGCTAGATATATCTCACACCCTTTCTCACATGTTTTTGAGTCAACATCGAGGATATAATGCTGTAACCCGATCCTATCGATGAGACTCAACTCGGATTATCTCACCGCTTTGCGCATCTTAAATCAATAGTCTTTCTTTTGCAATTCACTCTCGCATCATGTACAATCAACCAATCCATACCAAGGATAACATCAAATTCATCAAACGGTAAAAGCATCAAATCACCGAAAGCGTGAGCCTTTGACTACTACTAAGGACATTTCTTACACACCTTGTCCACAAGTACATAACGACCCAAGGGATTTGACACTCGGATTACGAACTCAGTAGACTCGACAGGTAGAGTCTTGCTGGATACTAAAGTCTCACATATATATGAATGAGTAGAACCAAGGTCAATCAAAGCAATGACATCGATGATAAAGAGAGTAAAAGTACCGGTGATAACATCGGGAGAAGATGCTTCCTCTCGTGCACGGATGGCATAAGCTCTGCAGAGCACGAGTCTCAGATCGATCAGCCGTAATCGAAATCCCTCTCTGACCACCATTCCTACCTCTGGTATTCCTCGATGGCCTACCTCTAGTCACATGCACCCGGTCGATCTCATACCTTGTACCTTATTCTTCTCATCGAGTTCTCAGATAATCTCAAATAAAATGATCCCGTGATCCGCATCTATAACAGGCTCGATTAATAGACTTACCCCAACATTCACCTACATGTCGTCTTCCACATTGTGTGCATTGTGTTTTTCTTGTCACTTTACCAACACTAGCAACCAAAGTAACTCGAGAATCCGTTGACGGTCGCTCCTAATAGAAATTCCTGTAGCCGCCTTTGATTTGTTAGTATCGTCCCCGAATTTCTTTGGGGTCGAGAAAGTAGTTTTACCCGCCGTTCTTTTACGAAAGTCTCTGGCTTTTAATTTAGCTTTCTTTTTCTCCTTCTCGAGCTCTTCAGCCTTGCATGCCCGTTCAACCAGTGTTACAAATTCCTTTATTTCTAAAATACCCACCAGTAACTTTAAATCTTCATTCAATCCTTCTTCAAATCTTTTACACATAGCGACTTCATCACCTACGCACTCCTGAGCATATCGATCGAGTCTTACAAACTCGCGTTCAGATTCGAGATCTCACAAAACGACCTTGTTTGAGCTCCAAAAATTCTTTACGCTTTTGGTCAATGAATCGTTGACTAATATACTTCTTCCAAATTCCTCCCAAAAAAATCCCAGTAACACGTTCCTTCGAATAATAGAAATCGAGTTCTCCACCAATAGTAGGCCGAGTCCCGCATTAAGGATATAGCACACTTTAGGCACTCTTCAGGTGTGCACGAAAGCTCTTCAAAAACGCGAATGGTGTTATCAAGCCAAAACTCGGCCCTTTCAAAGATCATCGATGAGTCAGAGCTCGAAATTCCTCACTTCCGCGCTTTCTCACCAAATCTACAGAGGTTTACTCACCCTCAAGGGATCAATAGTCGTTGGTATGATAGGAACTCGAGGCGGATTATTTAAGTTTGGAAACAGATTGAGCAAATGGTTAGTCCGAGCATATTGTGCGACCCATTCATTCATCATAGAAAAGAAGGCTTGTTTTGCCCCATCATCTTGATTATTTGCAGATGATTGAGGTTCAGCAGGCGGTGTTCCTTGCGCAGGAGCGGCAACTACACTTTCAACATCATCCGCCAAGGCTCTCTCTAGATTGGGTTCCATTTACTAATCAAAACAATAATTTCAATCGTCGAAAGCCATCACACTATCATATACTAACATTAGGGCATGTATAGCTAGACTCGTACGTGCTACGGTAGTCCTAGAACTGACTAAACCGTAGCTCTGATACCAATAAAATTGTAACACCCATGTAGCATGCAAAAGTTTGACTAACGAATTGACCAAAGTATAAGGGCCTTATTCACAAGTGAGCTATGTATATATATACAAATTCATTTAAAATCACTAAGGTGGTACATCACATATACGCATATATTAGCATCAATTATACACAACAAATTAACCATGATTTTTTATCACATATCTAATTACCCACTTATGTATCCAAAACTAAAACTATGATATTACATTATCATGCCATAAGCATATTCGTTAAACAAAATTTACATAAAAGAAAACATCACATCCGATTACATATAAAACCGAGTCTATTTATATATATATTTAATGTATCAAGCCATTTTCGTATGGCTTCTAACACATCTCCAAAAATATACACTTCAAAACATATATTTAAACCTATACATGCCGTAATGTCCATTTATGCAACTAAGAAAAGATACCAAAATGTTGCGCACGGGCGTGATGACTTTGACGATGATCCAAACACGCAAAATGGGTCAGGGGAATCTAATAGAGAGCAACAAAACACAAAAACATCTAATGAGTGTTCAACCCAGTAAGTCATAAGAAATTTTACACATAGCATTGATATGAGAAAATAAAATAAAGCAAAGATATACAAGATTCACCAATTTCGGTCGTGCCAGATTAAGTTTCAGTCACGTAATACACTACCAAACCGCAGGTCAAGAATGGCTATCAATCATCCGCCAAGCAATCAAATGACTTTAAAGCTTCGATCAATATATATATGACAATGTCAACTCCTATGCGTACATGCATATTCAGTTTAAGCATAAATTGATATCTCAATTAATAGTACAAACGCCATATCTACCATATACTACTTAGATCATTAATCACATTCGCACACCTAGTGCACAAAGAGTTTTCGCACACATAGTGCCAAGATATACCGCACACTCAGTGCCTTAAAACTCAATCACGAATTAGCATTCAGGTTAGCACACATAGTGCCCTTCAACTTCGCACACATAGTGCTAGCATCGAATCCTTATAATACAACAATTTTAATTAACTCAATTTGCATATTTAGCCACAAGTATAAACGCATGTATGTAAATACGAATATATATAATCAGTCTCATAAAATTTATGGACTTACCTAATAGTTCGAAATGATTCCCAATCGCCTATTAAATTTCTTTGTTTTTGCCTTTGCTCGACTCCCCTCCTTTGGGTTCGTGATCTAGTATAATCAAATACGGTAGTTTAATCACTTTGCTAAATAATTATACGTATAATTCAATGATGTTTTCATCATCCTACACTCACTATTACTCGAGACTTGAGATTTCCACAATTATTCATCTGATGTTTCAAGGCCAAATGTAATAATACATTCAAATTTTCATAGTCTTTGTTATGACTAAATCTAATATATATATATATATATAGACATATTCATAATTCAATTCAACATTATAACCCATTATCTTTCATTTAGCCGATTATAGGGTATTACATATAACATATTAAAGATATAGTGTACATGGCCGAATATACCACCTAAATTTTAACATCTTCTATGTAATTTCCTATAGGTTCTTCTACCTAAATTTTCACCTACTTAAACCTTTATTACTTATTGATCATACCTTTGATTCTTAACCTAAATGACACTCCCATTCTCCATAGCTTAACCGAATGGTTCATAATATTAAGACCGAAATTTGGACCTTGTACTTCCTACTTTTATAAATACTTTCATAGTTCATTTGACCCTATCAAAAACTATTTAACATTCAAGTAAAAAAAAATCATGGATAAAGAATTTCCTATTCTAAACAAACTTAAATCTTTTGACCGAATGTACAAGGTGCCTCTAATCTATTTCTTCAAAAATTTTTACTTCATTCTAAACATTCCCTTATTGTTTCATACAACTTACAAATAACCCCTAATTCTAACACTAAACCATTCGGCATTTGCTCCAAATCATCATAAGAAACTTCCATTTTCTTGACATTACCAAGAGTATATTCATAATTTAACTTAGCATAACATAAACCCAAATCAACAAATTAAAAGCTTACCTTCTAATAGCTAAGGAAGAAAGCCGAATTGCCCTAGGAAAAATCTCCTCTATGTTTCATCTTTGTTTCGGTTTGAGAAAGGAAAGAGAAGAAGATGAACACCATTTCTTTTTTTTTTAATTCATCTATTTACCATTATTAAATCATTTGTAATATTAAATTATTTTAAAATTAAAATTAGTGGGGTATCATCATTTCTTGGCCAGCCACTATGTTAAATATGGGTAAATTGACATGCAAAACCCCTCCTTTCCATGCATGTACTAAAAGACCATTATAGATTAACCTATCATATTTTTACCATGTCTCATATAAGTCCTATCTTTATAAATTCACTTAGAAATGATCAAATTAATGCATGAAACTTTCATATACGCATCTACTCACTTTGTAAACACCAAAGTAATTAATTTTAATTACTTAATACTCGGTTTCGTGGTCCCGAAACCACTCCCCGACTAGGGTCAATCTAGGGCCGTTACACACCAACTCCTGTTTTAAGCCCAGTTTAGTCCCCTTTTTTAGTTATTTAGTTACTTTGTTATTAAATCAATTAACTTTATTTTTACTTTCTTTACTTTTATTTTTTATCATTAATCATCATTATTATTATTATTATTATTATTATTATTATTATTATTATTATTATTATTATTATTATTATTATTTCCTTTTACTTATGCGTTATTGTTACTAATATATTAACCAATTTAATATTATTTTTGCCACTATTATTTTCCCTTTCATTTACTTACTGTTTATTATTATTAGATTAATTTGATATAGTATTACTATTATTATTATATTCCTATTTATATTTGTTTTCCTATTCTAAAACTACTATTATTTATCTAATTTTTTGTCGATTTCATTTGTTGTTATATTTCTATTTATTATATTATTTTCATTATTATTTTTTTAATGATCGTATTTTATTTTTACTCTCGTTATTATTCTATTTATTTATATCCTTTTATATAGTTTTTAAACTTTACATCTTTTATCATCATCATCATCATTATTTTTATTTTTATTATCATTATTTTTATTTATTCATACCCTTTTTTTTAACCCCAAGCTTTAGATTATTTAACTTATTATTATTATTATTATTACTATTTATCATTATTACAAATATATTGTTTTTCTTCTTATTAATGTATTATTATTATTGTTTTCCACTTTATTATTATTACTAGTTATCATCATGTTATTAGATTAATTAATTTTATATAGTCATTATTATGTTATTATAGATATTCTCTCGTATTTACTCATATTATTACTTATTATTATTACTACTATTATCATTATTTATTACCTTATTATTATTATTACTACTATTAAATTATTATTATTATATTTTACCCATTACTTTTTAAATACACTTATTTTGTTTATTCCTCACTCACATTATATATTGTTTATTTATTTATATATACACATACATATATATTTTTTCACACATCGTTCCAAATTTTAAAAGTACGTATTACTTGCATTATTATTATTAATATTATCATTATCATTACTATACTATCGTTTTTTAGTTTTACATAATGATTGTTTATTTATTATTAGTTCTTTTTTTAATTTCAAATATTTTTAGCTTAATTATTATTTCCTTTTCTATTTTTATTTGTTTCTTCATTTATTTTATTTCAGCTCTTATCATTATCATTCACACTTGCTTCTATGTTTATTCTGTTATGCCTGTCAATATCGAAATTTGAATTTATTCACGCATTCTTTATTATCTCATTTTATTGCAACTTATGTTATATTAACCTTTCACCCGACCCCAAAATTGATTCTTTTATAAAAGCAATGTTCCGTATTTGGAAATTCGAGAAAATCGTGCCCTAACTTACTGGTTTTTGATTTTTCTCATTTAACCTAAATAACGGAACATTCTTTTAAATCGCAATACGAGTTTTGAATAAAATGCTTACTCTTTAAGGTTCGAGGTGTCGTGCCCCAACTTACCGGATATGACATCTTGTTACCTCGAGATAAGATTTTTGCAAACAAAGGTAATATTCGGTATTTGGAAGATCGAGAGATCGTGCCCTAACTTACTGGGTTTCGATTTTCCTCGTTTACCATAAATAATCGAATACCCTTTTTAAAAGGGTTCAAATACACAAATCTTAAGTAAAAGGCAAGCTCATTCTCAAAAGTTCGAGATATCGTGTCCTAACTTACTGGATGTGACATTTTATTACTTTGAGACGAAAAGGTCTTTAACATTCGAGTATTTTTTAAAGAGAGGGGTAATATTTTAAAAGTCTTTCAAATTTTTCAATTTTCGACACTAAGACACTAATTAATCAACTAGGTACCAATTTTGGGCGTTACGAGGGTGCTAATCCTTCCTCGTGCGTAACCAACTCTCGAACCCGTTTTTCTAAATTTCGTGGACCAAAATCGTTGTTTAAATAAATCGAACCATTTATTAAAAAACAACCACTTTTACGAGGTGACCCGATAACACATCATCAAAAAGGATTGGTGGCGACACCCGTTTTTCGTTTTCATTTTTCAAAATCTAAGTCGACCCCGTTTTCAAAAAAATGGTTTCGACACTTATATAGACATGTAAGTAGCCATTTAATAAATTATATCTGCTTGGTAGTACAATATATATATTTTATTTTAATAACAAAGTTTCTCATGCAACTTAAATACCATGGGGTTTAATTACCGAATTGAATAATACAAGCATCCAACATTTTCGTTATTAAACACCACACCTACTCATGCAATTATAAATGACTTAAAATATTGCGCCATAACCAGATCTATCAACGAGTCACTTATGTAATATAGCCAATTACCCACTTGAATATCAAGCTCTCATACTAACAACAAATTTGACCATAGGACACAAGCATTATCTACCTCATATCCTTCGAATTAGTCAACATGAACATGACTACCTAACACTTTGATTCATGCAGCATTCTTTTTTTTTTTTTTTTTACAACTATTAACATGTAAATTTCAAACATATTTAGCATGCCATTTACAAATAAATTATGCTTACCGCATATCTCTTACCTTTATAGCACACAACCTGTTAACCAAAATTAATCTAAACCGTAACTACTCATAACTCAAATTCTATTATAATAACTTAGCCATTTTCGCATGGCTCATTATATACAAAACCAAAGTCTAATATTTTAAAACACATTTTAGCCTATACATGCCATAATTGAAGTTTAACTAAAAAGATACCAAAACAGTAGATAGTGTGATGAGCTTGGCTGACAGTCCCCGAGCTTCTAGCTTGACTTCAAAATCTATAGAATAGAGTAACGTAATACACAAAGTAAGCTACCACAGCTTAGTAAGTTATAAGCAATAAACAACTCAATAACATATTTAATTTTTTTATTAACTAGTCGAAATGCACAAACATTATTTACTAACTAAGCCGAATACATATATAATCACCTAATACACCATAATTCAACTTCCATTTATTCTTTAATGCAATTCAAGAATCATCAAGAGCCATCCATAAATAATTTATATTTAAGTAACCGAATACTCAAAGTATACATATACACATATCAAATGACATTTCAATACCACACGAATTATTCATCACTAGCCGAAAACACATATCCAAATACCCATGAATTCCTCATTTGCGTTATATGTGATTTATAGCACAAAACTAAACATTATCTTACCTTGTCTTAAGTAAATAACAATTAACTCATACCTTACCATTTACCTCGTATTATGCAATTCGCAAGCGGTTTACCTTTGCCCGATGAACCATTTGGAATTTGATAGGACACTCGGATAACCACATAAATCGTACAACGCCAACATCCCAGGCGTGGTCTTACATGTAGCCACATATCGATGCCACTGTCCCAGACAGTGTCTTACTCGTAAACACATATCGGAACCACATATCGATGCCATGGTCTTACTCACACATATATATCAGAATCCTATGTCATGACATATGTATCCTAACTTTTCCTAAGGTTCATACGGGGCTTTCGGACGTCGCAACTCGGTCGAATCGAACTCAGAAATGTAGTAGTCAAATTTAATCATTTTCGGCTATAGCATATTAAAATTCTACATTTTATAACAGCATATAAATGTAACATTTAATTACCAAATACACACGTCTATTTGCTTATAAACTTACCTCGGACGTCATAAAACGGGACGGGGCTGCTAGTCGACAACTTTCGTTTTTCCCCGATCCAAATCTGTTTTCTTTGGTTCTTGATCTAAACATATCCAAATTAAGCTCATTCAAATATATTTTCATTCAATTTAGCCCATAAACACATAAATAGGTAATTACCGTTTTACCCCTAACATTTACAATTTTTACAATTTAGTCCCTATTGCACAAAACACAAAATACACAAAACTTGGCTACACTCTAGTTAAGCCGAATGCTCCCTATATACATACAAGTCCACAGTTTCCATCAATTTCATAATTTAGTCCCTCAACTTTTTATTTTTACAATTAAGTCCTAATTACTCAAAATCATCAAAAATTTCAATACAAAATATATTAACCCAACACCTGTCTTTCATATTTCACCATCAAACAATAAAAATCACAAGCTCTCATAAATGGCATAACTCAAAATATTCATCAAAATTAAAATTTTAAGCATGTGTTTTGTAGTACTCGAAGCAACGATTTCAAAAACATAAAAATTATCGAAAACCGAGCTAAACTCATACCTTAATCAAGCTTGAATACCACCAAACCCTAACTTGTTTTTCTTTTTCTTTCTTCTTTAAGTTTCGGCAAAGGAAGTATATGAGCACTTAGGATAATTTTATGATATAACATATAACATATATTATATAATTTATAACTTGGTTTCTTAAATTACCCCTTTTAAAATTATAACCAAGCTTTATGTTATAAACCCTTTTTCGCCTCTTAAATAAATTAATGGACATGAGTTGGCTTTCAATTTCATGCATTATTATATAAGTATATATATACACATAATATCTTATTATAAAATAAAGCTTAATTTTTCATATATGTATAACTTAAATAAAATAATATAAAAACTATTAAATTTTTACCTGTCACCGTACCACTTATAAAGACATGGGCTATTTACAACTTAAGGGCTTCCATTTAAAAAGCCATTACTAATTCAGTCCTTACAATTAAAACTATCAAATTTTCAATTTATGCGATTAAGCCCTTTTGTTTAATCGGATACCCAAATGATAAAATTAAATCACGAAAATTTCACATATATAAATTCACACAAAATAAATATGGAAAATAATTTAAAAATATTTTTCTAACTCGAATTCGTGGTCCCGAAACTACCGTTCTGATTAGGGTCTAAATCGGGCTGTTACGAACAATATGTCCCAAAAATCCAACCTCTCACAGCCAAAGCTCGCATTTGCTAAATTTAGCAAACAGTTGCTTATCTCTTAATGTTTGTAATACAATTTTTAAATGCTCAGCATGCTCAGATTCATCTCGAGAATAAATGAAAATGTTATCAATGAATACAACTACGAATCTGTCCAAATACGGTCTAAAGATTCGATTCATCAAATCCATGAATACTACAGGAGCATTAGTTAATCCGAACGACATAACAAGAAATTCAAAATGTCAGTACCTAGTCCTGAACATAGTTTTCGGCACATCCGAATCTTTAGCCCTCAATTGATGATAGCCAGATCTCAAATCAACCTTTGAAAATATTATTGCTCCTTTCACATGATCGAACGAATCATCAATTCTCGGTAAAGGATACTTATTCTTAATCGTAACCTTGTTTAGCTGACGATAGCCAATACATCGTCTCACCGATCCATCGTTCTTCTTGACGAACAGAACTGGTGTACCCCAAGGTGAAAAACTAGGTCGTGCAAAACCTCTATCTGTTAATTCTTGCAACTGAGATTTCAATTCTTTTAACTCTGTAGGAGCCATTCTATATGAAGCTATCGTTCTCGGTAATGTTCCCGGTACTAATTCAATAGAAAACTCTACCTCTCGATGGCAACCCAGGTAACTCTTCTGGAAACACATCTGGATATTCACAAACCACTAGCACTGATTCAATCTTTGGTTCAGACACTTTTGTATCAAGTACATACGTAAGATAAGCATCACAATCTTTTCTTACATAATTCTGAGCTAGCATCGTCGATATCACAACATACAATCCACTCAAATCATCAGTTTCAATACAAAGAATTTCACTATTATGACATTTCAACTCAATAATCTTTCGTCTATAGCTCACAACAGCATCATGCCAAGTCAACCAATCCATACCCAAGATCACATTGAATTCATCAAACAGTAAAAGTATCAAATCAGCTGAAAAACAGTAACTCCAAGTCATCAAAGGACAATTCTTGCAAACTTTATCAACTAAGACATATTGGCCTAAAGGGTTCGATACTTTAATCACAAATTCAGTTGACTCAACAGGTAAACTTGTACTAGACACTAAATTCTTACAAACATGCGAATGAGTCAATCCAGGATCAATCAAAGCAATTATATCAGTGTCATAAAGAGAAAATGTATCGGTGATAACATCTGGTGACGATGCATCCTCGCGAGCACGAATAGTATAAGCTCTGGCTCGCGGCTGGCACTCGAGCCTCAGATCTCACAGTAGAATCCTTTGTCGCACCTTTGCTACATATTTCCAGTATTTCGAGGTGGTCTCTCTCTGGCAGTTGTATTACTCGGCCTTGTATTCAGAAATTTTTCTTTCTCAAGTAACTCAGGACAATCCCAAATAAAATGATCTTACGAGCCACATTTGAAACAGACTTTATTATTCATCCAACAATCTCCAAAATGCCGTCTTCCACACTATTGACACTCAAGTTTGTTGGCTTTAACACTACCAATGCTTGATACTGAAGTAGCTTGAGCCTTTGGACTCGAGTGTTGCTTCTCACGATCTTTTCTAGAATACCCCACAGAAGTTGAATGGTTATAATAATCTCTTGATTTCTTTGAAGAGGAATGATAGGGTTTACTCATTGTTCTCTTTCTCGAATCTCTAGCCTCAAAATTAACTTTTCTCTTTTATTTACTAAGTTCCTCGGATTTGTAAGCTCTATCGACTAAAACAACAAATTCTTTCAATTCTAGAATTCCAACTAGAAGTTTAATGTCTTCGTTTAACCCGTCTTTGAACTGCTTACACATAATTTCTTTAGTAGAAACACACTCTCGAGCATACTTACTTAATCTTACAAATTCTCTTTCATACTCAGTCAGAATCATACGATTCTGTTTCAACTCTAGAAATTCTTTGCACTTTTTATCAATAGACTGTTGGCTTATATATTTCTTTTTGAACTCAGTCTGGAAGAATTCCCATGTGACACATTCTCTAGGCACCACAGATATCAAATTGTTCCACCACTGATATGCAGTATGTCTCAGAAGTAATACAACACATCTAATACATTCTGCTGGCATACAAAATAGTTCACCAAAAACTCGAATTGTATTCTTAAGCCAAAACTCGGCTCTTTCAGGATAATCATCAACAGTAGCTCTAAAATCTTCAGTCTTGTATTTTCAAATTTTATCAACAGACGGCTTACTTAAACATAAAGGTTCCAAACCTTGAGGAGCTACAGGAAATCGGTTGGGGAATAGGTGGGGGTGGAGGTTGCTAAATAGCCAGGTTTATTCGGACAAACTCAGTGAACCATTCATTCATCATTTGGAAGAAAGCTTCCTTGGCCTCTCCTCCCTAACTCTCGAATCTGTGTCTTGATTCGGATGGCGCCGCTCGTGAGAGAAGAAAGTGGCGCATTACTTTGCATCATCATCAAGAATCGCTCGATTGGGATTCATTACTATATGAAAAGATATTTGAAATTGTCAAAAGATACCATACTATCACAGGTTATATATGGCATGTATAGCTAGACTCACACATGCTACGTTAGTCCGAGAATCAACTAAACTGTAGCTCTGATACCAATAAAATTAACACCCCTAACCTGTATCCGTCGCCAGAATAGGGTTTCAGAGCATTACCAAACTTATCAATTAAACGATCATACAATTCTTATATCCAAACAAACATCATTCAAATACAATCATATAGTCCCTAATACGAGCCCTCGAGGCCAAAAACAAGCATTAGAAGTGGTTCGAGACTAAACTAAGAACTCAAGAAAATTTTGAAAAAACTTTGAAAAAACATAGAAAATTTTCAAAGTATCACATGGCTGTGTCCCAGCCCATGTCCTACCCCGTGTAACTCTCTGACTTGGGTCACACGACCAATCACACACTCGTGTGATTAGCCCATATACCCTTCGAAATAGGCTTACACGCCTATATGCCAGGCCGTGTGCTAGGCTGTGTGAAAATTGAAGGGTATACTGACTTATGCCACATGGACAAGTCACATACCCGTGTGCTAGACCGTGTGGAGCTACTGACTTGGTTTCTAATTAAGTACCAAGGAATACAAGGCCATGTCACCTAACCGTGTGTCACACACGTCTGAGACACGCGTCCATGTCTCTACCCGTGTGGACAAAAATAGGCTATTTTCTAAGCCATCTTGCTCACCCAAACTTGCATTCATCTACACATACCAAGTAGCATATAACCATATCATCAATAGGCATTCAAACCAATCTCAACCAAGCCAAAATCATGCTATTCCAATACCAACATGTAACGCCCCGAATTTTGGGCCTAGAAGTATTAGGTCTTGAGCATGAGAACAAGTAGGAGGCTACACATAAATGTTTAGTTGAGCAAGAAGTGTCAAACAATTGCATGACTGCTTCAGTGGTTAAGTGTTCTGGGAGATTCTGTGAAGTCTTGGGTTCAAGCCTTGGCTTATGCAAAAATCTTGTTTTAATTGGGCAAACCTTTGTCTTTAGTCAGTAGGCTTTTAAATAAAAATGGGTGAAACATGACATAAAGGGCCTGCTAGTCTGGGGGTAAGTGGCGTGTTACCTATGCTAGAGGACTGAGGTTCGAATCCTGGTGAGCACAGTAGGTGTTTTATTTTTACTGCTTGGCCATGGAAGAGTTGTGGTTGACTGAAATTCTATGTTTGAGGAGTGTAAGGGACGTGTGGCTAATTGTTAGTAGGAAATATTGGGTTGGTGGAGGAAAATAAGGAATTTAAGATGTGTGGGGAAAGTGTACGATTGGTAAGGAGGTTTTTGAGGAGTGGTTTTAAGGATGTGATGAAAGGTTATGCTGAACTAGTATTCTTTTTCACTCTCTCCCCAAAAATCCCCTAGTTTTTGACGGCAAATCCCTTTCCCTCCTAGCCAAATTTCCTCCTTGTGCATCTCTTCTTTTTTTTGGGTTTTCTCTCAATTCTCTGTCGGTCACTCTTAGTTCTTTAAACCAATTTCAGGTAATTTTCTTTTCTTTTTTCTTTTTTTCCTGCTGATTGCGTTTCTCCTATCACTCCTTTGTTGTTGTCAAATTCCCAATGATTTTTTCCAAGTGCTGAGCATTTCTTCCTCTTTAAGTGCCAACCAATTGTTTTTCTCTCGTGTCGAGCAGTAAGTAAATTTTGTCCACATTGTTATTCCCTTGGCAGAATCTCTTCCTTCTTTCACCCTTCCCTTCTATTTCTCTATTGTCGAACCTTTTCTCCTCTTGGGGACTGTCTGTTTCCTCCTTCTCGATTTTCTGGTAAGTATTCTAGATTGGTTGTTAATCTTACACATTGTAATTGGTAAGTGTATTTTCTTAGAGTGATCGGGTTGATTGTTGTTAGGTGCCTACTTTCTTATTTCGAATGGAGTACCTTGTATGTATTCGTTTGGGTAAGTGTTTTGTTTGGTTAACAAGGATTCAGTTGGATTTCAGGAACTTGTGACCTTTTGGGTTCGATAATTTAAGTGAGCAAGCTTCGGTTGTTTAGTTAAGGTAAAATGATGACGGTGTATTTTTAAGCGCTTCGAGTAGGGGTGCTAGGCTTGTTTGTCATGTGACTAACCAATTGGTTACGATGGAATTTTGGTTTGGAGGGCTCAAGGACTATGAACGTTGTTTCATAACCAGGTGTGTAAAAACACTGCCCCTAATCGTATATCGACAAAAGCCAAAATAAGTGACTGTCGACGCTACACGAGCGTTCGTTCGCTCACGTGGTAGTCCGTATGCCGAAACATGAACGTATGATCATTGAGGTTAGCCATGAGCAATTTCATGGGTCGAGGTCATTTTGGGCCAAACTGAGCCGTGTGGGCCCTACGGGCATGTGGGCCCCACACGGGTAAACCACACAGACGCGTGGAAAATGTTGGGCCAAGCAGTGTAAACCACACGGCCAAGGCCATTTCTAGGCTATGTGGGCCACAATATGGGCCTTGAACTCGTTTTCACTGTTTGACTGTTAAGGTTGCACGGGTCGCCCGAGACAACTGTGGACCTACTGTTGGGTCGATAAGCTTACCTAGACCCCTTATATGATAAAATGACTATTTTGCCCTTATAAGGTAAGATAACTGTTTTGCCCCTATGTGATGTATATATATGCATGTTATTTAAACTGTAATGGATACATGTATGATTCTATGTATGACATGACATGTTTGTATGATGCATTGCATGGGGATGGGTTTATACTAATCGGAGGAAGTGTACTGAAAGACTTCGAGCCTAAATTACTGGTAGCCCAGCTACATATTACTGTATAGTGCCACAACCGGTGCTAACTCTGGAGTGTAGGGATGGGTGGGTTGATTATATCCCCACATGGCGTGTAGGGTTGGACGGAGATTGAGTGTAGAGGCTGGTTGGGTAAGATTTCTGATTGCATATCTGTACTATTACTGTCACTAAAAAGGGCTTAGGCCCAGACTGTGCTTATTTTCTGACAGTTTGCTTATATGGGATTACACACTGAGTTTTCGTAAACTCACCCTTCTACTTATTTGTGCAGGTAATCCTCAGGTGGATTGGTGCTGCGAGGGACTCGAAGGTGGCCACAAAACAGCTTACGCTTCCATATTTGATTTTTAATTTATAAGTAGTTTTATTTGGGTATTTTCATGTAATAAGGCCTTTTTAAATTTTTGAACCTTTAACTTGGGGTTTTATTTATAATGATTTATATCTGCTAGAAGTAGGACACGGGTTTTTAAAAGATAAATGATTTTCAAAACATCACGGTTACGCAACATGTTTCAAAAGCTTCCTCAAGAGATATTGTTTTAAAATTAATAACAATTTAATAAGGTTAACACTTCGACAAAAGACTCATTTTTGGAAAATAAATAAAATATTTTAGAATTATCACTAAGAACTCAAGACAAAGGTAAATAAGGAAGAGGTTTTTCGACGATATCAACTTTTTTTCGAGAAACACTGCAATGTGACATTACCAGATTCGGCCATAATGTTTAGGCCGAATTTGGGGTGTTACACAACAACCATAACGCTCATAACATCATAATTTTCCAATTCAAAACATACCAATATATCCTTTAAGAATTCACTTAATTGGTCACTTTCAAAAATGCATTATTTTGCCTAATACTTGGCATGATAATTCATTCTCAATTTCTACCATTTGCTACCTTCATTACCAATTCTTAATAGGGCATTCACAAAGCAAATATAAACCACATAACAAAAGGCCATTTACACATATATACATAACCAAGTTTACCAAAATAAACCAAATAACATGGCTAAACACATAACCAAAAACATTTATCATATACAAGCCAAATCAATTGACTAAATATATTACAAACATATAGGCCATATTAACCACAACACCTATACATGCCATATAACCAAGTACACAAGTTCAAAAGTACCAAAACAATTATTGGATAGTGTGATGAGATCTCCGATAACTCCCAATCTGAGCAAGCTTTGAAATCACTATAAAACACGGAAAAGTAAACAGAGTAAGCTATAAAGCTTAGTAAGCTTGTATGCCTAATAAGTATAACTTACCATTCATTCACAATTTCAAGTAAGTAAACATGAGATAATGTAACTCAATTTAATCCATAAACCTAACACAAATTCATTCATAAGGTTAAATATGAAGTTCATAAATTTCTTCGATTCAATACTTGTATGGTTCATGTACATACCTGTATTAATTCGTATCAATCTCATACTCTTTCATATCATTGATATACCCCGTTGAACTATTTTGAATAATATCGGATACTCGGGAATCTCTCACCCTAAGTGCCAATACATGGTCGAAACCATCTCAATCCCATATCTCATATGCAAATGCTCATCTCGAGCTATCACAAGGTCTACTCACACAAGTTGACAGTCAAGACATAGCTACATGGTGCTGCTTACACAAGCTGACGAGAATCCGCAACACATGCTGAAAAACTCAGCCACCGATAGAACGTATGGACCAGCACCCAAAACACAATAACCCCTAATAACTTGTCATTTGTATCTTATCTATTCCTAAGGTTCAACCGAGATTTATACATTGCCAAATCTTCGTCATATATTTCCGTGAAGTCGTACTCATCAATAATGTAATAATAAAGCATTTAATACACAATTACATTAATACTTATTAACATACGAGCTTACCTCGACCATAGAAATGACGTAATAGGATCAACTAGTCCAAAACTTTCTCTTTCTCTTGATCTAGATCCGTATAAGGCTTAACTTGATCTAAATAAATCAAATTTAGTCCCAACATTCATATTATGGCAATTTTAGACTTTTACCCTTATTTTTTAACATCTTTACAATTTAGTCCCTAGCTCATAAAAATGCAAATTCATGCAATTTAACCCACACTCATGCGAGCCGAATTATATATATACACATAGGAGCCCATATTTTTCATTATTTCACACATTTACCACATAATTTTCACATTTTTCAATTTAATCCCTAATTTGAAATTTCATTCAAAATCACTTAACAAATGTTGTTTATCTAACAACAACCATCCATTTTCTATCATCAAACATCAAAACATATACATATTCATCAAAAGTAAAACCCTAGACCTTTAACAGTTTTGCAAATTAGTCCCTGGGCTAGCTAAATTAAGTTACAACGACTCCAAAAACATAAAAATCATTAAAAAATCGAGTCAAAAAACACTTCAATGCATGGATAAGACATAACCAAACCTTCAAGCTCTATTAATGGTGTTTTCCTAGCTTATTTTCAGTGGATGAATGCACTTAGGAAGATGACAAATTTGTTTTTTTTCTTTATTTTACTTAGTTTTATACTAAATTACCACTTTAACCTTAATTAATAACCTTTAAAACACTTAATAATGTGTTCATATATGTCCACTCACATTATGGATGGTTTAATAACAACATAAGGACCTCTATTTTAAATTTCTATAACTATTAGACACCTTTAGCTAATAGAACTCAACTTTTACACTTTACGTGATTTAGTCCTTTTTATCAAATTAAGCATTCAAACGATAAAATTTCTTAACAAAAGTTTCATGCAATCACAATATTGTGCTGTAAACCTCAAAATAATAATAAAATAAATATTTTAACCTCAGATTTGTCATCCCAAAACCACTGTTTCGATTTGACTAAAAATGGGCTATTACAAAAACCATGCATCAATTTGATCATATAAACACCAACCATTAAGCATCAAAGTGCCAAAAGCACACCAACCATCAAGGCATCAAAATAACATAAGTTTCACAAGTTCAAAGCAACATTACATGCCAACATCATTAATTAAACATTGGACATAGTCCACCTATACATGCCATTATAAGCACAACCAAAGCATCAAAATCTACCAATAAATTCGATGGATAGTTGATGGATCTCCAGCTAGCTTCCAACCCAATCGAGCTTCGATAATCTTTAAATTAAAGGAAAAACTACGTAAGTAATGAATGCTTAGTAAGTTCCTATAAACTTTAAGCATAATATTCCATTTCAATAATAAAACTTTATAGAATACACATAAATCTATGCCAATGCCATAATATCATAAATAGATATGATCAACGACTCACGAATGAGTAAGTTCATTAATGTCGTATGTAATAGGCTCAATTTGCCCAGGCTCATACAGAAACCAAAAACAAAATAATAAAAGTCCAAAATTAACAGTCCAGTTTTATTACATGGCCCAACACGACCCAAAAGTCCAACCCAAACTAAAACTTGAAACTCAAGCCCAACACAAAAACAAAAGAAAAAAACCCTAGGGTTCCCATTGCGCTGCAATAGCCTCCAGCGCTGCATCCCACATCAGCACCTCTGTTCACTACCGCATGCCAGCAAGCGTCCTTCACCATACCTGCAGACCAAACAAAAGAGAACACAACAGCAGAGAGGAAAAAAGAGTAACAAATGAAAAACATTTTATTTTTGGCTATAAAAGCCACAAATCATCCATGTAATTTTTTTTACGAGCACACAAATAGAGAAATCAAAATACAAAAACAATATTTGAAACAGAGAATTTTATAAATGTGGTGTTTTTTTTTTCTTTTCTGTTTCTCTTTTCATTTGTTATTTCATTTATTTTTTTAGAAACAAACAAAAACAATAAAAGAAAAGCTGAAACCTTACCTTTTTTGTTATGTCGTCGTGAAAAGGGGGGTTGAGGTTACCATCTCCAATGAAAAATGGTGTTTTTGGACATGAAGAAGTCAAAAAGCCAAAAAAAAGTAGCCTTTTTTATTTTTCGGCCACCGTGGACGGTGGCACCGTCGCCAGTGACCGACAGCCTCCACGGTGGTCCGGCGACTGGAGTGCGGCCGGAATAAGGAGAGAGTGAGAGAGTTTGAGAGAGGTTTGGAATTTTTTTTTTTGGAGAAACAAGGAAAAATGATTTTTTTTCAAAATTTTTTGACTTATATAGCCCCTCCAAACGACGTCGTTTTGGGCTTAAGTCACAAATGCCAAAACGACCTCATTTTGCTTATGACTTGATTTCGACCCAACCCAAAGCCTAGGATCCACGTGTTTTTTTAAACGGAAGGGCTAATTGTACCTTTGGCCCTTCCGCTTTTTCGACCAATTCAATTCAGTCCTGTTCTTTGTTTTTCTTTTAATTTACCAAATAATTTTGTTTTTATTTCAATTTGGTCCATATTTAAACTGTGCATTTTGGAGGACCAGGGAAAATTTCCCATTTGGTCCCTCCCTGTTATTCACGCGTTGCAACTTAGTCCTTCACCTTATTTTCATTCCCTATTTTTACCCAAAATTTTGTTTTGATTTTAATTTAATCTTTTTTTGTTGTTATTATTATTATTATTATATTATTATTAAACTGGTTAATTTAATATTTAATATTTTTTTGTTTATTTACTTATTATTATTTTTAAATAGACTTGTTTTATTTTTATTGTTACTCTTATTATTGTCATTTTATTATTTATTTATTTATATCTTTTTATATACTTTCAAAATTTGGATTATCATTATTATTATTATTATTATTATTATTATTATTATCACTTTTTAATTTGTTTTATTTAATATTTTTATTCTTTTATTTATTTGCTTATTTTAATTTTTTATTAATTTTTATTTGTTTAATTACCTTTTTTATTTATAATTACTTTTTATTTATTTATCTTATTTTTATTTTTGCTCGTATTATTGTTAATTATATTATTGCATTTGTTATTATCATGTTATGCATATTAATACCGTGATTTATTATTGTTATTTTTTATATTTTATCAAACGTATCATGCCGTTATCGCTAAAAATTCATGTCGCATTAATTTTTACCCGATACGTAAAAATGGAATTTTCAATAATAAGGCAATGTTTCAAATTTTGGAGATTCGAGAAAATCGTACCCTAACTTACAGGGTTTCGATTTTTCTCGTCGAACCTAAATAGACAAATATCCTTTTAAATTTTAAAATACAGAAATTTTAAATAAAAATAAAGGCAATATTCCGTGTTTAGAAATTAGAGAAAGTCGTGCCCTAACTTACGAGGTTTCAATTTTTCTCGTTGGATCTAAATAACTGAATATCCTTCTAAATTAAAATGCATAAGATTTCAAATAAAAATAAAGATAAGCTTATTCTCAAAGGTCCAAGGTGTCGTGTCCTAACTTACGAGATATGATACTTTGTTGTCTTGGGATGAGAGGGTATTTAATATTTGTTTCAATTTCATCAAGCGCTTTTAAGTAAAATTAACATTAAAAAATACGGATCGTATTTAAACTTTTTTAGGTTTTCAAATTTTTGACATTAGGACATTAATTAATCAATTAGGTACCAATTTTGGATGTTACGAGGGTCTTAATCCTTCCTCGCACGTAACTGCTCCCGAACCAATTTTCTCGAATTTCGTAGACCAAAATTGTTGTTTTATTAAAACGATCAAATTACGAGGTGATCCGATCACACCTCATAAAAAAAGATTGGTGGCGACTCCCAATTTTCATTTTCAAAACAAAAGTCGACTCTTTCAAAAAAATGGTTTCGACATCGTATATATTTATCATTCATAACATGATAGGATTTTATGAGACTTAATAGATAATCATCAACCTTTCTATAAGATTATATATTTTTCGATTTACTCTCTTTTCATTTTGTTCTCAATGCTTATCATAAGTCTAAACAACATTATCAATTCCCAACTTAGTGTATTTATCTATGTTATAGGTATATGCATCCATAGCATACGTAAATTTCTCAAATATAATACATTATTCAAGCTCATTAATTCCTTTTCCTCAAATTTCATTTCAACTATGAATTTAGCATTTCATTACCTTTCCTCACCCATTTCATATGCATAACACACAAGTTATAAGCATAATTTCAACCATGACTACAAGCTAGTGCATTTAAACATAACTCTTTTGGAATAAACTACATAATCAACCATTTTATTAGAAATTACTTACTTGGATTTATTCCACCTTTTCATGGACATAAGAACATTACCAATTGAGCACTTACCGTTTCAATGTATTTTATTAAGATTAAACATGATATAATTCAATCACAAATTTGGTACAACCCTGAGCACCAACAACAACACATGTTAGCATAATTGAATATAATTCATGTGAACTTAACATAGATAACCATTATACTTAAGCATGATCCAATTGGATTTATCATCCTTCATAACATATCACATTTTCCATGTATCACCATTTCAATAAGTTTCATACACACATGCCTTGGTTCTTATTGAACACTTACCATTTAATTTGCAGAACACAAAATACTTAAACATAACATTTACCATAACCACAAGCTAGTGATTAAACACATAACTTAGCGATATCATCACATGGTAAGATATGGTATATAAACATATCATCACTTAAATCATACCTTTCATATTCATGAATATTCATACTTTGATCATTGGTACATCATACCTTTCCATATTTGTTGTAGTGAAGTCAATCAAAACCCTTATCGGAGCTCACACAAAGGGTGCTAAACAATGGTCGAAACCATCCCTTTTCTATAATCGATGAATACTGCAAAAATAATTGAAACCCTAGTACATGTTTCCTATTGTGCCATAGTCGAACTATGGTCTTACATATGCATTTCCATGGCCCTGCCATGGTCTTACATTAGTAGTGTCATAACCCAGTATGGTCTTATCATCAAGATGCCATAGCCTAGCTATGGTCTTACATATAAACACTGTCATGGTCCAACCATGGTCTTACGTCCATAGCGCCATAATCCAGTTATGGTCTTATCATCATAATGCCATAGCCTAACTGTGGTCTTACATATAAACACTGCCATGGTCCAACCATGGTTTTACGTGGGAATGCATCCTGTCTCCATTGATATCAGAAATTATCATTTTCGTAACTTTTTACAATTCCTGTTCTATCAACAAATTAATTTAATGTTAGTAATTTTACATCATTTAAGCTCTAACGTTCATAAACAATTAGAAATATAATTGAGTTCACACTAATTAACTCACAGGACTAATTTGTAGTAATGGCTCAGAGTATCTCAATCAGTGATTGGCGTAATATCAATTCATTATTTTCATTTTCAAGTACACATATCAATATAATATAATATAATGCTAGTTTCATATTTTTCATTTAAAAATGTACTCAAATTAATCCAAACGAACTTACCTGGCTAAATTGTAGAAATGACAAAGTATAAGGGTATTTTGGTAATTTTCCATTCTCCTCTAATTTTCACTCAATATTGATCTAAATTAATAATTTCACTCAATCTATTAATTTAGATAGTAAAACAATGTATTTTATGCAATTTATTCATTTTTTATTTTTTTACAAAATTTCCCCTAATATTTTATTTTTATTCAATTTAGTCCCTGAGCCTAAAACATGTAACTTAACCATTTTTAATGCCAAGCCACATCATCAAAATATCCATGGCACACAAAACAGCCCCATTTGCAATAGTTTCACATCAAATCCTTATATTTTTACTATTTAAACAATTTAGTCCCTAATCGAAAAATTCATCAAAATTACTTAACAAGATACTTTTAAATATTAACCAACATCTCAAATTAATCATTTAATAACTAAAATCACATAGATTCACCAATGGAAATCCTTAATAGTTTCAAAATTGAAGGCACGGAATAGCTAAACTTAGTTGCAACGATCTCAAAAACATCAAAATTACTAAAAACCGGGTAAGAATCAAATACCATGCAAGAGAAAATCACCATGCCTGAAAGCTTCATTCCTAACTCCATGGTATTCGGTTTTGTTCTTAGAAAATTCAAAAAGATGATAGCATATTGGCCATTTGTTTCTTTTAATTCATTTAATAATAAAAATTACCATTTTGTCCATAAAAAAATCATCCAAATTTCATTCTTTTAGTTGCCTAAAATCTTCCACTAAATCCTTAAATGGTCTAATTACCATTTAATCACTCAAATCAAATAATGGATCTTTTACGATTTAGTCCTTTTTAATTAATTAACGAAACGTTAAAATTTTTCAACGAAACTTTAAAACCACCTTAATGACACTCCATAAATGCTTATAAAAATATTTACAACTTGGTTTATAGAAAAGAGGTCCCGATACCTCATTTTCTAAAACACTTGACCTCAAGGTCTTACCACTTAAACTTAATAAATCATTTATATGTAAAATATCACTATATAAAAAACCTTTTCAAAACCATGTTTGACTTGAAAATATTAAATAATAATATTTACGAACTTACTCGTCAGATTTGTGGTTCCGAAACCATAATTTTTAACACCACAAAAAAAGGGCTATTACATGTTTGATCAGTTAAGTAGAGCTTTAACCTTCTTCAAAATTGATTTGAGGTTAGGCTATTACCAGATTAAAATTAAAGATGTTGCTATGCTGAAGAAAGCCTTCTGGTCAAGATATGGTTATTATGAGTTTCTGGTAATGCCTTTTAGGTTGACCAACGCTCCAATGACATTTATGGACTTGATGAACAGTGTATTTCAACCTTAGACCAGTATGTAGTGGTCTTTATTGATGACATACAATTCTATTCTAAGAATGAGATTGACCATGAAGAACATTTAAAGATTGTGTTGTGGACCCTATGTGAGCATCAATTGTATGCAAAATTCAGCAAGTGGAGTTCTGGTTGAAAGAGGTGCACTTCCTAGGGCATGTTATTTCAGCGGATGGTATTATGGTGGACCCTGCTAAGGTAAATGTAATCCTTGAATAGAACTCGTCCAAGAATGTTTATGAAGCTTGCAGGTTCCTGGGGTTGGCTAGATAAAACAAGAGGTTTGTGATAGTTTTCTCGATAATAGCACCATCTTTCACCAAACTGTTGAAAAAGAAGGAAAAATTTGTATGGAGCAAAAGAAATGTTATGGCAGATGCTTTGAGCAAGAAGACTATGGCAGCTTGGTTGTCTCTTCTAGCCAAGATAATCATGTTTGAGAATGGAGCCCTGTTGGTAGGGCTAGTGGTAAAAACCGCCCATCTTTCTCTAATCTTAGATGAACAAATGAAGGATGTTCAGTGTGATCGAATCAAACAAAGGATGTTGTCTAATAAGGTAGTGACTTTCAGCATAGGCAAAGATGGATAGCTCAGGGTCAGGAAAAGGATGTTTGTATCGATGGGGAATGGATTGAGAAAAAAATTGCTTAAGGAAGCTCACTAAGGGCCTTTCTCACTTCACCTTAGTAGTATCAAGATGTATAGAGATTTGAAGGACTCATATTGGTGGTCTGGCATGAAAAAGGAGATCTCAAAATATGTTTTAACTTATCTGAGTTGTCAAAGAGTTAAGGCAGAGCACTAAGTACCTTCAAGACAACTGTATCCCTTGGAAATTCTTGAATGGAAATGGGACAAGATCACCATGGATTTTGTTTCGGGGTTACCCCTTAGTCCTTTTATGAAGAATTACAAAGTCAACTTATTTTTTTCCAGTGAATATGACCTATTCTCTAGTGAAGTTGGCTAAACTTTATATCATTGAGATAGTGTGCCTACATGGAATACCATCATCGATAGTGTCAGACAAAGACCCAAGATCATCGATAGTGTCAGACAAAGACCAAAGATCCATTTCAAGGTTCTAGAATCAATTACAAAAGTCTTTGGGATCAAAGCTGCAATTTAGCACTACGTTTCACCCTCAGACTAATGGCCAATTAGAAAGAGTCATTCAAGTATTAGAAGATATCTTAAGAAGTTGTGTGATTGATTACGAAATTCATTGGAGAAGTAAGTCTCTCTGGTAAAGTTTGCCTAGAATAACAACTATCACACCAGCCTAAAGATGTTTCCATTTGAAGCACTATATGTTAAAAGGTGTAGGACACCAACTTGTTAGATGGAACTTAGTGAGAGAAAGATAATGGGTCTAAAATTAATATACAGAATCGAAGAAAATATTGTTACCATTTGCAATCACCTGAAGGCCATACAAGATCGACAAAAGACATATGCAATTTTAAAAAAAAAAGAAATCTCTTTTAAGGTTGGAGATAAAGTATTCTTGAAGGTTTCTTCATGGAAAAAATCATCCGTTTTGGCCAGAAAGGAAAGTTAAGTCCAATATTTGTCGGACCTTGCGAAGTTTTGGAAAGAGTTGGACCTGTGACATATAGGTTAGCTTTGCCTCTTGAACTGTCAAAGATCCACAACTTTGTATTTCTTCTCAATGAGTTTTCCAACTCTCCTTTGCAGTACATAATGTACTTGCATTTGATCACAGTTTTATTACTAACATATTTATTTAACACCGTATCATATTTAATCCAATAGTATCTTTCTCGTAGATTCAAGATGCCACAACCCCCTGGTAGTGATTTCACTTTGATCTAAACCAAAAAAATGTATCTAAGACACAAATAATTTATTTTTGTTAGGATCCATCGAAGATGTTTTATTACTAAAGACTAATCACTAAAAATCTCACCATAGATTTACCTCACGGTTTGCACACTTGAATCAATGATCTTCGATCCAAAGGTAAGGGTTTCTCCTAGTGTTATCGATTGGACCTTCAAAGAGCATAAGGAATAATATTAACATGTAAATAAATAAAAATAACTTCCATGGCCAATATACCATTCAACAAAGAGAGGAAAACACTAAAATGAGAAGTTGATGATCGGATAACCCACACTTACACAACTTAATCAATTCAGGATAGCCAAGGGATTGATATAGATACGAGATCAGAAAGTTGGGTGATCTAAAAGAATTATTAAAGTAAAGAGGGTATAAGATCAACCATAATAAAAAAGAATAGAAAAAATGAGGAGAAAAAGAGGAAAAACCCAACCACGGGCGACAATGACGCCAGGTTCGATGATAAGAGAAGTAAAAAGAAATAATGAGGGTTCAGCACAAACAAGGTTCAGCACAAACAAAGGTGAACTATTAAGACAAAAGGAAAAGATGGAAGAGAAGAGAAATATGTGGTGGCACACGGTGGTGGTCATAGCGGTGATTGGCGGTAACGGGGAAGAGAAAGAGGATGATGAGCTATGGTGGTTAAAAGGCACAGTGATTGGTGGTGATCGATCATAGTGGAGGGGTAAAGCAAAAATGAAGAAGGAAAAAATTGGTGGCTAGCAAAAAGAAAGAAAAAGATCATAAATGAATGAAAAAAGAAAAAAATGGAATAGGGAGGATGGGATGACAATGAGAGGTAGGGAGTGAAGGGAAAGGGTGGTCAACCTAGTCTAGGTTCAATAAACCACTTCTATGGCAATGGTGGGAAGAAATTGTAAGAGAGGGAGACAGAGTAAAAAAGGGGATCATGTTACCTCAACTTATGGTAAGTTTGACTTTTTAAAAAGGAAAGGAATCATCCTAGCATGGTAACAAGAGGGGTGGACGACAAACATATAATGCACATGGGAAAATGTGTAAAAAAAAAATAAAAAGATGAAAACATGGGGACTAGAACTTAGGACCTCTAGGATAGCTTAGGGGCACTTAGCCACTTGACCACTTCACTTCCTTCTTTTTATTTTTGCACCATTAATAATAAAAATGCGGGATTGGATACAATTAATGTTGAGCTGGGCAAACATTGCTTGAAATTCAATTGCTGCATTCCTATTCAACGTATCAGTTACAACATTAGTTTTCTCTTGGTGGTATTCAATGACACAATCATAATCCTTCATTAATTTGACCGAGCAATGTTGTCTCAAACTCAACTCCTTTTGGTTTATGAGGTATTTGAGATTCTTATGGTCCATATAAATGTTGGAAGATCGTGTTCAAAAAATGCAATGGAAAATAAATGTAGAGAAAAACCAGAGTTTTAAAAATTTTCTAAGACTAGAACTTGGTTGTAATATTTAAAGTAATAAACATTTAATCAAAATTGTACCTTTTTTATTCATCTAGGATGAACACTTCGACTGAGTAGTCTTCTCCACTATTCTTAAACTCACAGTTGCCAGGTGTGGGCCTGCTTTGAATTAGAAAAATTTTCACAAATATTATCAGTGGGATAATTTTGTAATTTCTTTAAACTTTTGGGCAAATTATAAATAAGAAAAATATATTTAGAAATTTTTTGCAGTAATTTCTTCAGCAAATTTTCTCTCTACAACTTTCTCTTGAACTCAAGTGTGTAAAATAATGACCCAAGACTCTTTTTATATAGGGAGAGCTTAAAGAGTTCATGTAACACCTCTAACCCATATCTGCTACCAGAATAGGGTTACAGAGCATTACTGGAGTTTACAGAACAAAAATAGTTAATTTATGTCATTTACTATTCATATTTGAAACCGATCATATTCAATCATATTGTCTCTTAATTGGACCCTTGAGGCCCAATTTATACATTAGAAACAAGTCGGGACTAGATCAAGATCTCAGAGAATTTTTCGCAAAATTTTCAAAATTTCCTTATATGCAGGGGACACATGCCCATGTGATTAGGTCATGTAGCTCACATGGCCACATGACACGCCTGTGTCCTAGGCCGTGTGGGCATTCGATGTGAGGCACACGGTCGTGTCCCAGCTCGTGCTCAAACTAAGGGTAGCTACTAACTTGGGTCAGACGGCCAGCCACACGCCTGTGTGCTAGGCCGTGTAGACAATTTAATTTTTTAAAATTAGGTGCAGGATTCACACGGCCAAGATACACGCTCGTGTGTTGGCATGTGTATTTGACACGACTGAGACACACGCCTGTGTCTCTGCCCCTGTGACTAATTTTGAGCATTCTATTTATCAATTTTTAAGATGCAGAGGACATAAGGCCAAACCACACTCCCGTTTGTATGGTCGTGTGTCACACATAGTTGAGACACATGCCCGTGTGTCCACCCGTGTGGAAAAAATAAGGCCATTTCCAAACCTTATTTCTCACCCAAAATTTTTCCTTGTACCTACATTAACATTTTAATACATTTCCAATCCAATTCAAGTCATTTAAATCAAGCCAAATACAAGTATTGTGTATAACATATTAGCACATATGTTCGAGTGATTAAACTTGCCAAATTTGCACTTATGTTTACATGCAAATTTTATCAATTATACTAATTCAAATCCATTCGTCATATAGTTTATATTCCTTTCACCATAAAACCATTTTTAACACATATCAAACATGATAAGGCCTTACATAATTACATCAAAGTATGCTTAACACTAGCCATTCCAATGGCTAGTTACAACCAAAATATTCTATCATTTAATCTATTTAACCTATACATGCCATTATATCAAAAGTTAGCTTGTTTCATATACCAAGAGGTTCAAGGGATAGTGTGATGTGTCTCCGACCAAGTTCTAACCTTCACGAGCCTCCGAGTACTATAAAACAAAGGAAAATAAAATAAAGTAAGCATTTAATGCTTAGTAAGTTCGAATAACAGGAATTTAACTTATCGTTTATATTTAATTTAAGTAATCAAGTAAATAACATGCATACCAACAAATTGACCAATTGCCTAATCACGTACACTTAATCAAGCAAGTTAGTCATGAATTTTAATATACTTTTCAAGTAATAAAGATGAGCTCATCATATAATAGCTTTCATACACATATACTTTTCCTATCATATTTCCATATAACATATACATTTCTATGATAAATCATCTCATGTTTAGATTAACCATAACAGAACTTTGCCCATTAAATTTTTTTGCAATATCGATGGATACACATATAGTACACTTGAAGTGTACAACACTATAAACCATCAACTCATATTCAGAGGTACCCAGATAGGTCATATAATCATGAAGCCTCGAGCCATATAACATGATGCTCATGTGAGCCATGTAACAAGAAGCTTATCCGGGCTATAACAGTAAACTCATAAGAGTTTAGAACAAGAAACTCATTAAGCTTAATAGGTAACTCCAAAGAGCTATTATCAGGGAGCTCCAAATAGCCATATAATAGGATGTTCGAGCGAGCCATATCAGGAAACTCAAAAAGAGTCTATATTAGGACGCTCATAAAGAGCTGCATTTGCGTCCGCAATATATGCAGGATCACAACTGATCATAGAACAGAACGCTCACAAAGAGCTGCGGTTACTACCGATCAGGATGCTCGCAAGAACCATATAATGGGAAGCTCAAGAGGGCTTATAATAGGATGCTCTTTCAAGTTATGGTTTTTCTGCAACATATGCAAGACCACAACCAATCGGGAAATCCTGTATCCATCGAATTTCATCTATTCAAACGGGACTTATACTTATCGAGCAATACCAAACATGTAATTAATTTTATACACTAAACATTTATACAATTCACACATATTCAACATTCAATTCCAAACATATTAATATACATAATCTAGTTACACGAACTTGCTTCGATAAGCTTTCGTATACAAGGATCTACTAATTCAATACTTTTTGTTTTCCTCTATCCAACTTTATACTAAGTCTATCCTGATCTATATAAATGAATTTAACATCAATTTAATCCATCTTATTATCAATTTAATTCAATTCACATCTTAGGCAAAATTACCATTTTGCCCCTATACTTTCCATAAATGACGATTTCATCCCTAGGCTCGAAAATGAAATTCGTGCAATTTAATCCTTATCCTAAGCCTAACTAATTTTTACATATAACATTTACAACACATATATTTCATTAAAATAAAAAATTTTCCATGAATTTTACATCTTTACAATTTAGTCCCTAAATCACAATTTCATGAAAATTCACTTTACAAAAGTTGTTTATCCATCAACAACCTTTCAATTTCTACCATAAATTTTAGAATTTCAGTGTATTCATCCATGGAAAAATTTCAATACTTTAATATCCTTCCAAATTGATCCCCCAAATAGATAGATTAAGTTATTACGATCTCGAAAATAAGAAAATTACTAAAACTAGGATATGATTACTTACCTAATTAAGCTTACTTGATTTTATTTCTTTTTCCTAGGGTTTCCATAGAAAATTTGGGAAAGATGATGAAATAAGATGATATTAGGCTATAATCATCTTTATTTATTCCAAATTCCAATTTAGTCCTTTTCTTTTTCTTATTTTCCATGGATGATTCATCATAAATATTTACTAACTTCTCTTAATGGTCTAATTACCATATAAGGACCTCAAGTTTTGAATTTCATAGCTATTTGATACCTATAACTACTAGAACTCAACTTTTGCATTTTATGCAATTTGGTCCTTTCTTTAATTAAACATGAAATAATTACAATTTTCTTATTGACATTTTTATACGTCTTTCCTATCATGATGAAGACCATTCAATAATTTTAAAATAAATTTTCTTTCTGACTCAAATTTTGTGGTCCCGAAACCACTGTTCCAATTTCACTTACAGTTTAACTACGATTATACTTAATAACTTTAATATTAAATTAATATAATACTTATCAACATAAACATTAGATTAAATTTAATATTAAGATAATTACTTTAACATTATATTAATAAAATACTATTAAGATAAGTATTAAATTTAATTTAATATTAAATCTATTAAAATAATATTATTTTTTGAATAGTTAATCTAAAATCAAATTCTTTGGTAGAGTCCCAATAGGAGTGCAATCCAATTTCTATAACCCACAGTGGCAAAACCACCCTAATTTCTCCTAGACTAACCAAAGGGCTAGACCCTGTAACACATACGCCTAACCTAGACTAACCCAGCCACCTGTGTTTACCTAACAAGTTTAGAAACAACATCAAGCTGAACCTTCTAATGGCTTAGAAAACTTGTTGAAGGCATACATCATGAAAAATGAGGCCTTAGTCCAAATCGAAGTAACTACATTGAAAAACTTGGAGAACCAAATGGGCTAGTTTGCAACTGAACTTAGGAACTGACCACAAGGTTACTTGCCTAGTGATACAGAGAATCTAAGAAATCCCAGGAAAAAGAATTGTAAACCGTTGACATTAAGAAGTTGAAAGACATTGGAGCCCAACACTATTGAAGTTGAAGAAGAGCTAGCTGATGCTCAAGATCTAGTGGAAGTTCAACTGAGTGTTGAAATTCTAGTTTCACCAGATCCAAAATCTGCAAAACCCGATAAGGTAATTTTTGAACCAGTCAATTCTGATAAACTAACAACTTCGTTAGATGTAGAATTGTCACAGAAGATGAATCAACCAATTCCAGTAAAGAATCCTGCACCACCCTACCCTCAAAGACTTCAGAAGCAAAAGCAGGAAGTCTAATTCAAGAAGTTCCTAGACGTACTCAAGCAACTTCATATCAACATTCCGTTGGTAGAAGCACTTGAGCAGATGCCAAACTATATCAAATTCATGAAGGATATCCTATCTAAGAAATGAAAACTAGGATAATTTGAGACGGCAGCCATGACGAAGGAATGTAATGCATATCTTCAAGACAAACTACCCCCAAAGTTAAAGGATCCTATATGTTTTATCATACCCTACAACATTGGAGCAACATACTATGTTAAATCACTATGTGATTTGGGTGCAAGAATTTAGAAAGTTAGGGATAGGTGAAGTTATACCTACAACAGTTACACTTCAATTGGCAAATCGATCCTTAACACATCCAGAAGGAAAAATCGAGGATTTATTGGTACGTGTAGATAAATTTATTTTCCCTGTTGACTTTGTTATTCTAGACTTCGAAGTAGATAAAAATGTTCCAACCATCTTAAGAAGGCCTTTCCTAGCAACTAGAAGGACCCTTATTTATGTGCAGAAGGGCGAGCTTACTATGCGTGTTTAGGACGATCAAGTAACTTTCAATGTTTTTAAGTCTATGTGATTTCTTGACACAGTTGATGATTGTTCTGCGGTATCTGATTTAGAGAAATTAACCATGGAAAGGGAACTCAACTATGTTAAGGACCCATTGGAGAAAATTTTTGTGTCAGACCCTCCAAGTGATGAAGAGGGAGAGGAATACTTAGCTTTGTTAGAAGCTAATCAAAGGGGATTTAATATGCAATCCCACTTTGACTCTATAAAGTTAGAAATCAAAGATTATGTCCAACCAAAAGCATCAATTGAAGAGCCACCTGAATTAGGATTTAAGGTACTTCCCTCACATTTAAAATATTTTTATTTAGGTAACACTTCTACTTTTCCTTTGATTGTGTCAGTAGAGTTGGCAATAAAGCAAGAAGAGAAACTCATCCTAGTGTTAAAAAAATTCAAGAGGGCTACCAGATGGGCCATAGTTGATATTCATGGCATTAGTCCATCTGTATGCATGCAAAAGATCATCCTGAAAGATGGCAAGAAAGGGACGATAGATGGTGATGAGAGTATCAAGGCCCAAAATAAGGCTCATGAACATGATAGGCTCAAATTTCCTCAAGGCCCAATAATAAGGTCAAAGGCCACAAATTCGATCAAGATTGAACGAGACTATCCAAGACTTCATTACCAAGACCCTAGATACGCACAAGATCAAAAAATAAAATCAACATTCACTTTCTTATTTTTGATAAAATCAAGAAACCAAATCTTGGTACAATTTTGTTATTTCAGACAATTTCAAGAATCAAGAAAATCACGATTTCAAATCTTGGAAATCTTGGTCTAAGAAACTGAATCTTGCAGCTAAGGCGGATTGGATTTCATGTACGAGCTTGAACGAGCCAATTTCGAGAGCAAACGGATCATAACACCAAGTTCTTGAAAAAATGGCGCAATTAAGATGTCTACAAGCCCATCCTAAAGTTTGGAAAATAATTTAATTGAATATCAGTACAAATTATCAAAGTGGCCTAAATTGTAAAATATTTAAACTATAGGTCCAATTTTATTTTAATAGGTGGATCATCATGTAATAATTCAGCCCAAGGAGTCCATTTAATTCATTTGGTTGAATTCCCATTAAAAGTTCACACTTAGAATTCCTATTTAATTTATTAGGGTTAGCAAACTTCTTTTGGGGGCCTATAAGTGGCATGGACATTCACCCTTATACACATACAATTGATTTATATTTTTTTGAGTTAATAATAATTCTCTTTGAGTTTTTCTTCAAGAATTGCTCTTGAGTTTTTTTTAGAAGCTGTTTTAATAATCTTTCAAGTTGTGGGAATCATCTTCAAGATTTTTCTTACCAAGATCATTTTGTTAGAGGGGGAATTAGAGCCATTAAAAGAAGTTGTGGATTCTTAATGTTTCCAAGGCTTCTTAGGACGTCATCATCTCTTTTCTATCCTTAATTTATCTTTTCTTGCTTATTTAAGTTAGTTTTTGTTGTTTTGGCTTGCTGATTATATTGATTTTTGTTCTAGGTTAAAGTTGCTTCAAGAAAGACGTTTCGTACCTTGTTCCATCAAGAAACACATCAAAATTTGGATTTTTAATATTCTCTTGTTGTTTCAAGCATTCTTGCACAAAATAATTTACTTTTGTCTTTAAAATCACTTCTGACAAATCTATTTGTGTTTTATTTTTCCAAATCTGGTTGGGGCATTTTCTTAAGGTCCAAGGATGGTTTTTTTTCCATCAAAGAAATCTTAACTTATTTTCTTTTGGACTTTTTACTAGTCGGTTCATCTTTCTTTCGTTTTAATTTTGTTTGACTCTCCTTTGTGACAACTAATCTGCTTTCATTGTTTCTTGTTTCAATTTACGTTTATCTAGAGTTCTAGGATAAATCCATGACTTTGAAAAACTTTATGATCCACTTTCGCATTCATCTGTCTCATTTTTTATCAGATGGACAACGAAGATTGAAGCCCATCATGAAAGACGTGGTAAAGTAAGAAATCATCAAGTGGTTAGATGTTAGTATAATTTACCCCATCTCAGACAGTTCATGAGTAAGTCCAGTATAGTGCGTGCCAAAGAAAGGAGGTGTTATGATTTTTGAGAATGAGAATGAGTTAATACCAACTAGAACGGTTATGAGATTGAGAATTTACATCGATTATCGAAAGCTGAACAAGGCGACTAGGAAAGATTGCTTTCGTTTACCATTTTTGGACCAGATGCTGGACAGACTCGCGAGGCGAGACAATTACTATTTTCTCGATGGATAGTCGGGGTATAATCAGATTGCAGTAACACCCAAAGATCAACACAAAACAACATTCACATACCCGTACGGTAAATTTGCATTTAGGCGCATGCAATTTGGTTTATGTAATACACATACTACATTTCAAAGATGTATGATGTCTATTTTTACTAACATGGTTATGAAGTATTTGAAAGTATTTATGGATGATTTTTTAGTGGTTGGAGACACTATGATGATTGCCTAGCCAATCTAGCCAAGGTACTAAGGTAATGCGAAGAAACAAACCTCGTACTCAATTGGGAAAAGAGTTATTTTATAGTATGAGAAGGTATTGTTCTAGGCCATCGAATAATGAGACATGAAATCAAGGTAGATAAAGCAAAGGTAGATGTTATTGAGAAACTCCTACCTCCAACATTTGTAAAAGGTGTTAGGAGCTTTTTGGGCCACACTGGTTTCTATCGAAGATTTATCAAGGACTTCTCCAAAATTCCTAAACCTTTATGCAAATTATTAGAGAAGGACACAATGTTCAAATTTGATGAAGAGTGTTTAAAAGCCGGTTAGTTTCGGTACCAATCATCGTCACACTGGATTGGGATTTGCCATTTAAATTGATGTGTGATGCAAGTGATTTCGTGATAGGAGCTGTCATGGGCCAGCTAAGGAACAAAGCTTCCCACCCCATCTACTAAGCAAGTCAGACTCTGACGGGAGCTCAATTGAATTATACATTAACAGAGAAAGAGTTGCTTGCTATTTTTTTTGCTTTTGACAAGTTTCAATCTTATCTTATAGGTTCCAAAGTGATTGTCTACGTGGACCATTCGGCAATTAAGTATTTACTTGCCAAGAAAGACGCTAAGTCGAGATTGATCTGATGGGTACTTCTACTTCAAGAGTTCGATCTAGAAATTTAAGATCAAAAGGGAGTAAAAAACCAAGTAGCAGACCACTTGTCTAAATTGGAGCCGCAAGAAGGGAATTCTCCACTTATACCTATTCAGGAGACATTCCCAGATGAATACATACTGAAGGTAAATCATGTCCATAATACCCCTTAGCTTGCTGATATTTCTAGCTATTTAGCTTGTGGTTTGATGTCAATTGATAAGACGTATTGTAACAGCTTGTTTTTAGTAAAATCAAAACAGTGGTTTCAGGATTACAAATTCGATTCTAGAAGGGAAATTTATTTTAATATTATTTTATGATCTATAGTACGATAATAATGTAGTATGAAAATTTTGTAAAGAAATTTTACCAATTACATGTTTAGTTTGATAAAGGACCAAATTGCACAAAGTGCAAAAGTTGAGTTCTAATAGCTAAAGGGGTTAAATAGATATGGAATTCAAAATTTGAGGTCCTTATATGGAAAATAGACCATTAAAAATTCTTAGTGGTTAAGGATGATGGTTCATCCATGGAAAATAAAATAAAGATAAGGATGAAATTGGAAACTGAAAAAAATAAAAGATGATAATTAATTAAATAATGAAACTATCATCTTTTTCATCATCATTCCAAAATTATTTCCATGGAAACCCTAGCTAAGAGAAAATAGCTCAAGCAACCTTACTTTGATCAATTAGATTCGGATAGACCAAATTCGAAGTTAGAATAAGGAAAAGAGAAAATATCGGATTAGTAGATTTTACGTACACGAACATTTGTCGAGGTAAGTTCGTGTAACTAAATTGTGTATATTTATATGTTTGGATTAAATGTTGTGTATGTAAATTGTATAAATGCCAAATATATGAAATTGGTTACATATTCGACAAAGCCCGATAAATATTAAATCCCGTTTGAATAATGGAATTCCATGGATATAGGATTTCTCGATTGGTTGTGGTCCTGCATTGTTGCGGACACACCACAACTCCTACGAGCATTTTGTTATAAGCCCTCTCGAGCTTCCCGTTATATGATTCCTATAACAGCCCATTCTCAATGAAATTGAAACAATGGTTTCGGGACCACAAATCCGAGTCAGAAAGAAATTTTATTTTAATATTATTGCATGAATTGCATTATGATAGAAATGACGTATGAAAATTTCATTAAGAAAATTTTACTGATTTAGTGTTTAATTGTGGAAAGGACCAAATTGCATAAAATGCAAAAGTTGAGTTCTAGTAGCTATAAGTATTAAGTATCAAATAGCTATGGAATTCAAAACTTGAGGTCCTTATATCGTAATTAGACCATTAAGAAAACTTAGTAGATGATGAATCATCCATGGAAAATTAGAAAAAGAAAAGGATTAAATTGGAAAGTAGGAAAAATAAAGGAAAATATAATAATTAAATAGAAATATCATATTATTATTATCACCTTCTTCCCCAAAAATACATGGAAACCCTAGGAAAGAGAAAGCAAGATTTCTTGGCTTAATTAGGTAAGTAATCTTGTCCCGCTTTTAGTAATTTTTATATTTCCGAGATCGAAATAGCTTAATCTATCTATTTTAGGGATTAATTTTTAAAGATATCAAAGTATAGAAATCTTTCCATGGATGAATATGCTGAAATTTTGAAATTTCTGGTAGAAAATGATAAGTTGTTTATTTTGATGAAATTATGATTTAGGGACTAAAATGCAAAGATGTAAAACCCGTGGAAAATTTCTGATTTTTGTGAAATTCATGGGTTGTTATTAAGACATGTAAAAATTGGTTAGGCTTGCAATAAGGATTAAATTGCATGAATTCCATGTTCCGAGCCTAGGGACGAAATCGTCATTTATGAAAAGTATAGGGGCAAAATGGTAATTTTTCCTAGGAAGTGAATTGAGTTAAATTGAGTATGAAATGGATTAAATTGATGTTAAAATCATTTATATAGATTCGGAACTAATTTGTGTCTATTTTTATACTTGAATAGAATGTGGTATGTGTTTGCATGAATTATATAAATGTTATAAATGAATGAAATAATCACATGCCAGTTAATGTTTAGAAAATGATAAGTTCTGTTTGAATAATGAAATTTGATGGATAAATGATTTCCCGTATTGAATGTGGTCCTGCATATGTTGCGAAAAGAATCTAGCTCAGACGAGCAATCATGTTATAAGCCTCTCGAGCATCCTGTTGTATAGTTCTTGCGAGCATCTTGATCAGCAGTGATTCTGCATGTGTTGCACACTACTATAGTTTTTTGTAAGCATCCTGTTACACGATTTGATTGGTTGTGATCCAACATTTATTGCGGACATAAACGCAGCTCTTCGTGAGCGTCCTGATATAGGCTCTTACGAGCTTCCTGACGTAGCTCGCTTGAACTCGCTGTTATGCTATCTGGAGCTCCTTGATAATAACTGTTCGGAGTTACTTGTTAATCTCAATGAGCTTCCTGATTAAAACTCTTATGAGTTTCATATTTAGCCTAGATAAGTTTCCTGATACATGGCTCATATGAGCATCCTGTTACATGGCTCGAAAGACTGCTTCCTGATTATGTGCCCTATTTGGGTACCTCTGGATATGAATTGACGGATTTCAGTTTTGTACACTTTAAGTGTACTACATGAGCGTATCCATTGATATTTCAAATAAATTCAACGGATAAAGTTCTAACATGGCTAAACTAAACTTGAAATGATTTGTCATGGAAATGTACATGTAATATGGAATAATTATATGAAAGCATATATATATGAAAGTCATTAAATGATGAGCTCATCCATGTGCTTTGTATTATGTGAATTACTTGATTAACATGATTGGTGAATTTGTGTGTTTTAGGCTATCAACCAAATTGCTAGGATGCATTTTTGTATTCTTATCTTTAATGTAAATATATGGTAAGTTAAATTCTTTTTATACGAACTTACTAAGCATTCAATGCTTACTCTGTTTAATTTTCCTCTGTTTTATAGTGCTCGAAAGCTTATTAGGGTTGGAAATCGATTGAAGCATCATCACAATATCCTTCAGCTCGTTTTGGTAGAAATAATAAGCTTATGTTGGTATAATGGCATATATTGTAACACCCATTGTAACACCCCTAACTCGTAACCGTCGCCGGACTAGGTTTAAGAGGCGTTACCAGACTTATCAAAACCTTTTTCAATCATATCGTAAACATATCATACATCATCATCATAAATAGTCCCTTTAGAAGATCTACAAAACCTAAAACATGCTTTGAAGAAGATTCGGGACTAAACTGATTTCGTATAAAATTTCTTGAAACTTAAACATCTTTCAAAGTTATACAAGTCACACGCCCGTGTGAACAGGCCGTGTGCCTCACACGACATTAGACACGCTCGTGTGTCTAAACAATATCAAATCAGGGCATACAGACTGACTTATCCACATGATTGGAGACACGCCTGTGTGCCTTGGCCGTGGTTGAAACTGACTTGGGTCACATGGCTGACCACACGCCCATGTGTCTAGCCCGTGTACCCTTCGAAATGGCCACACACGCACATGTACCAATGCTGTGTGCCTTACACAGCCACCGGACATGCCCATGTGCTCAACTGTGTGGGTAAATATAGGCCCTTTGCAAGGCCACATTGCCACCCATTAAGGACGTCGTAAAACGGGACGGGGCTGCTAGTCAACAACTTTCATTTTTTCCCAGTCCAAATCCGATTTCCTTGGTTCTTGATCTAAACATATTCAAATTAAGCTTATTCAAACATATTTTCATTCAATTTAGTCGAAAAACACATAAATGTACAAATTACCATTTTACCCCTAATATTTAAAATTTTTACAATATAGTCCCTATTGCACAAAACACAAAATACACAAAATTTCAAAGTACCCATGTTAGGCCGAATGGTACCCATATTTATACAAGCCCATATATTTCATTAATTTCACATTTTAGTCCCTCAAATTATTATTTTTTTGCAATTTAGTCCTAATTACTCAAAATCATCAAAAACTCCAATACAAAATATGTTAATCTAAAACATATCTTTCATTTTTTATCATTAAACAAAAAAAATCACAAGTTATCAACAATGGCATAACTCAAAATATTCATCAAAATAAAAAAATTAAAGCTTGGGTCTTGAAGATTACTAAGCAACGATCTCAAAAACGTAGAAATTATCAAAAATCGAGCTAAACACATACCTTGATTGAGCTTAGAAATGGCCGAACCCTAGCTTTGTTATTTCTCTCTTCTTCTTTTTTTTTTTTGTTATGTTACGGAAATGAAGAAGATAATGAACAAATGATATTTTAACTATATTATAATATGTTATATTATATCATTTTTTTCTTTTTTTTAACTTTTATTATAAAATTATACTTTCACATATTTTAATGTCTTTACCGTCCACTCACATTAATTATGACTCAATTACAAATTTAAAGCTTAAATCTAAAAGGCCATTAACAAACTAGTCCCTTTTAGAAATAACCACTAAATTTTCATTTTACGCGATTAAGTCCTTTTATTTAATTGGGTACCTAAACGACAAAATTAAATCATGAAAATTTCACAGATATAAATTCACACAAAATAAACATAGAAAATAATTTTAAAATATTTTTCTGACTCAGATTCGTGGTCCCAAAACCACTATTCTGCTTAGGGTCCAAATCAGGCTGTTATAACTCTCCCCCCTTAGGGATTTTTGTCCCCGAAAATCTTACCGGCTAATAGGTTCGAATAACGTTCTTTCATTGTATCATCTGATTCCCATGTTGCTTCCTCAACACCGTGCTTAGCTACAATACTTTAACTAAAAAAATCTTCTTATTCCGTAACTCTTTAATCTCACGAGTCAAAATATGAATCGGTTCTTCTTCGTAGGTCATATCGGTCTTAATTTCAATCTCAGATAGACTAATCACATGTGAAGGATCAGATCAATACCTCCGAAGCATCGAAACATGGAATACATATTGAATCTTTTCTAACTCAGGTGGCAACAATAGTCTGTAAGCAACCGGCCCGATACGCTCTATAACCTCATACGACCCAATAAACCTTGGACTCAATTTGCCTTTACGACCGAATCTTAGTATTTTCTTCCACAGTGAGACTTTCAAGAAGACTTTATCTCCGATCTGAAACTCTATATCTTTATGTTTCATGTCCGCATAAGATTTCTGACGATCTGATGCTACTTTCAGACTTTCACAGATCACTTCCACTTTCTGTTCAGTTTCTCTAATCAAATCGATTCTGTGTATCTTATCTTCACTAAGCTCAGTTCAATATAACAGTGTACGACATTTACGACCATACAAAGCTTCATAAGGTGCCATTTTGATACTCGATTGAAAGTTGTTATTATACTCAAATTCAATCAGAGGTAGGCATCGTTCCCACATACCTTCAAATTCGAGAATGCAACATCTCAACATATCCTCAAGTATCTAAATGATTCGCTCAGACTGGCCATTTGTTTGCGGATGGAAGTAGTACTGAAATGTAATTTCGTACTCAAAACACAGCCCAAACGATTCAAAGATGCATCACTATAAATAACAAATTTTGACCCGATTCTGGCTGAACTAGTACTTGAGCTTTAGTCAAAAGGGTTTTCAACTAATCAAAGCTTTTCTGGCACTTTTCTGACCACTCAAATTTGACATCCTTCTGTAACAGCTTTGTCATCAGAGCTGCAATCATAGAGAAACCTTTCACGAATCGTCTATAATAACCAGTAAGTCCTAGAAAACTTCAGACTTCAAAAACATTCTTCGGAGGTTTCCAATCAAGTATAGCTGAAATTTCGCTCGGATCAACTCGAATACCAGATGCTGATACCACATGACCCAAAAAATTGACTTCACTTAACCAGAACTCACATTTACTGAATTTCGCATACAACTGCTTATCTCGCAAAGTCTGCAACACAAGTCTTAAATGTTCAGCATGTTCAGCTTCATCACAAGAGTAAATCAATATGTCATCTATAAATACAACCACAAACCAGTCCAGATACGGTATGAAGATCTGATTCATCAGATCCATGAAAACAACAGGTGCATTAGTGAGTCTGAATGGCATAACCAAAAACTTATATTGTCCGTACCTCGTTCTGAAAGTAGTCTTTGGCACATCTGAATCTTTAACTCGCAACTGATAGTAGCCTGATCTCAAATCTGTCTTCGAAAATACTGTAGCTCCTTTCAGTTGGTCAAACAGATCGTCGATCCGTGGCAACAGATACTTATTCTTTATAGTCACCTTATTAAGCTGTCTATAATCGATGCACATTCTCATAGTTCCATCTTTCTTTTTCACAAACAACACAGGTGCACCCCACGGAGAGAAAATCGGTCGTGCAAAACCTCTATCTGTCAATTCTTGCAGCTGGGCTTTTAATTCTTTTAATTCTGAAGGTGCCATTCTATACGATGGTATAGATATCGGTGCCGTCCCAGGCACAAACTCAATACCAAACTCTACTTCCTGAATAGGTGGCAAACCCAGTAATTCTTCAGGAAACACATCTAGATACTCGCACACAATAGGTACTGATTCAATGTTTCTTTCGGCCACTTACTATCAAGCACGTAGGCAAAATAAGCTTCACACCCTTTTCTTACATATTTCTAAGCTAGCATCGAAGAAATTATTGCTGGTAAACCATACAAATCACTAGATTCAATTTGAATAACCTCATCATTTTGACTTCGAAGATCAATGGTCTTTTTCTTGTAGTTCACGACAGGATCATGTAAAGTCAACCAGTCCATACCCAGAATTATGTCGAACTCATCAAATGGGAGCAACATCAAATCAGCCAGAAATCACTGATCTCGAACCTTCAAGGGACAATTCTTACACACTTTGTTAACCCTAACACACTGGCCCAAGGGGTTTGACACTCTAATCACAAACTCAATAGACTCAATAGGTAGAGTCTTGCTGAATACTAATGTCTCACATACATAAGAATGAGTAGAACCAGGGTCAATCAATGCAATTACATTAGTATCATAGAGAGTGAATATACCAGTAATAACAAATGGGGACTAAGCCTCCTCGTGTGCACGTATAGCATAGGCTCTTGCAGGTGCACGAGTCTCAGATCTATTTCCTGTATCTTTAGTTCCTCTCTAACTGCCGCCCACATTACCCGCATTTCTAGATGGTCTACCTCGAGTCGCAGTATTACCCGATCTTGTGTTTTGTACTGGATTTTCTTCAGCTAACCTTGGGCAATCTCCAATATAGTGATCCGTCGATCCACATTTAAAACAGGCCCGATCGTGCAATCTACAACTGCCAGGATGTCGTTTACCACAATGTTCACACTCAGGTTGATTAGATCTAACATTACCCATATTGGATACCGAGGTAGCTCTCGAGCTAGCAGGTGGTCTATTCTGATCCTGTCTGGAGTAACCTGAAGTGGCTCTAGAACGACTAAAATCATCTCGAAACTTTTTTGTTGTTGACTGGACTGACTTACTGAATGCTTTCTTACACAAGTCTCTAGCTTCAAAACCAGCTTTTCTCTTTTCTTTCCCGAGCTCTTCAGCTTTGCAAGCTCGTTCAACCAGTACTACAAACTCTTTCATCTCAAGTATTCCAACTAACAGTTTAAAGTCTTCATTCAGCCCATCTTCAAATCTTTTATACATTATGACTTCGGTAGAAACACACTCTTGGGCATACCGACTGAGTCTCACAAATTTTCGCTCATATGCTGTTACTGTCATCTGACCCTGTTTCAACTCCAGAAATTCTTTTCGCTTTTGATCAATAAATCTCTGGCTAATATATTTCTTCCGGAACTCTGCCTGAAAGAATTCCCAGGTCACGCGCTCTCTGGAACTATTGATACTGGGGTATTCCACCAGTGGTATGCTATGTCTCGAAGTAAAGATATGGCACACTTCAAACATTCATCTGGGGTACAGTACAGCTCATCAAACACACGGATAGTATTATCAAGCCAGAACTTAGCCTGCTCAGTATCATCATCATCAGTAGCTTTAAACTCTTCAGTCTCATGTTTTCTGATTTTATCAATAGGTGGCTTATACAATCTTAATGGATCACTTACTTGAGGTACAGCAGGCTTTAGATTTACACAACAAAATCCATTATTTCAAAGTATGTCCCGACCTATACATACCATAATTTGAGTTTAACTATTTTAATACCGTAGTAGTGGATAGTGTGAAAGACTTTGCTGACAATCCCCGAGCTTGTAATTTGAATCCAAAATCTATAAAACAGAGTAATATAACACATAGAGTAAGCTGTTTGATAAAAGTCAAATTATACATATTGTTACCCCAAATACTTAGCATATTTATGGATATTTACTATTAGATTTGTGGATTTTGGTGCTCTTAATCTGGTTATTTCATATTTTGTATTCAGGAGAGCACCAAGAGTCAAAAGGACCCAAAAACGAGCTTAAAAGAGACAAAACAAACCAAATCGAGAAGATCACACGGCCTAAGCCTTGCCACACGGGCTGCTCACACGCCCGTGTCTGTCGAGGGTGTCGTCCAAGGATTTCACGATTCACACGGCCTAGCCATTGACTCACACGGCCGTGTGAAATTTAGCGGAACAGACACGGCCTGGCAAACACGTCACACGGCCGTGGTACATGGGCGTGTCTCTTTTTTAAAGAGTTGTATTTTACACAAAAAAAAGATACTTAGGGGGAAGAAAGCCAATCCAAAGCCTATATAACCACCCTAAGTATAACCTACTAAGGGGGCCACTTTTTAGAACAGTAACACCTCAAACCCGGCCTAGACATTATGACCGGATCCGACGTGCCACATCGAAGTGTTCAAAACATTCCGTATTACTTAGTTTAGAAAACATAGTTGGTTTTTAAAAAAATACCCTTTTAAATAGATTAAAGTGAATGGAAGCTGTGCACTAGGTAGGAAACCAGAAAAGAGGAGGTGAATCCGTCGGACTGCTTAAGTACCAAGCTCCCTTCGGATCCAAACCTAGACATGCACACCGCCATTGCCACACTCTAACATCACGTATATTTTTAAGAAACCCATTTGATTAAGTTCATTTTTAGAAAAGTGATTAATTCTTGAAAAACCATTTGTTTAGTGGAAGCCTTACTTCTGATCGTGTTATTTTGAAATCAATTATTGTTTTGGAAAACACGCCCTAGAACTAATCCACTTCGATAGTTAAAGCAAATCATTTTCATCATAATAAAATATAAATCAAAACCATAAAAATAAATAAGCAACCTTATTACATTTAAAAACCCAAAATCAGCTGAAAATAAAAGGACGTCCAGTTCACCAGAAAGAAAACAAGTTTGCAGAAACATGTGGCCACTCCGAATCCCTCACGGCTCCAAGCCCATTATGGTTGGGGATCACCTGCGTGGATAAACAAAGGGGGTGAGTTTTGGGAAACTCAGTGTGTAAATAAACCCAACCATAGCCTAAATCAGTTCAAACCACAAAAACAGAATAAATTGGCCTTAGCCTGCAATGCAGTCTGAAATAAAGCCCATAGGCCCATAACAGATCAGAACAGATATTACATGCTTATGCAAAAACCCAACCCATATCCAACCATGTACACCCCCATTCCATCCTTTCACCATGTGGGGAGACTACTCGACCCACCCAACCGCTACACACCACAGAAATATGCAGCATGGCTGCCAGAACAGATAATGTGACCGAGTCACCAGAAACAGATAATTGTGGCTGAGCCACCAGAATAGATATATATGTGGCAGAGCCACCAGATCAGATAATTTGTGGCATAGCCACCAGGACGCTTCCTCCATAATATAACCCATGTCCCCATGCAATAGATATTCATTCATGGCATACATCATACAAATTTAAATCATCATGCTTTTCAGACAAAATTAACCCTAGGGGTATAAAGGTCATTTTACACCTAGGGGTATCATGGTAATTTTCCATACAAAGGGGTATTATAGTAATTTATCTATCTTAGGGTTTTCATGCATATTTCTACCATTTACATGCAATCAAAAACACTTACCGCGCATACTTACCGAATTGGGCCCATTGGCCCATTAACCGATTTTTGGCCCACTAAGCCCAAAATATCAATAATGCACGAAATTGTGCGTACTGTAGTTTTATCACTTCAGATTACCAGAATTATTAACCCATTTATCTTATGATCATTTGCACACTCGTCAGTTCCCAAAATACTGGCTTTTCAGCATTTCGGCTTTTTGGCTTTTCCTGATCTAGTCTATGAGAGGGTGTCAGTTACACACCTGTTTCGTGACGATTGCTACTGAGATCCCTTACGATGCCCTACAATGGATTACCACAATTTTTAGATTGCAAACAATAGCACTAATCTCAATATTCACTTACCCATATTCGAACCATGTCCCCAAAAGCCTTAAAAACCTTACCTTTTTGCCGAAAACCAATGACTAGATCCAAGTCTGGTTGCTCCAAAGATCCAAGCCTTCGATCCAACACTTAAGAAGACACTAATCACCAAAAGAAATCATTGGTTAAAGACCCTTAAAGCCCTATGCCCAAATCGACAGCCTCTCTAGATTTTAGGGACTTCGGCTTTTTCCTAACTTGTAAAATAAGACTAGATCTGATGTAGATTTATCCTCTAAACGATGGTAGAACTCGAATCCAAGAGATTTGAAGTTTCGGCTATAAGCCCCTAAATCTATGGTATTTTTGGCTTTTTAGGTGATGAAGAAGGTGATGATTTGAGGCTATAACCTTGAAGTAATGTTGTCGATAGATATTAAGGCTTTAGAGAAGAATGTTGATCACGAAGGAACAAAAATATTGAAGGATTTGGCTTTGGAGAAATCGGCACAAGTAGTGAGTATAACTTTCAGGATTTCGGCTTTTTATGGCAAATGACTATGAGGGTTTAGAAACGTCTGAAGAAAAAGATGAAGATGAACAGGGTGGTAAGAAGATTCGGCTATGGAGGAAAGAAGAAGAAAAAGAAAATGGATGAAGAGAGGAGAAAAGAAAAGATGAGGAGAACAGTTAGGAAACGGCACAAATTACCCTAAATGCCGAATTTATACTGGCACTAACCCTAGCCGAATTTTGCCTCCCTAAAGCTCCCCTTGGCCGGCCAACTCTTGCTCCTCAAGAGTCCACTATTTGGCCAAAACAACTCTCCCTAATCAGCTCCTAAATCCTCTCCCTTATCCCTTCCTTACTCAATCTCCTGAGCAACTCCAACTCTTCCTAACAGTCTTTCACTTCAGTTCCATTACTTACCTTTCATACTCATAAAAATAATTCCCTTAATATGCTGTCATTATGACTTGAACCTGGGTCCTCCCTAACATCCACACGCCACTTATAGCCTTCCCAGTGGCGTCACATGCCACTATGCTACTTGCTTCCTTGTGTTTTATTTTACACAATTAATACTTAAAGGCCAAGTTTACCAGAATCCCTTTTCCTTATGGAATTAAAATTAACTTAAACTATTGGGTTTTAACTTAAGCTTGGGCCTTCTAGAGGCCCACTAACATAATTAACCCTACGCCAAGCAGACAAAACATAGAATATTAAATTTTACCAACATTTTCAGAATTCCCAAATATTGGGGCGTTACAACTCTACCCTCCTTAAAGAAATTTCGTCCTCGAAATTTACCTGGTCCAAACAGATGGGGGTATTGATGTTGCATCGCCTCTTCTGGCTCCCAAGTAGCTTTCTCTCTGCCATGGTTACGCCAAAGCACCTTTACTAATAGAATAGAGTTCCTTCTCAGAACCTTAACATCTCGATCCAATATTTGCACAGGCTCCTCCTCAAAGGTCAAATCAGTTTGCACCTTAATTTCTGCACCCGGCACGACATGAGTAGGGTCAGAACGATAACGCCTTAACATGGAGACGTGAAAAACATCGTGAATCCTATCTAACTCTGGAGGCAATTCCAACTGATAAGCCACTGGGCCTACTCGCTTCAAAACTCGATAAGGCCCAATAAACCGCGGACTCAACTTGCCCTTCTTACTGAACCTTAATATCTTCTTCCAAGGAGAAACCATTAAGAAGACCATATCACCTACTGAGTACTCAATCTCCTTATGCTTCAAATCTACATATGACTTTTGCCTATCAGATGCTTCCTTCAACCGGTCTCTAATCAGCTTGACCTTATCCTCAGTATCTGCCACCAACTCGGGTCCAAGAACCTGTCGTTCCCCCAATTCGGTCCAACAACTAGGTGTATGACATCTTCGCCCATACAGTGCTTCATACGGTGCCATTCGAATACTCGCCTGATAACTGTTATTGTACGCAAATTCCGCCAACGACAAGTAATCCTCCCAACTACCTTGAAAGTCAATAACACATCCCCTCAACATGTCCTCCAGAATCTGAATAACTCTTTCCGACTGACCATCAGTTTGGGGATGGAAAGCCGTACTAAAGTTCAATCGTGTCCCCAATGCCTCATATAGCTTCTACCAAAATTGAGATGTGAATCTAGGATCTCGGTCAAAGATAATCGAAAATGGGACACCATGAAGTCGCAAAATCTCCGCCACATACAACTTGGCTAACTTCTGAAGTGAGAAGTCAGTACAGGCAGGTATGAAATGAGCCAATTTGGTCAACCTATCCACAATCACCCATATTGAGTCTTTCTTCGATGGTGTCAAGGGTAGCCCACTCACAAAGTCCATGGTTACCCTCTCCCACTTCCAAAGTGGTATCTTTCTTGTTTGCAAACAATCCGTAAGGTAATTGATGCTCAGCTTTCACTTGTTGGCATGTCAGACATTTCCCCACGAATTCTGTTACTTCTCGTTTAAGCCCAGGCCACCAATACAATTCTCGCAAGTCGTGATACAACTTATTCCCTCCAGGATGCATGGCACAAAGTCCCCCATGAGCTTCCTTAAGTATTGACTGTCTCAAGTCAGAGTCCTTCGGAACACAAATTCTTCCTCAGAAGCACAAAACTCCTTCGCTATTCAACCCAAACTCAAAATTTTCCCCTTCCTTAACTTGTTGAAAACGAGCGACCAAAGACTCATCTTTCAACTGCTTTTCCTTAATCCGGTCCACCCAAGTTGGCCTTACTTGCAATTCAGCCAATAGACTTCCATCATTAAATAGACTTAGGTGACCAAACATTGGTCTCAGATCAGATACAGCTCTACGACTTAGAGCATCGGCTACCACATTAGCCTTGCCTGGGTGATATTCGATCGAACAATCATAATCCTTAAGCTACTCGATCCATCTCCTTTGCCTAAGGTTCAGTTCCTTCTGGGTCAGCAAATATTTAAGACTCTTATGATCTGTGTATATAATACACCTTTTTCCGTACAAGTAATGTCTCTAAATCTTAAGTGCAAAGATCACTGCTGCCAACTCCAAATCATGAGTAGGATAGTTTCCTTCGTGAGGCTTAAGCTGTCGTGATGCATAAGCAACCACCTTAGCCTCTTGCATCAACACATAACCCAAACCTATGTGTGACGCATCACTGTACACAGTAAAATCCTTCCCAGACTCTGGTTGAATTAACACAGGTGCTTCAGTCAAAACTTTCTTCAACCTCTCAAAAGCTTCCTGCTGCTTCTCAGTCCATACAAACTGTACTCCCTTTCTTATGAGTTTCGTCAAAGGTGCTGCCATCACAGAAAAACCTTCCACAAACCTCCTATAGTATCCTGCCAAGCCTAGGAAACTTTGAATTTCTGACACCGACCTAGGTGGCTTCCATTCTAGAATTGCTTCAATCTTACGAGGGTCCACCTTAATCCCCTCAGCAGAGACCACATGTCCTAAGAAGGTTACTTCTCTCAACCAGAATTCACACTTGCTGAACTTCACATAGAGTTCCTTCTCTCTTAACACTTGCAGCACAATGCGGAGATGTTCATCATGTTTCGCTTCTGTTTCAGAATATACCAAAATATCATCAATAAAGATGACTATGAACCGATCCAAGAATGGTTGGAACACACGATTCATCAAATCCATAAATGTTGCAAGAGCATTTGTCAGTCCAAATGGCATAACCAAAAACTCGTAATCACCATACCGAGTCCTGAATGTCGTCTTATGGATATCTGCCTCTTTGACCCTTAACTGATGATATCCAGATCAAAGGTCGATCTTGGAAAATACAAAAGCTCCTCTAAGTTGGTCAAACAGATCGTCAATCCTTGGCAGTGGATACTTATTCTTAATCATCAGTTTATTCAACTGGCGATAATCAATACACATTCGCATCGTCCCATCCTTCTTTTTCACGAATAGCACCAGTGCTCCCCATAAAGACACACTTGGCCTAATGAATCCCCTATCCAACAACTCTTGAATTTGAGCTTTCAGCTCTACTAACTCCTTCGGTGCCATCCTATAGGTGCGATGGACACTAGCACCGTTCCGGGCAACAAGTCGATTCTAAACTCGACCTCTCGATTTGGAGGTAATCCCAGAAGCTCTTTCGGAAAAATATCTTGGAACTCTTTTACAGTCCTAACCTTATCCACTATCAGCCCCTCCTCTTCCGACTGACTTACGAATGCCAAATAGGCCTCACAACCTTTCCGAATCCACTTTTCAGCCGTCAATGCCGACACCACATTAGACAAATAGTCCCTTTGTTCACCCATCATCATAACCTCCTCACCTTCCGTGGTCTTTAGCACCATTCGCTTAGCAGCACAATCCAAAGTCGCCTTATGCTTAACTAGCCAATCCATTCCCAGAATAAGATCAAACTCTCCGAATGGCAACTCCATCAGATCTCCAGGAAAAATCCTACCTTGAGTTTCTAAGGGTACATCCCAATACAGTTTATCTACCCTAACCGAGTGACCCAAAGGACTTAGCACATATACCCCACTCACAATCTTCTCAGAGCGCACACCCAACGATCCAGATATGGCACATGCAACATAGGAATGAATAGATCCAATATCCACCAAAGCAATATACGGCATGCTAGAAACCAAAATCGTACCAATTATTACGTCAGGTGCGTCGCCCTCCTTATGACGACGAGCTGCATACACCAACGCTGGCTGTCGAGCCTCAGCATTTTCGGCAACTCTGCCAGGCGTCCCTCGTTCTCGACCATTTCCATTTCCTCCCCTACCTTGTCCACGTCCACATGGTGGTTGCGGTCCACCTCTCACGGGTTGAGTAACCCTCTGTTCAGCAACTTGAACCTGATCAGCTCTCTGAGGACAGTCTTTAACTCTATGCTCCATAGATCCGCATCGGAAACAAGCACCAGAATGTTTCCTACACTTACCCAAGTGTACCTTACCACAGTCTCCACAGATTGGTGGTCTAACTATATTCACCGGAACTGCTCGAACTGGCTCCTTCACTCTTGCTCTTTATTCTTATTTGCTCCACCCGAAGGTCCGAAATCCCTCCAGAAACGGTTTCAATCTTTCTCACGGTTCTGCCTCTCAGTAAGCTTCACCTCCTCAGCTATCTTAGCTTTTTTCACTAGAACCGCGAAATCACGCTCCCTCTGCGGAGCAATCAGCACCTTAAGATCATCTCTGAGTCCATCTTCGAAGCGAACGCTACGCTCATACTCTGTAGTAACTATTCCCATAGCATACCGACTTAGCCTCAGAAACTCAGCCTCGTACTCCGCAACCGACTTATTTTCTTAAACCAGATTCAGGAATTCCTTCCTGCGGGCGTCCACATAACTCGCCCCAACATACTTCCCTTTAAAGGCCATCTTAAATAGCTCCCAAGTGACCCTATCAGCTGGGGTTCCATCTCTCACGGTGAGCCACCACCGATAAGCCTCATCTCGCAAAGAACGATCGGCCCCTTTCGACTTTCGCTCCCACAGAGCGGTCCAAGTCATCCATAATTCGTTCTGTGGCCTCCAACCAATATTCTGCCACATTCGGGGCTACACTAGATATGCCCCTAAAGATCTCCGCTCCGTTAGCCCGGAGTCGTTCAGAAATCGATCCTCGAATCCTGTTACCCGAACTTGCCCTGGCAACCATTTCCAGAACACGAAGCATAGCCTGCGACAGGGTGTCATCCCTGGCACCACGATCATGAGACTCCACTTCAGTTGCCGGTGGTACCGGTGCCTCCGCTATCGGCATATGCCCAGAAGACGCAGTTCCTACTCGAGCACTACGTCGGCCTCGTCCACAGCCTCTTCCACGAGCTGCTCGCGTACTCATATCGTATTATCTGTTTTACGAATTTTATGCATTAATTTCAGCATTCCAGTAATTATTACGGATGTTTTATGATTCATATTTGATTTTGTTTTTCGCAGAAATCGATGTCTAGCTACGATTTGATCTTTTATCAAGTTTTTCTATGGTTTCAGTAGCATCCTATCTAGAGTATTCTAGAAGGGTTTCAGTACAGACAGATAATTCAGAATATATTCAGAAAAGTTTTGAATACTTACAGACTTGGGCCAGAGATTCAGAATACCACTCAAAGATCCAGATTTTGAAAACAGAGTTTTACAATCTTTATAAAACTTTTCTTTTTGAAAACCTTTATTTTTTTAAACCCATTCCACAGCCGAGTTGTTGCAACTTGGCTCTAATACCACTAAATGTAACACCTCAAACTCGGCCTAGACGTTATGACTGGATCCGACGTGCCACATCGAAGCGTTCAAAACATTCCGTATTACTTAGTTTAGAAAACTTAGTTGGTGTTTTAAAAGATACCCTTTTAAATAGATTAAAGTGAATGGAAACTGTGTCCTAGGTAGGAAACCGAAAAAGAGGAGGTGAGCCCATCGGACTGCTTAAGCCGCCACTGCCACACTCTAACATCACGTATATTTTTAAGAAACCCATTTGATTAAGTTCATTTTTAGAAAAGTGATTAATTCTTGAAAAACAATTTGCTTAGCGGAAGCCTTACTTCTGATCGTGTTATTTTGAAATCAATTATTGTTTTGGAAAACGCGCCCTAGAACTAATCCACTTTGATAGTTAAAGTAAATCATTTTCATCATAATAAAATAGAAATCAAAACCATAAAAATAAATAAGCGGCCTTATTACATTTAAAAACCCAAAATTGTAAACAAAAATAAAAGGACGTCCAGTTCACCAGAAAGAAACCAAGCTTGCAGAAACATGTGGCCACTCCGAATCCCTCACAGCTCCAAGCCCACGATGGTTGGGGATCACCTGTGTGGATAAACAAAGGGGGTGAGTTTTGGGAAACTCAGTGTGTAAATAAACCCAACCATAGCCTAAATCAGTTCAAACCACAGAAACAGAATAAATTGGCCTTAGCCCAGAACAAAATTCAGAATAAAGCCCATAGGCCCATAACAGATCAGAACAGATATTACATGCTTATGCAAAAACCCAACCCATATCCAACCATGTACACCCCTATTCCATCCTTTCACCATGTGGGGAGACTACTCGACCCACCCAATCGCTACACACCACAGAAATATGCAACATGGCTGCCAGAACAGATAATGTGACCGAGTCACCAGAAACAGATAATTGTGGCTGAGTCACCAGAATAGATATATATGTGGCAGAGCCACCAGATCAGATAATTTGTGGCATAGCCACTAGGATGCTTCCTCTATAATATAACCCATGTCCCCATGCAACAGATATTCATTCATGGCATATATCATACAAATTTAAATCATCATGCTTTTCAAACAAAATTAACCCTAGGGGTATAAAGGTCATTTTACACCTAGGGGTATCATGGTAATTTTCCATACAAAGGGGTATTCTAGTAATTTAGCTATCTTAGGGTTTTCATGCATATTTCTACCATTCACGTGCAATCAGAAACACTTACCGCGCATACTTACTGAATTGGGCCCGTTGGCCCATTAACCGATTTTTGGCCCCTAAGCCCAAAATATCAATAATGCACGGAATTACGCGTACTGCAATTTTATCACTTTAGATTACCAGAATTATTAACCATTTATCTTACGAGCATTCGTACACTCGTAAGTTCCCAAAATATCGACTTTTCGGCATTTCAGCTTTTCGGCTTTTGCCGATCTAGTCAATGAGAGGGTGTCGATTACACACTGCTTTACGTGACGGCATCTCCATGAGATCCCTTACGATGCCCTACAATGGATTACCACAATTCTTAGATTGCAAACTATAGCACTAATCTCAATATTCACTTACCCATATTCGAACCATGTCCCCAAAAGCCTTAAAAACCTTACCTTTTTGCCGAAAACCAATGACTAGATCCAAGCCTGGTTGCTCCACAGATCCAAGCCTTTGATCCAACACTCAAGAAGACACTAATCACCAAAAGAAATCATCGGTTAAAGACCCTTAAAGCCCTATGCCCAAATTGACAGCCTCCCTAGATTTTAGGGATTTCGGTTTTTTCCTAACTTGTAAAATAAGACTAGATCTGAAGTGATGAGCACTTACCACTTATTCCTTTTTGATTTCTACGCAGATCTGATGTAGATTTATCCTCTAAACGATGGTAAAACTCGAATCCAGGAGATTTGAATTTTTGACTATAAGCCCCTAAATCTTTGGTATTTTCATCTTTTTAGGAGATGAAGAAGGTGATGATTTGAGGCTATAACCTTGAAGTAATGTTACCCACAGATATTAAGGGTTTAGAGAAGAGGAATGTTTATCACAAAGGAACAAAAATATTGAAGGATTTGGCTTTGGAGAAATCGGCACAAGTAGTGAGTATAGCTTTTGGGATTTCAGCTTTTTATGGCAAATGACTATGAGGGTTTAGTAACGTCTGAAGAAAAAGATGGAGATGAACAGGATGGTAGGAAGATTCGACTATGGAGGAAAGAAGAAGAAAAAGAAAATGGATCAAGAGAGGAGAAAAGAAAAGATGGGGAGAACAGTCAGGAAACGACACAAATTACCCTAAATGCCGAATTTATACTGGCACTAACCCTAGCCAAAATTTGCCTCCCTAAAGCTCCCCTTGGCCGACCAACTCTTGCTCCTCAAGAGTCCACTATTCGGCCAACACAGCTCTCCCCAATCGGCTCCTAAATCCTCTCCCTTATCCCTTCCTTACTCAATCTCCTGAGCAACTCCAACTCTTCCTAACAGTCTTTCACTTCAGTTCATTACTTACCTTTCATACTCATAAAAATAATTCCCTTAATATGCTGTCATTGTGACTTGAACCTGGGTCCTCCCCAACATCCACACGCCACTTATAGCCTTCCCAGTGGTGTCACATGCCACTATGCTACTTGCTTCCTTGTGTTTTATTTTACACAATTAATATTTAAAAGCCCAGCTTACCAGAACCCCTTTTCCTTATGGAATTAAAATTAACTTAAACTACCGGGTTTTAACTTAAGCTTGGGCCTTCTAGAGGCCCACTAACATAATTAACCCCATGCCAAACAGACAAAACACAGAATATTAATATTTACCAACATTTTCAGAATTCCCGAAAATTGGGGCGTTACAAGAACTTTTTTGGAACATAGAACCACACATCGGGAATTACTTGAAGGAAGCTAGACGATCCATCCCAAAAGCCAAAGCTACTCCAAGACTGAAGGTCTCTCTCAGAATCCCTTCAGGAGTTTTAAGAGTTTTCTTCATGTTTTTTTTATTTTTATACTTTTGAGATGTACTCTTATTTTATTATGAACTAAACCCGTTAGATACCTAAGGGGGATGAAACCTATGATGGATCTTGTTATTATTATCTGAACTATATTATAAATACTTGATTTGTTTTTAATTATGTGTCTTAATGCTTAAGTTAATATTCCAGGTATTAACTCATGATTTAATGTGCTTATGCAGAGGAGGAATAGACCCTGCCTAAGATAGATTTGGCATAATTAAGCAGAGTTGATCGAACGCCTAGAGATAGGGCTACGAGATTTTGCCAATTATGATGAAACCTAATATGGGAGTCTATATATCGATTTACTGCTATTGCTGAATCAAGTATAGTTAGACCGGCTATTGCTGCGAATAATTTCGAACTGAAACCTAATACAATTCAGATGATACAGTAGTTTGTTCAATTTGATGGTTTGCAGGATGAGGATCCCAACACGCACCTAGCAAATTTCCTGGAATTTTGCGATACATTCAAAATTAATGGCGTTTCTGATGATGTCATTCGTCTTTGGTTATTTCCCTTCTCACTGAGGTATAAAGCTAAACAGTGGTTGAACTCACTACCACGAGGATCCATTACCACTTGGGAGCAAATGACCGAAAAATTTCTATTAAAATATTTTCCACCGGCAGAAACAACTAAGTTGCGTAATGATATTTCTTCTTTTGTGCAGATGGATTTAGAGACACTCTACGATGCATGGGAGAGATACAAGGACTTACTAAGAAGGTGCCCTCACCATGGGTTACCACTTTGGCTTTAGGTACAAACATTCCACAATGGCCTGAATCCTTCGACTCGACAAATGGTTGACGCAGCTGCTGGCGGAACCATCAACAACAAAACACCGGAAGATGCCTATGAATTTATAGAGGAGATGTCACTGAATAACTATCAGTGGCAAGTTATGAGGACAAAGCCAACAAAAACAGTCGGCGTTTATAACATCGATTCGGTCACCATGCTCTCTAATCAGGTAGAACTTCTAAATAAGAAAATTGACGGTCTACTTGGTTCTACGCAGGTACATCCAGTAATGAGGTGTGACTCAAGTGGCGGAGGCGTGCATATAGAATACCCACCACTCAATCCTACAACCGAAGAGGAACAAGTCAACTATATGGGTAACAATAATTTTAGATCTCAGAATAACTCTTATAGTAACACTTATAATGCAGGTTGGAAGAACCACCCAAATTTCTCTTGGGGTGGTCAACAGAATTAGAGGCCACAGAATCCTAAGAATTTTCAACAGCCACCGTATCAACAGGAAAAGAAATCAAACCTTGAAGAGATGCTATCCAAATTCATCTCAGTGTCAGAAACTCACTTCCAGAATACTGAGATAGCACTCAAAAATCAACAAGCATCAATTCAAGGACTCGAAACTCAGATAGGCCAACTATCCAAATTAATTTCTAAACGACCACAAGGTAGTTTGCCAAGTAATACTGAACCAAACCCAAGGGAACAGCTCAATGCAATTGATACTCAAGAAGGATTCGATGAGACTGAGCCAGAACCAAGGCAAGAAAATGTGGAAAGCAAAGGTGATGATGAGGTAAGTCATAATAAAACGGTAAGTACGAATTATAAATCTCGTGTGCTATATCCTAAAGCGATGACAAAAGACGGAATAGAAGAACAATTCAGTAAGTTCGTCAAACTCTTAAAGAAATTACATATTAACTTACCTTTTATTGAAGTTCTTTCGCAGATGCCCAACTCAGCAAAATTCTTAAAGGAACTTCTGACCAATAAAAGAAAATTAGACGCTACATCGCATGTGGAACTCAACGCAGTGCTCTACTATTCTAAAGAATAAGCTACCTAACAAGTTGAAAGATCCAGGGAGTTTTACAATTCCTTGCTTAATTGGAAGTTTATCTGTGAATAATGCTTTAGCTGATTTAGGGGCAAGTATAAATGTTATGCCTTATAAAATGTTTAAACGACTAGGTCTTGGTAAACCCAAACAGACTAGGATGAGCATACAATTGGCTGACAAAACAGTTAGATTTCCTAAGGGTATTATTGAAGATGTTCTCGTTAAAATCGATAAGTTCATTTACCTAGTAGACTTTGTCGTCCTAGATATGGACGAGGATAACCAAGTACCTTTAATTTTAGGACGACCTTTTTTAGAAACTGCCAGAACAATTATTAATATAAGCACAAGAGAGCTAACACTTTGTGCAGGTGACGACGCAATAACACTTCAAGCACACGACTCAGTCAAAACCTCTAAGACTCAGGATAATGCTATAAAACCTATTGATGATGAAACTAATATTCAATCGTCCTTGCAGGAACCTCCTCGAACCAAGACAACAGAGATAGTGTGCTACTATCATGAAGAGAACAAAGTCGTCCATGAAGAACGAAGGCTACGGATAAAGGAGCTAGACGAATGGCGAGAACACAAACTGAGAACACATGATAAATCGAAACTTCGCCAAAACAAGCCCGATACCTCTCCTAATCAACTTAAGGTAGGCGATAAAGTCTTACTAGATGCCACAGATCCCCACATTGTCACTACCACACCAAATGAGGAGATCCCTCTTATGGTACTTACTATTTTCCCATTCGGTACAGTGGAGGTAAGTCACCCCAAGTTCGGCACTTTTAGGGTAAACAATTCCCGGCTTAAGCTTTATTTTGATAAGAATGATAGCAGGAATGATGAGTATCAACTTCTTAAACCACCTTGACCATTCAACAGAGAGGTAAGTCAAGCTTAGACTATAAATAAGCGCTTCTCGAAAGGCAACCCGAGCACTAACATATTTTGATTTTTTATTTCTAACACTTTAAATAACTAAATTTTTTTTTTTTGGAATTACAAAGTTTTATAGCACACACGGCCAGGCACACGGGCGTGCCTAAAGTCATGGCAAAATAGGGGAAGCGACATGGCCGCGCGATACGGCCGTGTGGAAACAGGGCAAAAATTTCCCCAAAACATGGGATGCGATAAATCCCCACGGTCGTGCGACATGGCCGTGGGTGAGATTGATAGATGAACACGGGCGTGCCAGGGGCAAGGCTCGATTCTATTTCTCTAACACGGGCGTGCGACACGCCCGTGCCATTAAACCGTGGACAACAATACACAGGCATAGTACCATATACACGGGCGTGGGAGAAGCGAACGAAACTAAGCACGACCGTGCGATATTACCGTGCACCACACACACCCAAGACACACGGGCATGGGATAGTAGCCGGGCACGACCCAATTGAAAAAAAATTCTAAAAACACAGGCTCACTCTCAGAGTACACGGGCGTGTCCCTAGGTCGTGTGACCCTCTCCTATATAAACAAACCACTGTTCATCTTCTCCCCTCTTTCAAAACCCTAGCCAAAATTTACCTTTTTATTTTTATTTTTATTCTTTAATTTCATTTCAATTTTATTATTTTCTTATAAAAATCATATCTCTATTAGTAAATTTTACTTTCTTCAATTTTTTTCTGATATTTCTAACAAGTAATCCCATTACACTCTCTTCCACACCAACTTTTAATGAGCTATTCATGATTCTACAGATTTCCAAGCAAGCTACTAGGAATATTTTACGGAATGAGAAAACAAACGGGGAACAATATAAAACGAATGCCATGTTCAACGACCTAATTTCTTCATCTAGCTAAGAACAATGGTACCTACTACTTTCCCCAAACACTATAGCCTCAGAATCAAGCTCTGAATCCATATAATAGGGAGTTTCACCTCTTTTCCTCTTATGATTTTCTTTATTTTGAATAGCCTATCTTTGTGCATTGAGGGCAATGTACGTCTTAAGTGTGGGGGGTAAACATAAACATGAAACCTAATTTTTTGCATTATTCTCAAATCCCTGAATGTGGTCTTGTGCTTAAGTGATTTTCTCATAATATTGATAGAATGAATCCTGATTAATCTATAATTATTTTTGATATGTCATGAATTAGACCAAGGGAATTATGCATGATTATTTGATTGTAGGACCTTAAAGAATCAAGCATGATAAGTTGATATTTTGAGAACTAAAATTTTTAGATTATTTTCCTGAATTGAGGTATTATCTTGAAATCTTAAGTATACAGGAATGACATCAAAAACCCAAATTTTTGGTGAGATTTTTTGAGCCTTTTTGAGCATGTAGCTTTCTTTTTTGCTCACTTCTTTTGTGGTTTGAGTTTGTCAACATTGAACTTTTATTCTAGAAATTGCTTCGATTATACATGTCGAGATCACACGTATGATTTGATATACTGAGATGATAAAGGCACTTAGGATTTAACCCACTTACTCCATAAAAAGCCTTCCCACATAAATAAACCCTTGGTGAACCCCCTTTGAGCCTACTAACCCTTTTTCTTTATTGATTAACCCTCATCATTAACCCATTAACCCATTATTATTGAAATCCCCTTACTTAACTTGACCCTTTTTATCGAGATTGATTTTGATATTGTTACCTCACTATGATCACCAATTTTTGTTACTGAATCATGGAGTATAACTTCTTTATTGTATTGACTTGATTTGTTCTTAAAAAAAAATAACCTCAGTATTATTATTGTAATTCTTAGCAAGCTAAAGTTGTCATGAAAAAGAGAAATCATGTAATATAGTTCTAGGTATTTGTTATCATTCAGTAATTAAGTTTTTGATAGTGGGGTGATATATTGATATCATTTGGATTCTAACCTTTGTTTCTTCATCTTGTATCCATACTCGTAACCTAAACCCCATTACAACCATGCAAAGACCTTTCGATTTGTGTATCATATCATTTAGAAGTTGTGGAGATTTGATTTTCATGCAAGCCTATAGTGATAACATCTCATGTTAGACAATCGAGTGCTTAATTCTGAACCTTAAACACTTTGAGTGATTTGAGTGAATCTTGAGTGAGGGTGTCATCTCTTGTATGTTTAGGACTAAAGTTAATTACTTCGAGGAAGAAGATTACCTATAATTTTATTATCAAAATATTCGATTTAGATTGTTTAAGGTTTTTAATGCCCCTATGGTTGAATTCTCACTGTATGATTCTCCGTGAAATAATTTGTAACATTATCGGTGATGATTATGTGATTGAAAGGAATGAATTCTAGCAATAAATGAGAGTTTTGTTTGAGGACAAGAAAATGCTTAAGTGTGGGGGTATTTGATAAATGCCAAATTATACATATTATTACCCCAAATACTTAGCATATTTATGGATATTTACTATTAGATTTGTGGATTTTGGTCCTCTTAATCTGGTTATTTCATGTTTTGCACTCAGGAGAGCACCAAGAGTCAAAAGGAGCCAAAAACAAGCTTAAAAGAGATAAAACAGACCAAATCGAGAAGATCACACGGCCTAAGCCTTGCCACACAGGCTTCTCACATGCCCGTGTCTGTCGAGGGTGTCGTCCAAGGATTTCACGATTCACACAGCCTGGCCATTGACTCATACGGCCGTGTGAAATTTAGCGAAACGAACACGGCCTGGCAAACACGTCACACGGTCGTGGCACACGGGCGTGTCTCTTTTTCAAAGAGTTCTATTTTACATGGAAAAAGGATACTTAGGGGGGAAGAAAGCCAATCCAAAGCCTATATAAACACCCTAAGTATGACCTACTAAGGGGGCCACTTTCCAGAACTTTTCTGGAACACAGAACCACACATCAGGAATTACTTGAAGGAAGCTAGACGATCCATCCCAAAAGCTGGAGCTACTCCAAGACTGAAGATCTCTCTCAGAATCCCTTCAGGAGTTTTAAGAGTTTTCTTCATGTTTTTTTTATTTTTATACTTTTGAGATGTACTCTTATTTTATTATGAACTAAACCCCTTAGATACCTAAGGGGGATGAAACCTATGATGGATCTTGTTATTATTATTTGAACTATATTATAAATACTTGATTTGTTTTTAATTATGTGTCTTAATGCTTAAGTTAATATTCCAGGTATTAACTCATGATTTAATGTGCTTATGCAGAGGAGGAATAGTGTAACACTCCTAATCCCGTATCCGTCGCCGGAAGGATTTAAGAAGTATTACCAAACAAGCAGATAATTCCATTTGAATACCAATAGAACCCAATTCCACTCATACAACAGACCAGGAGTCATCTTAAGTTAATAATTATCTCGATTCCTTCATAAGTTCAATTCGATCGAAATATTTAAAACATTGATTATATATCAACTACACATACATACTAACTAGGTGGAACTTATATAATAACATAACAAGCCATTTTCGCATGGCTATATATATATACACATCAACAAAAGATACGTATTTAACATCAAAAGTCAGTCCTATACATGCCACTTTTAAAGTTCAACTACAAGGTACCAAATGGGCTTAGATAGTGTGGATGACTTCGTCTTTGAAATCCCCGAGATCGATAGCTAACAAGCGAGATCTATAAAACAGAGAATTTAAATGACAGAGTAAGCATTACGATGCTTAGTAAGTTTAAGTAATGAAATCATTTACAACTAAAACATAACATTAATAAGATAATTAAATACATAAACATAAAACTCCATGGTCATGTTACCTCACACTTCAATCATTATATTCACACACACAGAGTCATACTTGACTAAATTTCATTTAGGTCAACAATATCGTACCTCGAATAAGCTAAATATTTCATAAAACCCTAAGGTCCGACCCGGAGTTCACTATTCAATTTAACGAATACATTTAAAACCAAATCAACCTTTACAATGTATATATATATATAAAACATACCTTATCATCTTAGAATTTCGAACTTACTTATTTGGAATTATTACAGCCGTATCACCAATTTACGAATCAAGACGTAATGTCTTGATTTTTAGCGGATATAGCAACTAGCACGAATGCCTTCGGGACTTAGCCCTGGATATAACAACTAGCACGTATGCCTTCTGGACTTAACTCGGATATAACGACCAGCACGTATGCCTTCGGGAATTGACCCGGATATAACACTCACGCAAGGTCTGCGGGTCTTAGCCCGGATATAGTCTCAATTTATCATGCATATGTCTTATCATCTTAACACATCGGTATTTCATTCGCATTACTAGAACACAAGCACAACAAGCTTAATAACCATTCCACTTTCGGCTCAATAGACCCATATGAGGACACGATTTCGATTTGCCATTTAACACAATTTCAATAACTATTCAATTACAAATCATAAGTACAAGCTATTTATCTCACTACATAAATCAAGTAGAACCATTATGTCATAGACTAATTGTTATGCTTAAATATGATCAAGATTTATCAACTCATAGACTAAGTTCCATTACTCAAGACTTACCTCAGATATACTTGAACGGTTAGCGAAGTGGCTACTCGGCTACTTTCTCTTTCCCCTTATCCGAAATTGCCCCCCTATGCTCTTGAGCTTTAAATTCAACAAATTTAAACTAGTCATTAATCGACTATTAAAGTATTACTTTCAACATGTAATACATATAGATTCGGCTTTCACACATATAGTTTATAGTAAGCTTTATAAAAATTGATAATTAATTCATTAACAAATTTTCTTTAATGTTTACAATATAATTACATTTTCCCTATAAGCTAACTTCTTGAGCAACAGTCAGTAAAGTATTTATAATTGGAGTTACGAAACTCCAAATCGATTGCTGTAAATTTTTCTTGACAGAAGACTCATTTATCTATTATCCATAAAATTTTTATAATTTTTAGTTTAGCCCAACAATACCAGATTTTTCTTAAAGTTCACCTTGTTTCACTGCTTGACTAAACTGACCACTCTTCACTTCAATTCAAATTTCTCATTGTACAGAATTCAAAACATGTTCTCACTTATTTCATTTGAAACTAGACTCATCAAGGAGTTTAAGAATATAAATTTTATCTTAGGGCCATTTTTTTACAATTTATACTGATTTTATAAAAACAGAACAGGGAATCTAGTAGTCATTTTGACTCAGCCCCACATTACTTCAAATATCTCAAGATCGGTAACTCTTTTGTTTTTGTAGTTTCTTTTGTAAGAAACTACACTCTTCAATCTTTAATGACATAATTTATCCAGCTTCTAATTCAACTCCTACAAATTATGGTGATTTTCCAAAATCACCTTACTGCTGCTGTCCCCAAGCAGTTTAATACCAAATCACTCTTTCAAACATTCCTTGTATACATTTTATTTAAGCATGTATACTATCAATCGAATTCATCAAATAATTATCTATAAATTCATTCCAACAATCTCAATACAATACATGGTGCTCGAACCCTTATTCAAGTTCAAGATTCGGCTAATACACATATATATACACTAGAAATCAATTACTAACATTTGTATTTCACCTTAATAGCTAGCTTAGCAAACCTTATTTTAACATACAATTTTTTTCTTAACACAATTAAGGCATCCTCTTCATTCCATCAATTAAAAACACATACATTACCCAAATATCCAAAACCATATTCGGCCTTATAACACAACTTAATAGCCGATTCCTTTCCATAATGCACTTCCAACAATGAAATCAACTTATTCAACTAGGCTACCTTAACATATCAAACATCCTTCAAAATTCATCAATTAACCAAATTTATCTACTTGTCAAAAGGTTATATATATACTCAAGAATTCATAAATCTTAACTATGGGCTAACTAAACCATACTCTTATCAACTTAATCTCATCATCAATTAAAAAAATATATCACAAAGCATACCTTTAAATGGAAGTAGCTATGGCCGAATGCCTTGTTTCTTTTTCAAGCTTTTCTTTCTCAAATTTTCTAAGCAATGAAGAAGAAAGATGAGCATTCCTTTACTTCTTTCTTTTTTTTTACCTTATTTTACTAATTATTATTTTATTTCAAACAATGAAATTCCTTATTTTAATATTTAATTAAACACATTTTACCCAACAACAATCATCATGGCGGCCACTAGGTATAAAAAGTTTATTTGACATGCAAAACCATTGTTTCCATTATATGCTTAAATAGATCCTTATGGATTTACCTATCACATTTCAAAAGTGTCACACATAAGTCCTATTAACTAAATTCACATGCAATCGACTAAATCGAAACTTAAAACTTTCTCACATTTATATTCACATATAATAAACATAAAATATGACGGCTAAATATTTTTATGACTCGGTTTTGTAGTCCCGAGACCACTTCCCGACTAGGGTCAAATTAGGGTTGTCACAACTCTCCCCCACAAAAAGAAATTTTCGTCCCCGAAAATCTTACCAGTGAATAAATTTGGGTATCGCTCTTTCATAGTGTTCTCGGTTTCCCAAGTAGCTTCTTCGATCCCGTGTTTGAGCCATAATACCTTTACTAACGGAACCTTTTTGTTTCGTAACTCTTTTACTTCGCGAGCTAGGATACGAATCGGTTCTTCTTCATAACTCAAATCGGACTGAATTTCAACCTCTGTTGGATTCATTATGTGCGGCGGATCGGATCTATACCGTCGAAGCATCGAGACATGAAAAACGTTGTGAATCTTTTCCAATTCAGGGGGTAATATCAATCTATATGCGACTGGTCCAATTCGTTCAGATACTTCATTCGGCCCGATGAACCTCAGACTCAACTTGCCTTTACGGCCAAATCTGAGTATTTTTTTCCAAGGTGAAACCTTAAGAAACACTTTGTCTCCCACCTGATACTCAATGTCTTTTCGTTTCAAATCGCGTCGACTTCGACGATCCGAGTGCCTTGACTTTCACGGATTATTTTTACTTTTTGTTCCGCATCTTTAATCAAATCAACTCCAAAATTTTTCTTTCACCGAGCTCAGTCCAAAACAACGGTGTACGGCATTTACGACCATACAAAGCTTCGTAAGGTGCCATCTTAATGCTAGATTGAAAACTATTGTTATAAGCAAATTCAATCAAAGGTAAATCTGCTCCCCACGAACCACTAAACTCAAGAATGCAACATCTCAACATATCTTCGAGTATCTGAATTATCCGCTCAGATTGGCCATCAGTTTGAGGATGAAAAGCGGTGCTAAAATGTAGCTTGGTACCCAAAGCTTCTTGTAATTTCTTCCAAAATCGCGATGTGAATCTCGGATCTCTATCTGATACAATAGAAATAGCTACTCCATGTAACCTTACAACTGAGATACATACATTTCAACTAGCTTATCAAGGGAATAATTAAATGCGTCAGAATAAAATGAGTGACTTCGTCAATCTATCAACAACAACCCAGATCGCATCTTTCTTGCTTGATGACAATGGCAACCCCGATACAAAATCCATCGTGACTTGATCCCACTTCCATTCTGGTATCATGATCGGCTGAAGTAATCCTGAGGTACTTGGTGTTCCGCTTTTACTTGTTGACATATCAAGCGCACTTCAAACAAACTCGAAATGTCTCTTTTCATATTACGCCACCAAAACTGACGTTTCAGATCGTTGTACATTTTCGTACTCCCTGGGTGCATTGACATTCGGCTACAGTGAGCTTCGTTCAGAATCATCGAAATAAGTTCTAAATTTCTTGGAACGCATAATCAACTTCAACCTCAAACAATCGTCATCATCTATTTGAAATTCGATTCCATATTCAAAACACATTCACCCGTTTGCCACCAATTCATCATCGACTTTCGAGAGCTTCACAAATTTGATGAATCAACAATGGTTTGGCCCTTAATTCGCTACTAACACATTATCAGATAAAACAGACAGGTGTACATTCATTGTTCGTAAAGCAAACAGTGATTTACGACTTAAAGCATCCGCAACCACATTAGCCTTACCCGGGTGATAATCAATGACAAGCTCATAATCTTTTAACAACTCAAGCCAACGTCGTTGTCGTAGATTCAAATCTCTTTGAGTCATCAAATATTTGAGACTTTTGTGATCCGAATATATATGGCACTTCTCACCAAACAAGTAATGACGCCATATTTTTAAAGCAAAAACAATGGCAGCTAGCTCGGGATCATGAGTCGAATAATTTTTCTCATGCGGCTTCAATTGTCTGGATACATAAGCTACCACTCGACCTTCTTGCATCAATACACAACCCAAATTTAAGTAAGGATGCATCACTTTAGAAATGACAAATTCTTTCTCTGATATACGAGTTGTACTAATATCGGGGCTTGATCAAATAAGTTTTCAATTGATCAAAACTTTTCGACATTTCTCGACCAATCGAACTTAACATCTTTCTCAAGCAATCTCGTCATTGGTGTGGCTATCATCGAGAAACCTTTTACAAAGCGTGCAGAGTAACCGTGCAAGTCCCAAAAAGCTCCGGACTTGATAATGTTCCTTGGGGGCTTCAATCAAGTATAGCTGAAATTTTGCTCGGATCAACTCTAATACCGTCACGGATACCACGTGTCCCAAAAAGCTAACTTCTCTTAACGAACTCACATTTCTTGAACTTAGCATACAACTCGCTATCCCGTAAAATCTGCAACACTAATCTCAAATTGCTCAAGATGTTCGATTTCATCGTGTGAATAAATCAAGATGTCATCTATAAACACAACCACAAACTGGTCCAAATATTGTCTGAAAATTCGATTCATGAAATCCATAAATACCGCAGGGGCATTTGTAAGCCCAAACGACATCACTAAGAACTCGTAGTGATCGTATCTCATTCTGAAAGCAGTTTTGGGTATATCTGAGTCTCGAACTCGCAATTGATAATAACCCGATCTCAAATCTATCTTTGAAAACACTGAGGCTCCTTTCAGCTGATCAAACAAATCATCAATACGTGGTAACGGATATTTATTCTTTATGGTCACTTTATTCAATTGACGATAGTCGATGCACATTCTCAAGGTTTCGTCTTTCTTTTTCACGAATAAAACTAGTGCACCCCAAGGTGAAAAACTCGGTCGAGCAAAACCTCTATCCGTCAACTCTTTCAACTGAGTTTTCAATTCTTTCAATTCCGTTGGTGCCATACGATACGGAGCCATTGAAATTGGTGTGGTACCAGGTACTAGTTCGATGCCGAATTCAACTTCCCGAACGGGTGGTAATCCTGGTAACTCCTCAGGAAAAACATCGGAATACTCACAAACCACTGGCACCAATTCAAGCTTCTTTTCTGGTTCCTTACTATCAAGTACGTATGCAAGATATGCCTTACACCCCTTTTTAACAAATTTTTGGGCGAAAGATCGAAGATATAATCACGGCAACCCGCTCATATCGATGAGACTCAACTCGGATTATCTCGTTGTTTGCGCATCTCAAATCAATAGTCTTTCTTTTGCAATTCACAACTGCATCATGGACGGTCAACCAATCCATACCGAGGATAACATCAAATTCATCAAATGGTAAAAGCATCAAATCGGTCGGAAAATAGGAACCTCGGATTTCTAGGGGACATTTCTTACACACCTTATTAACAAATACATAATGACCCAAGGGATTTGACACTCGGATTACGAACTCGATGAGACTCAACGGTAGAGTCTTCTTTGGATGCTAAAGTCTCACATACATATGAATGAGTAGAACCGGGTCTATCAAAGCAATCACATCGAGATCAAAGAGAGTAAAAGTACCCGTAATAACGTCGCGAAGAAGCATCCTCGCGTGCGCGTATAGCATAAGCTCTAGCTGGAGCACGAGCCTCAGATCTGGTTGTAGCATCTCTAGATCCTCTCTGACCGCCGCTAACATTCCCCGTATTTCTAGATGGTCTACCTCGAGCAGTAGTAGCACCCGGTTTCCCACTCGCTTTACATTCTCGCTCGCACGGTCTCGGGCAATCCTTGATAAAGTGGTCACCGATCCACACTTATAGCGGAGCGGTCATGGAATCTACAACTCCCAAATGCCATTTACCACAATATCGACACTGGCCCCGTCCCCGACGATCATTTCCCACACTGGCAACTGAAGTGACTCTTGTACTCACAGGGGGTCAATCGCGGTCTCGTCTGGAAAAACCCGAAGTGTCTTTGGATCGGCCAGAATCATCTCTAAATTTCTTCGATGACTGTTGAAAGGGCTTTCCCTAAGATCTCTTACGAAACTCTTTGGCTCCCATTTCAGCTTTTCTTTTCTCCTTACCGAGCTCTTCGGCTTTGCAAGCTCGCTCGACAAGTACTACAAACTCTCTGATCTCTAGAATGCCAACATACAACTTTATATCTTCATTCAAACCATCTTCAAAATGTTTACACATTACAGCTTCTGAAGAAACGCATTCTCGAGCGTACCGGCTAAGCCTCACAAATTTTTGTTCATAATCAGTAACCGTCATGGAACCTTGTTTAAGTTCAAGAAATTCTTTTCGTTTTTGATCAATGAATCTCTGGCTGATATACTTTTTCCGAAACTCGGTTTGGAAAAACTCCCAAGTTACCCGCTCTCTGGGCACAACAGAAATCAACGTATTCCACCAATAGTAGGCAGAATCACGTAGCAAAGAGATAGTACACTTTAGGCATTCCTCGGGTGTGCAAGATAGTTCATCAAGTACCCGATAGTGTTGTCCAACCAAAATTCAACTTGCTCGCATCATCATCATTGCTGTAGCTTTAAATTCGATAGCCCGTGCTTTCGGATTACATCAATCTGGGGCTTGTTTAACCTCATCTAGTCGGTTATCGGAGGTACCGCGGGTGCAGGGGATGTATTAGTCGGGAGTGGGGGCTGTGGAACAGCCGCATTAGTTCGAATGTATTGGTTAAACCAATCATTCATCACATTATAAAAGGCTTGTCTAGCCTCGTCGTTTTGATTGCTCGCAACAGGTTGAGAGTCCATCGGTGCCGTCCCGTGCGCGGGAGCAGGCGCTACACTCTCCACACCGTCAGCCACCGCTCGATTGGGATCGGGATCCATTACTAACAAAAACACACATTTTAAACTGTCAGAAATCATCACACTATCGTATTAACACTTAATGGCATGTATAGCTAGACTCACACATGCTACGTTAGTCCGAGAATCGACTAAACCGTAGCTCTGATACCAATAAATTGTAACACTCCTAATCCCGTATCCGTCGCCGGAAGGATTTAAGAAGTATTACGAAACAAGCAGATAATTCCATTTGAATACCAATAGAACCCAATTCCATTCATACAACAGACCAAGAGTCATCTTAAGTTAATAATTATCTCGATTCCTTCATAAGTTCAACTCGATCAAAATATTTAAAATATTGATTATATATCAACTACACATACATACTAACTAGGTGGAACTTATATAATAACATAACAAGCCATTTTCGCATGGCTATATATATATACACAACAACAAAAGATACGTATTTAACATCAAAAGTCAGTCCTATACATGCCACTTTTAAAGTTCAACTACAAGGTACGAAATGGGCTTAGATAGTGTGGATGACTTCGTCTTTGAAATCCCCGAGATCGATAGCTAACGAGCGAGATCTATAAAACAGAGAATTTAAATGACAGAGTAAGCATTTCGATGCTTAGTAAGTTTAAGTAATGAAATCATTTACAACTAAAACATAACATTAATAAGATAATTAAATACATAAACATAAAACTCCATGGTCATGTTACCTCACACTTCAATCATTATATTCACACACACAGAGTCATACCTGACTAAATTTCATTTAGGTCAACAATATCGTACCTCGAATAAGTTAAATATTTCATAAAACCCTAAGGTCCGACCCGGAGTTCACTATTCAATTTAACGAATACATTTAAAACCAAATCAACCTTTACAATGTATATATATATATAAAACATACCTTATCATCTTAGAATTTCAAACTTACTTATTTGGAATTATTACAGCCGTATCACCAATTTCCGAATCAGCACGAATGTCTTCGGGATTTAGCCCGGATATAGCAACTAGCACGAATGCCTTCGGGACTTAGCCCGATATAACAACTAGCACGTATGCCTTCTGGGACTTAACCCGGATATAATGACCAGCACGTATGCCTTCTGAATTGACCCGGATATAACACTCACGCAAGGTCCATGGTCTTAGCCCTGATATAGTCTCAATTTATCATGCATATGTCTTATCATCTTAACACATCGGTATTTCATTCGCATTACTAGAACACAAGCACAACAAGCTTAATAACCATTCCACTTTTGGCTCAATAGACCCATATGAGGGCACGATTTCGATTTGCCATTTAACACAATTTCAATAACTATTCAATTACAAATCATATGTACAAGCTATTTATCTCACTACAAAAATCAAGTAGAACCATTATGTCATAGACTAATTGTTATGCTTAAATATGATCAAGATTTATCAACTCATAGACTAAGTTCCATTACTCGAAGACTTACCTCGGATATACTTGAATGGTTGCGAAGTGGCTACTCGGCTACTTTCTCTTTCCCCTTATCTGAAATTGCCCCCTATGCTCTTGAGCTTTAAATTCAACAAATTTAAACTAGTCATTAATCGACTATTAAAGTATTACTTTCAACATGTAATACATATAGATTCGGCTTTCACACATATAGTTTATAGTAAGCTTTATAAAAATTGATAATTAATTCATTAACAAATTTTCTTTAATGTTTACAATATAATTACTGCTTTCCTATAAGCTAACTTCTTGAGCAACAATCAGTAAAGTATTTATAATTGGAGTTACGAAACTCCAAATCGATTGCCGTAAATTTTTCTTGACAGAAGACTCATTTATCTATTATCCATAAAATTTTTATAATTTTTAGTTTAGCCCAACAATACCATATTTTTCTTAAAGTTCACCTTGTTTCACTGCTTGACTAAACTGACCACTCTTCACTTCAATTCAAATTTCTCATTGTACAGAATTCAAAACATGTTTTCACTTATTTCATTTGAAACTAGACTCACCAACGAGTTTAAGCATATAAATTTTTATCTTAGGGCCATTTTTGTACAATTTATACTGATTTTATAAAAACAGAACAGGGAATCTAGTAGTCATTTTGACTCAGCCCCACATTACTTCAAATATCTCAAGATCAGTAACTCTTTTGTTTTTGTAGTTTCTTTTGTAAGAAACTACACTCTTCAATCTTTAATGACATAATTTATCCAGCTTCTAATTCAACTCCTACAAATTATGGTGATTTTCCAAAATCACCTTCTTCTTTCTTGTCCTCAAGCAGTTTAATACCAAATCACTCTTTCAAACATTCCTTGTATACATTTTATTTAAGCATGTATACTATCAATCGAATTCATCAAATAATTATCTATAAATTCATTCCAACAATCTCAATACAATACATGGTGTTCGAACCCTTATTCAAGTTCAAGATTCGGCTAATACACATATATATACACTAGAAATCAATTACTAACATTTGTATTTCACCTTAATAGCTAGCTTAGCAAACCTTATTTTAACATACAATTTTTTTCTTAACACAATTAAGGCATCCTCTTCATTCCATCAATTAAAAACACATACATTACCCAAATATCCAAAACCATATTCGGCCTTATAACACAACTTAATAGCCGATTCCTTTCCATAATGCACTTCCAACAATGAAATCAACTTATTCAACTAGGCTACCTTAACATATCAAACATTCTTCAAAATTCATTAACCAAATTTATCTACTTGTCAAAAGGTTATATATATACTCAAGAATTCATAAATCTTAACTATGGGCTAACTAAACCATACTCTTATCAACTTAATCTCATCATCAATTAAAAAAATATATCACAAAGCATACCTTTAAATGGAAGTAGCTATGGCCGAATGCCTTGTTTCTTTTTCAAGCTTTTCTTTCTCAAATTTTCTAATGATGAAGAAGAAAGATGAGCATTCCTTTACTTCTTTCTTTTTTTTTTACCTTATTTTACTAATTATTATTTTATTTCAAACAATGAAATTCCTTATTTTAATATTTAATTAAACACATTTTACCCAACAACAATCATCATGGCCGGCCACTAGGTATAAAAAGGTTTACTTGACATGCAAAACCATTGTTTCCAATATATGCTTAAATAGATCCTTATGGATTTATCTATCACATTTCAAAAGTGTCACACATAAGTCCTATTAACTAAATTCACATGCAATCGACTAAATCGAAACTTAAAACTTTCACACATTTATATTCACATATAATAAACATAAAATATGATGGCTAAATATTTTTATGACTCGGTTTTGTAGTCCCGAGACCACTTCCCGACTAGGGTCAAATTAGGGTTGTCCTGCCTAAGAGTAGATTTGGCATAATTAAGTAGAGTTGATCGAACGCCTAGAGATAGGGTTACGAGATTTTGCCAGATTAGGGTGAAACCTAATATGAGAGTCCATATATCGATTTATTGCTTCCCCAGGGGTTTTAATTGGAAAGAGATTTCAATTAATTCAACTAAGGGTTAGGCATTATTAGTCTCGAAAGAGATAATAATGTAGGTTAGGGAGTCTCACAGATCAAGTCAAGTGAATAAATCGTCTGGTTCAGAGTCAGATAACAAGTGAAATCTAGGTGGATTCCTCCTTGGGTGTCGTCTTTATTAATTGCTTCTCTTCAAGTCTTTTTCCAAATTTTCTCTTCGCTTTAATTAAATTAGTTAATTAATTTAGATAATTAGTTTAATAAACAAACCCTCTTTATTTCTAGGTTAAATAATAAAAATATAGTTATTACTAGTACTTTTGGTTCCCTTGGGTACGATATCCCGGTCTTGCCATTACTATACTATTATTCGATAGGTGTGTTTGCCTTTTCGTCGTGATAATAGTTAGTCTAGGTTTGATCTTTATTATAAATATTTATTACTTGTTACGAATCACGCGATCACTATCACAACTTAGTAAGTCATAAGCAAATAAACAATTTAATAATATGTTCAACTTGTTTATGCTAACCGAATTAAATTATCATTATCAATACTTAACCTTATACCTACAAATGAGGTAAAATAATTCATTTCCATGCACTATTTTCACCCTGGCCGAATGCTCTCCTAAACTAACTAATCAAATGTCATCCAACTTTCAAGCCAAAATATCACTATATAATCTTACATACATTTATACATATAAATAAACTCAAGAATCATAAAATAATATTTTGCACACATATTTCTTATTTGGCCAAATATAGACAGCCACACATATGTATATACACATAGTTAAAAAGCACTTTAATAAAACTTAAGTTACTTATCTTCAAGACCAAATTCACATACCATATTCGCACAATTTCATTATTAATTTCATACACAACATGTAACATACATAATATAGCTTACTTACCTTATTTCAATAGATAACAGACTATTTCATACCTAGCCTTTCAGCTTATATTTCGTATTTATTCACAATTAATCATTGCCCGATGAACCATTCGGAATTGGGTAGGACACTTGAATAATCACACATATCGTACAATGCCAACGTTCCAGACGTGGTCTTACATGTAGTCACATAACAATGCCACTATCCTAGGCAGGGTCTTACTCATACGTACATATCGAAATCACATATCGATACCGTGGTCTTACTCGCACACATATATCAGAATCCTATGTCATGACATATGTATCCTAGCGATTCCTAAGGTTCATACGGGGCCTTCGGACATCGTATCTTGGTCGAAACGAATGCTCGAACATGGTTACCAAGCTTATACACATTCGACAATAGCATAAATAAATTCATACTTTGCATTCCAGCATATATATTTAGCATTTAACTATAATTAAACACATCTTTTTACTTATAAACTTACCTCAGACGTCGTAAAACAGGACGGGGCTGCTAGTCAACAACTTTCATTTTTCCCCGGTCCAAATCTGATTTCCTTGGTTCTTGATCTAAACATATTCAAATTAAGCTTATTCAAACATATTTTCATTCAATTTAGTCCAAAACACATAAATGGGTAAATTACCATTTTACCCATAACATTTATGATTTTTACAATATAGCCCCTATTGCACAAAACACAAAATACACAAAATTTCAAAGTACCCATGTTAGGCCGAATGGTACCCATATTTATACAAGCCCATATATTTCATTAATTTCACATTTTAGTCCCTCAATTTATTATTTTTTTGTAATTTAGTCCTAAATATCTAAAACATATCTTTTGTAACGCCCTAAATATCTCGAAACCTAAAAATCCCGAAATCGTGAATTTTTCTTTTTGTGCTTAGCAATTCCGGTTAAGTGTTAATTAGGCAAAGGTAGGTCTTGGACAAGGTTTGAGTTCGAATTAAGAGGTAGAAGAAATTATAATTTAATTATTAAAAGAATTAGGGTTGGTAAGTAGTTGGGGTTTTAAATAAAGATAGGGGAAAATAACATCAAAAAGCCTTGCGGAGGAATGGCTAAGTGACACCACTTAGAGTGTAGGGAGGTGGCGTTAATAGCTAACAAGGAGGTCCAAGGTTTGAATCCTAGCTTAGTATTTTTAGAAGTTTAATTTTTGCCTTCTAGAAGGATGGTAGTGGCATGAAAGAGGACTCTAAGGGAAGAGTTCAGGAGAGAAAATTAAGGAAAAGATCAAGGGGTTATTAGGGAGAAAAATGAGGAGATGAGAAGGGAGAAGTGATAGAGCTGAATTGGGAATTGGGCATGGAAAATTCAGCTATAAGGGTTATAAATAGGGGCCGAATATAGGGTTGCCAGGCTACTATCGAAATTCTTCTTCACCTTGTTGCCAGAAACCCCTTTCCCCAAAAGCCAAAAACCCTTTTCTTTTCAAGATCCAAAAAGCCGAAAACCCTTTTGTTTTTTTTTCTTTTCTTCCTGCCAATTTCTATTCTTCTCTACACAATTTTCTTTGTTTCACTTAGCCAATTGCTTCTTGTACTCTTCTTCTTTAATCTATACCAAATAAACCTTATTCACCATACTAAATTTGAAAAGCCGAGAAGCCGAATCTCTCAAGGGCTAAATATTCTTTGACCGAATCTAGTGTAAGTGTTGCTCTTCTAATCGGTTTTATTTGCTAGGTATTGATTATTGTCCCTCACTCTTTCAATCAAATTTGGTAGGGAATTAGTATCAGATTTTGGATCTTAGCTCTCTGCCGAATTGCTCTTTAGGTGTTTGCGGTTTTGGTAAGTATTCCTCATCCATTGGCTATGGTTGGCCGAATAGCCATAGTAAGGTAAGGGGACTTGTGCTGGATACGAGTCACCTATTATTCTGGTCTTAATAGTTACGATTAGTGCAGATGATCGTGGTTAGTGAAGGGGTGGTTATACTTATCGCGCAGGGTAAGGTTAAGGTGAGATTCTGGCTTTTGGTAAAGTATTCGATAAGTATGTAAGATTAATCTTTGAGTGATATTGATTGTAGGTTTGGGCTGAGGAGATCACCTCACGCTTGCTTACCAGGGGTGTACATACACTGCACACACACTATGAATCAGCAAAAGCCAAAAAGATGAAATGCTGAAATGCCAAAAAGTCGAAATGCCGAAAAGCCGAAAGTGTGGCTACGGTAGTCTTGCGAGTGTGAGAATACTCGTAAGGGGGAGACTGATAGGTTGTCTGAGGCCCATGGGCAATTTCATGGACTTGGGTTGTGAATAGGCCAAGTGGGCCGGAATGGGCTAAATAGGCCCGATGGGCTGTTGGGCCCATAATAGGAAAAATTTGATAAGCGATGCTATGTGATAGGAAATTTATATGTGAGCATGAATATAATGTGATTTGGGCCAGATGGGCCATATAAATGAGATTGGGCTGAATGGGCCATGTGAATGTGAATTGAGCCTGATGGGCCATATGAATGTAAATTGGGCCTGATGGGCCATATGCATGAGATTGGGCCAAGAGGGCCATATGCATGTATATAGGGGTTTTGGGCCTAGTATATGATAACCTCATAAAACTTAATTAATATATTGCGACTACGGACAAGTCATAGAGTTAAGGTATGGCAACGGGTATATGCATGTCTAGGATTGGATCTAGGGAGAGCTTGGTACTTAAGCGGTCTTAATGACCCACATCCTCTTCTCTGAAATCCTACCTGGTGCATACTATTTGTTCATCTTAGCTCGCAGGACTTGTTAACGGGCCAAGGTAAGTGAAAACCATAATTAAGGGAAAATTACTGAAATGCCCCTAAGGGCGAAAATAACCAAAATACCCCTATGTGTTAAATGTAAGTTTATTGAATGTGACATGCCTATTTGTTGCATACATATGATATTCTGCTTAGGTTGCATATGCGATGGGAAATATGGAACAGAGGAAGAATATAAGGATTGCATGGTTGCTTGACAATCGTGGACCCACCGACGGCTTTTAAAGCCTAATATGTAAATGAAGGTAGTTCCGCAACCAGGCTACCATGGTGTGTGGGCTGAGTGGGTCGATATTTATATCCCCACATGGTGTGACGGGGGACGAAGCTAGTGTGTAGTGGATGGATAATTTGGATGGGATTGCATTGCATGAATGATGTTTTTTTGAATGCTTGTTTTTCGTTGAGGGTTGTACACACTGAGTTTGCAAAAAATCACCCCCTCTTTTATTTTATTTTCAGGTAATGCTCAGTAGAAGGTTCGATGTTTGGAGGGACTCTGGGTGGCCAGCTAGCAAGACAACTTGGACTTGTTTCTCTTTTAAAACAATATAAGTTCTTTATTTTATTAAGCATTTTTCAGACCGGAATGTAATAAGGCTTCCTTCTTATTATCATTTGGATTATTATCATTTTCATTGTAATTACGAGAAGTTGAACATGGGATTCCTAAATTATAGTATATTTTCTAAATTTTCGTAAGTTAACTTTTAAATGATAAAGTTTTCTTAAATCAAATGTTTTAAACAAGGCTTTCGCAACTGAAAGGTGTGTTTATTTTTAAGTTAATTAAGGTTTCTTTTGTTTAAGAAGGGTTTTCAATGAAAACACGATTTTCGCTAAAACATTTCAATGTGACACGCCAGATTTGGCCATAACGTCTGGGCCGGGTTTGGGGTGTTACATCTTTCATATTTCATCATTAAACAACAAAAATCACAAGTTATCAACAATGGCATAACTCAAAATATTCATCAAAATCAAAAATTAAAGCTTGGGTCTTGAAGATTACTAAGCAACGATCTCAAAAATGTGGAAATTATCAAAAACTGAGCTAAACACATACCTTGATTGAGCTTAGAAATGGCCGAACCCTAGCTTTGTTATTTCTTTCTTTTTTTTTTTTTTTTTGTTATGTTACTGCAATGAAGAAGATAATGAGCAAATGATATTTTAACTATATTGTAATATGTTATATTATAACATGTTTTTTTTTCTTTTTTTTAACCTTTATTATAAAATTATACTTTCACATATTTTAATGTCTTTACCGTCCACTCACATTAATTATGGCTCAATTACAACTTTAAAGCTTCAATCTAAAAAGCCATTAACAAATTAGTCCCTTTCAGAAATAATCACTAAATTTTTAATTTACGCGATTAAGTCCTTTTATTTAATTGGCTACCTAAACGACAAAATTAAATCACGAAAATTTCACAGATATAAATTCACACAAAATAAACACAGAAAATGGTTTTAAAATATTTTTCTAAATCAGATTCGTGGTCTCAAAACCACCATTCTGCTTAACGTCCAAATCGGGTTGTTACATCAAGCTTGTGGAGTGCGAGAAAAAGGGGAAACAAAGGGATCAACCCAAAAGAGAGGTGGGCTCTAGTAGCCCAAACCCTCGTCTTTTTAACTGAACCAAAGAGGCTAGGCTACCGCATAATAGGGAGGTAGTAGGCCCTAGAGAAGGGAAAAATCAAGTATGTCAGTATTGTTAAAGGCTCCGTCCGGGCGAATGTTGGAAAAGAATGGTTGCTTGTGTGGTTTTTAGCTTGATGGAGCACAAGATTGAAGATTGTCCTCATCGGTATGATCAGGTGCAAGCTCTGGTTTAGAATCAGGGCCTTGCTAGAGGTCAAAATCAGAAGGGTAATCAGGGTGCTCAGAGAGGTCGTAATCAGAATAGAAATGGGAATGGTAATCAAGGACAGAGAGCACCAATTCAGGGTGTGAATAGGGCTAAAGCTAGGCTACCTTCCTTGGTATATATGGCTAGATGCCGAGAGGACAGAGATGCAACTGACGTCATTGTAGGTACCTTCACTATTTACTCGATACCTTACTTTGCCTTAATTGATATAGTATCTACCCATCCAAATATTGCTTGTGATGTGGCTGTAAATTAGGGATTAGGGTAGAGAAAACTAAAAACATTGTCACTATAGTAAGTCCTTTAGAATCCTCAATACTTGTGAATAAAATTTATAAAAGATTTCTTTTAGAGGTTTAATAAGAGATATTTTTCGCCGATTTAATAGAACTTCCGTTTAATGGATATGATCTAATTTTAGGGATGGACTGGTTGGTCGAGCATCAAGTCTATTTGGATTGTGCATTGAATAGGGTAACTTTAGTGACAGAAAGGATGTCGTAAAGCATTTTTGGCTTATGTCTGAGATGCAAGTGTCATTAATCCTTTAATTGATAGAATTTGTATAGTAAGGGAATTTCCTGATTTTTTTCCTGAGGAATTTCTAGGGTTACCTCCAGATCGGAAAGTGGAATTTCGTATTGAATTGTTGCCAGGAATGGCGCTAGTGTCCATTTCTCCCTACCACATGGCACCTAAAGAACCAAAGGAGTTGAAGGTACAGTTGCAAGCCTAATGTTACGCCATGAGGCACACTGGTATTGTTCGTGAAGAAAAAGGATGGTACATTTCAGTTATGCATTGATTACCGACAGTTGAACAAGCTGACTATTAAGAATAAATATCCTCTACCAAGGATTGATGATCTATTCGATCAATTTAGAGGTGCAACTGTCTTTTCCAAGATTTATTTGAGATTCGGGTACTACCAACTTAAGGTAAAATAATCTAATATTACCAAGACTGCCTTTAGGGCTCGTTATGGACATTACGAGTTCCTTGTAATGCCTTTTGGGTTAACTAATGCGCTAGCAACCTTCATGGATCTTATGAATCATGTCTTTCAGTCCTTCCTTGATTAGTTCTTCGTTGTATTGATCGACAACATCTTAGTGTACTCCAAGATAGAAACTGAGCGTGATGAACATTTGAGGGCAATCTTACAGATATTTTGTGAAAAGTAACTTTTTGCTAAACTCAGTAAATGCGAATTTTGGTTGAAAAAAGTAATTTTTCTAGGTCACATGGAATCAGCTGAAGAGATTTGTAAAGATCCCAAAAAAGTTGAATCCATCTTAGATTGGAAGCAAGCGAAGAATGTCTTGGAGATTCAGAGTTTTCTAGGTCTCAATGGGTATTATAGAAGGTTTTTTAGGGTTTTTCCTTAATAGTAGCCCCATTGACTAAGCTATTGAGGAAGAACACTCCATTTAAATAGGGAGAATAGCAGCAAGCTAGTCTTGAGAAGTTAAAATTTGTGTTGGTGGAAGCTCCCATTCTAATTTAACCAGAATCTGATAAGGAGTATTTAGTGTATAACAATGTTTCATATGTTCTTTAAACCTTTCCCACACCTTATACAAAGACTCGTTATCCATCTGTTAGAAATAGTGATCTCATTCCTCAACTTAGCATTCTTGCTAGGGGGAGTACTTCATAAGGAATCGTTCTGCTAACTCGTGCTATGTGGTAATGGAATTTGGTGGCAATGATTTCAACCAGGCTCGAGCTCTGTCCCTTAGTGAATATGGGAACAGCTTTAATTTTAGTGCATCTTTAGGTACTCTGGCTAATTTGAAAGAATCGCTCACTCCCATAAACAATCTTAAGTGAAGGTGAGGATCTTCAGTAGGCATTCCACTAAATTGGCCCACTACCTTAAGCATTTGGAACATGACAGGATTCAGCTCAAATTGTTGTGTCTTGATTTTGGGTCTCTTAAAACTTGAATTACGCTCATGAAACACTGGTACGGCATATTGTCTTAGAGATCTAGCAATAAGGATAGGATTTTGAGTAGGGTTTGCTCTGTTTCCTTAATTCAGATTTTCAAAGTTCATCTTTTAGGTCATTCTCTAAGTTGCTTGTCTTCTTCTTTGTCAAAAATTTCTTTTTCAAGATCTACAAGGAGTATACCGATAATTCGATCAATACTCATAAACACTTAAAACAATCACTGAAAAATAATAGAATTAAATTAAACAGAAAAATAAACCAAAATGCAAAATTAATAATCACACAAATAGTGTCTTTTAAAATAGTCCCCAGCAACGGTGCTAAAAACTTAGAACGACGGAAATGTGCAAGTGTACACAATCATTATCAAGTAATAAAGTGACAAGTAAATGTCAAGTTATAGTAGCCACAGGGACTGTGAAAGAAAAATATTTATGAAATGTAGATAAACACTTTGGTGATTAAAAACTAAAATTTAACTAAGTAAAATAAAATAAAAATAAAAATTTCAATGCATGATTTCAAAAGATGGTTTTAATCAAGATGTCATAATTGTGTTAGATCAATTACATTACTTAACTTAGAATTACTAAACTTACGTTCACGTTGTTACGAATATTTTCATGGCAACTTGGTAATTTGCTAACTATTTCCCATACCTCACTAAATTAACTAATCTCTTGAACATTTTTCAATGTCAATTCAAACAATTAATCAATCTTCATAAGCACATAAAAGATTAAGTGAGGTAACAATATATTTTTATATTGAAACATCTTAATCATAATAATCTTACAAGTTATGCAAGGCTAATGTACTATTTAATACTATCGCTAATTTAACCTTCAGCTACCTAAGAAGATTAAACATGCACCAATTAAATATTGTGTTAATTTATTATAATTTCAATATGTTTAATAACTAATTCATTCATCACCTTACATTTTATAATGCAAGTATAACATAAGCATAGTTTTATTTAACTGAACAACTTACCAATGCCTATAACAACACAAACATGATTTTAATAATTCAAGTGGACAGAATGCAATCAATCTAACACGAATCAATTTAAGTCATTTCAATTAGAAAATCAACAACAACAAAACCATTATTCATATTCATGATCACAATATAAACAAGAAAATTAAAGAGAAGGGAACTAGGAAGCAAATCCAGGTTTTCTCTGAAGCCAGACTAGTGCGCGTCTCTTCTTCTCTGCTCGTTCTGTTGAACCAAGGCCTCTACAAACAATTGAATGATGCTATTCGAAGGTGGAATAAGTGTAACACCCCAAACCCGGCCTGGACGTTATGGCTGAATCTGACGTGTCACACGAAGTTTAAAAATCCATGTTTCGTTTTATTATCTAAAAATCAACTATTGTTGAGCTAACCAGAGTGAATGGAGGCTGCGCACCAGGTAGGTATCCGAAACAGAGGAGGTGAGCCATGAAGGCTACTTAAGTACCAAGCTCTTGATTGGATCCAATCCTAGAAATGCCCACCACCATTGCCACACTTTGGAAAACAAGTTAAAATTCATTTAAGTAGTTATCTTTGTTATTCCAATTATGTGTGTCGTGGTGTTATTTTGAAAACAAGTATCATTTTGGAAACGCGTCCTAAGTCTAGCCCAATTATTATCAACCAATTTAAATAAAATAATCCCAGAAAAGAAAGAAAATAAAGTTAAATTGGCCTAATTACAACCCAATAATTAATTAAGCAAACTTAATGAAAACCAAACACTTATTCAAAAGCCCAAAAGCGATCACCGTGGCCACTCTGAATCCCCTCCGGCTCTAAGTCCCCCAAATCAATGCTCATCTGCAAGGTTAAGGAAAGGGGGTGAGTTTGGAAACTCAATGTGCAACAAGCCCCTTTCAGAGCCCAAAACAATATTAGCCTGCTAGGCCTAAGCCCAAGTCCAATCTCAACATATACTGGGCCGAAGCCTTTTCATATTTCATATTTCATAACACCGGCCAAGCCTTTATCAGAATCCCAGATATGGCCCGTAGGCCCATTTCAATATCACGTATAATGTCAATGAGAGAATGAATGCAAGCCCATTTGGGGAGACTACTCGACCCACCATCCGCTACTCTCCACCCGTACCAACCAAGGTCTCTATGTGGGGAATAACTCAACCCACCCAACCATAACTCTCCACTGGCAGTATAACTGCTTTATCATATAACTGGGGGCCTAGCCTCTTTTTATAACTGGGGCAAAAGCCCTTTCGGTGAACTGGGGCGTAAGCCCTTTTCAATAAACTGGGGCATAAGCCCTTTTCAATAAACTGGGGCATAAGCCCTTTTGCACTTCTTCCATCCATATAAAAACCCAACCCAATGTATTTATGAATACATCATGTGCATATCATACTTATCATGCGCATATCATACATATCATGTGCATATCATACATATCATGTGCATATCATATCAATCATGTATATCAAAATCTCATATATCAAATTCATAACTAAACCCTAGGGGTATAATGGTCATTTTTCCCTAAGGGCAAAATAGTCATTTTCATATTATAAGGGTAATTCCGTAATTTTACCAAATATTAGGGTTTTCCATATTCATCATCAGTTACTAACAGTTCAAATGTTTAAATGGCGATTCTGGCCCATTTTTAGCGAAACTGAGTTATTAGGCCAAAAACCTCTAATGGGCCCTACATCGCTGATTTTGTCATCTAGGCCCATTTAGCCCATAATCCATAATGGTGTCAACAGTCTTAACACGCAATTTAACAGGTTTCCATTTTCTATCAAATTTACCCAAATGGGCTCGAAAGCCCATTGGGCCCAATTTCACTTCCCGAGGCCCAACTCATCAGTAATGCCAAAAATCGTGTTTTTACACTGCTCCAATGATCCCGATCATCAACTTAGCGAATCTAACCAACCAATGAGCGTTCGCTTGCTCACAAGTCCTCGAAATGCCAGAATTTTAGCATTTCGACTTTTCGGCAAATATCGAGTTAAGCTACGAAAGAAGGTTCGTTACACATCTATTTTGTGATATTCCTCGACGAGATCTCCTACACGATTTCTCCTATAATCAACCGTTAATAGATCAGCTCACAATAACTGAACCAAATCAAGAACCATCTAATATTAACACTTACACATTCAGCCACCCTCCATGATGGCCTTAGGAACCTTACCTTTGCCGAACTTGATGACTAGCTCTAGCCACTCTGATGATCCAAACTAACCCAAGTCGACCCTACGCCTTGCTGCTCCTCCACTAAACAAACCATAAAAAGATTAAAAGAAAAACTGAATAGATCCTATACCCACATTCGGCCATCTCCTAAACTACAGGGATTTCGACTTTTGTCAACAGTTACTATAGGAATCGTTTAGAGTTCGAGCACTTACCACAGTCTTTTTCCTCTTGAATCCATTTATGCCTAGAAGATAAGGGGATTGACCACCAACAAGTGAAAAGAAAAAAAGGGTTGTTGGTCAACAAAAAATCGGCACCACCTAGCTTCACAGATTTCACTTTTTGTATTTTCACGTGTGGAGGTAAGGGAAAGAAACAACAGATGAATGGAGAGAAGTAGTGGGCTGGTTTGGAAGGAGGAAAAGGAAGAAAAGATGAGAGGAGGGATGGTAGATTCAGCTGAAAAAGAAAAAAGGAGAGAAAAGACCAAACCAAAGGAAGAAAACGGCACAACCTAGGCCCTAATGCCGAAAATCCCCAACTAAAACCCCTCTGCCGAAATCCCCTCTCTAAACCCCAATATTTGGCCAACTCTATCCCCCTCTCAAATCCCTAAAATCTCTCCCCTTATCTCTCATTAATCCATGCCCTTGACTAATTCAAACTCCCTTCAACAGAGTTCCATTCAGCTTTAAACTCTAGCGTGCATAAAGCATAAAAATTAGCATCATATTTGCCAACACAGGGAATCGATCCCATGTCTTCCCAAACCACTTACACGCCACCCTTATAGCTTCCTAGTGGCGTCACTTAGCCACTTTACCACTTTACCAGAGGCTCTTTTGTGATACATTTTACCCACAAATTTTAATAAGACCACCTTTCTAAAGCCCCTAACTTTACAAGTCCAAAATTCAAAAATTCTATCGGGTTTTGGCCAACACATGGGCCTTCCATAAGCCCATTTACACACTCAAATTATGAATTCCACAACCAAAAACTAAATTTTAAAAACTTTACCAAAATATTGAGAATCACGAAAAAAAAAACCCGAAAATCAGGATGTTACAACTCTACCCTCCTTAAAGAAATTTCGGCCTCGAAATTTACCTGATCCAAACAGTTGAGGGTATTGCTGACGCATCGCCTCTTCGGTCTCCCAAGTAACTTCTTCCTTGCCATGGTTCCTCCAAAGTACTTTCACTAATGGAATTGACTTCTTTCTCAACATCTTGACGTCGCGATCAAGTATTTGCACGGGTTCTTCTTCGAAAGTCAAATCTGACTGTACTTCGATTTCTTTAACTGGCACGATATGAGTTGGGTTAGAACGACATCGCCTTAGCATGGACACATGAAAAACATCATGAATACGATGCAGTTCTGGTGGTAACTCTAGCTGATAAGCCACCGGCCCTATCTGTTTAACAATTCAATAAGGCCCAATAAACTGTGGACTCAACTTACCCTTCTTGCCAAATCTCAATATCTTCTTCCAAGGTGAAACTTTCAAGAAGACCATGTCCCCTACAGCATATTCAATATCCTTACGTTTCAGATCGACTTAAGACTTTTGTCGATCCGCTGCCTCCTTTAACCAATTCCTGATCACCTTAATCTTGTCTTCAGTATCTGCTACCAAATCTGGCCTAAGTACCTGCCTTTCCCCCAATTCTGCCCAACAAGTAGGCGAACGACACCTTTGCCCATATAGTGCCTCATAAGGAGCCATCTGAATACTTGCTTGGTAATTGTTGTTATACACGAACTCCGCCAATGGCAAATAGTCCTCCCAGCTGCCCCTAAACTCAATAACACAACCTCTCAACATGTCTTCTAAAATCTGAATGACCCTTTCTGACTGCCCATCCGACTGAGGATGGAAAGCCATACTGAAATCCAATCGCGTTCCCAACGCCTCATGCAACTTCTGCCAAAACCAAGATGTAAACCTTGGGTCTCGGTCAGAAATTATCGATACTGGTACTCCATGTAACCACACTATCTCCGCCACATACAACTTGGCCAGCTTCTGAAGTGAGTAATCGGTTCGGACAGGTATGGAATGGGCAAATTTCGTGAGCCTATCCACAATTACCCAAACCGAATCCTTCTTAGAAGGTGTCAATGGCAACCCACTTACAAAATCCATAGTTACCCTTTCCCACTTCCAAAGTGGTATCCTTACTGGCTGTAACAATCCTGAAGGTAGTTGATGATCGGCCTTCACTTGTTGACATGTCAAACATTTCCCCACAAATTCGGTCACTTCTTGCTTAAGCCCAGGCCACCAATATAGCTCTCGCAAGTCTCAATACAACTTACTCCCTCCTGGATGCATAGCACAAGGTCCATTATGTGCCTCTTTTAAAATCATCAATCTCAAGTCGGAGTCCTTCGGCATACAAATTCTTCCTCGAAAACAAAGAACTCCCTCGCTATTTAACCCAAAGTCTGGATTCTCCCCCTTCTCCACTTGCTGAAACTGAGAAACCAACAACTCATCTTCCAACTGTTGTTTCTTAATCTGTTCTACCCAAGTCGGTCTCACTTGTAACTTTGCCAACAAGCTTCCATCGTCATACAAACTTAGACGAGCAAACATTGTCTTCAACTCTGCCACTGCCCTTCTGCTTAACGCATCAGCCACAACATTTGCCTTACCTGGATGGTACTCAATCGAACAGTCATACTCTTTTAACAACTCTATCCACCTTTGCTATCAAAGATTCAACTCCTTTTGAGTCAGCAAGTACTTAAGACTCTTGTGATCCGTATAGATAATGTATTTCTCCCCATACAAGTAATGCCTCCATATCTTAAGCGCGAAAATCACCGCTGCCAACTCCAAGTCGTGCGTAGGATAGTTTGCCTCGTGAGGCTTAAGCTGTCATGAAGCATAAGCGACCACCTTACCCTTTTATATCAACACACAGCCCAAACCTATATGTGACGCGTCGCTGTAAATAGTGAAATCCTTACCAGACTCTGGCTGAATCAACACTGGCGCTTCTGTCAAAACTTCTTCAGCTTCTCAAAAGCCTCTTGGTACTTATTCATCCACACAAAAGGTGCTCCCTTCCTTATAAGTTTCGTTAATGGTGCTGCCAACACCGAAAATCCTTCCACGAATCTCCGATAATAACCTGCCAACCCCAGAAAACTTTGAACCTTTGTTACTGACTTCGGTGGCTTCCATTCCAGAATTGCCTCAATCTTTCGAGGGTCCACCTTGATCCCCTCAGCAGACACAACATGCCTCAAGAAAGTGACTTCCCTCAGCCAAAACTCGCACTTACTAAACTTTGCATAAAGTTGCTTTTCCCTTAGCACTTGCAGCACAACACGAAGATGCTCATCATGATTCTCTGCCGTTTCTGAATACACCAAGATATCATTAATAAAAACAACTACGTACCAATCCAAATATGGCTGGAACACCGATTCATTAAATCCATGAATGCTGCCGGTGCATTAGTCAAACCAAAAGGCATTACCAGAAAATCGTAATGACCATATCGAGTCATGAATGCCATCTTATAAATATCCACCTCTTTAACTTTCAACTGATGATATCCTGACCGAAGGTCAATCTTAGAAAATACCGAGGCTCCTTTTAATTGGTCGAACAGATCATCGATTCTTGGCAGTGGATACTTGTTCTTAATCGTCAGTTTATTCAACTGCCGATAGTCAATACACATTCGCATAGTCCCATCTTTCTTCTTTACGAACAGCACTGGTGCACCCCACGGAGAAATACTGGGTCTTATAAACCCTTTGTCCAACAGTTCTCGAATCTGAGCTTTCAGTTCCACCAACTCCTTTGGTGCCATCCTATAAGGCGCAATGGACACAGGAGCTGTACCAGGTAACAAGTCAATTTTAAACTCGACTTCTCTATTCGGAGGTAATCCAGAAAGTTCCTCAGGAAATACATCTTGAAATTTCTTTAATGGTCCTAACTGATTCCATAGTTATTCCCTCAGGTTCAGCTTGACTTACCAATGCCAAGTACGCCTCACAACCTTTTCGAATCAACTTTTTGGCCCTTAAAGCCGAAACAACGTTGGACAAATAATTCCTTCATTCCCCTATGACCATTATCTCCTCATCTTCGACAGTTCTTAGTACCATTCTCTTTGCAGCATAATCCAACATCGCCTTATGCTCAGTTAGCCAATCTATTCCCAAGATAAGATCAAAATCCCCAAAAGGCAGCTCCATCAAATCTCCTACAAATATCTCACCTTGTGTCTCTAAAGGCACCTCCTTAAAGAGCTTATCTACCTTAACCGAGTGTCCTAATGGGCTTATCACCGATACCCCACTCACTGTCTCCTCCGGAAGCACACCCAATGCCCCAAATACATCACAAGCAATATACGAGTGAGTGGAATCCACATCAATCAAAGCAGTGTAAGGCGTGCTATGAATGAAGAACATGTCGGTTATAACATCAAGAGCGTCACCCTCCTCACGACGTCGTGTAGCATAAACCAACGCCGGCTGTCGAGCTTCAGCATGTCCAGCACCCCTGCCAGATGCCCCACGTCCTCGTCCATTTCTGTTGCCACCTCTACCTTGCCCACGACCTCTCTGTGGTGGTGGTCCTCCTCGCTGTGGTTGGACATCCCTTTGTTCCACAGCTAGTTCCTGAGCTATTCTCCGAAGACACTCTCTGAACTTGTGCTCCTTGGACCCACATCGAAAACATGCTCCAGTTCGTTTCCAGCACTCCCCCATATACACCTTACCACAGTCCCTGCAAGCCTGCGGTTTAAAAGTATTTACTGGAACTGCTCGAACTGGTTCCTCCATCCTTGCTCTTTTAACATTCCGATTCACAGCACTTGAGGGTCTAAAATCCCTCTTAAATATGGGTCGATCCTTTTTACGATTCTGCCGCTCGGTCCGCTTTACCTCCTCGGCTATCTTAGCCTTCTCTACCAATACAGCAAAACCACCCTCCCTCTGTGGAGCTATCAATATCCTAAGCTCATCACGGAGGCCATCCTCAAATCTAACACTGCGCTCATACTCAGTTGTAACTATCCCGCTGGCATATCGACTCAGCCTCAAGAATTCTGCCTCACACTCTGCGACAGTCTTATTACCTTGAGTCAGATTCAAAAATTCCTTCCGACGAGCATCCACATAACTAGCTCCAACATACCTCCCCTTAAAAGTAGTTTTGAACAATTCCCAAGTTACTCGCTCAATTAGGGTACTCTCCCTTATGGTGATCCACCATCGGTATGCCTCACACGTGAGCAAATGACACAACCTTCTTCACTTTTTGCTCCGTAGAGCAATCTAGATCATCCATAATCCGCTCCGTTGCCTCTAGCCAATATTCAGCCACATTTGGGGCTACTCCAGATATGCCTCTAAAAACTTCTGCTCTGTTGGCCCGGAGTCACTCCGATATGGATCCCCTATTCCTCGTCCCAAGCATAGCTCCAAAGAACTCTTTCTAAAACCCTTAACATGGCTTGGGACAAAGCATCATCCCCCGCAGCCCGATCATAAGACCCAGTCTCTATTGCCTGTGGCATGGATGCCTCCTCAGCTGGCCTATGCCCTAAGAATAAAGATTCAGCTTGCACCCTTCTGCAACCACGTCCGCGGCCTGGTCCACGTGTTCTTCTTGTACTCATATCGACTTGCCTGATTACGAATTTTATGATATTAGTATAATGTTCAACTGTTTATTACAAAATGTCTTATGGAAACAGTTCAAGGATTATTTTCGCATCGTTGTAGCCTAGCTACAGTTTCATTCCTACTATTTTACAGTTCTACCCTATCTAAAGAATCATAGTAGGGTCTCAGTTCTATTTATAGCATCATATCATTATCACCTAATGTAAAGAAAATATACTTACAGACTTGGTGCCGGAGATTCAGTGTGCCACTTCTTTCTCCAATCCATTTAAAACTCAAAAACCTAATTTTTTTTATCCTAGAAAATAGGAATTTCATTTGAAAACACCCTTATTTTGAAACTCTTGATTTTAACCCCGTTAAAAATACCCTTCTTAGGCCTAAGTTTTCAAAAAAATTTCAGACCCGATCCACAGCAGAGTTGTTGCAACTTGGCTCTAATACCACTAAATGTAACACCTCAAACCCAGCCTGGACGTTATGGCCGAATCTGACGTGTCACACGAAGTTTAAAAATCCATGTTTCGTTTTATTATCTAAAAACTAACTATTGTTGAGCTAATCAGAGTGAATGGAGGCTGCGCACCAGGTAGGTATCCGAAACAGAGGAGGTAAGCCATGAAGGCTGCTTAAGTACCAAGCTCTTGATTGGATCCAATCCTAGAAATGCCCACCACTATTGCCACACTTTGGAAAACAAGTTGAAATTCATTTAAGTAGTTATCTTTGTTATTCCAATTATGTGTGTCGTGGTGTTATTTTGAAAACAAGTATCATTTTGGAAACGCGTCCTAAGTCTAGCCCAATTATTATCAACCAATTTAAATAAAATAATCCCAGAAAAGAAAGAAAATAAAGTTAAATTGGCCTTATTACAACCCAATAATTAATTAAGCAAACTTAATGAACACTTATTCAAAAGCCCAAAAGCGATCACCGTGGCCACTTTGAATCTCCTCCGGCTCCAAGTCCCCCAAATCAAAGCTCACCTGCAAAGTTAAGGAAAGGGGGGTGAGTTTGGAAACTCAATGTTCAATAAGCCCCTTTCAGAGCCCAAAACAATATCAGCCTGCTGGGCCTAAGCCCAAGTCCAATCTCAACATATAATGGGCCGAAGCCTTTTCATATTTCATATTTCATAACACCGGGCTGAAGCCTTTACTGTAACCGGTATGGCCCGTAGGCCCATTTTAATATCACGTATAATGTCAATGGAAGAATGAATGCAAACCCATTTGGGGAGACTACTCGACCCACCATCCGCTACTCTCCACCTGTACCAACCAAGCTCTCCATGTGGGGAATAACTCAACCCACCCAACCATAACTCTCCACTGGCAGTATAACTGCTTTATCATATAACTGGAGGCCTAACCTCTTTTTATAACTGGGGCAAAAGCCCTTTCGGTGAACTTGGGCGTAAGCCCTTTTCAATAAACTGGGGCATAAGCCCTTTTCAATAAACTGGGGCATAAGCCCTTTTGCACTTCTTCCATGCATATAAAAACCCAACCCAATGCGTTTATGAATACATCATATGCATATCATACTTATCATGCGCATATCATACATATCATGCGCATATCATACATATCATGTGCATATCATATCAATCATGTAGATCAAAATCTCATATATCAAATTCATAACTAAACCCAGGGGTATAATGGTTATTTTTACCTAGGGGCAAAATAGTCATTTTCATATTATAAGGGTAATTCCGTAATTTTACCAAATATTAGGGTTTTCCATATTCATCATCAGTTACTAACAGTGCAAATGTTTAAACAGCGATTCTGGCCCTTTTTAGCAAAACCGAGTATTGGGCCAAAAACCCCTAATGGGCCCTACATCGCCGATTTTGTCATCTAGGCCCATTTAGCCCAAAATCCATAATGGTGTCAACATTCTTAACACGCAATTTAACAGGTTTCCATTTTCTATCAAATTTACCCAAATGGTCCTGAAAGCTATTGGGCCCAATTTCAGCCCCCCGAGGCCCAACTTACTGTAATGCCAAAAATCGTGCTCTTACTTGTTCCAACGATCCCGATCATCAACTTAGCGAATCTAACCAACCAATGAGCGTTCGCTTGCTCACAAGTCCTCGAAATGCCAAAATTTCAGCAATTTGGCTTTTCGGCATATATCGTTTTAAGCTATGAAAAAGGGTTCGTTACACACCTGTTTTGCGATATTCCTCGACGAGATCTCCTACACGATTTCTCCTATAATCAACCGTTAATAGATCAGCTCACAATAACTGAACCAAATTGAGAACCATCTAATATCAACACTTACACATTCAGCCACCCCCCATGATGGCCTTAGGAACCTTACCTTTGCCGAACTTGATGACTAGCTCCAGCCACTCTAATGATCCAAACTAACCCAAGTCGACCCTACGCCTTGCTGCTCCTCTACTAAACAAACCTTAAAAAGATTAAAAGAAAAACCCAATAGAGCCTATACCCACATTCGGCCATATCCTAAACTATAGGGATTTCGACTTTTGTCAACAGTTACTATAGGAATCGTTTAGAGTTCGAGAACTTACCACAGTTTTTTTCCTCTTGAATCTGTTTATGCCTAGAAGATAAGGGAATTGACCACTAACAAGTGAAAAGAAAAAGAGGGTTGCTGGTCAACAAAGAATCGGCACCACTTAGCTTCACAGATTTCGGCTTTTGCGGTATTTCGACAGAAGTGGAGGTAAGGAAAAGAAACAACAGATGAATGGAGAGAAGTAGTGGGCTAGTTTGGAAGAAGGAAAAATAAGAAAAGATGAGAGGAGGGATGGTAGATTCGGTTGAAAAAGAAAAAATGAGAGAAAAGACCAAACTAAAGGAAGAAAACGGCACAACCTAGAACCTAATGCCGAAAATCCCCAACTAAAACCCCTCTGCCGAAATCCCCTCTCTAAACCCCAATATTCGGCCAACTCTATCCCCCTCTCAAATCCTTAAAATCTCTCCCCTTATCCCTCCTTAATCCATGCCCTTAACTGATTCAAACTCCCTTCAACAGAGTTCTATTCAGCTTTAAACTCTAGCGTGCACAAAGCATAAAAATTAGCATCATATTTACCAACACAGGGAATCGATCCCATGTCTTCCCAAACCACTTACACGCCACCCTTATAGCTCCCTAGTGGCGTCACTTAGCCACTTTACCACTTTACCAGAGGCTCTTTTGTGATACAGTTTACCCACAAATTTTAATAAGACCACCTATCCAAAGCGCCTAACTTCACAAGTCCAAAATTTAAAAATTCTACCGGGTTTTGGCCAACACATGGGCCTTCCATAAGCCCATTTACACACTCAAATTATGAATTCCACAACCAAAAACCAAATTTTTAAAAACTTTACCAAAATATCGAGAATCGCAAAAAAAAAACCCAAAAATTAGGATGTTACAATAAGGCTCTTTTTCAAGAGGGAAATCAGTAAAGGAAATGGACAAGAAAAGGGGAAAATAAAGAAGAGAAAGTGAGTGAAAGAAAGAGAGATGTGTGGGAATGAAGGTGTGTTGAATTAAATATTAAAGGGGGTATTTATAGGTGGGAGTGGCTGCTAAAAATAGCAAATAATTAGCAGCCACACACTCTTCCTTGGCTGGCCATACAACAAGCAAGTTTGAATATTTCAAACTTGCTATTTTAAGCTAAGGGCAAATCTTCAAAGGCATAAAAAGTGGAGGGGTTTGAATGGAGTTTAGGGAAACTTTGAGGGTTGTTTTGAAAGCTTAAAAATCATAAAAATTTAGCTGATTGGGTCAGCTTGTTGGACGGTTATGGGCTATCATTTCTCTTGTTGGTTAGTCTTCTTTTATTAGCACAATTGGGCCACTTTCACCTTCGGGCTTTATATTAATTTTTAACCCAATATACTTTGGATAAAAATCAAATATAAGTGCATAGAATAATAATAATTTGGACCATCCTTGGCTAGAAAATTATTCAGCCTTGCTCTTGGTTCACTTGATGCAACACTTTCTCCAACAGTTCAAGCCTTTCGAGGTGTTTGCCGAGCCAACTTTCACATTTTGTGCAAAATTGTCGAAAATAAACCAAATTTGTGAAAATTCATTATAAAAATAATTAAAATTAAATATATTAATTATTTAAGTTAAAATTAATTATTTTACAATTAAAGCATGAATTTTGACAAAATTTACTACGAAATTGCATGAATTAGGGCTCAAAAGGTGCTGAAAAAGTCTATATATTTTTGTGTTTCCACCTACACATAATTAACGCTCATTTTTTTTTTCAAAATAATCATAGAAATATAAATTAAATGAAGAAAAGAAATATAATATCATCAACATCTAAAATTAGCTACAATTTGGAAATAAAAAATAGAAATTCAAGTACGAATTTAGTCAGAATCGAGTTTCGACTCTTTCGTGTTTCCTTCGTTTGTACATTTTTCATCCTTGTTCTCTTTAGGATCCTCCTCCTCATTGTTACGGGTTCCTTGTACTAGACCATATTTGATTATGGGAACTGTGGCATCCTCATGCCATGCCCCTATGCATAATCTTCGTACAATGTCCCTATCTCCTACATCGATTGTATTATCCTTTTATAATCTAAAATATGACTTCTATCTTGACTTCGTCAAATTTTTGCTACCCTTTTTATTTTCTGAGATTGTAGGTCATCCCCACTTTGCTCTTGTTTTCTATTCTATTCGGTGACTTGTTTGTGATGCGACACAGGGAGTTGTTTATAAATGGAGTCTCTGATAGGATTAATTGTTGGGGGCAACAATAGTCCTAACCTACCCATAGGTACTTTCACCTTTTTACACAGGGCTGTTACGAGATGTGGAAAGAGTAATCTGACTTTCTCTTCTCAAACACAGGAATCATGCTCCTATATATCCACATTCCAATGCAAAGTTTTCTTTTCGCAAAAAAGCATAGAATATAGTAGCTAGAAAGGTGTTGATGTTAGAACCCTTCACAGTAGGGCATATTTGAGTACAAATAAATTGCACCCACAACTTAGCCATAGGGGTCATGCTCGATGGATGAAACGATATAGGAGAATTAGTACCCAAGTCTACTTTCCATTCTCCTCACCTCTCGATTAAATAGGTTATGACACTTTCCATAACTATACTTGGACAAAATTTCAAATTGATTCTTTGTATGAAATCACATGTAGAATGGTACACCATAAAAACTACAAATTTCCAAGGTGGAGACTAGTATCTCTTTTCTTCTAACAATCACATGCGGCCATGGTTTACCCAATGGTCTCTCTGCTTCGTACTCTTTGAGCGAAGCATAGAATTCCTAAACTACAAGAATGCAAGCCAATTTGATTAGGTGTTTGTAGAAATTGTCCCACTTATGGGAGCGCACTAGATCCCATACATCACCACCACTATCCATTAGGAATTCAAATCCCTGTTTGTAGAGTAATGTTTTCTTGTAAATGCCTACGAGATATTTTTCAAATTCTTTCTCTTTCAAGTTAACAAAGTTATCGACTATTGATGACTCCTTATTTGGCATTCCTTGAACATTCCTAGTATTCATTGCAAATACTCGTAATTCTTTCAAAACCAATGATCGAAAATAGAAAACAAAAACATTACAATATAATTCGTCAAGAGTTAGAACACGTAATGTAACACCCTTAACCTGTCTCCATCATTGGATTAGGGTTACGAGATGCTATGATGATTAACAAGTCAAATAATAAATTTATACAATTTAGAAATCAATCTAATCATTATGTATCAATAGTCACTCAGTATTCAAAGCATACATAAGAAAATGAAACTTAAATTGGGCATATGGAACCCTAATATCAATTTGGAAACAAGTATGACTAATATGAAACAAAATAGAAAAATGTAAAAAAAAACTAAAAATAGGGGTCACACAGCCGTGTAGTCAGGCCGTGTGATAGAGCCCGAACCGTGTGGCTCAAAGACATGGTCGTGTGGCCAAATTGTGTAACAATCTGTGTCCGTGTAACTCAGTGTCACACGACCGTGTCGCTAGCCCATGTAACTCTCTGAGACCATGTGGGAAAACATGTACTGAAATTGAATAGGCCACATGGCCATGTAGGGTGACCATGTGTAGCACACGACTGTGTGACAAACCATGTCCCAAGCTGTGTGCACCTAAAATAACTTCAAAACCAAGCCATTTCACCTACAATTCTCTAAACCCTAAGCCATGCAAATACCATTCCTTAAACCTATCCAAAATGCACCAAAACATGTCAAATATACCGAATAACATTCAACATAAGTGTCTAACCAATATGCCACATTTGGCACCACATTTCAAACATTAAAACCATTTCACATTCATCAATTCACTAAACCAGAAATCATGTGCCTATCAATTATACCATAACATCTTATCACATCCAAAGCCAAACTCACAACATGATTCAAATCACTTATATATACATGAATATACTTAAACCAAAAGTACTAATTAGGTAGCACATTAACAACATTTGCGTAACCAAAACATAACACATCATGGATATATACATTTAGCCTTTAAAACTCCTAATACATGTCACTTATATCCTAAATCAAAACTATCAAAATTTCTACTGAGTTAATGAATGGATAGTGCGAGCTCTCACTTGACTTTCAACCGACAAAAACTTTCAATAATCTACAAAGAAATCAAACATAATGTAAGCAAATCATTGCTTAGTAAGTTCGTAATAAACTTTAACTTTAACTTGTCGTAAAAGATGTAATTTAGACATTCTACATGTTAATTCATAATCATGGTCATGAGTTCATTAGTTACCTATACATATCACAAGTCTCACAATGTTAGTGAGTTCATCTATGAAACATGTAACTTGATCATGTTATCAAACATATACATGTAAACACATTTGGTACATAAACCAACTATCACATATTCATTTAACATTTCATATGTCCATTTCAAGTAACCATTTCATATATCTATTTCCATATAATCATTTCATATATCCATTTCATATCACCATTTTCATTTACTTGTAACCTCCCAAACCCGATCTAGACATTATGGTCGAATCTAAAAGGCCACGTTGGACACCTTAGTGTCAAACTTACCCTAATGATAGTTAAAAACCTTCAAGTACTTCTTTTTTTAAAACCGTGGTTTCTATTGTTAGTGTAACACCTCCAACCCGTATCTGTCGCCAGAGTAGGGTTACGAGGTATTACCGATCAGTTCACAACATTTAACATGCATAACTCATACATTTATGCATTCATACTCAAATACCATTTAATCACAAACACATTGTCCCTTCTAAGGGCCCACGAGGCCTTAAACATGCTTTATAAGGAATTCGAGATTAAACTGATAACATATGAGAATGTTGGAAACCTAGAAAAATTTCAACCATACAGGGGTCACACGCCTGTATGAACAGGCCGTGTGCCTCACACGACTCGAGACATGCCCGTGTCTCAGGCTGTATGGAAACAGGGCATACATACTGACTTATATCACACGACCGAAGACACGCCTGTGTGCCAGGCCGTGTGAAAACTGGAGGGTATACTGACTTGGGTCACACAACCGACCACACGCTTGTGTGCCAGCCCGTGTGCCCAATCAAATTGGCCACACACGCCCATGTGCCCAGGTTGTGTGCCTCACACGGCTAGTAGACATGCCCGTGTGTCTAGGCTATGTAACTCACTGACTTGATTTTAAAGAGAGCTTCAGGGGACACATGGCCATGTATCATGACTGTGTGTCACACACGGCTGAGACACATGCCTGTGTCTCTACCCATGTGGACAAAAATAGGCTATTTGCCAAGCCATTTTGCCACCCAACCAAGTATACCTATAAAAGAGCAAATGGTACCATTTCATCATACAATTAAGCAGCCAAAATCATCAACCAAATGCACAATTCATACAATTATAATTTCATCTATTCCAAATCTCAAATCACTACCATTTACTTAGCCAAATACATGTCAAAACAATATCAAACAATATGGCTCATTTACCATAATTTACACATACATAACTTACCCTATAAATAACCAACACAACATCTAAAATCATATTTCATTAAGGCATTTCTCAAGCATTTATACTTCACAAATCAATTAACCATTTGAGCAACTATAAAACCATAACCACAATCATACCAAAACATACCAAAATAAGGCATCACTCATGGCTATATATACAAACCAAAACATAAACATTTACAAGCCATTTTAAATGGCTAACTTCATAAGCTTCACATGTACCATAATGATCAAAGTCCATATACATGCCATTTACTCAAAACTTAACTTAAAAGTACCAACTTAGATTTTGATAGGGCGATGATGTTCCCGACGACTCCAAGATCCGAGCTAGCCTTGGTTTATTATAAAACATAGAAAAATAACACTGTAACATCCTGAAATAGGGCCTAAACGGAACAGTGGTTGCGAAACCACAAATCTGAGGTAGAAAAATTTATTTTATTATTATTTTGAGGTTCATGATATGATTGCATGATTGTGTGAAAATTTCGTGATGAAATTCTATGCATAAAGTGCTTAAGTTGATATTAGGGACTAAATCGAATAATTTGCAAAACTTGCATTCTAGAAGTTTTTAGAATGAAATTGCTTTGGAATATTAATAAGGAGGGTTTAAATAAAAATTTGACCAATTTCTAAGTTCATGGACAAAATAGGACATGGATGGAATTTTTGAAAGTTTAATAAGGAAGGGCATTTTGGTCATTTGGATATTAAATGAAATAAAAAGGGAAAAATAACACAAAATTCATCATCTTCTTGATTAGCACAAAATTTCAAGGGTTCTTCATAGCTAGGGTTTGTTTCAAGCTTTCAAGCTCCATAGTAAGTGATTCCAAGCCCCGTTTTTAATGTTCTTTATGTTTTCGGAGTCCCGGTAGCTCGATAAAGCTTATGCTAGCAATAATTTAAGTTAGGGTTCATATTTGGAAAAATACCTATAGGTGAAAAGTGTTTATTTTGATGTTTTATGATAGAATATGAGGTCTTAGATTATGTTAGACAACTTGTGCTACTCGGTTTTAGGTAAAAACGAGAAAAAGGGGCTTAATCGGTAAAAATACCTAATAGTCATAAGTATATGTTAGAGTGAGAATTTGATTTTGCTATAGAAGGGGAAAACGATCAGCATGTCATAAAACATAAGAAAATAGGCTGAAGTTTAATTTAAGAGATTTGGGGCAAAAGTGTAAATATGCAAAATTTTAGGGGCAAAAATGTAATTTTTCCAAAGTTTGAGTAAAGAACTGTTTTGATAATGTGAATATTAAATAAGTTAAATTTGCTATTATAGATCAAGAAGAGCGAAATTCGGGAGTAGATCAGGGAAAAGAAAAAGTAAAGGACTAAATTGTAAAGTTTAGTCACATTTTGTATCGAGGTAAGTTTACAGTAAATAAATGCAATATTCTTTTATTTTACATTATTATTGTCAATTTCTATCATTTATATACTTATTTTATGAGAATATTTAAAGTCGAATTAAAGGCGAAGTGACAGAGAAAAAGCATTAGGAAGCCTCGTTTGAACCTTAGGAATGTTAGGATATTGGGGTTGACAGATGAGCAGACGAAAATGAGCCATGTAAGTCCATATCGATATATGGCTTTGGAGACAGGAATGAGCCATGTAAGCCCATATATTAGATATATATATGGCATTGGAGACAGGAATAATTCATGTAAGTCCATGTCGAAGACATGGCATTGGCAGATATTGATAGACAGCAGAACGACCCTAGTATCCTTAGTATTCCGAGTGGTTCAACGGGTCATTGTACATGTTAAATTACAGTGAATTATCAGCAAAAGGGAAGGTAGATTATATTTATGAATAGTGAAAGGTCGGTAAGAAAGAAGGTAAGTGAGTAAAGAAGAAGGTAGAAAATGAGAAGTAAAGAAAGTTTATGAGGCTAGGTGACATTATGTATAATTATTCATTATGTTGAATGTTGTAATTTATTTGCTTGTAAACTTACTAAGCCTAGTGCTTACTTTCTTTATTTTCTTTTTCTTATAGTTTTATCAAGCCACTCGGGATCGAAGGAAACGTCGAGACCTGATCATACTATCGAAGGAATCACATTGGTATAGTTAGACGTTTCGTTTTGTGTATGGCATGTATAGGAACTTGGTTTCTTTTGATATGATATGATCAATGAATGATGTGTAAATACTTGCTAGTGATTAGCTAATAGAATGGCTGATGATATACATGTTTAATAGTATGTATGATTAAGTAGTAACTATCACATGAAAACTATGAAAAATGTGAAAGTAACTTAAAAATGGATTCAAGTATTAGAAATAACGTGATTTTGAAAAATCACTAAAAAATCGTAGAGACATGGTTTGATGGTGAATAATATATGAAATTAAGGCTCATTGTGTCTATTTTCATATGGATTAAGCAAAACAGGTAAAGGTTTTTTATTTTGTAAGATATCTGAGTTTTAGTGAAATAGGGCCAGAGCAATTTCTGGATTCCCTATTCCAACTTTGGAAATTCACCATAAATTTTACAATAATAATTAGGTGATTTACTTTATATTATTAGAATCATTATTGAATCTAGTTTAATAGAAACAAACAGTATAGTCATATGAATTTTGTACAGGGAGAAAAGTGGTTCGTAGTAAGTAGAGGTCAGTGCAGTCAAATTCTGAAATAGAGGTAACTTTAACTAATAAACTGTACTAATTGGCTAAGTCAAAAATTCTAGAAAAAAAATTAGTAGATATATATATATGAGTATAATTTCAGGAAAAATTTACAGATCTTAATTTTGAGTTTTGAAACTTGAGAAATAAATTTTTAAGCAACCATGACGTAGAAAAATAGTTTATTCTAAAAATTAAAATAAGTGGTTTAGAGTTGTTTAAAAGGTAAGATAAGTTTAGTAATACCTCAAGCTTGACTCCGGTGACGGTTTCGGGCGTGGGGGCGTTACAAACACTAAGTAAGCTTCATAGCTTAGTAAGCTTGTAGGTGAATAATTAATTCATTGAATTAATGCAAATCAACCAATTACACATGACAAAACCATATACACATTAACTACAAACCTTTCTCATGTCTCAAAACATGATCAAATACCATCTTATCAAACTTTCACTATTTAGTACTTGAATAGGTTCTGTACATACCTGTATCACCTCGTACTAACCTCTTCCCCAATAACATCGTTCTTTCACCCGTTGAACCATTTGGAATAGAAATCGGATACTCAGGAGTCTTCTACGATAAGTACCTATACCATGGCCCGTAGCCAAATCAAGTAACTTATCTAAAGAACTATTCTCATGGCCCGAAGCCAAATCATCCTATATGCATGACCCAAAGCCAAATCGGTAAAATATGCACCCGAAGTACTAATATCATGGCCCAAAGCCAACTCAACGTATCACTTACTAACATGTCAATAGTATCCAAAACTATTCTTACGGTTCAACCAGGCTTTCACACTTTTTGTTTCTATCATCAAATGCACTCGTAGAGTCGTTCTCACACTTCATACATTATTCATAATCCGGTTTTAACAATTTATGCAATATTAAAGTATTTTAACATACATTTATAATGTAATCATCACATACGAACTTACCTCGTATTCAGAATTAACGGATCGAGTCGACTATTCGATAACCTTGCTTTTTCCCGATCTAAATCTGAATTCTTTCTTTCTTGGTCTATATGAATTCAAAATTAACTTATTTAATCAACCATTCATTCTATTTAGTCCAAAACATACATTTAGGCCTATTTGCACATTAGCCCCTAAACTTTCACACTTTTAACAATTTAATCATTATTTCACAAAACACAAAATTCACATAATTTCAATAAACCCAAGCTTGGCTTAATTATTTATAGGTCCCTAGTAGCCCAAAACTTTCATTTATTTCACATTTTAACCACACAATTTACACATTTCATAATTTAATCCTTATTATGCATTTTCATCAAAAATCACTTTACAAAACATGAAAATCTATCATCAAGCTTTCATATTTCAACATTAAACATCAAAGAACACATAGATTCAACAATGGAAACTCTCAAAATCTTTAATAGTTTCAAAATTAAAGGTACGGGCTAGCTAGATTTAGCTACAACGATTACAAAAACATAGAAATCATCAAAAACCGAGCTAAAATCGTACCTTAATCAAGCTAGGCGTGTGTCGAACCCTAATATGCATAAAAATGGTGTTTTTCACCTTGAAATTTCGAAAATGGCAAAAAGGATGGATAAAAATCATGTTTTGTTATATTTTTATTAACTTAATTTATAAATTTACTATAATAACCTTTGTTATAAACATATAAAAACATATAATGGATGGCCATAATTATCCACTTACACTAATCATGGACTAACAACATTATAAGGACCTTTGATTTATTAAATCATAGCAATGAAACACCTTTAACAAGTAGAATGCAACTTTTGCATTTTACGCGATTTAGTCCTTTTTATCAAATTAACTAACCAATCAATAAAATTAACTCATGAAATTTTCACACATATCAAATAACATGCTGTAAATATCAAAAATAATATTAAAATAATTTTCTAACATCAAAATTGCGGTTTCAAAACCACTGTTCTGATTTAGCCAAAACTGGGTTGTTATTGTTAGCTTTAGAAAACGTCCATTTTGTAACACCCCAAAATCTAAGTATTTGTTTTTGTATGTTGTGTTGCATAAATGCATGCTTGCTTCAGTGGTTAAGTGTCCTGACAAGTGTTGGAGAAGTCCTGAGTTCAAGCCTTGGCTTGCATAAAATTTTATTTTTACTTGAATAACCCTTGCCTCTAGCTGGTAGGCTTTTAAATTATTGTGGGTAAAACATGTCATAAAAAGCTTATTGATCTAGGGGATGGGGGTGTGTGGAGTATTTCTTGGGGTCTGAGGTTCGAGGCTTGGCATTGCAAAAGGAGCATATTATTTTGCTGCAGGTGCCGTGGAAGTGTTTTAGGTGGACTAAAATTGAGGTGTTTGAATGGACTTTGAACTGAGTGGTTGAGAGGGAGTGGAAGACATGGAGGAATTGTAGGAGAAAATAGGGGATTTGGAGAGAGGAGTGGGTGGTTGGAGTGTTTGAGGGGTGTGGAGATTGTGTAGCCAAATTTTATGAGGAATTTTAGGAAAAAAATCAAGGGAAGTGAGAGGAGAGGGAGTACTGTGCCGAAATTGGACTGTGGCACTCAAGATTTTGATTTGGAGGTGAGTTGAGTCTCTATTTCAGATTTTGTGAACTTTCTGAATACTCTCTTCTGATTTTCAGCTTCTATTTTGCTTTCGGGTTCTTTTCATTTCTTGTTTTGGGGCAGTCAGATTTTGCTATTGACCATTCGGGTATTTTGTATATTTGTTCTTTGCTTGTGCCGAATAGCCTCTTTTTCTCCAATTGGTTTTCCTCTCTTTTCTTTCTCTCTATTCCCTTCCCTTTTCACTTTGTCACCTTGGCCAAACACCCCATCTCCCCCTTTCTATTTTGCTCTTGGTTTTGGGTAAGTGTTCATTGATCGTTCGGGTTTGGCACTCGGTTCTTCTCTTCCTCTCCCTCAATTGTTCTTCGTTGGCCGAATACTGGTAGGTAAGCGTCTGTCTTACTCCTTTTGTTCCCCTTTCGATTTTCCCTTTTCTAAACACCATTACTTTCTTTCTTTCTCTTTGTACTGATTACCTCCTTTTTACTTCTGTTTACTCTTTCAGATTAATCCCCATGCTCGATTCTTTGTACGTTACATCACTGATCTATAATCTGCCCTGTCATTTTGGTAAGTGGTTTGGAGTTTGTTGTAAGAGTCATAGGTTTCTACACAAAAGTGGTATCAGGCGGTAAGTGGAATACAGTAGAGATCGTATTATATTTCACTTATGGGTTTAATAAAAAGGTTGTGGCTTCTGTAGGTGATGATTGAGGTTTTTTTGGCACGTCCCTGAAAAACTAAGGGTGCGATTACGGCTTGCTTTGGTAAGGAGAGTATGATTGATTTGGGACTCCATTAGATTCCTTTTAAAATAGGAATCAAGTAACTAATTAGATGTTATGTTGATTTAATTCAGGTATAAGAGTATTCGGATCACGATTCACTTCAAACGCATCAGGTGTGTAACCACACTGCCTTATTCGTAAATCCACAAAAGCTGAAATAAGTGATTGTTGTCACAACACGAGCGTGCACTCGCTCATGTGGTAAATCGAATGCCTAAACATGGGAGTAAGATCGTTAAGGCTGGCCATGAGCGACTTAATGGTCTAAGGCTGAGGTGGGCCATGATGGGCAGAAATAGGTCGTGTGAGCCCTACGAGCTTGTAGGCCCCACACAAGAAAACCACACGGATATGTGGAGATTATTGGGCCAGGCTATGTAGTTCACACGGCCAAGCCCATTTTTGGGCTTAGTGGACCACACGAGCATGTGGGCCCACATGGGCCCGCATTATGGGCCTTGGGCCCATTTTCACTGATTGACTGATAAGGCTGCACGGGTCGCCTGAGACGATTGTGGACCTATTATTGGGTCGGTAAGTATATCCAGACTGTAATTTGATGAAATGACTATTATACCCCTATGAGGTAAAATGACTGATATGCTTCTATGATATGTATGACTGTAATCGAGCATGACATTTTTGCATACACGTATGATATTATGACATGACATATTGCATGGGGATGGGTTTATTATATTTGGAGGAAGTGTACTGTACTGGCAGCTCTACTGCAAACACTGTTTAGTGCCGCAACCGGTGCTATATTTTTAAATGTAGGGATGGGTGGGTTGATTTTATCCCACGTAGAGTGTAGGGCTGGACAGAGTGGAGTGTAGAGGATAGATAGGTAGGATCTCTGTTTATATTCTGATACTGTACTGTAATGGGCTAAGGCCCACACTAATACTGCTACTGTAATGGGCTAAGGCCCACACTGATATCGCTACTGATATGGGCTTAGGCCCAGACTATTCGGCACTGTATGTTTGACTGTTTGATAAATAGGGATTGCACACTGAGTTTTCATAAACTCACCTTTTCTGCTTATCTATACATGTAATCCTTAGGCGGGTCGGTGCTGCTAGGGACTCAGAGATGGCCACACCACCGTTCATGTTTTCGTTTCCGGTTATTAGTAAAAGTAGTTTTATTTGGGTAAATTCTATGTAATAAGGCCACTTGAAGTTTTATTTTTGTTTAGGGATTTATTTAAAATTGTCTTATATCTGTTAGCAGTAAGACTCGGGTTTTCAAAAGGGTAAATGATTTTTAACCATCACACTACGTAACTTGTCTTAAAGCTTTCGCAATGAACAATGTTTTAAAGCATAATAACAATTTAGTATGATACATGTTTTTTGTTAAACAAACCTGTAATTTAACAATGAATATAATAAGTTAACTTCGCATAAAGATCACAAACGAGGTTTTAACACAAATGGGCTTTTCTAATAGAACTTCGCTTTTCAAAACTCACTCTAATGTGACACCACAGATTCGGCCATAACATCTAGGCTGGGTTTGGCGTGTTACACGTCCGCATGCCAATTCCAATCATAAGTTCGATCATTACCTAAGAAGTTGAGATAATAGGGTGAGCTTAACAAGCTCAGTGTGAGACTAAACGAGTATTAAGAATTCATATAGGAGATTCCATAGAGGTACCAATAGCACAACCAAACATTAACAATAATAATTTTCAAATGCAGATGATCATGAAAAATGCACATGTGAGATCCTACCCTTACCATCCGCTACACACCACGAGTTCCCCAGAATCTGTCTGCCAAACTCCAACGTATGTGAGCAATGCTCGATGCGGTAAAACCACCAATAATCAATAATTCAGTGAAACTACCAAATATATAATGTGATATAATCGCCAATCCCCTCGATACTCCAAATGCAGTACACTGACTAAAAATATATGTGGACTTAATATGACATCGGTACTGCACGGAACTCCTCCGTCAACCATAAAATCTCATCCCAATGCAGATGCAATATGTCATACAAATTCATACACAAACACATTTCAATACTTTTCACTTTTATTTGAAATGCTCAACATGTCCTCAATAATCACATACTTTTAGAGAAAGTAAACAATGTTCCAATTTCAAATTACCATTAAGATGGTATCCAAAAATATCGTTCAATTCACATACTTTACGAATTTCATTATGCACCAATAGTAACCTCAAGTATATATATCATAATAAATATTTCATGCATCTAAATCATGCATAAAACTAATATCTCAACATTTCATACCATTCCATCAAACATTCTCATATCACATAATATAACTATGCATAACAATCTCAATTACACATTCATACAGTCAAACTAGCAATTTTGCGAACACATCAATCTTTTAGCATCCACATAGCTTGCACTCATATACTTCCCTTGGAATGCAGCTTTGAAAAACTCTTAAGTGACCCGCTCTGATTGGGTGCCCTCTTTCACCGTCAGCCACCACTGGTAGGCTTCTTCCCAAGTAGTGACACGGATCCTTTTAACTTTTGTTTCGATGAATAGTTCAGGTCCTCCATTATCCTTTCAGTGGCCTCCAACCAATATTCCGCCACGTTAGGAGCCACGCCAGCCACGCCCTTAAAGATATCAGCCCCATTCGATTGAAATCACTCCGGAATAGACCCCCAATTTCCCATGCCATTGTTGGGCCCACCGACCCTTTCCAAAATCCTCAGCATTGCCTGCGATAATGCATCTTCTCCCATAGCCCGATCATACGGTCCATTCCCAGTCACAGGTGAGGCCAGAGCCTCTTCTACTCTAACATCGAGCATATGGCCCGATGCCGACGATTCAGCCCTAACACTCTCGCAGCCTCGACCACGGCCTCTTGCACCTCTTCTAGCACTCATCGTGGATTCGCATATTATCTGGATTAAAAATTTTATGAAGTTTTAGTTAGTTTAATAGTTAACCCGATGTTTTATGGAAATTATTAAAGAGAAGATTGCTTTCGAAAATCCACTACAAGTTCAAGTTCCTGCAGGCTTTGGTTCCATTCTAACAATATCACCTAAAGTAGCTCTCTAGTTAACTACTGTATAATAATTTAAACAAATTTAATAATAAAAGTACTTACTTGGTTCGACGTTGGAGACTCGGTGTGCCGCTCAGCAAGACTTCCTTTTTTCCAAAACATTGTGATTCAATCTTTTTTTTTAAAAAAAAACACAAAAAGAAACCAAGTAATAAGACCCAATTCACAGCCCGAGTTTTGCAACCTAGGCTTTGATACCACTAAATGTAACACCCTAACCTCGGCTTAGACGTTATAGCCGAATCTAGCACATCACATTGAAGTGTTTTAGCGAAAACCGTGTTTTCATTGAAAACCCTTCTTAAAATAAAAGAAACCTTAACTATCCTAAAAAAAACTCCTTTCAATCACTTGTTTAAAATATATGATTTTATGAAAACATATCATTTTAAAGGTAGTAGCAGAAACGTAGAAAAGTCATACTATAGTTTAAGAAACTGAGTTCAACTTTTTATAATTACATCACATAAAAAATAATAAACTAAATAATAATAAAGTGGAAGCCCTATTACAAACTGATTTGAAAAGTACTTAATAACATAGAAATTGATAAGCTTTAAAAAGAAAAACAAGTCCAAATTATTTTGTTAGCTGGCCACCTAGAGTCCCTCCAAACATCGAACCTTCTACTGAGCATCACCTGAAATAAAATAAAAGAGGGGGTGAGTTTTCGTAAACTCAGTGTGTACAACCCTCGACGGAAACAAGCATTCAAAAGTCATCATACATCAAACATACAATGCAATGCAGTGCAACCCACCCCAATAATCAAACCGGTATGTTTCTGCTCCGTCCCTCTTTTCACAACCTGTGGGGATATAAATATCGACCCACCCAACCGATACACATCAATGGTATCCCGGTTCCAAAACTACCCAAGTTGCAGCAAGCTGCCAATCACATATTGGGCTTAAAAGCCGTCGGTGGATCCACAGTTGTCAAGCAACCATTCGACCCTCATATACTCCTTCCGTTCCATAATTTTCAACCCACATGCAACCTAAATAGGATATCATATGAATGCATGTAGCAATCATAAATCTTACACACAATACTTAGGGGTATTTTAGTTATTTTTGCCCTTAGGGCATTTCGATAATTTTATTTTATTACGAGTTTTTACTTACCTTGGCCCATTAACAAATCCCGTGAGCTAAGATGAACGAACACTATGCACCAGGTAGGATTCCAGAGAAGAGGAGGTGAGTCATTAACACTGCTTAAGTACCAAGCTCTCCCTAGATCCAATCTTAGACATGCATATACTCATTGCCACATCTTAACTCTATGACTTGTCCACGGTCGCAATTTATTAATGAAGTTTTATGTGGTTATCATATACTAGGCCCAAAACCCCTACATACATGCATATGACCCTCTTGGCCCAGTCTCACACATATGGCCCATCAAGCCCAATTTACATTAATATGGCCCTCAGGCCCAATTCACGTTCATATGGCCCATCAGCCCAATCTCATTTATATGACCCATCCGGCCCAAACCACATTATATTCATGCTCACATACAAATTTCCTATCACATAGCATCGCTTATCAAATTTTACCCATTATGGGCCCAATAGCCCATCGGGCCCATTAAGCTCATTCTAGCCCATTTGGCCTATTCACAACCCAAGTCCATGGAATCGCCCATGGGCCTCAGGCAACCTATCGGTCTCCCCCTTACGAGTATTTGCACACTCGTAAGACTACCGTAGCCACACTTTTGATTTTTCAGCATTTCAGCTTTTTGGTATTTCAGCATTTCGGCTTTTGTCGGTTCATATTGTGTGTGCAGTGTATGTACACACCTGGTAAGCAAGCGTGATGCGATCTCCTTAGCCCTAAACCTTGCGCGATAAGTATAACAACCCCTTTTTAAATCCCTAACCACGACCAACTCCCAGATCTACACCAATCTTAAATATTAAAACAGAATAATAGGTGACTCGTATCCACCACAAGTCCCCTTACCCTAACTATGAACAATCGGCCACTTTAGCCAATTGGAGAGGAATACTTACCAAGATCGTAAACACCTAAAGAGAAATTTTGGCAAAGAGCTAAGATCCGAGACCCGATACTAATTTTCTACCATAGTGGATTAGAAAGAGTAAGGAACAATATTCGATACTTAGCAAAGAAAATCGATTGGAAGAGTAACACTTACACTAGATTCGGTCAAAGAGTATTTGGCTCTAGAGATCTAAATGGCACAATTCCTTATTTGGCACCAAGGGAGAGAGGACGAAGAATCGACTAATCCCAAAAGTAAAACAAAGAAATTGGCACAAGAAAAATAAAAGGAGAACAAGTGTTTTCGACTTTTGGAGAAATCGGCAGAAAGAAAAGGAAGAAAACAAATGGGTTTTTGGCTTTTAGGAATAAAGGTTTCTGGCAACAAGGTGAGAAAAAGATTTCAACATTAGCTTCACACCCTTGCATTCGGCACCTATTTATAGCCCTATAGCCGATTGCCTGGCCCTCAGTTCCCCATTCGGGTCAATCACTTCTCCCTCTCATCTCCTCATTTTTCTCCCTGATAACCCCTTGATCCTTTCCTTAATTTTCTCTCCTGAACACTCCCCTTAGAATCCATCTTCACACCACTTCCAACCTTCTAGAAAGCCAAAATTAAACTTTTAAAAATACGAAGCTAGGATTCGAACCTAGGATCTCCTTGCTAGCCACTAACGCCACCTCCCTACACTCTAAGTGGCGTCACCTAGTCACTCCACCACAAGGCTTTTTGATGCCATTTTCCCCTATCTTTATTTAAAAGCCCAACTACTTGCCAACAAGGCCCTTTTAATTATTAAACTTTAATTTTTTCTACCCCTAGATTCGAACTCAAACTTAACCAAGACCTACCAACGCGTAATTAACACTTAACCGGGATTGCTAAGCACAAAAAGAAAAATTCACGATTTTGGGATTTTTGAGTTTCGAGATTTTTGGACTTTAAGATTTTTAGGGCGTTGCAGTTTTTGAAAAATAGTTATCTTTTGAAAACACGTCTTCACGTGGTGTTTTTGAAAAACAGTTATCTTTTGAGAACAAGTCTTCTTCCTACAACTAGCAGTCTATATCAAAGCAAGTAAAAATCCCAAATTAAAAGTTAAAACCTTAGAGAGGCCTTATTACATAAATAAATACCCAATTCAAAATTTAATAGTAAATAAAAGTCAAATTAAAAGCAGGAGCAGTAGTGTGGCCACCTCCGAATCCCTCGCTGCACCGATCTGTCTAAGGCTGGGGATTTCCTGTACAGATAAACAGAGGGGAAAAAATAAGAGTAGTCGGCCAAGACACCAAAAAGAAATGGCGAGGGCTCAAAATAAATAGAGAAGGCTAGTGAAGATTCGGCAATAAGAGACAGCAGTATTCAGCCTAAAAGAGCAATATGAAAATGGTAGAAATTTTGAGTAAATGGAGAGAGAGTAGAAAAGAGAAGAAATGAAAATCGATAGATAGGGGATTGGAGGAAAAAGTAAAACCGAAGGCAAAACAAAACTGAAAGCCCGAAGTCCCTAGCAGTATTTGGTACAGTAGCAAAAAGGCAACAAAGAATGTTGACAAAACAGAAGTGGAGAGGAAAAAAAATGAAAATGAGGAGCTAATACACCCCTATCGAAATTTGAGTCCAAGATAGTTCCAATTTCGGTTCAAACTCTAAACAAGCCTTAAGACTCTCCACAATATGCTCCCAAAATTCGGGGCATTACAGAATTTCAATTGCAATAATTCATACATTGCTCACATGACTAACATTAATAATTTTTCATATAATTTAACCAAATCAAAACATGTCAATTCCATATGCTATAATTCATGCCAAATTTTCATATACACAACTAAATCAAATTTATATATATATTTGGCCATTTAATATGACTTCCATATAATAGTTAAAACATATCCATTCTAGCCATCATAAATAGAACATAGATAGTCAAATACCATAGCCAAACATACATTCATCAAATACACATATATCTTTAACCTTTTTGCCAAAATAAACTCATCCATAATCAAATTTACTATACCTCAATATTAATAACATATCAACTTCACTTCTTCTATATGTCATAACCGAATATACCTTAATACTAACTCACACAACAATACCTTAACAAAGCATATCAACAAAGTTCACATATATTGATCTATGTTTAAACCATAGCCAAATTACCAAAACCACAACCAAACATAACCATAATTTAATCAAACTTTGAAACCGAACTTAACAAAATAAACAAGCCATTTTCGCATGGCTTATATATATATATATATTTATTTATTTATTTATTTATTTATATATATATATATACATACCAAAATCAACATATGCAAATATAATCTAGCCTATGCATGCCATAGGTCCAAAATTCAGCTTATAAAGTACCGAGAAAAGTCGATAGTGTGATAAACTTCACTGACGATCCCCAAGCTTGTAACTTGACTCCAAAATCTATAAAAATAGAGGCAAACATACACACAAAATAAGCTATCACAGCTTAGTAAGTTATAAGAAAATAACAAATCAATGACATTATAATTCATTACAACAAAATCGAAATATGCTATTATGTTCATATACCATTTCAAACTTGCAATTTCATTTATCAAACATATAATTATACCACAAATTCAAATTGGCCGAATGCACATATAGATAATAACATAATCAATTTTTCACTTCTAAGATCACATATATATCCACTTGTATCATATATAATTTGTATCACATACCAAATAGTCAACTTACCTTAATTTCAAATAGAAAATTAACTATCATATACCTGATCACTTTATCTCGATTACACATTCGATCACAACTTATCATTGCCCGTTGAACCATTCGAAATTTAATAGGATACTCAGATAATCACACATATCATACAATGCCAACGTCCCAGACGTGGTCTTACATGTAATCACATATCGATGCCAACGTAGTAGACGTGGTCTTACTCGCACACATATATCGAAATCACATATCGATGCCTACGTATTAAACGTGGTCTTACTCGCACACATATATCAGAATCACGTATCGATGCCAACATATTAAATGTGGTCTTACTCGCACACATATATTAGAATCACATATCGGAATCCTATATCATGACATATATATCCTATCTATTCATAAGGCTCATACAGGCCTTTCGGATGTCGTAACTCGATCGAGTCGAACTCGTAACCATTACTCTCAAACATATATCATTTCGGTACACTCTCAAACAATTATAAGAATTCAATTCAGCATTTATAATATACATATATTGAAATTTTCAACATCTATTTGCTTACAAACTTACCTCGGACAACAGTCATCGAAACGAGATGACTAATCGACAACTTTGGTTTTCCCCCGATCCAAATCTGATTTCTTTGGTTCTTGATCTAAACATATTCCAATTAAACTCATTCAAACATAATTTCATTCAATTTAGTCCAAAAATACATAAATGGGCAAATTATCATTTTACCTCTGACATTTAACACTTTTTACAATTTAGTCCAAATTGCACAAAACACAAAACATGCAAAATTTGCACACACCATGCTTAGGCCGAATGCTACCCATGTTCATACAAGTCCATACATTTCATTTATTTCACATTTTAGTCTCTCAATTTATTATTTTTGCAATTTAGTCCTAATTACTCAAAATCATCAAAAATTCCAATACAAAACATATTAATCTAAAACATATCTTCCATAATTCATCAACTAACATCACAAAGCTCAATTATTCATCAATGGCATAACTCAGAATATTCATCAAAATCAAAAATTCGAGCATGGGCTTTGTACATTACACTGTGACAATCTAAAAAACGTAAAAATTATCAAAAACCGAACAAAAACTAACCTTGAATTAAGCTTCCAAAGTGCCGAATACCCTAAAGCTTATTTCTTTTATTTTTTTCTCAAGTTTAGGTCATGTAATAAAAATGAATGCATGATATATTTTATTATATGTTTTATTATAATAACATATTTAACATTTTACATATTTAACCTTTTATAATTAAATAACTAAACCATATTCATTAAGGCCACAACTTTCCATATCATGTTCTCATGGACAAATTGCATTATAAACACTTCAAATTATAAAGACAACCACAATTCAGCCATTACAAATTAAACCATCAAATTTTTATTTTACGCGATTAAGCCCTTTTTATTAAATCGACACTCAAACGACAAAATTAAAACACAAAAACTTCACAGATATAAATTCACACATAATAAACAAAGAAAATATTTTTAAAAAATTTTGCTGTCTCAGATTCGTGGTCTCGAAACCACCGTTCCGAATAGGTTCTAAATCGAGCTGTTACAACTCTCCCCCCTTAGGGATTTTCATCCCTGAAAATCTTACTGGTGAATAGGTTCGGATAATGTTCTTTCATTACATCTTCTGGCTCCCATGTTGCCTCTTCTACTCCGTGTTTATGCCACAGCACTTTCACTAACAAAATTTTCTTATTTCGCATTATTTAACTTCGCAAGCTAGAATACGAATCGGTTCTTCCTCATATGTCATATCAGACTTAATCTCGATCTCTGACGGATTACTCACATGTGAAGAGTCGGATCTGTACCATCGAAGCATCGAAACATGAAATACATTATGGATCTTTTCTAACTCAGGTGGTAACAACAGTCTGTATGCAACCAGCAAGTCCTAGAAAACTTCAGACTTCAGAATCATTTTTCTGAGGTTTCCAATCAAGTATAGCTAAAATTTTACTTAGATCAACCCGAATACCTGATGCTGATACAGCATGTCCCAGAAAACTGACTTCAACCAGAACTCGCATTTACTGAACTTTGCATACAACTGTTTATCTCGTAAAGTTTGTAACACAAGTCTCAGATGTTCGGCATGCTCGGTTTCATCATGGAAATAGATCAAAATGTCACCTATGAACACAATAGGAGTAGTTCCAGCAATACCCCTAAATAATTCTACCCCACTAGAGCAGAGCCTTTCAGCAATCGTCCCAGGACTAACACCTCCTATTGGAGCCCTAACAACCCTATTCAAAGCCCTCAATAAAGCTTGAGTTACTGGATCATTCCCAACATGGTCATCATTCATATTCTCATTTTCCATATTTTCGCCCTCAGTGGTGGGTACACTATTATCCTCATTCTGTTCATTACTCGATTCTGGCCCTAATGATGCAACTGACTCAACCGGATCCCTCAATGGTCGCCCCTATGGCCTACCTACCACGAGTTATCATTCCACGTGCATTCATTTCAGTGTTTTATGGATCTACAATTTTACAAGTAAGAGCTTTTAGTACATTGTTTTAGTCTTTTACGCACTCACATTTTATAATTCTTTTATAAAAGTTTTATACAATAGTCTCAATAGTCTTAATATATTTTCAGTGTTATTTTTATGGACTTGGCATCGGACCTTCGAACTTCGTCGTTTTCTGTATAAAACATTTTCCAAATCCATTTTGGTTTGTTTTCCCCAAAATTTTCCCTTTTCATGTATGCATGCATGCAGACAAACTTAAGTAGATTTAAAATCTCAGCCCAAGGTTTTGAACCAAGGCTCTAATACCACTAAATGTAACCTGCCAAACCCGGCCTAGACATTATGGTCGAATCGAGAAGGCCACATTGGACACCTTAATGTCAAACTTACCCTAATGATAGTTAAAAACCTTCAAGTACTTCTTTTTTTTTTAAATCATGGTTTCTATTATTAGCTTTGGAAAACGTCCATTTACTAAGTCCAACCATGCTTAGGTCAAATTAGCGAATTAGGTGAGTTTTTGTAAATGAGTTTTTGTAAAACCTTATTGACAGCGTTGCCTTTGAAAAATCATTTTGTTATCTTCTTAGCGGTAAAAATGTACCATTACTAGTCAAATTATTAATTTAGTCATATATCATGCATAGTCCATTTCAACATATTATAAAAACCATGTATCTATACCAAATATGTGTGTCATGCAGGCATGAAAAACCCCAAAATCTCGAACAGTCCCAAACCACGGTTTAAAGAAACTTTACAATCCAAAACCAAATAATAATAAAATAACCTAAAAATATAATTAAGTTAAAATAATATGATGAAGTAAAGTCTAAAGTCCGCCATACGTCCGCATGCCAATTCCAATCCTAAGTTCGATCATTACCTGAGAAGTTGAGATAATGGGGTGAGCTTAACAAGCTTAGTGTGAGACTAAACGAGTATTAATCATTCATATAGGCAATTTCATAGAGGTACCAATAGCAGAATTAAACATTAACAATAATAATTTTCAAAAGCACATGATTGTGAGAAATGCACATGTGAGATCCTACCCATACCATCCGCTACACACCACGAGTTCCCCAGAACCTGTCTGCCAAACTCCAACGTATGTGAATAATGCTCGATATGGTAAAACCACCAATAATTAATAATGCAGTGAAACTGTCAAATATATAATGCGATATAATCGCCAATCCCCTCGGTACTCCAAATGCAGTGCACTGACTAAAAATATATATAGACTTAATATGCTGCGGGTACTCCACGGTACTCCTCCGTCAACCACAAAATCCAATCCCAATGCACATGCAATATGTCATACAAATTCATACACAAACAAATTTCAATATTTTTCACTTTTATTTGACATGCTCAACATGTCCTCAATAATCACATACTTTCAGAGAAAAGAAACAATGTTCCAATTTCCAAATTACCATTAAGATGGTATCCATCAATATCGTTCAATTCACATACTTTATGAATTTTATTATGCACCAATAGCAACCTCAGGTATATATATCATAGTAAATATTTCATACATTTAAATCATGCATAAAACTAATATCTCAACATTTCATACCATTCCATCAAACAATCCCATACCACATAATATAACTATGCATAACAATCTCAATTACACATTCATACAGTCAAACTAGCAATTTTGCCAACACATTAATCTTTTAAGGCTCGAAACGTACCTAGTTCGGCCACTCGCAAAACTAATATTTTTGGCTACTATGCCAAACCAATCAGCAAGTTAATTATCAAATATAACCTAACATTTATCATTATCAAACAAATTTTACAAGTTTAGGACCCACACCTTATTTTTCGCTTTCTCGCAGCACCCTAGTGAATCTTCCAATTTTCCTTAATAAACCTTTATACGATCCTAACCCAAAATTTAGTATAAATTAAATCAATTTACCACTTAACCATCTCCCAATTACCCACTTATGGGTTCAAACCAATTGTCAAATTAATAACTATTTTACGAATTCAACTAGTTTGATTCCTTACCTTGTATCGATGCAAACCATGTGTATGATCGTTTTTCGGCTTTACGGTTGATTCGAGGTGTTTGGATCAGCACCTAATTCCATAATATACTGGAAAATCAGTAGCTAATAATTATTCAATTCTTTCATTTAATCAATCCATAACATTTACCCTACAACTATGTCGAAGCAACAATTAATTTTACACTTAACCGCACTTACGCTTTCCGATTTGTGAGATTTGAGTGCCCAAACAATCAAAAACTTTTTTTTCCCTAATTTACATGGGTTTAATAGATGATTAGGAGGGTTCAAGATCTTAAATTAAGGCTGAAATTAAATGGGCAAGATTCAAGAAACAATACAGCCCCCTATTCTACACATATGCGCACGCACCACTGCCCATGGTGGTCGAAATTAGGGCTGAATTTTAAAATGATTTGAAACCTCATTAAAATCTAGAAAAATACATTTAAAACAATTTAAAATCACCTAAATTCTAGATCTGGAAATGTATGTTTTTAATGGAGAAGATTAATTAAGAAATTGAAGAGAGAAGAGGCCTTACACAAGCTAGTCAAGAGAAACGGCAATGGCACTTCTAGGCGATGTTTGGGATCAATCTTGGAGTTCAAAATTTCAGATTTAGGGCTAATTTAATTGAGGGAAAATTTCAGCAATATAGAAAAAGATATGGTGCACAATCTTGATGCAAAAAGAAGAAGATGATGATGATAAAATGGGAGGTATAGGTAAAGACAACAATCGAGGAAAAAGGGAAAAGAAAAAAAATAGAGATGTAGAGAGGGAGAGGGGGTTAGGGATGGCTAAGGTAGAAGAAAATGGATTAAAAGACTAATTATTTTGATAAAAAATTGTATTTATATCTAGGTTTACTAAACTTGGATGCCAACACATAAAAAAAATAAGGGAATTTGCAACAAATTAATTTATTTTGTAAATGTTGAGACTTGAACTTGGGACCTCCAACTAACCTTCAAGCTTTCACATTTAATGACTAACCATTGGGTCAATTCCCTATTTTTTATATAAATTTTATGGAGCTAAATTTGGGATGTTCCATTACTCATTTTTTTCATCCGATGAACCATAATGAAATAGCATTAGATACGTTGGAACATTGCTTACACAAGCTGTGGCAGTAAATGCTCACACGATCTGTGAAATGGGTCTGCTCATATAGGTTATGGGTTGGGATGTTAGCTACATGATGCTACTCACAATGTGAAGAATACATAATAAATGCAAGAACTCAGCCATTAGTAGGACATCCAAGACCAGCACCCGAAACAGTAATATCTTTAATGACATATCATTTGTATCCTAAGCATTCAAAAGGTTCTTACGAGCCATTATTCCAATCCATTTCATTCAATTATTCAAACAGTACTATTCACATGAATTCAACCATACGATTTTCCCTTTTCAGACATAGTCTTTAATTATAATATCATTTCAACTTAATACATTTCATCATTAAACATTTACTAACCAATAAACTCAAATCACAAACATATGTAGATAAATATTTAATTTATGAGAATAGTACTAATCAATTTAATCACTAACGAACTTACCTAATCAAAAATGGCTACGAACGCGACACCGATGTTTACTTCGCTAACTTTTCTTTTCCATAATTATTGTCTAGTTGATTTTTTTCTTGACCTACATAATAATTTTAATTCAACTAACTACTTAAAACAACTTAAAGAATTAAACTTATGTATATAATCCATTTTATTATCATTTTACAATTTACCCCAAAACTTTACCCTTTATGCAATTTAGTCCCTAAATAGGAAACTTTCGAATCTATCATAATATAACCTGAAACAAGCTAGTTGAATTTTTTATAGCCCATATACAGTCCATATTTATCACATTTTTACAAAACTTTCATGCTAATTTTACTACTTTAACAATTTAGTCCTTAAACTTTAAAATCAACCAAAACCACTTTACAAAATAGTCCTATTTAGCTGTCAAGCTTATACATCTATCATCAAAATTCAAAAACATCACAAATTCATCAATGGCATAACTCAAAACATTTAACAATTTTATGAATTAGTCCCTAAGTTAGCTAGATTAAGCTACAACGATCACAAAAACATAAAAATTACTAAAAACGGGTTTGAATTTCATACCATGAAAGGAGATTTAAAGCTTGGTCGATTCTTCTATCAAAATTTCATGGTGGTTTACGTTAAAGAAAAGAAATGAAGAAGATGATGATTATTTACCCTTTTTTAATATTTATTAATATTATAACATAAAATTCTTTTAAATTAAAACATTTTAAACATATAATAATATATTTTCCACCCATTAACAGTCCACAACAACTAAATAAGGTCTAATTGCAATTGAAAACCTTCATTTAATACTTTTATAACCATTTAATACAAATAAATCTATAGCGATTAACTTTTCAGCTTTTACGATTTAGTCCTTTTTATTAACTTTTGCAACTTTTATGATTTAGTCCTTTTTATTAACTTTTGTAGCTTTTACGATTTAGTCCTTTTTACTTAATTAACTATCTAAACATCAAAATTTCTAGACCAAATTTCAAATACACCTATATAATCACTCCGTAAATATTTAATACAAATATTTACAGGCTTGGTTTATAGAAATGATGTCCTGATACCTCATTTTCCAAAACCACTTAACTTTAGGAACAAACCACTTATACTTAACTATTCGTTCAATTAGTAAAACTTATCCAAAAAAATTCAATATAATATTATATTTGGCTCTTAAATATTAAATAATAATATTTACGTGCTCACTAGTCAAATTTGTGGTTCCAAAACCACTTTTTCAAAAACTTGTAACGACGGAAAAATGTGCAAGTGTATACAATTACAACAAGTAATAAAGTGACAAGTAAATGTCGAATATCGTACCCACAGGGACTGTAAAAAGAATTATTTATGAAATTAATTGTAAAACACTTTGGTGAGGTAAAAATAATTTGGTTTTCAAAGATGGTAAAACAACTATTTAAAAACTAAGTAAATAATTAAAATAAAACAAAGGAGTTCTAATGCATGAGTTCAAATAAGATTTAAACAAGGTAACATACTTGTGTTGGATTAATTATATTTCTTTAACTTAGAATTATTAAACTCATGTTCATATTGTTACGAATAAATTCACAGCAACCCGGTAATTTGCTAACTTATGAACAAACTTACATACAAAAATCCATTCATTTCTTAACATATTCCTATGTCAATTCAATTGACTAAACAGATTCTAATAAGCAAACATGTTATTGCACATGCATACTCATTAAATTGAACTAATCTCTTGCATATCCCTATGTCAATTCAAACGATTAATTAAATCTAATAAGCATATAAAAGACTATGTGAGGTAACAAGGCATCCCTACCTTGAAACAGTTTAATCACAATAATCTTGCAAGTTATGCAAGGTAATAATATCGCCAGATACATTGCTAATTTAACCTTCAGCTACCTTAGAAGAATAAGCATGCACTGATTAAGTATTATGTCAATTAATTATAATTTCAATCTGTTTAAATAATTAATTCATTAGCTATTTAACAATTATAATGCAAAAATAGCTTAGGCATGATTTTACTTAACCAAGCAATTTACCGAGGCCTATGACAACATAAACATCATTTTAACAATTCAAGCAGGCAGAATATAATCAACCCAACACAAACTTAAGTTTAAGCTAAATTGATTAAAATAACCATTTCAATAGCATAAATATTCATAAACATGTTCGTCAAAACAACAACAAAAATTAAAGAGATAGGGAACAAGAAGCAAATCCGGTGTTTCTTCGTGGCTTAACTAGTTGCTTTGTTCTTCGTTCTTCATTGCCCTCAGCTATCAAGGTGGCTTATGAACACCTAATTGCTGCTCCAAAATGGCTGATAAGAGCCTCTTTCCCAAGAGAAGAAATCGGCACTTGAACAATAAGGGAAATGGGATGGAAAAAATGAGAGAAAAAGTGAGAGAGGAGAAGAGAGAATGAGAGAATATTGTGGAATGGGGGATGCTTTGAATGATCAGCAAGGGGTGGCTTTTATAGCTGAATATGGCAGCTAAAAATAGCAAAAAGAATCAGCCTAAGAGACCTCCCTTGGCCAGCCACACACATGGCAAAGTTGAGAGTTTCAACTTTGCTATTTTAAGCTTAGGGCAGTTTCATAAAGCCACAATTAAAGGAGGGGTTTGAATGCATTTTGAAAGTTCTTCAAGGGCCTTTTTGCAAGAATATTTAATTAGGTAAAATGCTGATTTGGTTCAGCATATGGACGGTTCTGGGCTGCCCATTTAGTCGCTGGTTCGGTTCACTCAATATGGTTTGACCAGTGCGGTTCAACTGGACCCTTTCTCCATAATTAATTAAAAATAATTTATTTAACCCAAATTAAATGGTAAATAAATTAAAATTAATTAAATTATGAATTAATACACATTTCTGGACCGTCTTAGGCTAGAAATTAATGTGCCTCGAAACTTCAAATTGCTTCTTGGTTTTGTGCTTTCAGTAGTGTCAGCCGAGCCAATTTTCGCCCTTTGCGCGATTCTGTCGAAAATAGTCAAAATCAATCAAAATTAACTATAAAATTAACTGAATTCACCATGTTTATATTTTTAACAAAATTTAATTATTTTATAATATTTAATTATTTTTCGACAAGAATTTAACTGAATTTGCATGAATTTAAGTAAAATTAGGTATGAAAAAATATATAATTTTTTATGTTTCCACCCGACACCATTGAAAAATAGGTTGTTATACTTAACCTCCTTTGTCTTATTTCTTGATTTGGTTGACACTTTGTTTGTTGTTGACACAATCCCTCGTACATGCAATCGAGAGAAAAGAATAAGAAAGGAACTAAGATGTAGTAGCACACTAGAGAAGAACACTTAAATATTAGAAAATAAAATCAAAAAAAAATAGAAAGGAGAGTGTTGAAAGTATTTGGGGCTGGTAAGTATGTTTTTTTGGTCATAGGAGGGTGTTTAGTATTTTTAGTGAGGATTTTTAAGGTTAAAAGGACTTAACTATAAAAAGGAAGGTTGGCTGGTTGCATGGAAATCGGGGTAAAATTTATGCAGATTCGACTCAATGTCATGACATAGGGTATAGGTGTTGCGACATCGAACTTTGAACACTCCAAGTTTTTGCTTTGTTGTTCCATGTCGCGATATTAGGTTGCAGTGTCACAACACTGACCCTTTTTTTCAAAATTAATTTGGTTTGAAATGCGGTGTCGCAACACCAAGGTTTAGTGTCACGATACAATCCTGTATTTTAAAATTAGGGATACTCGAAGTTTTGTGTCGCAACACTGAGGTTTGGTGTCGCAACGTGACCCTATTTTGGAAACCTTGAAGTTTTTGAAGTTTCATGTCGCAACACTAGGGTTCGGTGTCATGACACAATCCAAAATTTTCAAAACCTCATCCTTTCAAGCGTGTCTAACCCTTATATTCACACCTAATTTGAAATATCCTCCCGAATAGCCACTTTTAGCTTCCTAAAGCTTACTTCTAATATACTGACTATATGAAAATAACAAAAAAAGGGTTCATAATACATTTGTAAAAATTTTAAATCAAGATATTCTCTGCTGGACTTCAAGTATGACTCCCCGATTCATCTGGACCGCAACTCCAATTGCTCTCTAAGCCCTCTAATTTATCCTTCACTTCCATTAGCACTCTACATTCTAGCTTCTGCTTCTCGCATGTCTTCTCAATAATGCCTTGATCGCCGCCATACATACAAACATCTGGACTAGAAATACTACAACAAAAGATAAATAATAAATTAGCGGTGTTCGTAAGTATATGGGTCAAATTGTAATATAGTAAAGTGTTACAATGAAACATTCTAGGAAGTATTCCAATGATTGTACCCAAGGGAGGTTGAATTAAACTAACATTTGTTTTCTACACTAAGAGGGCTAAATAGTAATAACTTAAAATTATAGTACAAAAATCAAATTAAAATTAAATAATAAAAATGGCATAAATTACGTAAAATTAAGAAAGACAAATAAACAATCGAAATTAATACAAAAAAACAAGTAGAATATTAACTCACATCAATGTTCCTAATTAAATTTAGAACTCAGGTTTTATTTAATTAGCTATTAACTAACCCGATATTACCTTTCAACCTCTAACTAATTAATCAATTAACAAAAATAACTTATCTTTTGACCTCGTCGTTTCAACTGGGATAAATTATGATGTGCTCGGTAAACTATTCTTTCGACCTTGTTTACCTAAATTTCTTCCTAGGGTTTAAGCACACATAATTTAAGCCAACTAATTCAGAAACAAACCCTAATTCTTCCATTAATTATTTCTACATTCGATCATTAATCTCCCTAAGGAAATTAGCCACTCATGGATCTAGATGTTATTTCCCTTAAACTCAATTTGAACATGTGGATTAAACATTTAAATATAAAAAGAGGAATGGAGAAATTGATTCGTTTTGATATCCAGTTGTGCGCAAAAGTTAAAATTGTAACAGCCCGTTTTTAGTCAAATCGAAACAGTGGTTTCGGAACCACAAATCCAAAATCAAAATAATTATTTTACTATTATTTTAATGTCTACAGCATGATAGTATGGTTGTGTGAAATTTTCGTTAAGAAATTTTATCGTTTGAATGCTTAATTCGATAAAAAGGACTAAATCGCATAAAAGTGTAAAACTTGAGTTCTAAATTTTAAAAGTACTAAATGGCTATGATATTAGATGGTTGAAGGATTTATGATGTAATTAGACCAATTATTTAGTTGGTGGACATTTATGGACATTTTTATCAAGTGTTTTAATGTTAATAGTTAAGGTTAGTTTAGTAATTTAATGAATTAAATAAAGTAAAAAAACAAAAACAAAGCCATCATCTTCCTTAGTATATTTCTTCCATTGAAAATTCAACATAAATTAGCCATGGGAGAAGCTTGATATTCGGCCAAGCAAATTTTCATGCATGTAAGTTCAATTTTGTCACGTTTTTAATGATTTCTTTGTTTTTGAGATCGTTGCAGCTTAATCTAGCTAGCCCAGGGACTATTTTGCAAAAATATTAAAGGTTTAGGGTTTTACCATTAATGAATGTTGGTGCGTTTTGAAGTTTAATGATAGAAAATGCATGCTTGTTGTTAGATAAACAACATTTGTTAAGTGATTTTTAGTAAAATGTCCAAAAAGGGATTAAATTGTGAAATGTGTAAAATCCATGGTTAAATTGTGAAATAATTAAAAAATATGGGCTGCTAGGGACCTAATTAAAAATATTCTAGCATGGGTATAGGTTAAATTTCATGAATTTGTGTTTTTATAAGGTGAGGACTAAATTGTAAAAATGTTAAAATATTAGGGGAAAAAGTGTAAAGTTACCTTAATATGTATTTTGGATTAAATTGAATAGAGTGATGATTAAATAAGCTAAATTTGATATTATATAGATCAAGAAAATCAAAATTCAGATTTAGATCGGGGAAAGAACTAAGTTTTAGATTAATCGACTCGTTTCATCATTTTTTCATTTGAGGTAAGTTCGTATGTAATAAGCATTGTTATAATTGTATTTTAAATACTTTGATATTTCATAAATTGTAAATACGACCTTGCGAACACATTCGACTACTATTTGGCAACTAGAAATCCCAATTGAACCTTAGGAATAGATTAGGATACGAATGACATATCATTAAGGGTTATTACTGTTTTGGGTGTTGGTTCGTATGTCCTACCGATGGCTGAGTTATCCAGCATGTGTTGCGGATTCTCGTCAACTTGTATGAGCAGCACTGTGTAGTTAGGTCATGACCGTCAGCTATTGTGAACAGACCCGTTGATAGCTCGAGAGTGAGCATTATTGAGATATGATATTGAGATAGCTTCGGCTATGTATTGGCACTTCGGTGCAAGATTTATTGAGATAGCTTCAGCTATATATATATTGGCACTTAGGGTGCGAGATTTTCGAGTATCCTATATTATCCCAAATGGTTCAATGGGTATATCGAAGATATGAAATGGTGAGAATAGATACGTATCAATACAGGTATGTACAGAAATTGAATATGCATCGAACATATGAAAGAATTGAGTTCATGGTTAAATAGATGATGGAATACATATTAACATTATGGTTAAATATTTTTGTAACAGTCTGGTTTAGACCCTAGTCGGAATAGTGGTTTCGAGACCATAAATTTGAGTTATAAAAATATTTTAATATTATTTTCCATGCTTATAATATGTGAATTAGCATGTGTGAAAGTTTCATATGAAAATTTTATCAATTGTGTGCTTAATTTGCAAAAAAGACTAAATCGTGTAAAATGCAAAAGTTACATTCTATATGTAAAAGATGTCAAATTGCTTTGGCTTTTTAATATGATGGTCTTAAATGGTAAATAAACCATTTAAAATGATAGTGGACATCGTTGGACATCCATTATATGTTGAAAATATTATTTCATTAAGGGTAAAATAGTAAAATGGCTATAATGTTAATGTTAATAAAATAAATGCATGAATTGGTGTTATATTCATCATCTTGGCCGATTATATCAAAGAAAAGAAGAGAAAAAAAATCAATTTAGGGTTCGACACTTTGATTGCTTGATTAAGGTACGGTTTTGACTCGATTTTTGATGATTTCTACATTTTCGTGATCGTTGTTAAATGTTTTAGCTAGCCCATGCTTAAATTCATGTTGATGATTTGATGAGATGCCATTGATGAATTCATGAATTTTGTGATGTTAAATGGTGAAATATAAAAGCTTGGTGATAGATAAATATGTTTTGTATTGTGATTTTTAGTGAAATTGCTTATTATGGACTAATTTGTGAAAATAAGAAATTGAGGGGTTGAAATGTGAAATAAATGAAATTTTTGGGCTCCTAGAAGTCCTTATAATATTCAGCTATGCATGGATTCATTGAAATTATGTGTATTTTATGTTTTTGTTAAATAGAGATTAAAATGTTAAAATGTGAAAATGTGAGGGCTAATTTGTAAAATACCCTAAATATGTATATATGGATTGAATTGAATGATTTGTTGAATAAAAGGGTTAATTTTGAATACATATAGATCAAGAAAAGAGGAATTTGGATTTAGATCGAGGGAAATTGAAGATTATCGAGTAAACGATCCGAATCGTCAAATCCGAGTACGAGGTAAGTTCTTACGTGATAAATGATGTTACAAATTGTTTATTTGCTTTGATAATACGTAAATTGTATATATTTGATTATGGTTTGAACACGATGATAAATCGATTGTATTTGGTACTAAGTGTGCGATTCAAGATAGCTTCGGCTATAAATAGCAAGTGTGCAAAATGGAACAGCTTCGGCTATATGAGGCACTAAGTGTACGATACTGAGATAGCTTCATTTATTTGACATAGCACTAAGTGTGCGGGATCATTCTAGCTTCGGCTAACCATTAAAGCACTAAATATGCGAATTCTTAAAGCATGGATAGACTTCGGTAAGAATTAATGTATTCGAACAGGAGGTGAGAATGAAATTGATTAATTCGGGAAGGTTTGGGTATGCACGATACCTATGTGGTAGATGATACTATGTGTACGAAGTTTGATAAATTAGTATGAACATATTAATTGTGTTGGAATATAATTGATAGATGATTTGAGAACTACTAAGTGTTTATTAGTTGATGTTTTATATATATTATAAACTGTTGATTATTTTTGGTACGAACTTACTAAGCTTTAAAGCTTACTATGTGAAATGTTCTCTATTTTACAGTGCTATAAAGCTAGCTCAGATCCGAGGATCATCAATGACTCATTCACACTATCGGACATCTATTTTGGTACCATTTTGAGAGTTGTATATATGGTATATGGCATGTATAGGCTAGTGTCATTGTGGTATGTTTTGTGTTGTGAATATTAGCCATGAGAATTGGTTTATAAATGCTAATATGTATGGCCTTTTAAGTTGGCTAAAATGGTGTGTTTGATAGGTAAGATATGTGATGTTTATAATGTTTAAGTGATGGTTTGTTATGGGATATTGAAGTAATAAGTTTGTGCATTGGAACTTTGGTAAATTGTGATGATGTTGGCATATTGAATTGGTTGAGATTATATAGTTTGATATGTGATTGAATTGGCATGTTTTGGTTGCTTATAAATGTATGCAAATGATGCTAAAATGTTGTGGTTTTGGAGTGCTTGAGATAGGTGGAAATTGTGGCTTAAACTAAACCTAATTTCACCCCACACGGTTGAGCACACGGGTGTGTGTCTCGACCGTGTGTCTGTTGTAAGTTAGCTATTCAAGTCAGTCTCGAGCACGGCCTAGACACACGAGTGTGTCTGGTGGCCGTGTGAGGCACACAGCCTTGGTACATGGGCGTGTGTGGCCATTTCGAAGGGTACACGGCTCGATACACAGGCATGTGGTCAACTGTGTGACCCAAGTTAGTTTCGACCACAGCCAAGACACATGGGCATGTCTAAAGCCGTGTGAGGCACACGGGCTGTTCACACGGGCGTGTGACCTGTACCACTTGGAAAAATGTTAAAGTTTTGGAAAAAAATTTGTATGAGCTCGGTTTAGTCCCGACCCTTTTCTAATGTATGTTTAAGGTTTCATTGACCTATGCAAGGGACTCTGTATTGATGTATAACTTGTGATACTTTGGTGATTGTGAAATGAATGTTAAATGTTCCAATTTGTTTGGTAACGCCTTTAACCCTAGTCAGGCGACGGCTACGGGTTAGGGGTGTTACAATTTTGTAGTATGTTATATGTATATTATGAATGGTATATAAATGGTGAGTTTTGGTTATTATTTTCATATGAGCTTACTAAGCTTTATAGCTTACTTTGTTTAATTTTTTTGTGTTTTATAGTGAAATCAAAGCTAGCTCAAATTCGGGGATCGTCGAAGATTTCATCACACTATCCTACTATCATTTTGGTACGTTTGATTTATGTATTTTGAGTATATGGCATGTATAAGAGTTATGGTCATTTTGATATATAGTTTGGAAATGAATTTGGTCTGTAACGCCCCGAATTTGGGCCTAGAAATAATAGATCTTGAACATGGGAACAGTTAGGAGGCAGCACATCAATGTTTAGTTGTGCAAGAAAGTGACACAAATATATGTTTGGCTTAGTGCTTCTGTGCTCTAGAAGTGTTTGGGAAGCCATGGGTTCAAGCCTTGGCTTCCACAAAATTTTTCTTTTTAAGGATGAAACCCCTATCTTTGGCCAATAGGGTTATAAGTTTATTTTGGTAAAAACATGATAGAATGGGCCTGTTGGTCTAGTGGATAGTGGCGTATAGAGTGTGCTAGTGGCCTGAGGTTCGAATCCCTGCTTGTGTAAATGGAGATTATTTTTGCTAGTGGCCATAGGAGGAAGTTGTGTTTGACCAAAACACCAAGAGTTTGAACAAATTTGAATGGGGTTGTTGTTAGCCTAATTTGAAGAGATGGAGGGGAGAAAATTAAGGAGAAAATCAAGCAAGTTCGAATTTAGAGAAGAGTCTTGTCGGGTTTGAACTCTGGCATTTAGTGTTTCAGTTGTGTAGGGATGTTGGGGGAGGTGTTTAGTGCGTAGAAGGCTGAACGAAATTGGAGAATTCTTTTGGGGTAAAATTCGGCTATGTATTGGTAATTGGTCATTTCATTTCGGGATTTCACCAAATTATGGTTTTGCTCTCCATTTCAGAAACGATTACCACTTGTTGTTCATTTTTTTTACCTTTTGAGTTTTGATTGTTTGGTAGCGAAATACCACTAGTGTCCATTCAGGTAGTTTGGTTTTTTTTACCCTCCATTATCGTGCTATGCTTGATCAACTTCTTCTCTTTCCCTCACTTTTCTCCTCTTGAATATTATTGGTACTTTGCCTTTACTCACATTCGGTTTTGTGTAACCAAACATTTTCCTCCCTTGTAGCCAAATATTATTTTGCTCCATCAATCCTTTCCCTAGTCCTTCATTGTCAATTCTCTTCTACTCTCCCTCTCTCTTAAGCCTTGGTAGAGTACCCTCTCATCTCTCTCGATTCTATCCTCTCTTCCCTTTCACTCGATCATTTTTCATTGGCTAGATACCGGTTGGTAAGTATCTGTGACTCTACTTTTTCCTTATCTCCTCTATTTCTCTAAATGTCGATTCTTATCTTCTCCTTTCTTTTGGTTATGGTGTTCTTTCAGGTTTAAGTGATTTGTGAGAAGTGGAGGAGTTCTCTAGCACTGCAGAAATGATTGGAACCTTTTCGTTCGTTCTTGACCGAAGCTAATACTATTTGTAGTGATTGATCTGAACTGGAATATGTTGCCTTGGGTTGGTATTGGCTGAATATTTCTTTTCCTTATTTTGGGGTTTGCATTTTCTATAAGCTAATAAATGTGGATTCAACCCATATGTATAAGCAGTCTTGAGTAATAAATCCGCTTAATATGCAGATAACCATCAAGGAGTTTGTTAGCAATCTTTGTCAACGATTTGGGGGGGCTGAAACCACACTCATTCAGTCAAGGCAAGTATCAGTATGTTTTAGAGATGAGTGTTTATAGGAGGGTGTTAAATCTTGTTGGTTATAAGACTAATCGAGGGTCTTGATTAAATATAGGTTGGTGGTCGTGGTTTTCGGCGCATTCTCGTAAATAGGTGTGTGTAACACTACCATTAGATGTTAAACGGCAAAAGCCGAAAAGCTGAAAAGTCAAAAAGTAGGCTGTCGACACCACACGAGCGTGTGCCGCCCATGTGGTAGGCCGTGTAACACAACATGGCCATGTGGTCGATGAGATGGTCATGAGCATTGTCATGGGCTGGAATGATATTGGGCCATTTTGGGCTGACCTGGGCCATGTAGGCCTATAGGCCCTCACGAGAAAATCACACAAAAGTGTGGGAAATGTTGGGCCAGGCTGTGTGAACCACACGGCAAGGGCCATTTCTAGGTTATGTGGGCCATACGAGCGTGTGGGCCACATGGGCTCGCAATATGGGCTGTGGGCCCGTTATCACCGATTAAATGTTAAGGTTGCACGAGTCGCCTAAGACGACTATAGACTTACTGTTGGGCCGGTAAGCGTACTGGGACCCTTATTTTGTAAATGACTGATATACCCCTATGTGATGTATAACTGTTTAAGCATGCCATTTTTACTGTATATACATTTATATTATGTTGCATTGCATGGGGTGGGATATATGATTTTGGAGGAAGTGTTTTGAAAGGCTATAAGCCTATTACTGGCAGCTCGACTGCAAATACTGTTTTAGTGCCGCAACTGGTGCTACTTGCTATGTAGGGTTGGGTGGGTCAATTTTATCCACACATGGTGTGTAGGGTTGGTATGGAGATGGTGTGTAGAAGCTGGATTGGGTAGGATTTTCTAATTGCATACTCTCATCGATCATCGTATTGGGCTTCGGCCACACCGATCATCAAGCTTACGAGATGGGCTCGGTCCCGCATCGCTACGCTTCTCGCTAAGGGCTAAGGTCCTAACTGAAACTGAAAGGGCTTAGGCCCAAATTGCGTTTACTTTGATTGATTGCTATTATGGGATTTCACACACTGAGTTTTCACAAACTCACTCATCTGTTAACTGTGCAGGAAATCCCTAGACTTGGACGGATCGAGGCGACGGAGGACTCAGTGTTGGCCACTCGACTTAGTTAATTTTTAATATTATCATTAAGGGTTATTTTGGGTTTTGCGTTATGTAATAAGGCCTTTTGGGTTATTTTTTTATTTTGGTATTTTACTCATATTTATTTGTGATTTACAATCGCTAGTAGTAGGAAAAAACGCGAGTTTTCAAAAAGTCAAACATTTTTAAAACCACCACAAATATGTAACTCGTTTTCAAAGCTTCCGCAAATAACAAACCGTTTTCAAAATTAATAACGTTTTATTAAAAGTAACCTTTAAAAAGTACAACCACATTATGAAAGAGCAATAAGACTTTAAATCGGCTTTCCAACCTATACGAAAAGGCTAGTTAAAGAAAGGGTTTTAAAACAACAAGTCTTAGATGTCGAAAAACACTTCAATGTAACATCACCAGATTCGGCCATAACATCTAGGCCGGGTATGAGGTGTTACATGGTCATTTGAAATCACTTGTGAATGTTAATGTTTTGGTTTTGTATATTGCCATGAGAGTTGGCTTAATTTGGTTGCTTTGGTTGTGTTTTCATATGTACATATTGTTTTGGTTATGTGTTTAATGATGGATATGTAATGCTTGATGATATTTGGTAATCAGGGGTACCAAATGGTTGTAAACTGAATTTGGTATGTTTGTGATATTAGGATAAATGATGCACGGTGGAAAGTGGTTTTATTGTTGATTTGAGATATTGTGGTATTGATATGTTTGGTATTGGTTGGTATTGAAATGGTATAAATGATGTTTGAATAAGGTTTATTGAATGCCTTTTTATGCCTTATTTTGATGCCAATTGGTTTGATGTAGGTGTATACCAATTTGGGTGGCAAAATGACTTGGTAAATAGCCTATTTTTGTCCACACGGGCAAAGACACGGGCGTGTGTCTCAGCTGTGTGTGACACACAGTTATGTTACACGGCATGTATCCCTTGGTTGAATTAGAAATCAAGTCAATATACTCCATACGGCCCAGCACAAGGGCGTGTGTCTTGGCCATGTAGCGTAAGTCAGTAAATCCTACAGGTTTGGCACGGCTTAGCACACGACCTGGTACACGGGCGTGTGTGGCTATATCTTAGGGCACACGGGCATGTGTGTTGGCCGTGTGACCTAAGTCAAAGAGTTACACGGGGTAGGACACGGGCTGGAACACGGCCATGTGCTTCCATTTTAAATGCCCGCACGGCCTGTGACATAGGTGTGTCTTTGGCCGTGTGAGACACACGGCCGGGCCACACAGGCATGTGTCCTCTATATTTTGGAAAAACTTTCTAAGTGTTTCAAAATTTTCTTGAGCTATCGGTTTAGTCCCGAACCACTTCTAAAGCATGTTTAGGGCCTCGTAGGCTCGTATTAGGGACAATGTAATTAAGTTTGAATGATGATTGCATGAAATTTGAAAATGTATGTGAAATGAATGTTTAATTGTTTTATAAGTCCAGTAATGCCCTATAACCCTATTCCGACATTGAATACGGGTGAAGGGTGTTACAGAAATTCCTTTGACAATTGTGAAGATAACATCGATTGCAATTGAAAACCAGAGAGAAACTTATGAAAACTAAATAAACAAAGGCTTGGATCCAAATCGAATCCAAGTTAAAATAAGAGAAAAATTATGTTTTTGAAATAAAAGACTAAATTGAAAAGAAATTAAAACTAAAATTAAATCCTAAAAATATAATCTATAACGACTCTCTCCACCAACATCTTAAACTTAGGTTAAATATGAATATTTATAGCAATATGTTCTACCCTAACTAGGTCAATTACAAGCCAAAGGATTGAATAAAATGCGTTGTGTAGACAAAAACACCCTTGACTTAAAATTGCATTCATTTGCTTTGGTGTTGGGACACCAAAGGACTGATGTCGCGACACTAAACTTCGTATGCGACTTTCTTGGCTTCAAAGTGCGATGTTACGACACCACATGCTAACATCACAATGCTATCATCGTCCTTCATGCTCTTTGTCTAGAAACGGCATTCTGCACACTAAATCCACTTTTTAATCATTCCCAAGGCCCGTATTCACCCATTAGGTCATTACATTGCCAAAATATACATAAAAATGCTTATTTTACTAAAACTAAACACAAGAAATAGAAATGGAAAACATAACAAAATAATCTAGAACGGCTAGAAAACAAGTTCGTTAAGTACCAAAAAGACTCTAATTTGCCATAGCGAATTGTGGCAAATCAAACTCCCCCACACTTAACTCATTGCCTGTTCTCAAGCAACAAAACAAAAACACACAATAATACAAAAATAAAACAACTAAATAGGGCTTGAGCATGTTTCATACACGAGATTAATTCAGAACATTATAAATGAGACAATGTGATGAATACGTAATTCAAGCACCATATATAAGTTGACTCTTGATTTTCAATATTAAACACGTTTGTTCACTAAGTTACAAGGCAAACAAATAAGAAAATGTTAAGTATATTATTCCATCTAAACAAATACACGAGTACACATTTATGTTTGGAGAATACAACTGGTCATAACTGTCAATACTTAGATTAATTTTCATCTATTAGTCATATCACTTAGGTCACATAGGAATTTTTGGCTTGTTACATTCTATGGCTTAGGTTGGTTTAGAATTAAAGAACTGACTCTACAAAACAGTTTAAGCATGAAAATAGTATGATACATTATATTGACAACCCAAATTATATCATTTAGCTCACCACCTTATATCCATTTCTCTAGCCTTCCTTTTCTCTCCATTTCTTAAGTCACTGTATAGTATTAATGAGTACAATCAACTTAGCAATTTTTTTTTGTTGCAACACCCAAACTTGGTAAGTTCTGAGTTGGGCATATAGAACAAGGAAATCAGATTAGCGTGGTCTTACTCGCCTAATTGGCACCTTGGCATGATAGTAGGGCACAAAAAGGGCTATGGTGGGACTCGAGGGCCAAGGTAATCCCACACCTTATATATGTAGGTGTCTATGGAAGGAATTAATGATTCTATTAAAGGACTTTTGGGTATTAAGGATGCCTCTTAGTTGGGTTACGCGTAGCTTGTTTGGATGAAGTATGGGTTAAATGCTAACAAGATAGTTAAGTTTAAGTGGTGAGTCAAGTCACTGATAAGAAATGATATTGGGTGAGTCAAGTCACTGATAAGAAAGGATATTGAGTTCTAGAATATGTTTCCCACAGCTATAAGCTATTAACAGAGGTAGCCTTAAAACAAATGACACGTGTCAAAGCCTATGGTGAAAGTAAATATTTTTACTTAAAAAACTTCTGTAAGAAGGAAAGTCATCTTTTCTCTTTTATTTAAACACATTCTTTTCATCTCCACCTAAGGAGGCTGATGAGGGGATTCCCTTACCACAATAAGGTAAGTAGGGTCGTCGCTCAATAAGGTAAGTATTTCGATCCTTCATGTGAATACCGGTAAAGAGTAAGTCTATTTACATACATGGAAAAGAGACCCTGCATGGTGTTATCTAGGTTTAAATGAATATAAGAAAGGTAATTAAACAGGTTGTTAATAGTATTCTTCTCTTTTATAAGTAGTGATTGCTGCAAAATTTGGAAAAGATGTTAAATCTGAAGCATGAGCTGTTGTTCGAGGGTTTCAAGTGAGAGGCTCAAGAAACTTTATATAAACTCTTGCATGTATCACGTGTAAGTTTGCATGTTGGTATGTTGATTTCTTTTATAGTGACAGTTCTATACTACGAGAAAGACGAATGATTGATAATAGTGCATATGATGTTGCATGATGCTACGCCTCTATTATAAAATGAATGTATGTGATGAAAGTATGAAGAAAGATATGCAAGTGCGAGATGCTTCTGATATGAAAAGTATGTGCATGCATGAGTATGCCTAAAGCACGACTATCTTTGCATAATGAGTCTAAGTTACATGTTTGGAAATGCAAAATGCATCTGCATGTTGAAGTCTATTACAATGAGTCAGTCAAGCATAAGTCTGCATATCGAATTTGCTTGTGTGTGAGTCCGTCAGGATAGTAAACACGAATTTTGGCCATGGCATAAGAAGACCATATAGTGTAAAGCCTATCTGTTTGCTATGGCATCATATGGCAAGTGAAAACCACATAGTGTAAGACCTAATTTGGGACTATAACATCATGTGAGGAAAAAATAAAAGACATCTAGGTGAGTACCAGGCGATGAGGGGCAAACCTCAAGATATTGAGTTTAGGAAAATCCATATTGTTGAAAATGCCATTTACCTAAATGTGGAAGCCTTTGTGGTCGTTCTTTGTTAAAAAGGAGCCCCTCATGCAATTTGTGATAAAGTAAAGCCTTATCAGCTAACTCTATTGTATAAGAGCCCTTGTGGCTGAATCTGGTAAATGTGCCTTTATGATGGAAATCTATTATATGCAGCCTTCATGGCTATTTTTATTAAATGTGTTGTTCGCATTGAATGTTATAGAAGATGCCTTTGTGGCAAATCTATAAATGACGCCTTTGTGGCAAATGTAATATCCTAATTTTGGGCCTAGTCAAAATAGTGGTTTCGTGACCACAAAATCCAAGATATAAATAATTATTTTATGATTATTTTGAGGTCTATGATATGATTGCATGATTTTGTGAAAATTTCGTGAAGAAATTTTATGCATAAAGTGCTTAAATTGAAATTAGGGACTAAATCGAATAATTTGCAAAACTTGCATTCTAGAAGTTTCTAGTATGAAATTGTTTTGAAATATTAATTAGGAATTCTAAAATAGCAATTTTACCAATTTCTAAGTCTATGGAAAAAAATTGGACATGGATGGAATTTTTGGAAAGTTTAGTAGTAAGGGCATTTTGGTCATTTAGGGGTAAAATGAATTAAAATACAAAATTAAAATCCAATTTTGCTCATCTTCAACCCCATGGCCGAATATAGCAAGGAGAAACCATGGCTAAGGTTTTTCAAGCTTCCAAGCTCGATTGTAAGTCCGTTCTAGCCCCGTTTTTCAAGTTCTTTACGTTTTTGGAATCCCGGTAACTTGATTAAGCTTATTCTAGCAATAATTTAAGCTAGGGTTCATATTTGGAAAAATACCCATAGGTGAAATGTGTTTATTTTTATGTTTTATGGTAGAATATGAAGGCTGAAATTATGTTAAACAACTTTTGCTAAGCGATTTTAAGCAAAAATGAGTAAAACGGCTTAATCGGTAAAAATTGTTATTGTTCATAACTATGTGTTAGAGTGAGAATTTGATGTTGTCATAGAAGGGAAAAATGTTCAGCATGTCATAAAACATAAGAAAATATGCTAAATTTTAATTTTCGAGCTTTGCGGCAAAAGTGTAAATATGCGAAAGTTTAGGGGCAAAACTGTTATTTTGCCAAAATATGATTTTGGGTTAATTTGAATAATGTGAGACCTAATTATACAATATTTTAAATGATAGAGCAAGGAAAACTAAAATTAGGGCTAAAATGAGGAAAATACCAAGTTGTGGACGAAATGGTAAAAGTAGCCATTTTCACATACGAGGTAAGTTCATATGTAAATGTTGGTAACATAGTTATTATTTTAAATGTTTTTATGTTATTTAAATGATATGATAATTATTATGAAATATTATACTCGTGATAATTGTTTGATAATATGTCAAATTATGTGATATACTTGGAAAATGTGAAATACTATCGAGTATCGGTATCGGCATTCCGTAGAAGATGGTTGAGACACATGATTGGGAAAAAGGTCCCGTTGAACCTTAGGAATGGATTAGGATACAAGTGACATGTCACTGGGATATTTGGGCATCCGAACTCGTTGAGTTGAGTCCGAGTTCACTTATGGATGCGAATGTCCGAACTCGTTGAGTTGAGTCCGAGTTCGAGAGATGTAACTAGGCATCCGAGCTCGTTGAGTTGAGTCCGAGTTCACTTATGAATGCGAACGCCCGAGCTCGTTGAGTTGAGTCCGAGTTCACTTATGGGCGGGTTACATGGTAGCTTGGCTACATATGTGGCACTTATGTGCAAACTTTTCGTGTATCCGAATTATATTCCGATATGTTCAAAGGGTAAAATTCTACTCAATTGGAGGAATACTCGAGATGAAAGGGAAGTATTGGTAAGTGTTGTGAAATGGATACTTTGAACAGGTATGTACTTAACCCTCGGGTTGAGAACTCGATATAACAACAATATGGTAAGATGATAAATGAAAATGTGATATGAATGTCTCGGTGATGATCATGCAAATGATGTTTATGTTTGCTTATATAGTTGTGTTACTTGCTATTTGCATGTGAACTTACTAAGCATTTGTGCTTACTCCTCCTTTTAATTCCTTGTAGTGTTGACAAGCCAGCTCGGAAATCGGAAACGGTCAGAGGCACGCTCACACTATCCGTATACCATATTGGCATAATGGCTTGTATATTTTGAGTATGGCATGTATAGCATTATAATCATTTTGTATATATGGTCTTATGATATGGTTATTGAGTGGTATGGAAATGCTTGGTAATGATTAGCCATTGGAATGGCTAATCATGATCATATTTGGTGTTATGTATGCTAAATTGCTAGCTAATTCATGGGAACCATGAAATGGGTAAAATTTACCATAAAATAGATTCAGACAGTAGTAGTGACGTAAATTTGAAAAGTCACTAAAAATAGTAGAAATGGAATTAAATAATGAGTAAGTTATGGAATTGAAGCTTGATGAGTCTATTTTCATATGGATGGAACAAAACGGGTATATGAGTTATATTTTATGAGATGTTTAAATTTTTGTGAAACAGGGCCAGAGCAATTTCTGGATCCCCTGTTCTGACTTTGGAAATTCACCATAAATTTTTCAAAGATAATTAGAAGTCATGATTTATATGTACAGATTCCTTATTGATTCTAGTTTTATTAGAAATAAACGGCATAGTCATTGAAACTCTATATAAGGAGATATCTGATTCGAAATACACAGAGGTCAGAGTAGTCAAACCCTGAAATAGGGGAGACTTTAACTAATAAACTGTACTAATTTGCTTGACCAAAAATTTCTATAAAAAAATTAGTAAATAGATATATGAGTCTAGTTTCAGGGAAAATTTATGGAATTGGATTTCGAGTTTCGGAACTCGAGATATGAATTTTTAAGCGACTGTGACACAGATTGCTAGCTTGACTGAAAATTTTAAAAATAAATTGTTTGAGCTGTTTAAAGTAATGAATTAAGTCAGTTAACACCTCGTGTTCGACTCCGGCGACAGTCTCGGGTACGGGGCGTTACAGAAAATCTGTAAAGGAAGCCTTTGTGGGTAGTATTTACGAAAGATGGCCATAAATACTTTATGGCGGAAGATGCCTTTGTGGCAAATTGGAGACAACGTCGATTGGGCAAACTCTAATGAAGAAAGTTTGGGACACGAATATAGGTAAAAAAGGGGTAGTCTCACTAAGTTCTATTGAACTTACCCTGAATGTTTTATGTTTCAGGTATGAGTGATGCCATGAGGGATGATGCTAGGGCTGCACCGAGGAAAGTGTGAAGTAGGGCACTTATGCATACAAAGTGGAACTGCACAGGTATGATCAAGTTTTACGAGTCACAAAATTAATCCAAGGAAACTATTTGGCGAATTCCCCTATTGTTCGCATAGAATGGGTTAACCACGTAAAAGTATTCAACATCTTAGCCCTAAACAATATGAAAAAGAGTCATGTCGAATGATTTTACATGTATGGAAGTAATTCTTTTGTAAGACTCTTCCAACTGTTAGGGCATGATGTGCATTTGTAAGTTATGTTAGACGCAAGTCAAATTGTATTAAATGAAAAGGAGAGGTATTATTCAGTATGAACTGTAATAGTGTGTATAAAATTTGTATAAGTCTACCATAATTAAGTAGTAACACCCGAAATCCAAATTCGGTCGGTCAAGGGGCGTTGCATGTGCAAAAATGAGTAGAAAATTTTTCTTTTTTTCCTCAAAATTTTCTATTTCACTCTCATTTCACTCACTTTGCTTTTATTTGTTCTATGATTTTATAACTCTCGCTTCGCTTTTAACCTTCACAATGCTTTTGTTCATTCGATCATTTCATTACAGCACAAGCTTGCAAGAATCATACACTCATTATATTATATCGTTCCTTATTTTTCGTTCAAAATTTTCTTTCTTATTTTGAAACCTCTTTTATGTATCTACCTAACCCTCAATATTAATGGCCCCACATCTAAGTTCGTGTATATAATTTTTGAGACCAAGAAAAAGGATCAATATATTATACATTAGGCTTACAGTTTCATTTGAGGTTTATCAAGAAAATGGAATTAGGCCCACAATAAGGTACTAGGGAATTTATGCATAGGATCGACATTTTGGCTCTATTGGTTACCAAATAATGCCTTAGGTCATCCCTAGGTAATGCGCATGAAATCAATTAACTGCATTTTGTCATTCTAGCAACCTATAATTCAAACAAACGTATATGTTTCTTTGTGTACTTATTTTTTATTTGGTATACTTAACACACTTTTACCTATTTACAGTTTAGCAAAGTGGAAAAATTAGTTTAATATTAAACAACCTAAAATCATTTACTATCAAGCTAAATTTACAGTTTATACACAAAATCTTATATACATGCTCCTAACCAATCACTTGTATTTCTACAAGCTCGAGCACAAACAAGCACACAAAAATTAAAATTAAACTACTAAAACAAACAAAACAAGTAACAAAATTTAAAAATTTTGAAAATTTTCTATGTTACCCCCATACTTTATTTGGCACATTATCCCTAATGTGCACCCTAAAAGATAAGAGAAGAGACTACCTGATTTTCGCGAAAGCGCTTTAAAGATAGTAGGGTGATCTTTCTTGTGTCAATTTAGCTCTAAAGTATAGTGTCATCTAATATGTGAGATTTCTACATAAAATTAACACCTATTTATTTTTTTGTAATTTATAAAATATAACTTAAACAAAGACATTGAAAATAATATCATCCAAGTTTAAAAATATTACAATCTCAAAAATAAAATAAAATTGAAGTTCAAAAATAATCAGAATCAAATGCCGATTGATCTCCCTGTATGACCTTGCCTTTACCACAACCCGCAACAATCTTAGTAGCCCTTCTACCCGCAGTTCAGGCTAGTTCTGCTCGGGTTGTGAAGTTTGACCCCTCGCATTGTGGGTTGTTCCTATTGGAACATGTCATCGAGGTCATAGTCGTGGGCTAGCTCTTCTCCTTTTTCTTTCTTGTCATCGATATCCTCGTCTTCATCCTCCTCCTCCCCTTCCTCGTACTTGGTTTTCTCATAGAATGGCATGAGTGGGTATTTGTTAGGTGGTGGATTAGGCACTTGCAAGTTGTGCCTCCGTGCATAATCGGTGCCCATCGGAGACATCTCTTGCATCCACCTAATCATCCACTCCATGTCGGGCAACTCACTCAACCCTTGGCTTGGTTGACTCTTTTCTTTACCCTTTCATTTCAGTAATTGCGGGACATTCATCTTTTGCTTCCGTCGTTGGTTCCTGTCGATGATTTGTTTTTGTTGAAGCTTAACGTATTGAGTGTAGATCGAATTACTGATAAGGCTCTTCGTTGGCTTTACGAATTGTTTCATAGTTGACATTGGAACCTTTAACTTCTTGCATAGTGCAACCACTAGGTGTGGGAAGAATATCCTAACCTTCTTGCCACTAATGCAAGTGAGCATCCATTGATAAATCCACTTTCCCAAGCAAGAGAACAATATATGATCTCACTGTTAGTAGTCTCTAAACATGTAGGCAACCCTATCTCCTAATATAAAAAAACCCACAACAATAGCTAAAGAAGGCTAAGTCACATTCCAGATCTCATTCTTTCTATCTAAAATTCAAACTCATAGAACATTCAGATCATCTTTAGTGACTTTTCGCCTCGTTCCCAAGTGAACTACCATCCAAACCACCCTTCCATCCCTTTATTAACTTCATCGGTTAATAAAGTTGTTACAATTAACATTTATTTTTATAAAATGATATGTATATATCCTTGTTTACCTTTTAAATCAAATTAAGTGTTCAAGTGGGTTTGATGTCCTCTAAACCTTAAATTAAAGCATAATATAGATTTAAGCGTGTTCGAACACAATTCCTACAATACCAACAATTTCAACTAAACTAAATTGGTTGCTTTATTCATTAGTTTGATAATCAATTCTTCGATAATAATTGTAATTTCCAAAAAAGACAATTAAAGTTAATCAAATAGGCTAGTCGCAGACCAATATCCGAGTTTATCTATAGTAGGATGAAGTAGATAAATCGTGAAAAGAAAATTAATTGAAATATGAGAAAAATATCAAATTATTAAAGATTTGCTTTCTGCAAATTTCTAGTACAGCTGTTGACACTTCTATTGTGTTTTTTTTTTTTTTTAATTATATTTCTTTTCTTCTTTTTTGATGTTATTATGGTTTTCCAACAACTACTATAATGTTTTTTTAATCAAAATCCCGTTCTTTTATTTCTTCGAAGGATTGAATCCTAGAAAGCAAAAATATGTCAGGTCTGTACAATTCCAACTTCTCACCTGCAAGAGCTGCTTCTCCTCAAATTAGAAGCACTCCAGAGGTTGAGAGGTAAACAAAAATAACTTCATATCCATCTTCTCAACCATATTAATAACAAAGGAAAGAAAACAGGCTGACTGTTGCTGATGTTTCTCAATTTTTATTTTTATTTTCCTTTTGGGTTTAACAATTCTTTGATCTATGTGGGTTTTTGGGTTTCTTTTTCTCAGTCAGTACTTATCAGAGCTGTTGGCAGAGCATCAAAAGCTTGGACCTTTTTTGCAAGTTCTTCCGATATGTAGCCGCCTGCTAAATCAAGGTCACTACTTTACTCTCACTCTCTTGGATCTAGGTTTTCTTTTTCTTTTTTTTTTCTGGGTTTGTTCTGCTTTCTGAATTACTCATGTTAGATCAGTCTGACAGGGTCTAGTGGTGAGATGTTCAAGTTTGTTCCCTTTGTTAATATTTATCCTCTTTGATTGTTATGGTCTTGGCTTGATAATATGTTTGACTCAAAAGTTTATTAGTTCACTATGCCTTCCAATTCAGAAACATGATAACTCTAACCGCACCATTGTGTTCTGGATAGTGCCTCAATGCTTGTATTAGTTGTTCATCACAAAGCCGGTCGTGATCGTCGTTGTTGTTTTAATCAAGTGGGCTTAAAATACCATCACCTTCAACTGGCACGCATTCTTGAGTATCAAGAATTCCAAGCCTCAGGTCTACCTGGGATCCCCATTTGGTTGAAGTGCTATGTATTTCTCAAAAATGCATTTGAAGAGATTCTTAAGTCTTTTATTTTAAAAGCTTATTAGGGTTTGGAGTTTTACTTATGTGTTCAGACTTTCTTCTGAACATTGGAAAGCTAGGATGGAAAAGGAGTAGCACTTGTAAGACCAACTCTTCTGCTAAATTTGAATTTCAGAAAATCTTTCTGATATTGAACCTGAGTGCAAGGATTTTAGCTAATTATCTTGATTTGATTGGACAATAAATGCTTTCTGAAGGTGTATGGAATGCATCCCTGTATTTTGCATTGGAGATACTTTTATATATTTTCCAGCTAGCTGATTTTTTCTTTTTTGGTTTGTTTACTTATTTATTTCAGAATTTAGATTCCAAGTCTTTTATAATTCTCGCCTTGATTGGTTTTATTTTACCTGTGGCCAATGTTCTATCTGTACTTTACAATCTTCATAAGCCACTGTAGTCCTTTTGTGTCTTTGTGATTTTGTTTTGGATGCTATACTCCTTTCAGGATACATTTTCATAACTTCATCCATTCTCATATGTAACTGTCTTCATATGCAGAGATATTTCGGGTCTCGGGGATGATGTCTAACCAAGGATTTGGCGACTTTGACCGATTGAGGCATAGAAGCCCCAGTCCTATGGCTTCTTCAAACCTTATGTCAAATGTCTATGGGACAGGATTAGGCAGCTGGAATAGTCTTCCTCAAGAGGTAACTATTTTTAAGATTTTCATTGAGCATCTTCAATTTTTTTTTTTTGTGTGTAATCCAGATTTTCTCTTGCTTTAGTTGATTGAGTTCTTTCTTTTAAACACACAATATATCTGTTATGCCTATAAGTTGACAATAAACTAAAGTGACAAGTTCTTTATGCTTTTTATTCTCTGATATTTGCTTTAAGATTATATATGGTAACTGCCATTATAGTATGAAGGTCTAGAACATTGCCCAGGAGAATCATGACATCTAAGCCTTGTTGTAATTTGGCATCATAAAACAACAAATAATCAATTAATTTCGAAGCATTTTCTCTTGCTTTATTAGTATGACCAATAAAGTCTAAAATCAGTTCATAGAATTTTGTAAGAGCTTCAAATTGCAGACCATCTCGATGAGTTTAGTTCCATACCTTAGCTGGCTCATTATATGTATCATTCAAGAAATACACGAAAAATGCTGCCCACATAATCTGTTGCGATGTGCAACATAGGCATAACTGAATGAACCTATTCGCTAATATGAAAACTATCTGACTTCTAAAATTATGGTTTTTCTGTTTTTGGTTGCAAAGTTAAATTCATGAAATAAGAACATGGAAAATGGCCCAATTGTCACTAAATGAAAGCATTCCTGCCAAGTGGTGAATATTTGAGTTTCATCTAATCCTTTTTACATCTGGTTGATGACTCTAGAAAAATGATAGTTTGATCTCCAATATTTTAGTTAACGATGATCCTCTTGAGTAAACACATAAGAATCAAGTTTATTTCCTTTCCAAATGGTTGTCAAACGGTATTTTCTTTTTAAAGTGCTTGTGATGGAGAGGGAAATCCGAACAGCTAAGAAATTGGAAGAAAATGGTAAACACAACTTAAGTGGGATGAAAGGGTAAGGTTCTGGTATTTCCAGCAACCTTCTCTATTAAGATTCTCATAATTATAATTAAAAACTGATCCTATTAACCCTCTAGTAGAGTATTTAATAACGTAAAACACACGACACATTAAATATTTAATAAAAAATACAAAACATAGACAAATAAAGTAACATAAACACAAACTTTAAATAATTTAACTAAATTTGATGACCCTGCATTTGCTTGAAGTGCAAAGATTTCCACTAAATATAGTGGCTGTCTATCAGTTCATTTTTAGTTGCTAGGATGTTTTCAACTTTTGTTCCCTTTTTTTCGGCTCATTTCTTATTTCAACTACATAGCATTCTAAATATATTTTGTAAAATTTTAGTACCTTTTATTTAATGAAGCATTGAGAATGTGTTCTTGGAAAGTAAAGTGAATTGAGCCTTCGGATATTTTGTGTTACTGTTGATTTTTGTATTTTGACAGAGACTAAGTGGACCTCCTGGAGTGACAATGGACTGGCAAGGTGCTCCAGCAAGCCCAAGTTCATACACTGTGAAGAGGATTTTGCGTCTTGAAATTCCTGTTGATACATATCCAACAGTAAGCCTTATATGAAAAATGCTAGTGCTTTGAATTAAAAAAATTATTATTTTCTAAGATTTCAATTGAATGCACAAACCTTTTTATGCTTATTGATTACAAGACTCCGCTTTTCCTTTGTTTTTAGTTCAATTTTGTTGGTCGACTTCTAGGCCCTAGAGGCAATTCATTAAAGCGGGTAGAAGCTACTACTGGCTGTCGTGTATACATTAGAGGCAAAGGATCAATAAAGGATCCGGACAAGGTAAAGCTACCAAAGTTTTTACTATTGCTGTTATTGTAGTGGTCTAATGCCTTTAGTTTCAGCTACTTGTCTCAATTGTGATTTAGCTGAACTGACAAAGATGCAATGACCTTGTTCCTCATCATGTTCCTTTGACATTAAAATTGAATAGTTTCTCATGCTTTTTCCATCTAAAGGAAGAGAAGCTGAGAGGTCGGCCTGGATATGAGCACCTGAATGATCCTCTCCACATCTTGATTGAGGCTGATTTACCTGCTAATGTTGTTGATATAAGGCTTAGACAGGCGCAGGAAATCATAGAAGAATTACTCAAACCTGTGGTATGTACCGCAATCTTGATATTTTGTTCTGGAAAGTATATTAGCCGAAGGTTACTTTGATATAGGCTTCCATTTTGAAACTCCATTGTTTATTCAGTATAATTTCCTGCTTCTGCTTGTGTGAGCTGTTTCCTCTGTCAAAAATTGTTGGCGTCCTCATGATTGTTGTGTGGAACAGTTTTCCTTGCATTCTCCTTTCCTTTTATCAACTTGCTTATTAATAAAGATTTTAATCTCCGAATTTCAAAACTTTATATTCTCGTATGTAGGATGAGTCGCAAGATTTTATTAAGAGGCAGCAACTACGTGAACTGGCAATGCTAAATTCAAATTTCAGAGAGGAGAGTCCTGGTCCAAGTGGTAGTGTTTCTCCTTTTAATTCCAGTGGAATGAAGCGCCCCAAAACAGGATACTGAGAGTTTAACCATAAATCATCTGAAAATGATCCAACGTGCTCCAGAATTTCTTAGCCAAAGTATACCTTCTGAATTCTGATACAGATCAATTCAGCACAGCTTGAAAATATTAGGTTAACAGTTTTTGCTGGTGAGCTTTTTCTGATGGGCTTTTCATTATTAATTTGTTTTGCTCTTCGGACTAAAGAGGAACAAAAATGAACAAAGAAAAAGAAATATATAGATGGCTCTCAAGTTTAGGTTCTGTGAGGTCAGTTTTCCTGTAAACTCAATACATTCATTGGATTTATTCTTGTGTTAGCAGAGCTTTGAGGAGTGTGGAATATATATATGTTGCTAGTATTAGGCCTGGTGTGGTCGATTTGAGTTTTGTAGGTGTGTCATATTTGTTGTTCCGTTGCTTGTCTCCTTTCCTTTCTTTTGTAGTTTATATGAAGAAGCATAGCAATGTTAAGTTGGACCTACAATATACTAGCATATGGATCTTCATCTTCTCTCTCAGTCGTTTTATGTTGGTTAAAATTTTATTTAGATTATTATTATTGTTATGATCCCTGCATAAGCATTTCAAAGCCTCCCTTAGTGGTCAGATGGAATTTGTATCTTTATAGCTTCAATGAAGTAAATTTATTCAAGATTCTCAAAGATCTGTCCCTTGGGAACTTTTGTCAATGGAGGTTATCTTATCTACTTTTCCTCTTGCACTTTTAACCTATGTTAAAATATAGGTCAAATTATGTTATTAGTCCCTATACCATATGTAAATTGTGGATTTAGTTTTTGTACTCTTAAGCTTTTACTTTTTGAATTGGTCAATTTTAGCTTTTACTTTTTGAATTGGTCAATTTTAGCTTTTGTACCTTTTGGATTTTGATATTATTGAATTAAATGGTAGTAGTTAAATTTGTTAGGTCCAGTTTTGCTATTAGTACTGTAGTATGTGAAATTGTGGATTTAATCCCCCTATTTTTGAATTTTATTGTTTTTAGTTTTTATACTTTTTGAATTTTAAAATTTCAATCCTATAATAGTTAAACCCATTAACCAAAATGATGTTTTTTATGAGTTTTATATGAAAATAGTAAATTGACATGACATTACATGTTATAATATATTTGTCATATAAAATTTTAAAAGAAACATAATAATTTAATAAATTGAGTTAATTTCACTATACATTTTCAATTTATAATGTTCATTCTAAATCAGTCTTCCAACTTTAAAACATTATAATCACATCTCTAAGCAATTAGGTTATATTAATAAGGTCATTTTATTACTAAAATTATTAATTTAGTAATTAAATAAGATGTCAAATCTTATATGGACTGGTATAAAATTTAAAATTAAAAAAAAAAGAAATATCATAAAAATCTTGGCTATGAGATTTTCAAAACTTTTATAGAAGTTTTATTGTTCACAGTTTCTTTTTTTATTTTCTTTTATTTTTAGTTTTAGTTTTTAAAGGTTATGTAGTAATGCTTTACTTTTCTTTAAAATTTTGCATTTTAAATTATTTCGTAAAAGATCTCACATCTTATTTAACGATTCAATTAATGATTTTAGTAATGGAGGGACCTTATTGATATAATTACGATAGTTTAGAGATGTAATTAGAACATTTTGAAATTTGGGACCAAATTAGAATGAGAATTATCCTTGATGTCTGGTGCAATTAAAGTCTAATAATTTAAAGATTATTGTTTAGTCTAGACTAAAATTTCAAAACATGAAAAATAAAGGACTAAAAATGATCGAATTAGATTAAAAGGACTAAATTCCTTACAAACGCACAAAATAATAATAGACTTAGAATATATTGCTCCTAGATATGGTGTTGTCCATAACAACTTAATTTCTCAGCTAGTCTATGGTTATTTATTTTTGCTTATATGTCAAAAAAATCTTTAAGAAAATGCGAAAAAGCAATTAAATTGATATGCTAGGTAAAATTAAGATTTCTTTATTATTTTATAATATTATTTTATCTTTTTTTTAGTTTCATGTTCAATTTTAGTTTTTATTTCATTTTTAAACTTTTTAGAATAAAATGACAAGTTTATGCTATTAAGAACTTAATTTTTGAGTTAAGCTTGTTTTAGGCACTTGGTTAATGCGAAAATAAAAAAAAGAGCCTAAACTAAGGAGTTGGACTTCAAAAAAATTGTACGATCAAGTAGGTTGCCTCCAGTGTCACGACACTAAGGGTTGATGCCACAACACCAGTCTCCATAGTTGTAACACGAGTTTGGCGATGTCACAATACCAACTATAGTCCCTAGAAATAAAGGAGTTGAGTTGCTTGAGGACAATGTCACGACACCAAAAGCCATTTTCGTGACATTGAAGGACCCAATGAGCCTAATAGAGTAGGTTGTCGATGATATCGCGACACTGGCCTCTGATGAGAAAAATCTCTAAAGGGCATTTTGCAGTCAGTCCATCAAAGCTTAAGTCAAAATTTAATTGAGTGCATATTTGTCTTTTGTAGGTTAAATTAGAAAAGACTAAATATAAATTTATAAGTCTTTTAAGAGGAAAAGAAAATTAGGTTAGAGAATTAGCCCTTAGACATTTTTTTCTCTTTCTTTTTCTTCTTTTACTCTTTTAGAATAGATTTTTGTTTTTTCTTTATTTTTCTCGTTTGTTGAAGATGTTGCAAAGGATAGACAATCAAATTGTTGCACTTCTTCGGGATTTCATCAATTAAATGAGTTTTTTTTTCTTAATCTATTTACTTTTATTATATGCCTACCATGTGTTTAATAAAATGCTTGTTTGAAATTAAAGTTTGGTTATGTGCTAAATTGGTTGTTGATTGATTAGTTATTTGTTAGATTAAGTTGATGTTTATTCTTGATTAATTGGTTGTTTTTGTAACGCCCCGAATTTTAGGCCTAGAAGTTTTAAGTCTTGAGTGGATGTAGTTAGTTGTAACGCCCTAAATCTCAAAAACCTAGATAAAATTATTTTCGTGTGTTGTGATGTGAAAGTATGTCTGGCTTAGTGGTTTAGTACTCTGGAAGTGTTTGGGGAGTCATGAGTTCAAGCCTTGGCTTGAGAAAAATTTTGGTTCTTCTTGAATAAACCTTTGTCTTCAGCTAGTAGACTCTTAAATTAATGTGAGTGTTGTATGACATGAAAAGCCTGCTGGACTAGTGGCAAGTGGCGTGTTACTAATGCCTAGGGACTTGAGTTCGAGTCCTACTGCGCTCAAGGGATATCTTTTTGCTGTTGTGCCGTGTTGGTGGTTGTATATCACTAGAAATCTGGAGCTTGGGCTATTGGTGTGTTTGAAGGAAATAGAAGTGTATGTGGTGTGATTCAAGGAGGGAAGCTGGGATGTGGATAGAGGAGAAATCAGTGGAGTGATTTGTACAGAGGAGGGGATCAAGGCATTGGGTAGTAGTGTGCTGAGTGTGGGAAACTCCCTTATGCCAATTCGGTCACAGGACTCTTACCTTAGTGCCAAAAGTGTGTTTGAGTTGTGCTCTTCATTTTTGTTCGTTTCACTTTTTTGAATGTTGCTTGTGACCATTTGGGTCTTTCTCTCCTCTGAGTTGTGCATTTTTGTGCCTCTTTTTGATCATTTTCTTCTGGCTAACTGATTCTTTTTTCCCTTTTTTTCTAAATTGGTCTTCTTTCTTGACCGACTACTCTTCCTACATTTTTGGTTTTGATTCCTCCTTCTCCCACCCACAATCGGCTTTAGCCCTTAGGCCGAATATCTTCTCTTCTCTTCTCTCCTTTTCGCTTCTTTGCTCTCTCTCAATTTCCTCCCTTCTTGCACTGGGCTGTTGGCCTAATGTTGATTGGTAAGTCTCTGCTCTTTCGGCTTTTCTCTTCTTTTCTTTGAAAATTGATTCTCATCTTTCTTTTTCTCTGGGTTGGGGGTCTTTCAGGTTTTAGTACTTCTCGCACAGTGGAGGAGTCTCTAGTGCCATAGAAAAGATCAGAACCTTCCTCCCCTCTTGATCTAAGGTAACGCTATTTGATGATAGGGTACGAACCGAGGTATTTTGACTTGGATTCTTGGTAGTGGCCGAATACTCTTTTCCTTTATCTTTGGGGTTTGCGTTTTCTATAGGGTGGTATACGTGGTTCAATCTATGTGTATAAGTATTCTTGTCTAATAGATCTGCTTATCTTGCAGATAGTCAGCAAGGAGTTTGTGATCAACCTTTAACAACGGTTTAAGCGGACTAAAACTCGCACTCAATCAATCAAGGCGAGTATCAATATTATTTTGGATAAGTACTAGGAAGTGGGTGTTTATTCTTGTTGACTAAAGTCTGACCGTGTGTTGGAATGAATGTAGGTTGGAGAACTCGTGGATTCGTCACACGTTTTCGTGAATAGTAGTGTAACCACACTACTCTTATCGTAGACCGGTAAAAGCCGAAAAGTGTAACTTTTGGCATTACACGAGCGTGCGCTCGCTTGTGTGGTAATCTGAACGAGTAAAATGTGGGCGTTCATACGAAGAGGCCACCATGAGCGCTATCTTAGGCTTAGACCGTTTTGGGTCATGTTGGGCCGAATTAGGCCGTGTGGCCTTACGGGGTCGTGGGCTCCACACGGGTAAACGACACGAACTTGTGGAGATTATTGGGCCAAACTGTGTACTTTGCATAGTCAAAGCCATTTTTGGGCTTATTGGGCCACACGGGTGTGTGGGCCCACATGGGTCGTTTCATGGGCTTTGGGCCCATTTTCTCTATTTGATTGTCAAGGTTGCAGGGGTCGCCTGAGACAACTATGGACCTACTATTGGGCCGGTAAGTATACCTAGACCCCAATTTGATGAAAATGAATGTTTTGCCCTTAAGTGGCAAAAAGACTGTTTCGCCCTTATATAGTAAAATGACGGTTTTGGCCTTATGTGGCAAAATGACTGTTGTACCCTTATGAGATAAATGACTGATATACCCCTATGTGATGTATGATTGTTTGAGCAGGCCATTCTTACTGTATATACATTTATGTTATGTTGCATTGCATGGGGTGGGGTGGGATATATGATATTGGAGGAAGTGTACTGAAAGGCTATAAGCCTATTACTGGTAGCTTTGCTGCAAATACTATTTTAGTGCCACAACCGGTGCTACTTGGTGTGTAGGGATGGGTGGGTTGACTTTGTCCCCATATGGTGTGTAGGGTTGGTATGGAGATGGTATGTAGAGGCTGGATTGGGTAGGATTTTCTGATTGCATACTGTACTGATTCTGTTATGGGCTTAGGCCCCACTGCTACTGCTACTGTAATGGGCTCAGGCCCAGACTGCTACTATTATTGTAATGGGCGAAGGCCTAATTGATACTGAACTGTTTTCTGATACAGGCTTAGGCCCAGATTGTATTTGCCTACTATATGACTGACTGTTTGTTTAATAAGGGATTACACACAGAGTTTTCATAAACTCACCCTTCTGCATCTATGCAGGTAATCCTTAGGTGGGTCGGTGCTACGAGAGACTCGAAGGTGGCCACACAACAGCTTACTCTTCCATATTTGTTTTTAATTTATAAATAGTTTGGTTTGGGTATTTTATTCTGTAGTAAGGCCTCCTTAAAGTTTTAACTTTTAATTTGGGGTTTTATTTGTATTAATTTATATCTGCTAGCTGTAGGGCACGGGTTTTCAAAAGATAAATGCTTTTTAAAACATCACATTTACGCAACATGTTTTCAAAAGCTTCCGCAACGAACAATGTTTTAAGATAGAATAACAAATTAATAAGATTGACCTTTTTCTAAATGACTTGAGTTTTTAACCATGAACGGGACTTCCTAAATCTTCGCTAAGATCACAAAGAATTTTACTATGAAATGGGTTTTCAACGAAAGTACATTTTTCGAAAAAAACTTCAATGTGACATCGCCAGATTCGGCCATAACGTCCAGGCTGGGTTTGGGGTGTTACTGTTTTATTATATAGAATTGTTTAATACGCTAAAATTGATGCCTCTAGTAGAAAATCTAGATAAACAAGACAGATAGGAGAGTCTATCCTTAATAGTTCAATATAATTGTACCGAGTAGTGAGATTGAGAGAAAAACTACTTGTCAAAGTGAGATTGAGAGAAGAACTTAGGTTGTAATTTCAAATTAGGATGAGATTGAAAGGAGATTCTAGTAAGGAGTGACAAGTGATCTAATCGGGATAGGTTATTGGCTTAGTTAGTAATCGACTAATCAATCAACCATCATTTTTATCATTTGCATAGTCGAATACAATAGGAATAAATCTTAGTTTAGGTAGTTTAATTGATAATTTAGAATTAGTCTCATTATATTTTCATACGTTATAATTGATGCCTCTAATGGAAAATCTAGATAATCAAGACAGAGAGAAAAGTTTATCCTTAATAGTTCGATATAATTGTACTAGGTAGTGAGATTGAGAGAAGAACTACTTGTCTAAGCGAGGCTAAGAGAAGAACTCAGCTGGCAATTCCGAACTAGGATGAGACTAAGACAAGATTCTAGTGAGGAGTGGCAAGCGATCTAATGGAGATAGGTTACTGGCTTAATTAGTAATTGACTAATCAATCAACCATCATTTTTATCATTTGCATAGTCGAATACAATAGGAAGGAATCTTAATTTAGGTAGTTTAATTAATAATTTAGAATTACTCTCATTATATTTTCATATCTGGTTTGCACTAATAATTTCCAACTTGATTAAATTAGTAATTTCTTAGCTTGTAATTAACTTGATAAATGCATTTACCAATTTGACAATTCTTTAGGTTCGATCTTTTGAATACCCCATTTCCATTGTAATACTATAAATATCACAACTCAACATTATATGCTTGCAGTTAAAGCTGCACTTTTAAATTGTTTGTTTTCTACGCGCGCGCCTATGTTGTAAAATCGTTGGCGTCTTTGTCGAGGATTGTAGCGGTGTAAATGTGTTATTAAGTTGTTTTTAGAAATGTAATATTAGTTAAAAGATAAACAAATTAGATAGTTTTATAATTTCATTGTATATTTTTTTTTTTTGTTCTTGTTTTTATTTGACTTGTTGAAAATCTAACTTAATCATGTATAATAATGGTTATAGGTGGCATGGAGACCAATATGGATATAAAAAAGGTTGAGTTTGACTAACAAAGATTCTCCATATTACTATCCAAAAAGTAATACGGAGAGTGACAAGTATATCAAAGACCCATCCTTGGTTACACAAATTGGTGTATTGGAGAACGACTTGTTTTTGTGCCAAGCTACCATGTCCTCCATGTCCAATACGATGAAACAATTATTGGATGTTGTTCGACTCTGAGCCACAATGAACACTCTGATGGATGAGGTTGAGCATGATGTTCTTGAACTCGAGGAGATCTATTCTACCATTGTTGTACATGGTGAATCGAGAATTGATATTCAACAAGAGTTTGGAGTGGGAGAACAACATAAGTTTGTGAGTGTTGAAGAAAGTGTCCTCGCTCCAATTGATTTAGGAGTAGAAGTAGGTCTAGAGGTAGACATTGTTAATGAGCTAAACCTGGTGCTAAGTGAGAGTGTGGAGGAGCCAACTCACTTTTTGACGATTGTGATGGAGAAGCCAACCAAAGGACTTCACAATATTTTTTATTCCGATACAGGAAGTTCAATCCAATGGGATACTAATTTTTATGATAGTAAGTTCGTATTGCCTAAGACTATAGTACCCTAGAACGCGCTATAGAGTTGGCTAAGTTTGGAAAGAAGTGGCTTGTGATGTGGTTGTCTAGGCGGTCGAAGATACGACGAGCCTGATATGCTCAATCTCCAAGAAAGGTCTTGATTTCAAAAATGAATAACAAACGTCGAGTCAATGTGTTAAGGACCTATTGGAAATTTTTCTATGGAGATGATATAGATCGCCCAAAAGTTGATATCTTTTCGTTAGTTCTTATTTTGTTTTTTATTTTCTTTTTATTGCATATTTTGTTTGTATGTTTTGTTTGTTTCTTGTGTAGGTCCCTTTACTATAGTCACACTACATTTGGAGCTTTAATGGTATCCTTAAACTTCATCTTTAGCTGGGACACATTGGGGACAATGTGTAATTTAATTGTGGTGGGGGAGAATACATAGTCTTATGTCTTTCTTGTTACGTTTTCTTATTTCCTATTTTTCTAAAATTTTCAATTTTAACGAAATTAAAAAAAAAAATTACTTTGGTTTTTGTAACTCCCCCACCCGGACAATGCCAATAGAGTTGCAGTTAAACTGCCATATCAGATATATGTCATCAAGCCACTATATTACAGTCAAGCTGCCATAAAAGATATGTGTGGTCGAGCCACTATAATTGCAATCAAGCTGCCAGAACAGATATATGGTTAAACCACCAGATATTGCATATCATTAAAATGCCAAAACTTCCTCCTTACCATATCAAGTTTAAATGCAAATACAGAATCAGAACACTAAGCATGTTGAACATGCAATCATATATTTAACAAAATTTAGTTGGTATGAGTTTTCATGCTTTGCAAAACATATATGTCAAGTTTCAATAATTACCAAACACCTAAATCAGAATAACCACAATGTCACATGCCATAAGAATTGGAACAAAACATAGCTCATAAAAAATGCATATACTTACCTAATCAGAAACACGCTAACGATGCTCGCAATTTACATATTAGAACTAAATTTATGAGGTGACATACCTCTAGAATTTAAGCAACCATATCAGAACAACAGTTTCATTTACCAGACATTCTACATATCACTTAACAAATCCTACAAAATCACTGACATTGATGATACTTCAAAACACAACCTTAACTAAATTTTACTAAAAATGAGCCCACAAACTCGTGTGGCCCACATGGCCTACTTAACCCAGCTCGTGTGGCCCATATGGACTACTTATCCAGCCCGTCTAGCCTACACAGCCTGACACATGACTATGTGGCATTGACAGCATGCTTTTTTACTTTACGTCATTAGTCGTTTTTATGAGATTGAGTTACACGCCTGGTCGTATTTTGATGTCGTCACTACAACAACAATTCTCAGACCCTAAAATGACATCCAAAACAACTAATTAACAACCACACCAAGTCCAAAATAATTACCCAACCCTTACTTAATTAAAGTATTCGACCATAAACGTTGGGCAAACGACCTAAACATACCAAAATAGTCCCTACCTACGGTAAATAGTCCGTTACCGTAGATGGAGTGCCAATGGTAACCTTAATTTGCCGAAGAGTTACTCATTACCAAACTCATCTAAACTAAGGATTTCAAATAATCAAAGTTGTGCCACATAAAATAGAAAAATCATCACCCCAAAAACGTAAGAAGCTCCATTGACAAAATATGATTCATAAAACAAAATCCTTACCACCCACCGTCAAAATTGTTCAAAAAACAAATGATGACATCGATCCTCGCCAAGATAGATTCAAAGAAAAAGGGTAGCAAAATGATAGAACAATGGTTGTTAACAAAAAGAGAATAGTAGAAACTTACAGGAGCAAAAATGGAGAAAATTGAAAATAGGAAGTTTGGAAAAAACAACGGGATGAAAAAAGTGAAGAGAGTGGGGGAGAGTGGAACAATTAAGAGTGGAGAGATTTTAGGGAAATTTTGATAAAATATTTTTAAATTTTAAAAACTAAATCTAAATAAAAGTTTACCAAAATTTGGATTTTACCCAACTACATCCACATAGGATGCACAGTAAGAGGGAATAAAAATATTTTCATTTTACACACATAGAAGATTCAAACATGGGACCTCTGGGTAAGCTAAAACCTTACCACTAAACCAGAAAGCGTATTCTTGTCAATAATTGAGCGAAAATAATATATAAGCTTAATAATCCAAGTCAGGGGTTCGAACAAAAACAATAATAGACTAGAAGTAATTATTTTTCATTTGAATATGTATGATTTGTGACAAATGATATATAAATTGTATAGATAATGCTTGAATCAATTGTTATTCGTTTGGGAAAAGTTTTGAGCATGAAAGAGTTTGTGTTGTGTGAAATGTTTAGGGATGATCTAAGGCATTGTTTGGTTAGCCCAAAGTCTAAAAAGACTTATTTTTAAGCTATACATCCCTAGTTCGTCATATTGGAGCTTACCTTTATCTTTCTTAATGAACTTGAATGTTGAAACCTTAAGCTTAAATTGAGTTAAAGACTCAACCATTCTCTATTTGTGATCTTAAAATGCACTATGAAATGGAAGTTTGGCTATGAATGTTGAGGGTTTAGTAGGGACATTTTGGTGGTTTCAAATTGGTTTTGAGGGAAAAGAGAATGGATTGTTTGATATGGCGTATAGACTCTTGTTACATGTACTAAAACGAAAAAAAAATTGAGTGAATAAGAACATTGTGAGGGTTAAAAGCAAAGCGTATGGAATAAAAACATGGTTAGTGATAAAAGCATTGTGAGTGAAAGAGTGAAATTTTTTTATAAAGCACTAGACCTGTCCATGGGCCGGATTACCTAACCCTGCCCGAAAAGTGGGAGGGCTTGGGTAAAAATATAGGCCTGAAAAATGAGCTTGGGCAAAAAAGTAAGGCCCGTTTAGAAAACGAGTCGAGCCTCGAGTAAAAAGCCTTTTTTGCTTGAGTCCGACCTGAAATTGCAAAAAGAAAACTATTGTTTTCTTGTTGTTTTTTATTGTTTTGCTGCTATTTTCTTGTTGTTTTCTCACTATTTTGCTACCATTTCACTCTTATGTTGCTACTATTTTGTTGTTATTGTTTGGATATTGTATAACTCTTATTTTATTGTTAATTTTGTTACTATTTTAGAGGCCTTTACTTGTTAAGTTGCGCCTATTTTAGTATTATAATAACATTATTATTTAAGTATACATTTTTTTATTTCTTAGTGTTACTAACATATTAAACCCGATACAAATAAGATTAATATATTATAACATTGTTATTATAACACTGTTATTATAGCATGTTATGAAACAAATAACAATGTTATTAAGAATTGCACAAGGTTAAATAACAAAAAATATTATTTGTATTTGTTACTTAAAAACGTTAATATAACATGTTATTATAACACTGTTATTAAGATATGATTAATATAATGTATATTTGTAACTTAAATAACAGTGTTGTTTGTACAAATAACATGTTTTTTCATTCTTAAATAACACACTGTTATTTAAGTATACATTTTTTTAATTTATTTTCAATTTGTTGACAAATATTTATTTTAATGTTTTTAGTATTTTTGATGTATTATATTTTTTTAAAAAAATATAAAAAAATAATAGGGGCGGGCCAAGCCGAGCCTGGGTTTTAGCATTTTGTCCGAGCTTGGCTTAGGCAAAATTTAGGCCCATTTTTTGGGTTAGACCCGGCCCATGGACACCTCTAGAAAGCACTCAAATGAAAATAATTGTTGAGTTTAAAAGAAATCTTTCATTTTGTAATGACAAGTACTCGTTAGCTTTTTGTATACACTGATATTGAATAATATATTCCATTTCTTTGGAGAGATAAGGAAGGTGAAAGGAGAAATAAAGTGGTGAGCTTAATGACTACTTTGGGGGGGTAAATAGAGGACAATGTCATGTGTCTTGCTATTTCTAGTGTTTCAAACCGTTTTGAGTTATCTTTTCATTTGAAATTCAAATCGTCCTAAGCCTCCAAATGTTATAAGCCTAAAAACCCTATTTGACCTAAACATTTCCTTTACATGATTTTCTTGACTTGTTTATAGTTACTTTGATTCACATTTTTTGTCTACTATGTATCTATATAGTTTATGTTGATAGATAAAATAATTGAATATTTATTCATTTGAATTGCCTCTAGGTTTGCTAGTTCTTTAACTAATTGAATTAGGTAGATTTGCTTTAGGAGTACTTAAATTAGCTAAACATCAATCTTAAGTTGCATGTGAGATAGGTTTTGTACAAATTCAATATTTGGTGTCATGCTTCTTATTGTTCCAAATATTTTAAGGGACATCTTTGAGTGTTTTGTGTGTTTGCTTGAGGACAAGAAAAGATTTAACTATAACACCCTATACCAAACTCGATAACCGGGTCCGAGTACTAAGTGTCACAATCAGCTCGAAGAACTTAACAAAATCTCTAACATGGTTTACTTACAAACTTAGACAATACCAATTTATAAAAACATTATTTTTTTTCAATCTTACTCAATTTCAGGATCAACATTAGATTCCAAAATTTAAACTCCTATTATATTCCTTATCATACCAATACTAAGTTCTTACAATCTTTCTACTTTATTGAGCATAATGGTTAATTACAATTTATAATTAAAGATTTTAGTACATATGCTCTAAATTCATCCCCGAGGCGTGGCCTCTATGGGTGCCCTTCTATATACTTGATACAACTACCATGCCCTTCACGCAACTCTGGTAGTTTCTGGCTTGGTCCCTCCACAAAAATCCTCGAGTCATTCATCTTCCCTACATACATCGTAGTAGGTTTATAAGTTCAGATGAACTTAATGAGATCCTGTACCTCGATATTTATAGAAAAATACTAAATTTTGGGAAAGTAAGATTTCATAAATAGAATTAAAACTCCATGTGTGCTTTAAGAGATTCCTCAGTAGGACTGGTTTTGTCGGTGCCCATACTTTCTCTATATTAGTCATCAGTAGATAAATCGATCGACTTAGTCATAGGTGTTCTCTTTCAAGAAACCCTTATTTGGGTCTTAACCTTGGCTAGCTCCATCTTAAGCTCTCATATTACTTTTCTGGCTTGACTCAACAAAGGTACCATATACGCAAATGTGCGGCTTGATGACTACTTTTGGAGGACTATCAGATATCTCGCCACAAGTGCAGATTCTTATTCAAATCCCTTCTTCTCATATTGAACTTAATATAGACTTATTGTAATACCCTAAAATTTTTCTTCTTATGACTTGACATGTGCTTGGACCCTTATTCTAAGGAAGATCCATTCACTAATAATCTTATTTACTATCTTGAATTTGAGGTTTGGCTGATACATAATCATCCCATTCATGGTGGTCTTGTTCTTGAGAAATTGGTCCCGTAGGACGTTTCCACTTTAGTCCATTTTACTTAGATACTCCTAGAAATAGATAGTTCCAAGGGGATTTCCTCTTTCTTAGGTTTCCCTTGGTGGCTTCCACATTTGATAGTCCTAAGTGGATTTATTTCCTCTTTCTTAGGTTTCCCTTGGTGGCTTCCACATTTGATAGTCCTAAGTGGATTTTCCTGCATTATATAGTCCTAACAGACTCCTATTTCTACCGTTATTTCCCGGCGGACTTTCCACCCAAGATAATCCTTGGCGGACTACCCTTTTTCCTAGCGACCTCTTTATCACCATCACTTAAGATTTCAAATTTGATTAACCCTTCCGTAAGCATTTAGCTAGTGATGATTCTACATCAACTATGGCAAACACGAAATGGAAAATAATTAATACAAATAACTTGAAGTAAATACCCCTTCCTTCCACATATGCCGCATTTAAACACTTCTATTAGTTCCTTTTATTTTCGCATTTTGAAAAATTCCTTAATTTAACACACTTACCCGCATTTTTAGTTGCACTATGATCATCTTGTCAACAACTCACCACATGATTCATACAGTAACCTTTCTTTTTATGCCCTAATAGGCTTCTTATTCATCATTCTGTGGACTCCATTTTTGCCATGAGATGTAGCTATTTGCCACTAGATCATGCCATGGTTACCCATGGATATTTGATTCTGAAGAATCATTAAACCCCTATTGAGGTGTCACCCCATAGGACCTATATATCGTTTTCACGGTGTCACCCCAAAGGACCTATATACCATTTACATGGTGTCACCCTGAATGACCTATATATCATTTACACGGTGTCGCCCCAAAGGACCTATATACTGTCGCCATGGTGTCATCCTGAAGGACTAGTCAAATACCGTTGTCATAGTGCCCCCCTGAATGACCAATAGAATATCATCTGTGATGCCACTAAACTCCCTTGTACCTCCTTCTCAACCTTCCCATTCCTCCATTCTGCCAAATTTACCTATCTTCAACTACCCCGTAAAGGTAACTCCCTCAATACTCCGCATACTAAAAACATGCATTTCAAGCATAACATTCCAAATACTATCACATAAAGGAGTACGCCTCACCTTGATACATTAATACACAGTTCTATCATACAAAACATACTTGCAAGCTTTCATTAATTATACAACCTTAAACACGCATGTCATGCTCATTCACCGAAATCATGTACTACCATAAGTTTCAAATAGAGTTCAAAATAGATGGAGACACAAATCACACAAGTAACACTCATCCATCAATCATCCATAAGTAGAGTACAGAAACTCACCTTACATCCTTCGTCCTCGCCAGCTTAGCTGTAACACCCCACACCCGTGCCCTACGTCGGGACAGAATATGAGGCGTTACTAAACTTGAACACGTACATACCACATTATCGAGTCACCAAGACTTGCTCAAATTAAAAACTTTTCGAACTAAGTCTAAACTTCTTTAACATGGCTTATGAGACCCCAAACATCCCTTGGAAACCACTCGGGACCAACTTGGGTCCTTTAATCAACTATATAAAAATGACTTTTGAAACAGGGCATACGCCCGTGTGGCTATTATGACATGGCTGTGCTGATGGCTTGTGTGGTTCACACGGCCTAAGCACAAGGGGACACGTTCGTGCCCTAAACCCGTGTGAATTAAATTCTAAATTCAAACCTATAGGGGTTTTCACACGGCTAGGCACACGCCCGTGTCTATGGCCCATGTCCCTCACATGGCCATGACACGCCTGTGTCTTAGCTTGTGTCTAAAAACCTTGACATTTTGTTCTGATGTCAGCATCCAATTGGCACACGGCCAAGGCATACGTACGTGGCCAGAGGCCGTGTCCTCCATAGGACTGAGACACACAGTCGTGTCTCTGCCCATGTGTTTACTACCATGCATATTGAATTACAAATTTAACGTGTAGGGGACACACGGCCAGATAACACGCCCATGGGGCTAGCCGTGTGGAAAAAAATAAGGCTATCTACCAAGCCTTTTTGCCACCTTTATTAGCATTAACTTATACCATATCAAAGCAACCAAATCACACACAATCGTATTGCTAAACCATTCAATTTACTCATTCTAAGAAAAAGATCATCATTTGCATTTATCAATAACCAATATTAGCCACCATCCATGGCATTATACAAAATGAATCAAATGCTAAAGTAAGCCAACACATTTGGCTAATTAACATTGACAAAAAACTCAAAAGTCAAGATCCTATACATGCCATAATCAAAATAAAAGATCTAATTATACCAAGAGTTTCAGATGATAGTGTGACTGGCTTCTCCGACGTAAGCGATGATCCTTGAGCTACTTTGGCGACACTATAAGAAAATAGAAAGGAAATAGGGTAAGCATAAAGCTTAGTAAGTTGCATGAAAATAAACATCAACTAATCATCATAAAACAATGTGCCCATAACCTTTCAAAGCTTATTCAGAAATACCATAAATAGACGTAAGTACAACTTACTCCTCGTCATCCATTACAATTCATATCACACAAGTAACACTCATCCATCAATCATCCAAAAGTAGAGTACAGAAACTCACCTTACATCCTTCGTCCTCGCCAGCTTAGCTGTAACACCTTTACCCGTGCCTCTACGTCGGAATGTAATACGAGGCGTTACTAAACTTGAACACGTACATACCACATTATCGAGTCACCAAGACTTGCTCAAATTTAAAACTTTTTGAACTATGTCTAAACTTCTTTAACATGGCTTATGAGACCCCAAACATCCCTTGGAAACCACTCGGGACCAACTTGGGTCCTTTAATCAACTATATAAAAATGACTTTTGAAACAGGGCACACGCCCGTGTGGCTATTATGACATGGCTGTGCTGATGGCTCGTGTGGTTCACATTCAAATAGGTACCTGTGCCACTCATCACATGATCATAACTTTTCTCATTTCGATATAAATCATAAATCCTTTGTTAAACCATTTGGAATTCTATTAAATACTCTATAGCCCTAACATGGGTTAAAATGCGAACGCCATGTCCTAGACATGGTCTTACACTGGCTTCCATATAGCGAGGTCGATGCCATGTCCCAGACAGGTCTTACACTGGCTCTCATCTATCGGTGTCGATGCCATGTCCCAGACAGGTCTTACACTGACACACAACAAGCTGACACCATGTCCCAGATAGGTCTTACACTAGCTTGTGAATTGCGAGGCCGATGCATGTCCCAGACATGTCTTACACTAGCTCTCGTCTCAATGCCGATGCATGTCCCAGACATGTCTTACACTGGCTTAAATATCTCGGGGCCGATGCATGTCTCAGACATGTCTTACACTGGCTCTCATACTGTGGCTAATGCATGTCCCAGACATGTCTTACATTAGCACACAAATGACCCAAATGTCATGGCATGAATATCCGATGATTCCTAAGGCTCAACCGAGAGTTCTACTACCTCAATTCTCATCATGCTTAATCATTTCCACAATCAAATAATTTATGCTATAACAATTCATTCATACATGAAAACAATGTAGTTGCATTATTTACACAATTTACCTCGGATTACAAAATGTAGGCGACTAGTCAATTTTAGTCCGCTAACTTAGCTTTTCACCGATCTAGGCCCAAATTTTGTAATTCTTGATATATAATGATAAAAATTCACAAATTTAATCATTTTATCGATCTAGGTACTCAACAATTTATAATTGGGTAAAATGACCATTTTGCCCCTAGACTTTTACAAAATGACCATTTTGCTCCTAGACTTTTACAAAATGACCATTTTACCCCTAGACCCGAAAATCAATTTTTGTCACATTTTCTCATTAACCAAGCATAACCGAATACTTTTTATACTAAGAATAGCCCAAAATTCTCATTATTCTACACATTTATGGCCAGTTATGCCTCTTGGAGTGGGTCTAATTGCTCTTTGAAGACCTCCAATTATGGCTCTCTAGCTATTTGGTATGTCTATCAAGTAAAACAGAACTTTTACCCTTTATGCAATTTAGTCTTTTTTCGCAATTAAGCTCCCAAACACTAAAATTAATTTACCAAATTTTTAATGCACCTTTATAACCATGCCATCACAAATAAAATAATATAAAAAATAATTTCTTCGGATTTGGAATAGTGGTCCTGAAACCACTGTTCCGGCTAGCCCCAAAATCGAGTTGTTACAATTCTCCCCCCTTAGGGATTTTCGTCCCCGAAAATCTTACCTGTGAATAGATTCGGGTATTGGTCTCTCATGGTCTCCTCAGGTTCCCATGTGGCTTCCTCGACTCCATGTTTATGCTATAAAACTTTCAGGAGTGTTGTACTTTTATTCCTCAATTACTTGACCTCTCGATCTAAAATCTTAATCGGTTCTTCACCATAGGTCATATCCAGGCTTATTTCAATTTCTTCTGGTGAAATCACGTGTGAGGGGTCAGATCAATAGTGGCACAACATCGATACATGAAACACATCATGAATTTTCTCTAGCTCAAGAGGCAAGGCTAACCGGTATGCTATCGATCCAATTCTCTCGGTCACCTCATAAGGTCCAATAAACTGCGGACTCAGCTTGCCTTTTTTACCGAATCTAAGGTTTCTTCCACGGGGATACTTTCAAAAACACCTTATCACTGACTTGAAACTCGATCTCTTTTCGTTTCAAATCTGCGTAGGATTTCTGTCTATCCGAAGCGGCTCTTAAGCAGTCACGAATCACCTTAACCTTCTCTTCGGTCTCTTTGACTAAATCGACCCTGTAAATTTGACTTTCTCTAAGTTCCATCTAATATAAGGGCATTCGACACTTGCGTCCATACAAAGCCTCATAAGGCGCCATTTTTAGACTTGATTGATAACTATTATTGTAGGTAAATTCGACTACCGGTAAATACTTTTCCCAACTGCCTTGGAACTCGAGAACACAACACCACAACATGTCTTCTAAGATCTGAATCACTCTTTCTGACTGACCGTCAGTTTACGGGTGAAAAGCCGTGCTAAAATTCAGTTTTGTTCCTAATACCTCTTGTAACTTCCTCCAAAACTGTAAGGTAAACCTCGAATCTCTATCTGAAATAATCGACAAAGGTACTCCATGAAATCTCACGATCTCAGAAACATACAATTCAACCAATTTCCCAAGGGAATAATCGGAACGCACCGGTATAAAATGTGCTAACTTGGTAAGCCTATCAACAACAACCCAAATAGAATCCTTATTCCTAGGTGCCAAAGGAAACCCCAACACAAAATCCATGGTTACTCGATCTCTTTTTTCCACCCGGGAACCATCATAGGCTGAATAAACTCGAGGGTAATTGATGTTCGGCCTTCACTTGTTGACAAACTAGACACTTAGAAACAAACTCAGAAATGTCTCTTTTCATCCCCGACCACCAGTACATTTTCTTCAAGTCGTTATACATTTTCACACAACCCAGATGGATAGGCAAGCAACCACTATGTGCCTCTCGTAAAATCTTCTAAATGAGCTCATTATCCTTGGGTACACAAATTCTGTCTATGTAAATCATACAACCGTCGGTACCAATACAAAATTCTGATTCATTTCTCGTCTCACACTGAGCCATCTTAGCTTACAAGTCATTATCACCTTTCTGAGCCTCACAAATCTCTTAAAGGAACATCAGTCTAGCTCTCATCTCAGCTAGAGCCGGACCATTGTCAATCATGGTTAATTGAGTATTCATAGTCCTCAAGGCAAACAATGATTTCCTACTCAATGCGTCGGAGACTACATTTGCCTTCCTTGGGTGGTAGTCAATCACCAATTTGTAATCCTTTATCAACTCTAGCCATCTTCGTTGCCGTAAATTCAACTTTTTTTGATTCATCAAATACTTTAGACTCTTACGGTCAATAAATACTCGGCATCTCTCGCCATACAAATCGTGCGTCAAGTAGTTTTTCTTGTGTGGTTTTAGCTGTCTCAAGGCATAGGCTATCACCTTGCCTTCCTGCATGAGCATGCACTCTAAACCATTCAAGGATGCTTCACTATACACCACAAAATCCTTTCCCGATTTCGGTTGCACTAGATTTGGGGCTTTGGTTAACAAGGTCTTTAGTTTCTCGAAACTCTGTTGGCACTTCTCCGTCCATTCGAACTTGACATCTATTTGTAACAACCTTGTCATCGGGGTAGCTATCATTGAAAATCCATTTACAAATCTTCTATAGTACCCCGCCAAACCTAGAAAGCTTCGAATCTCTGACACGCTCCTCGACGGTTTCCACTCTACAATAGCCGAAATCTTACTTGGGTCAACTCTAATTCCCTCACCCGACACGATGTGTCCCAAGAATCTGACCTCTCGTAGCCAAAATTCACTTTTACTAAACTTGGCATACAACTGATTATCTCTCAAGGTTTGTAAAACCGTCCTCAAATGCTCCGCGTGCTCGCTCTCATCACGTGAATAAATCAATATATCATCGATAAAGACCACTACGAACTTATCCAAATACAACTGAAAAATACAGTTCATCAAATCCATGAATACCATAGGGGCATTCGTTAAACCGAAGGGCATGGCAAGGAACTCATAATGCTTGTAGCTCATCCAAAAAGTAGTTTTCGGTACATCTTACTCTTTTACTCTGAGCTGATAATAACCGGACCTCAAATCTATCTTAGAAAACACTGTGGCTCCTTTCAATTGGTCCAACAGATTGTCAATCCTTGGTAAGGGATACTTGTTCTTCACTGTCACCTTGCTGAGCTGTCTGTAGTCTATAAATAACCTCATCGACCCATCCTTTTTCTTCACAAATAGCACTGGGGCACCCCACGGAGAAAAACTCAGTCTCACAAAACCCTTGTCAGTTAACTCTTGTAATTGAACTTCCAATTCTTTTAACTCCATTGGAGCCATCCTATACGGAGCAATCAAGATGGGTGCCGTACCAGTGACTAAGTCAATTCCAAATTCTACTTCCCTCACTAGAGGCAATCTGGGTAATTCCTCCGGAAACACATCTGTAAACTCACAGACCACTGGTACCGATTCAAATTTTGAATTAGATACTTGAGTATTCAGCACAAAATTGAGATAAGCCTCATATCCTTTTCTCAAATATCTTACTGCTGATATGGATGATATCACCATAGGCAAGTTATCCGTTCTACCCGCTTCAACCAGAAGAACATCCCCGCTTTCACATTTCAACTCAATAACTTTTCTCCCACAGTCCACTACAACACTATGAGAAGTTAACCAATCCATCCCAAGGATTACATCAAATTCATTAAACGGAAATAACATCAAGTTAGCCGAAAAACAATGACCTCTAATTGTCAAAGGACAATTTCTACACACTTGGTCAACTAGCACATGTCTGCCTAAAAGGTTGGATACTTTTACCACAAATTCAGTGGACTCTACTAGCATGTTCATATGGGGTATCAATTCCATACAAATATAACAGTAGGTAGACCTCGGGTCAATTAAAGCAACAACATATATATCATAGATAGAAAAGGTACCCGTGATCATATCGGGAGACTCTGCCTCTTCACGGGCACGTATAGCATAAGTCCTTGCAGGCGCTCTACCCTCGAACCTCACAGCAACTTCTCTAGGTGCACCTCTACTGCTAGCCCCACTTCTAGGGTTCTTATGTGGTCTACCCCTTGAAGGAGCATTACCCGATCTCACGCTTTGGTCCTTATCTTTCTCGACCATCTCGGGACAGCTACGAATAAAATGGTCCAATGACCCACATTTAAAACAACCTCTTTCATTTCCTCAGCATTCACCGAAATGACGTCTGTCGCATTGTGAACATTCTGGTCTATTCGGGCGAGCACTACCAACACTCGTGATAGAAGTAGTTTAGGCTTTTGTCACCGCGTACTGCTTATTCTTACTCTTGTTCGAGAATCCCACTGACTCGTTTGATCGAGTAGGAAACTCTCTCAATCTCTTAGATGAGGTCTGCTATGATTTCCCCATCTGTCCTTTCCTTGAGTCTCGGGGCCTCGATGTCATCTTTTCTCTTCTCTTTGGCCAATTCCTCAGCCTTACATGCTCTCTCGGCAAGTACCATAAACTCCCTCAACTCTAAGATGCCAACTAATAGACGGATGTCTTCGTTCAGACCATCTTCAAACCTCTTACACATGATGACTTCTGTAGATATGCACTCCCGTACATATTTTTTAAGTCTCACAAACTCACGCTCATACTCTGTCACTGTCATATGGCCTTGCTTCAGTTCGAGAAATTCTTTCCAATTTTAATCGATAAACCATTGGCTAATGCACTTCTTTTGGAATTCTTCCTGAAAGAACCCCTAAATTACTCTCTTGGTACAACTGACACGAGAGTGTTCCACCATTGATAAGTCAAATCTCGTAGGAGTGACACTATGCACTTTATACACTCTTCCGGCGTGCATGATAGTTCATCGAATACCCTGATGGTATTTTTGAACCAAAACTCGGCCATTTCTGGGTCATCATCAATGTTTACCGAAAATTCTTCGGCCCCATGTTTATGGATTCTGTCTACTGGAGGTTTCTCTCTCCTAGCCATCTCTGGCGCGGTCCCTTCTGAAGGAGCCAACGCATTTCTTTCCACGTCATCTACTGTAGCCACATCTGGATCCATTTATTATATATATAAAAATTTAATTTATCTCGTCAGGAGTTGTCACACTATCAATATACAATTATGGCATGATAACTAGACTCGTACTCACGTTAGGTTAGTCCTAGAATCGACTAAACCATAGCTTTGATACCACTAAATATAACAACCCACATCCGTGCCCTATGCTGGGATGGAATACGAGGCGTTACTAAACTTGAACACGTACATACCACATTATCGAGTCACCAAGACTTGCTCAAATTTAAAACATTTTCGAACTATGTCTAAACTTCTTTAACATGGCTTATGAGACCACAAACATCCCTTAGAAACCACTCAGGACCAACTCGGGTCCTTTAATCAACTATATAAAAATAACTTTTGAAACAGGGCACACGCTCGTGTGGAACGGCAACACGCCCATGTGGCCATTATGACATGGCCGTGCTGATGACCCGTGTGGTTCACACGGCCTAAGCATAAGGGGACACGCCCGTGCTCCAAACCCATGTGAATTAATATCTAAATTTGAATTTACAAGGGTTTTTACACGGCCAGGCACATGCTTGTGTCTATGGCCCGTGTCCCTCACACGACCATGACACGCCCATGTCTTAGCCTGTTTCTAAAAACCTTGACATTCTGTTTCTGACGTCAGCATCCAATTAAGGGCACACGGCCAAGGCACACGCCCGTGGCCAGAGGCCGTGTCCTCCACACGACTGAGACACATGGACGTGTCTCTTCCCGTGTGTTTACTACCATGCATACTGACTTGCAAATTTAACATGTAGAGGACACACGGCCGGATAACACGCCCATAGGGCTAGCCGTGTGTCACACATGGCCTAGACACACGCCCGTGTGTCTACCTATGTGGAAAAAAATAAGGCTATCTACCAAGCCTTTTCGCCACCCTTATTAGCATTAACTTATACCATGTAACGCCCTGAATTTGGGCCTAGGAGTATTAAGCCTTGAGCGTGGGAACAGTTAAGAGGCTGCACATAAAGGTATAGTTGTGCAAGAAAGTAACACTATTATCTGTCTGCTTCAATGGTTAAGTGTCCTGGGAAGAATCTGAGAAGTCTTGGGTTCAAGCCTGGGCATGTGCAAAAGTTTTGTTCTCAACACTATCTCTAGTCAGTAGGCTTTTAAATAGATGTGGGTATTTTATGACAAAAAGGCTTGCTGGTCTAGTGGATAGGGGCATGTGGAGTGTTCCAAGAGGTCTGAGGTTCGAATTCTTGCTTGCGCAAAGGGATTAAAATTTTGCAGTGCTGGACGGCTAGAGTTTGTATTTCATTAAAAGTCTGAATAGTGGGAAGGTTGGAATGATTTTAGGAGGAAATATGGGATGTGGATAGAGGAGTGATCGGTTGAGGGATTTGAGGATGGTTTTGAAGAGAGATTTCAAGAGAAAATTGTGGGAAGTTGAAGTGAGAGGTAGTAGTGTGCCGATTTGGGTTTGTGGGCACTCAAGAAGTTTGGCTAAGGTGGGTTTTCTCACTAACTTTTGATTTCTGAATGCTCTGGATGTTCTCTTTTTGTCTGGTGGTCGAATACTATTGGGGCCCCTTTCGGGTATCTTGCTCATTTGCATATTCAATTTTTACAGTTACTTCTATCCTTTTGTGAGTAATTTCCTACTCTTTTTGGCCAAACCCTCACTTGTTGTCCTCTTAACACTTTCGGGTTTTGACAAGTTCTTCTCACAGTTTTCTTCTTCACCGACTACTCCATTTTCTTCCTCCCTCATCTGGTTTGTTGATTGGCCGAATACTTCTCTTCCCTTCTTTGCTCTTTTTCCCTCTCCAATAATTTTCCTTGTCATCTCTTCTCCTTTTGTTTACCTACCGAATACACTTTTCTTTTCTCATCTTTTTCTTAACACTCTCTTCTTGTTATCCATTCATCTTAGTACCTTAACCATTTACTGTAACTCTCCTCTCCCTTTGCTCTCTAATCAATTTTTAGGGGTAATTGCAAGTGTTCGGCTTTGCGTTCGGTTGTATCTGAGGGCTTGGATGATCATCCTTTCTCGACTGATAAGGTGAAAAGGGGCTTCGGTTGATTTAGTCAAGGAATTTTGGAAGGAAAAGAAAAAGGTCCTTAGTTGGCATATAGTGTACAGATTTCTCCCTGTGGCTGGTTCGAAGGATTCAGAAGTGCGGGCATTCTCTTCTTTCGGCAAATAGAAACAAGGTGTGTAACCACACTGCCATATTCACAAATTGGCAAAAGCTGAAATAAGTGATCGTCGTCACAACACGAGCGTGCACTCGCTCGCGTGGAAATTTGAACACCTAAGCACGGGCTCGTGGGCCCCACACGGGTAAACCACACGAACGTGTGAAGAATGTTGCGCCAGGCCGTGTAATCCACATGGACAAGGCCATATCTAGGCTTTGTAGGCCACACAGGCGTGTGGGCCCACATGGGCTGCATTATGAGCTTTGGGCTCATTTTTCACTGTTTGACTGTTAAGGTTGCACGGGTCGCCCGAGATGACTATGGACCTACTTTGGGTCGATAAGTATACTTAGACCCCCAAATTGATAAAATGACTGTTATGCCCCTATGTGGTAAAATGACAATTTTGCCCTTACATGGTAAGATGACTTTTTGACCCTATGTGGTGTATAAATATATATATGCATGTATGACCGTATTTTAGCATGCTATTTAAACTGTAACGGATACTCGTATGATTCTATGATATGACATGACATGACATGACTGTATGATGCATTGCATGGAGATGGGTTTATATATGATTGGAGGAAGTGTACTATATTGGCAGTTCTGTTGCAAATCACTGATGGCTCTAAGCCTATTATACTAGTAGCCTAGCTACATATTATTGTTTAGTGCCACAACCGGTGCTAATTCTAGAGTGTAGGGAAGGGTGGGTTGATTATATTCCCCATATAGAGTGTAGGGTTGGACAGAGATAGAGTGTAGAGGCTGGATGGGTAGGACTTGTATACTATTTTAAACTGTTACTGCACTGATTATTGTTACTGAAATGGGCCAAGGCCAAACACATGACTATTTCTGTATTGAGATAGGCTAAAGCTCAAATTGATATTGTCACTGTTACTAAAAAGGGCTTAGGCCCAAACTGTGTTTGTTTTCTGACTATTTGCTTATATGGGATTACACACTGAGTTTTCGTAAACTCACCATTCTGTTTATCTGCACAGGTAATCCCTAGTTTTAGGCAGATTGGTGCTGTGAGGGACTCGAATATGGCCACACAACCGCATCTACTATCATATTTGCTTTATTTTTATAAGTAATTTTAGTTAGGGTATTTTTGATGTAATAAGGTGTCTTTGAATTTTTTATCTTTAACTTGGGGTTTTATTTGATTTGGTTTATAACTGCTAGTGATAGGAAAACTCGAGTTTTTAAGAGAAACAATGTTTTTACAAAGTAAACACAAGTACATAACTATTTTAAAAAGCTTCCGCTATAAAATGATATTTTTGGAAATGAATAGCGATTTTAAAGTAAATACCCTTTTGATTGGATTGCAAGTTTCAATTGAACGACTCATTTTATAAATCATCATTTAGATAACACAACGAAGGTAAACATTGAAAGGGTTTTTCAAAGACATCACACTTTACAAAAAACACTTCAATGTGACGTCGCTAGATTCAGCCATAATGTCCAGGCCGGGTTTGGAGTGTTACATTTAGTGGTGTCAAAGCCAAGTTGCAAAACTCGGCTGTGGATTTAGGTTTCTTTTAAACTAGAAATTTCAAAAAAGAACTATTTCAAATGATTTGAAATACTTGGAAATGTTTTACTGAATGTGTGGTACACCGAGTCTCCGGTGCTGATTCTGTATGTTCTCTGAAACTACTACTTGTTTAAATTGAAATACTGAGAATACTGTAGGCAATAGACTATACTAAAATACTCTGTTTAGGGTAACCTAAAACTGTAGGAAGACTGTAATCTGCGAATTCAAAACTCTGAATTACTGATAATATTTTCCATAAAATATCCTGTAATAAACACTAGAACTATAAACTGATGCAGAAAGTTTATAATTCAAATAATACGCTAATCGATAATGAGCACCGGAAGTCCTCATTATCGATTATAATTTAGACAATACGTAAATCAATAAAGAGCACCAAAGGTACTCATGGAAGGGGTACAAGAGGCCGCGGCGAAGGGCCGAGTCTTTGGCATCGGGCTATATGTCTAACGATGAAGCTAGAGAGGCACCGATTTCACCTGTGACTGAGACTGGGTCACACGATCGTGAAGATAGGGACGTCACACTATCCCTAGCTATGTTGCAAATTCTAGAGAGGGTCGTTGGGCTTAATACTGGTATTGTGGGCTGTGAGTCTGTTACAGAATGACTCTGATCTAATGGGGCTGAGATTGTTAGAGGCATTGCTAGAGTTGCCCCTAATGTGGTTGAATATTGGATTGACGCATTGCCCCAGTCTATCTATAGACTATACTGAAATCACTCAAGTTAAGTGTGGTAGTGTTTTGGAACTAGAGTGCACAGTGGGAGCGTAGTGGTGCAGTTTGTGTTATGTGATTGATCTGATAGTTGGAAATTTCGGGGACAAAATTTCTTTAAGGAGGGGTGCATTGTAACGCCCTAAATTTGGGCCTAGAAGTATTAAGTCTTGAGTGTGGGAACAGTTAAGAGGCTACACATAAAGGTATAGTTGTGCAAGAAAGTAACACAATTATCTGTCTACTTCAGTGGTTAAGCGTCTTGGGAAGAGTCTGAGAAGTCTTGGGTTTAAGCCTAGGCATGTGCAAAAGTTTTGTTTTTAATGGATAAACCATTGTCTCTAGTCAGTAGGCTTTTAAATAGATGTGGGTATTTTATGACAAAAAGGCTTGCTGGTCTAGTGGATAGGGGCGGGTGGAGTGTTCCAAGAGGTCTGAGGTTCACATCCTTGCTTGTGCAAATGGATTAAAATTTTGCAGTGTTGGACGGCTAGAGTTTGTGTTTCATTAAAAGTCTGAATAGTGGGAAGGTTGGAGTGATTTTAGGAGGAAATATGGGATGTGGATAGAGGAGTGGTCGGTTGAGGGATTTGATGAGGGTTTTGAAGAGAGATTTCAGGAGAAAATTGTGGGAAGTTGAAGTGAGAGGTAGTAGTGTGCCGATTTGGGTTTATGGGCACTCAAGAAGTTCGACCAAGGTGGGTTTTCTCACTAACTTTCAATTTCTGAATCCTCTAGATGTTCTCTTTTTGTCTGGTGGCCGAATACTTGTAACACGCCAAACCTGGCCTAGACGTTATGACTGAATCTGTCATGTCACTTTAAAATGCTTTTTCAAAAAACTTTGTCTTATTAATAAATCTCGCTTGGAAGAGAAAAGCCCCTTTGCTTAATTCTAAAGTCAACTTAATTATTTGTTTAACCATTTTAAACCAGCCTTACTTTTAGGAACATGTTTGTTGCAGAAACATTTCAACAATGTTATGAAAACGTGATGTTATGAAAACAGATATCATTTTGGAAAATCGCGCTCTTCTTTTAATAGAAATAAATCATAATAGTTTAAAACCCCCAAATTAAAAGCTAAAAAATTAAAGAAAGGGCCTTACTACATCAAAAACCCAAAGAGAAAGTAATTTAAGTAATGTAAAAGAGAATATGAATATTTAAAGTTGTTCATAGTGTGGCCACCTCTGAGTCCTCCCATACATCGAACCGCCTACTGAGGATTACCTGAAAAATTTAAAAGAGGGTATGAGTTTACGAAAAATCAATGTGTACAATCCTCATCGATCTTAAAGCATGCATCACATCAATTTGGGCCTAAGCCCATTACAATAACGGTGGCACTTAGGCATTACCCCATGGTAGCCTCAGTTGGGCCTAAGCCCATGTCACAATCAGAATTAGATCATGCAATGCACAAATACCCAACCAACCCTACACTCCGTATCCCGTCCAACCCTACACTCTTGTGGGGATTTAATCGACCCACCTATCCCTACACTCCTGTTGTAGCACCAGTGGTGGCACTAACCAAATTCGGAGCAGAGCTGCCAATCACATAATGGCTTTAACCCACCGATGGCTCTACAGTCGTCAAGCGACCATGCGACACTAACAAATCATATACTTCCTCCAAATCAATGATCCCGTCCTCCGTGCAGCATAATATCACATGAATGCAAACATGTCATAAAAGGCATATAATAACAATCATATAACATGTAGGGGCGTTTTAGTCATTTTCCCATTCGAGGGCATAACGGTCATTTCATAAATCGGGATCTAAGCCACTTATTGACCCATCAGTAGGTTCATAGTCATCTCACATGACCCGTGCAACCTTTAGCAATCAAACAGTGCGATTGGGCCCAAAACCCATTTAAGCAGGCCCATTGGCCCACATGACCCATTGGCCCACCAAGATCGAATCTAATCCAAGCCATGTGAGTGACATAGTCGGTCCAACATTTTCCCACCTATTGGTGAGTTTTACACATCTAGGGCATACAGGCCCATTGGGCCCGTATGGCCCAACTCGGCCCAACGTGGCCCAATACGGCCATAGCCCATGAGTTCACTCATGGTGGCCTCTACTATCGCATCAAATTTTTCACACGTGTGTTCGCGCACTCGTGTAGTACCCGTTGCCGTTCTTTCGACTTTTTGGCATTTCGGGATTTGCTGATCTAGAGTTAAAGTAATGTATGTACGCACCTGTTATGGAGTTGCAACTGAATCGAGAACCTACGATCAACCCCAACCCCTCACCATCAGTCATATTTACAGTTAAACTAAAAACCAAAGCATCGCAGAAACTTTAACCGAATCATCACTACTTACCAAACGAACTATTGTATAGCCCCTCTCACTCCTAAAATCCACGTATCTTCCCAAAGCTTCAACCTTCACATGAAACAGTCAACCAATTCATCAAACTTCATAATCTCACATACTATGTCTAGGATTTAAAGTACTTACCAATAAAAAAGGTACCACTTGTAGGGACAGAGTAATCGGCTTAGCACCTTGATTACAAAAGTCGAGTCCCTAGCAATAATTGCACAAAAAAGGAATTAAAAAGGTGTTAGATGATTACCACCCCATGGCAGGAAAAAGAAAGCAATCATTCGGCCTGAGAGATACCAAATGCTGAACCTTTGAAAAGCAACCAAATGAGATTCGGCCAGGGGAAACACACCGCAGAACACTTACCCAAAAGTCAAGGAATTTCGGCAGCACTTCAGCAAGATTCAGCCAAAAGAAAGATAGGAAGAGAAGGAGAAAATAATTTGGCTTTTACAATTTTGGCTACCTAAAGACAGAGGGTATTCAGTTTAGAAAACAGAAAAGAAGAAGTGAACAATACTTAGGGTATTCGGCTAACAAAGAAAAAGAGGGAATGATTCGGCTTGACAAAGAACAATGAAAGGACGAATGAAATCGAAATAAAAGGAGTATTCGACTTTTGAAAATAGGTGAAAAAGAAGAAGAAAAGATGAAGAGTAAAATGTCACTTAGGTATTCGGCCAAAGAAAATGAACAAGAGGCTAAGAGGTTTTCAGGAGTCTTCGATTATAGCCAAAGCAAAAAAAAAAGAAGTAAAATTGTCAACCCGAGGTACTGAAATGAAAATGACCAATGGTTAGCTAACACCAAAACGGCACCCCAAAAGCCTATAGCCGAATTTTTATGACCAAAACACTTTACAAATTTGTTCAGCGTTCAACACATTAAACACCTCCCCAACACCTACACAACTGAAACACTAAGTGCCAGAGTTCAAACTCGGTAAGACTCTCCTCCAAATTCGAATCTTCCTCGATTTTCTCCCTAAATTTCTCTCATCTATCTCTTCAAATTCGGCTAACAACAACCCTAAACAAATCTATTCAAACCTTGGTGTTTCGGTCAAACACAACTTCCTCCCAAAGCCACTAGTAAAAATAATCCCCATTTGCACAAGTAGGGATTCGAACCTCATACCCCTAGCATATACAGCACGCCACTTACCACTAGATCAGTAGGTTTTTTTGTATCATATTTTACCAACTTTTATTTATAATCCTACTGACCAAAGATAGGGGTTTTATCCTTAAAAACCAAAATTTTGTGGAAGCCAGAACTTGAACCTATGACTTCCCAGACACTTCAAGAGCACACAACCACTAAGCCAAACACTCAATTGTACCACTTTCTTGCACAATTAAATATTTATGTGCAGTCTCCTAGCTGCACCCTGCTCAAAACTTAATACTTCTAGGCCCAAATTCGGGGTATTACAATACTATTGGGGCCCTTTTCGGGTATCTTGCTGATTTGCATATTCGATTTTTACAGTTACTTCTGTCCTCTTATGATTAATTTCCTGATCTCTTTGGCCGAACCCTCACTTTTTTTCCTCTTAACACTTTCGGGATTTGACAAGTTATTCTCTCAATTTTCTTCTTGACTGACTACTCCATCTTCTTCCTCCCTGATCCGGTTTGTTGTTTGGCCGAATACTTCTCTTCCCTTCTTTGCTTTTTTTCCCTCTCCAATTGTTTTCCTTGTCATATCTTCTCCTTTTGTTTACCTACCGAATACACTTTTCTTTTCTCCTCTCTTTCTTAACACTCTTTTCTTATTATCCATTCATCTTAGTACCTTGACCATTTACTGCATCTTTCCTCTCCCTTTGCTCTCTGTTGATTTTTAGGGGTAATTGTAAGTGCTCAGCTTTGTGTTCGGTTGCATCTGAGGGCTTGGGTGATTATCTTTTCTCGACTAATAAGGTGAAAAAGGGCTTCGGTTGATTTAGTCAAGGAATTTTCGAAGGAGAAGGAAAAGGTCCTTAGTTGGCATACAGTGTACGGATTTCTCCTTGTGGCTGGACCGAAAGATTCAAAAGTGCGGGCATTCTCTTCTTTCAGCAAATAAATGCAAGGTGTGTAACCACACTGCCATATCCGCAAATCAACAAAAGCCGAAATAAGTGATCGTCGTCACTACATGAGCGTGCGCTCGCTCGTGTGGAAATTCAAATGCCTAAGAGTGGGCGTAAGATCGTTAAGGCCAGCCATGAGCGACTTCATGGTCTAAGGCTGAGATGGGACATGATGGGCCGAAATAGGTCGTGTGGGCCCCACGAGCTCGTGGGCCCCACACAAATAAACCACACGAACGTGTGGAGAATGTTGGGCCAGGCTGGGTAATCCACATGGACAAGGCCATATCTGGGCTTTTTGGGCCACACGGGCGTGTGGGCCCACATGGGTCACACGGGCGTGTGGGCCCACATGGGCCGCATTATGAGCTTTGGGCCCATTTTTCACTGTTTGACTGTTAAGGTTGCACGGGTCACCCGAGACAACTATGGACCTACTGTTGGGTCGATAAGTATACTTAGACCCCCAAATTGATAAAATGACTGTTATGCCCCTATGTGGTAAAATGACAATTTTGCCCTTATATGGTAAGATGACTGTTTTGCCCCTATGTGGTGTATAAATATATATATGCATGTATGACCGTATTTTAGCATGCTATTTAAACTGTAACGGATACTCGTATGATTCTATGATATGACATGACATGACATGACTGTATGATGCATTGCATGGGGATGGGTTTATATACGATTAGAGGAAGTGTATTGTACTGGCAGCTCTACTGCAAATCACTGATGGCTCTAAGCCTATTATACTGGCAGCCCAACGGCATATTATTGTTTAGTGCCACAACCGGTGCTAATTCTAGAGTGTAGGGAAGGGTGGGTTGATTATATTCCCAACATGGAGTGTAGGGTTGGACGGAGATGGAGTGTAGAGGTTGGATGGGTAGGACTTGCATACTGTTTTAAACTGTTACTGCACTGATTATTGTTACTGTAATTGTCCAAGGCCCAAACACATGACTGTTTCTATATTGAGATGGGCTAAAGCCCAAATTAATATTGTCACTGTTATTAAAAAGGGCTTAGGCCCAGACTGTGTTTGTTTTCTGACTGTTTGCTTATATGGGATTACACACTGAGTTTTCGTAAACTCACCCTTCTATTTATCTGCACAGGTAATCCCTAGTTTTAGGCGGATTGGTGCTGTGAGGGACTCGAAGGTGGCCACACAACCGCATCTACTATCATATTTGCTTTATTTTTATAAGTAATTTTAGTTCGGGTATTTTTTATGTAATAAGGCCTTTTTAAATTTTTTATCTTTAATTTGAGGTTTTATTTGATTTGGTTTATAACTGCTAGTGATAGGAAAACTCGAGTTTTCAAGAGAAACAATGTTTTTACAAAGTAAACGTATGTACATAACTGTTTTAAAAAGCTTCTGCTATAAAATGATATTTTTGGAAATGAATAGCGATTTTAAAGTAAATACCCTTTTGATTGGATCGCAAGCTTTAATTGAACAACTCGTTTTATAAATCATCATTTAGATAACACAACAAAGGTAAACATGGAAAGGGTTTTTCAACGACATCACACTTTACGAAAAACACTTCAATGTGACGTCGCCAGTTTCAGCCATAACATCCAGGCCGAGTTTAGGGTGTCACATACCATATCAAAACAACCAAATCATGCACAACCACATAGTTGAACCATTCAATTTACTCATTCCAAGAAAAAGATCATCATTTGCATTTATCAATAATCAATATTAGCCTCCATCCATGGCATTATACAAAATGAATAAAATGCTAAAGTAAGCCAACACATTTGGCTAATTAACATTGACACAAAACTCAAAATTCAAGATCCTATACATGCCATAATCAAAATAAAAGATCTAATTATACCAAGAGTTTCAGATGATAGTGTGACTGGCTTCTCCAACGTAAGTGATGATTCTCGAGCTACTTTGGCGATACTATAAGAAAATGGAAAGGAAATAGGGTAAGCATAAAGCTTAGTAAGTTACATGAAAATAAACATTAACTAATCATCATAAAACAATGTGTGTAACACCCCTATCCCGTAACCGTCGCCGAAATAGGTAAAGGGCATCATCGGACGGACAGAACATTTCAGAACAATACAAAATCACAGATATCATATAACATTAATATATAGGCATTCATCCACAATTCATCCTTTAAGATGGTCTATGAGACCTAAAACATACATTTAAGAAAGGTCGGGACTAAACCGAACACATTCAGTATTTTCAGAACTTATCCAAATCTTTCAAAACTATTAAAGTCACACGCCTGTGTGACTAGGCCGTGTGACTCACACGGACACCAGACACGCCCATGTAATCCAACCGTGCCAAAAAGAGTCCCTATACTGACTTTTTCATACGGCCAACAGACACGGCTATGTGCCATGGCCGCGTGGTACTTAGCTAGCTACTGACTTAAGTCCACAGCCATAAGGCACGCCCGTGTTCCTTAACCGTGTGGCACAATGCAGGCTTGGTTTAAGCCAATTTGCCACCCCTTTTGGGTCCAATCCTACAAGCAATAATATACAACATTCATACCAAAATTTTCAATCTATTCCAAGCTTAAAGAAGACTAATTCACATTAGAACATAGCACATTACAAACATATACCAAAACTATGCACAAACTTATCATTTGCTAGCCAGTTGACATGGTATAACATATATACATATCAAGCTTACATTCTTCAACCTTCTAGCCTATACATGCCATACTTATAAATATGTACACTTTCTAAAAGTAATAAAAATGAGTTTGACAGTGTGGTGACAATCCTCGACTATCTCGAGCCTTCAGTAGCTACGATAACTGTAAAACAGAAAAAAATCACACAGAGTAAGCTACAAAGAGCTTAGTAAGCCAAATACAATTGATCTAACTACTAAAGCATATATATTTATATAAAGCAACAATAAGAATTTATAGCCATTTCTCAGAATAGTTAATAAACTTAACCAAACTTATTTGCTTGTATACATGTTATATTCATTTCCATAATTCCGAACCTACTTTACATTCACTATTTTGCAGAAACAGAGTCTTTCATATTCAGAAATTGAATATGATACAAACGTACCTGTAAAGATTATACATTTCATATATTCATTCTCATATCTCGTACTTTATCATCAAATGGTTCAAAAACAATACAGATACTTGTAATCGGGTACAATGTCGACGTCCCGAACATGGTCTTACATGTAATTCAGTATCGATGCCTATGTCCCAGATAGGGTCTTACACGACATCAGATACGATGTTGATGTCTCAGACATGGTCTTACACGTAAATTTCAAATCGAGGCTTGTGTCCCAGACACGGTCTTACACGATATCTCAAATTGATGTCAACATTTATTTAGAGACATGCAGAACTTTTCAAATACATACATATTATCAGAATTTACTTAGAAATCATTCATCAGACTCTCAAGGCCATCCAATACAGATTATAGTGTATATGTGCAAAATTTAGTCAATTTAACACGTAATTGTAATTTGACTTACCTCGTACGGATTTCAGACGAAAATGAGTCGGCTATTCAACTACTTTAGACTTCCCTCGATCTAAGTCTGATTTTCTTTGTTCTTGATCTAATACAATTCAAATTCAACTATTCAATCATTCATTTCATTCAAAATAATCCATGAACACATATTTTGGGCACTTTTCACTTTAGCCCTTATATTTTTACACTTTGACAATTTAGTCCATTTTTCACAAAATCACAAATATGCAAAATTCACTAATACTATAGCTTAGCCGAATATACGTGGCTTCCATAGTCCAAATAACACATTCAATTCATAATTTAGTCCCTCAAAACTCATTTTCACAATTTAGCCCAAATAGCTCTATTTCATCAAAATTCAAAGACAAAACTTATAAATCATTTTTCAAGCCTTCATAATTCATCCAAAAGCATCACAAAACTCATGATATCAACAATGGCATTTCATGAAATCTTTAACAGAAATAGAAATTCAGACATGGGTTTTGAAGAACACGAAGCAACGATCACAGAAACATAGAAATTATCAAAAACGGACCAAAGTACATACCTCAATTAAGCTACCAAAGTGCCAAACGTACAAAAGCTTCAAACCCTTCTTTCTTTTACTGATTTTCAACTAACATGCATGATAATGGCCTATTTCCATACTTTGTTTTATTTTATTACACATTATAAGCTATATACCAACTTTGCCCTTATTAAAAACATGTGAAATTTCACCTACTAATGTCCATAATTGTCCACCATTTAAATAAATGGTAAATTTGACATGCAAGGACCCCCTACTTAACTAAGCCAAATCAAATAGGTGCTTTATCATCCAGAACTCAAATTTTACACTTTACGCGATTTAATCTTTTTTCATAATTAAGCATAAAAATAGACGAATTAAATCACAGAAATTTCACAGATGCAAATTCACATATCACAGACACAAAAAATAATATTAAAATATTTTTTAGACTGGGATTTGTGGTCTTGAAACCACTATTTCGACTAGGGTCAAAACCAGACTGTTACAATGTGCCCATAACCTTTCAAAGCTTATTCAAGAATACCATAAATAGACGTAAGTACAACTTACTCATCATCATCCACTACAATTCATATTGCATATATTGAGCCCACATCTTATACATTTCAAATAGGTACCTGTGCCACTCATCACATGATCATAACTTTTCTCATTTCGATATAAATCATAAATCTTTTGTTGAACCATTTGGAATACTATCGGATATTTTTTAGCCTTAACATGGGTTAAAATGCTGACGCCATGTCCCAGGCATGGTCTTACACTGGCTTCCATACAGCGAGGCCGATGGCATGTCCCAGACAGGTCTTACACTGGCTCTCATCTATCGGTGTCGATGCCATGTCCCAAATAGGTCTTACACTAGCTTGTGTATCACGAGGCCGATGCATGTTCAAGACATGTCTTACACTAGCTCTCGTCTCAATGCCAATGCATGTCCCAGACATGTCTTACACTAGCTTAAATATCTCGAGGCCGATGTATGTCCCAGGCATGTCTTACACTGGCTCTCATACTGTGGCTGATGCATGTACCAGACATGTCTTACACTAGCACACAAATGACCCAAATGTCATGGCATGAATATTCGATGATTCCTAAGGCTCAACCGAGATCAATTCTCATCATGCTTAATCATTTCCACAATCAAATAATTTATGCTATAACAATTCACTCATACATGAAACAATGTAGTTGCATTATTTACACACAACTTACCTCGAATTACAAAATGTAGGCAACTAGTCGACTTTAGTTCGCTAGCTTTACTTTTCCCCGGTCTAGGCCCAAATTTTGTAATTCTTGATCTATAATGATAAAAATTCACAAATTTAATCATATTATCGATCTAGGTACTCAACAGTTTAAAATTAGGCAAAATAACCATTTTGCCCCTAGACTTTCATAAAATGACCATTTTACCCCTAGACCTGAAAATTGATTTTTATCACATTCTCTCATTAACCAAGTTTAGCTGAATACTTTTTATACTAGGAACAGCCCAAAATTCTCATTATTCCACACATTTACCACCTATTTTATAACTTATGCAAAATGGTCCTTAGTTAGGGTTTCCATAAAAACTACTTCACAAAAGTTGTTTATTTCACAACCATGATTCATTTTCTTCCATAAAATTTCAGAAAGCAACATGAACACTCTCATGGTAAAACCCTAGACTTTCAACCATTTTGCAAAATAGTCCCCTTATTTGAAAGCTCATGTTACAAGGGTTCTAAAAATGTAAAAATTCTCAAGAAAAGCCATCAAAGTCACTTACTTGCAAGAGTAGAGAGTGGCTGAAATTTTTGAAGCTCAAAAACCCCTACAATGGCTGAATTTTTGGTGGAGAAGATGGTAGGAAAAAGATGATATCATTTTCTCTTTATTTTATTTTTATTCTAGTCAAAATTAGGTCATCAAATTACCTAACCATTTGACCCATTGATTTCCGTCCCTATGGTCGGCCATGCCTCTTGGAAAGGGATCTAATTGCTCTTTAAAGACCTCCAATTATGGCTCTCTAGCTATTTTGTATGTCTATCAAGTAAAATAGAACTTTTACCCTTTCTGCGATTTAGTCCTTTTTCGCAATTAAGCTCTCAAACACTAAAATTAATTCACCAAATTTTCCATGCACCTTTATAATCATGCCATCACACATAAAATAATATACAAAAATAATTTCTTCGGCTTCAGAATAGTGGTTCCGAAACTACTGTTCCAACTAGCCCCAAAATCGGGTTGTTACATTAGCTCATCCAATGCTAGAGCCTTCTTGTCCTAGCAGCTAATCATGACAACCCATACACTAAATAAACTAGAGATATTAACTTAGAAACTTAGAACCCAGTTTCATGCAGGAGCTTTATTAAAGATTTCAAAAATCTTACTTTTTTTTTCCTAATTTCACGAATACAAGTTGATAGGAAGGCTTACAAATTCCTCAGATTATCTACTTCCAGACTTCAAATCTCATGATTGAGCGTTCTCTTTAGCATCCTTTTCTTCAGAGGAATCAAAGAAGATGATGCAAATGAGATGAAAAATTGTAATCAGAGTTGAAAAGAATTTCCTTCAGGTAGTTAGGGCTTCCCACATATATAACCTTTCATACACGACCACCAAAGCCCCAAATAAGCCATCCATTGACAATCATTTTGCCTTCCACTAAGGGACCGACTGATTCCAACCTAATCGAACCATAATTGAAACTTAACTAATTACCAACCAGCCACAAAATTTCCCAAGTTTTTAATAGAGCCTTCAAAATTACCATTTTATTCAATTAACTCACAACTCTCCTCTAAATTCGGGACTTATTAAAAACTGGGTGTGACATTAACTGAGGGGGAGTTTGATATGTCGTATTTATATACGTAAAATTAAGCTCTTTTAGACATTTAAAAAGCTTCTTCTTAAGTATTTTATAATGCTTTTTATCATTTTTCTTTAATTATTAAATTTCATGTTCAATTTTAGTTTTTATTGCATTTTTACACTTTTTGGAATAAAATGGAAAGTTTATGCTATTAGGAACTTAATCTTTGAGTTAAGTTTGTTTTAGGCACTTGGTTGATACAAAAATGAGGAGAAGAGCTAAACTGGAGCCAATGTGACGAAACCAAGGTGTTGATGTCGCGACACTAATGCTTTTACCATCAATGAAAGAGTTGGACTTCAACAAAATTACACGATCAAGTGGATTGCCTCCAGTGTCGCGAAAATAAGGGGTTGTTATTGTGATAATAGTCTCCATGGTCGCAACATTGGCAACGATCCCTAGAAATAAAGAAGTTGAGTTGCTTGAGGACAATGTCACAACACCAACAACCATTGTTGGAACACTAAAGGACCCAATGAGCACAATGGAGTAGGCTATCGACGCTATCGTGTCACCAAGGTGTGGGTATCACGATACTGGCCTTTGATGAGGAAAATCTGTAAAAGGCATTTTTCAGTCCATTAAAGCTTTCAGATTTTAAGTGATGGCATATTTGTCTTTTAAAGGTTAAATTAGAAAACACTATAATTATAACTTTATAGGTCTTTTTAGAGGAATAAACTTAGGCTAGACAACTAGCCATTAGATATTTTTTTTTCTCTTTTCTTTCCTTCTCTTCTTATTTTTAGAATAGGATTTTCTTTTATTCTCTTTTAGAATAGTGTTTTGTTTTTTTTTTCTCTTGTTGAAGATGCTGCAAAGGATAGATAATCAAGTTTTTGTATTTAATCAAAATTCCATCAATAAAATTAGCATTTTTGTAACATCCAAACTCTTTGGTTTAAGGTTCGTAAAATTATTTCAAGAATAAGCTATTGGCTTAATTAATAAGGGAAAATAAGAAGACAATGTAATTGACTTAGAGACTTGAGTTCAATTCCCTTCCCTTGCAAATGGGCAATTTTTGTTATTTTTGTTCCCACTCCCCTAGTTTTGTGCCACCCAGCCTAGTAAACCCTAGGAACATATGCTATTCTTTCATTAGTTTTCAAATTTTCCTTTTTTCATTTTCTTTTCTTACCATCCCTCCTATTTCCCTCTTCTTTTTTCTATTTTTTTCTTTTTTCTTTCCCTTATGCTTCCTAAAACATAGTGATTTCACCATAGTTGTGCAACCCCCTTGCCTAATATATTGCTATTATTTTTCCAGCCACTATGCTGATTGTTTTAACCCCAAAACCAGCCCCTTTGCTGCCCTAGAACTCTCCTCTATGCCACCCTATTCAACCTCCCTTTGTTGTCCATTATCGCCCGCTCTCCCTCGTTCGTGGTGGTATCGGTTAGTTCTTTTTTCCTCTCCCTTTTGTGTTGATTTTTGCTGCTGTCTTTGCAGCCAATAAATGGTTGTTCCAGCCCTAAAAATCGTTCCCTTTTCTGTCCTAAGATCCCTCTTCGTGTCACCCAAGTCAACCCCTTTCTGTCTCCACTTATGGTGTTACCGCCCTTTGAAACACCATTGCTTTGGACTACTGATTTCGTTTCAATTGTCTCCCCTTACAGCAATAAGTTTTTCGATTTCTCCTCTATTTTATATCAGTCCTAAATGTTCTTAATTGATAGGGTGCTTCAGGGTTGATTTGGCTGAACCCTTAGGAGGTGTTTCAAGCTTGGTTTTAATAATATTTCAATACGTTAAATGGTGTAATTTGGTTTTAGGTATGTTTAAGGTTTAAGTGTATAAGCAAGAACTATACAGATTAGTACTGCAGACTTGCAATTTAATGTGTGAGTCTTAACCCTGCATAATCGGTTGTTAATTCTTATTATAATTTATAAATTGTTATAAAATTCTGGCTAGTTGGGCATGGTCGAATGGCCTAATAAGCAAATTAAAAGTTGCAGAATAAGGTATGTGACTTTAAGATTATTGATTGAATGGTTAAGCCTTTACTAGGATTATCTGTATGCGTAATTGTTATTCTTGATTATCTAATTGATTGCCAATGTTATGGATTGATGTATGTTGATTGTGACATGATTTGAAATGATGTTATATTGTGTTCACTGATTATGGGATGCATGTGTAATGTTCGACGTACAATGTCACTATTCAAACTACATACTAAGTATGAGATTGTATCGTATGTTACATACCAGTGAAACTGTTGAGTTGACTAATTGACTGAATGCAAATATAAAATCAAACATGTACTGAAAGTGTGATTGAATGTCAATGTTATTGATAAATGAAAATTATGCAAACCGTACATTGACATTGATTATTGATACGCATGTTAAGCATGTCATTGTACGAGACTGATATTGATAGCATGAATTGCTCACTGATTGTATGCCATTTTGCATCTACATAGGGTGGGTTAATATGGTTGATGGAGGAGTTCCGTAAAGTATCAGCGGTGGTTAAATTCTGCATTATTGTTGTCAGTGCACTGCACCGGGAGTACCGAGAAGATTGGTGACTTTATTGCATTATTAGTGGCTTGTCCACGATATTGGCAGCTTCTCTGCATATTTATTAGCAGTTTATCAGCACTATTGTACTGGTGGTTTATCCACATCGAGATTTGGCTCGCATTGTTTGGTGTTTAGAAGTTGAGTTCTGGGGAACTCGCGGTGTGTAGCAAATGGATGGGTAGGAACCTTCTTACATTGCATTATACTCATGATATACTCACGCGTTATTGAAATATGTCACGTACCATATTGTAATGAAATTGTTGATTATTCATATTGTTATTGACTCACACTAAGCTATTTTAAGCTCACCCTTAGTCTTAACTTCTCAGGTAATGATCGAAACTCGGATCAGATGTAACATCTCGAAATAGGGCCTAAATGGAATAGTGGTTTGAGATAGAAAAGTTTATTTCGATTAATTTTTATGATTTACCGAGTGATTAGATGCATGTGTTAGAGTATTGATAAGAAATTTTATAGATTGCATATTTAATTTGCCTATTAGGGCTTATTTGCAGAAGTTGCTGTAACAGCCCGATTTAGGGCCTAAACGGAACGATGGTTTTAGAACCACAAATTCAAAGTTGAAAAATTTATTCCGATTAAGTTTTAAGGTTTATTTATTGATTAAAATATTGTGTAAAAAATATCGTTAAGAAATTTTACTGACAAAGTGCTTAATTGGACTTTTAGGACTAAATCGCAAAAGTTGAAAAATATGTGTTATAATTCATAAGTACTTGATTGAAATGGGAGTTTAAAGATGAGGTCCTTAAATGGTAATTAGACCATTATATTTTGTTTGGACAAAAATGGGCATGAATAGGACAAAATTTTAAAGAAAGGCCTTAAGGGCATTTTAGTCATTTGGTAATTAAAAGAAATAAAAAGGGAAAATAAAGCCAAAATTGACTCATCTTTTTCATGGATGCCGAAATTAGCATGGGGGAAGCCATGGCTAGGGTTTTCAAGCTTTCCAAGCTCAATAGTAAGTCCGTTCTAGCCCCGTTTTTCAAGTTCTTTACGTTTTTGGAATCCCAGTAACTTGATTAAGCTTATTCTAGCAATAATTTAAGCTAGGGTTCATATTTGGAAAATACCCATAGGTGAAATGTGTTTATTTTGATGTTTTATGGTAGAATTTGAAGGCTGAAATTATGTTAAACAACTTTTACTAAGCGGTTTTAAGCAAAAATGAGTAAAACGGCTTAATCGGTAAAAGTTGTTATTGTTCATAACTATGTGTTAGAGTGAGAATTTGATGTTTCCATAGAAGGGAAAAATGATCAGCATGTCATAAAACATAAGAATAAGGGATGAAGTTTAATTCCCGAGCCTAGGGGCAAAAGTGTAAATATGCAAAAGTTTAGGGGCAAAATTGTAATTTTTCCAAAGTTTGAGTTAAGGACTGTTTTGAATATTACATTAATTAAATAAGTAAAATATAATGTTTTAGATCCTGGAAAATAAGATTTGAACCTAAAATGGAAGAAAAATTAAAAATCGAGAAAGTTGGTAAAATGGCCGTTTTAGTATCGAGGTAAGTTCATATGTATAATAAGCATTAATTTATGCATGTTTCAATGTAAAATTGATATATTTACTATGATTTTCGAGGTGTTGAAAGTAAGTATAATTATGATGATTTAAATGTCCAATATTAATTCGACATGGAAATGAGAAAGTATGTAAGTTGGTATGATAATAATACTACAATAATGTTGTAATTTATATTTGAAAGTTAAATTTAGTGAATTAATTGAATTATGTTGAATTAAATGTTATGGTGCTAAGTTTATGAATTGATTTTAAAATATGTCTATGGTACATGAAGTGCATTGAATTATCATACATAAATGTGATTTCTATGATTATGGATATTATGAGCAATTGTAAGTTCATATGATTTTTAATAATGCAATGTGTAATTTAATGTTATTGCCTTGATATTAAATGAGATGTAAGTAATATATCAATTTTACTTATATTATGATATTTTATAATAATATTGGAAATATGTTTGTTAATAATTAATTGATTGGTGAAATTGTTGGAAAAGACAGAAATCCCGGTTGAACCTTCAGAAAGATTGGATGATACAGATGGTATGTAGCTAGGTCACATGTATGGTGCTGAGTGCACATCATGTGTACAAGAGAGCTACGAGGCATTATGAGGTAGCCAGGTCGCATGGGTGATACTATGTGTACACCATGTAGACAAGAGAGCTACGAGATAAATGTAGCTAGGTTGCATGTGTGTTCCAGGTGAAGGACACCATGTAGACAAGAGAGCTACGAGATAAACTGGCTAGGTCACATGGGTGGTACTAAGTGTTCACCATGTGTACAAGAGAGCCAAAATTATGTGTACAATCAAGCTAGGTCACATGAGTGGTGCTAAGTGAAGGCCACTATGTGTACAAGAGAGCTTCGATTTTAAAGATGGGCTATGTGCGATACCACCGAGTATCTGTTATTATTTCGAAGCGTTCAACTGGGAAATTGATTAAATTAAATTGTGTATGACTTTGTGATGATAAGTGTAAGTATATACATGTGTAACTTATGAGCAATATGCTCGATATGTGATTGGAAATTTGGAAAGATTGTTATGGGTAAGTGATGAATACAATTGAAGTGTGAAAGATCAAAATTGACAATAAAACTGTTCTGGATAGTTGCAGTGATGTGAATCTAAAAATTTACCAAAAATAGTAGAAATTGAATCAGAGACTAAATGAGATATCAAATTAGAGCTTAATGAGTCTATTTTCATATAACAAACAGAGCAAGCAAAGGAATTCTATATTATGAGATATTTAAGTTTTTGAGAGACTGGTTTAGAATGACTATGCGATCCCCTATTCTAACTTGGAAAAATCATTAAAAATTGTAAAAAAATAATTAGGAGATATAATTTATATGCTTGAAACCCTTAATGAGTCTAGTTTCAAATGAAATAAACTATAACATCCTTTGAATTCTATATGAGGAGAAAATTGATTCATAGTGAAGAGTGGTCAGAACAGTTAAGAAGTGAAACAGGGGTAACTTCAATGAATAAACTGTACTAATTGGCGAGACTAAAACTTCTAAAAATTTTATGGTAAAAATATACGTGAATCTAGTTTCAAGAAAATTAACGGTTTGTAATTTGGAGTTCTGTAGCTCCAGAAATAAATAATTTAGCTGCTGGTACTCTGCTAGACAGCTTATTTTGATCCTGTTTATAATTGTAATAGTGAAAGTATGTGTGTTTGTGATGGTAATATTCCGGGAACATATTGTGACTTTGTTTAATGTATGATAATGTATTGTTTATTAATATTTACATATTTACTTACTAAGCTATAATGCTTACTTCCTTCCTTTCCTTTTTCCTATAGTGTCACAGATGTTAGCTCGAGTTGGAGGTCGCCGGAGGTTAAATCACACTATCAAACTATTGATCCATATATAAAGGTTTTAAAGTATTTTTAAGTCTTTGGCATGTATAGGGACTCATTTAATTATTATTAAGTTGCTAGGAGTTGGCCTAAAATACTGACCTATGTTATTTGAAGGTCTCTATTATATAAAGTCATTTAATGTAGATAGTCTTGAATATGTTTGAAAAGTTTAAAATTGATGAAATTTTATGTCTCAGTTTTAAATGATTACAAGTACTCAAGTCTGGTAATACCTCATACCTTGTTCTGGCGTCGGATACGGGTAAGGGGTGTTACATCAGACCCGGCATGCAGACGTATCATGAACTTCAGAATATTTTTACTTTAAATATTTTTTATAAGTTTTTATGCGATTTTTGGACTGTAAAGCCTTATTTTGGATTGTGGTTGTGATTTTTGGATTTACGTTTTATGCATGTATTATTTAACACATTGAAAATATATGTTAATCGGAAAATGCATGTTACTTAACCTAATTAAAACCTGACATGTATAGTGTTTTCCGCTGCATTAAAAGATTAAAAAACTTTGCAAAATAAGGTGACAAACAACAGGTTCCTAGAAATGTCACTATCAATAACAAAATGAGACTTAAGAATAAACAACTTAATAAATGTATATTTCCTAAACTAACTCAAGTGCAACCACAGTTTTCCAAAGTGAGTTGAATTAGGGTTTTTAAGGTTCGTAGGGTTACTTATTCATTTCGGTGACTAATGTAGTCTTCGTGATATGGCCATAACGTCTAGCTCGGGTTGGGGAGGTTACAATTTTTTAAAACTCTTTAGTTTAATTTTATGACTATCATGTGTTTGATAAAATGCTTGTTTGAGATTAAAGTTTGATTATGTGCTAAATTGATTATTGGTTGATTGATTAGTTATTTGTTAGATTAAGTTGATGGTTATTAATTAATTATTCTATTATATCGAATTTCTTAATACGCTAGAATTGACACCTCTAGTGAAAAATCTAGATAAATGTCATCAAGAGGAGAGTTTATCCTTGATAGTTTGATATAATTATACCAAATAGTGAGACCGAGAGGAGAACTATTTGTCTAAGTGAGACCAACAGGAGAACTTAGTTGGTAATTCTATATTAGGTTGAGATCGAGAGAAGATTCCCAGTGAGGTGTTGTAAGTAATCTAATTGAGATAGGTTATTGGCTTAGTTAGCAATCAACTAATCAATCGGCCATCATTTTTATCATTTGCATAACCGAAGGCAATAGGAAGAAAGCTTACTTTAAGTAATTTAATTGATAATTTAGAATCAGTCTCAATATATTTTAATTTCCAACTTGATTAGTTTAGTAATTTCTTAGCTTGTAATTAACTTTAGAAACACATTTACTAATTTGATAATTCCTTGGGTTCAATCATTGGAATACTCTATGTTCCATTGTAACACTATAAATATTACAACTCAACACAATACGCTTGCAGTTAAAACTGTGCTTTTAAATTGTTTTATAAATTGTTTATTTTTTGTGCACGCGAGCATGTAGTCATATGCCCTTGTATTAAATTCGTACACAATTTAGCCCCTATTGTTAACCAAAAAATTCATTAAGCCCTTCCATTAACGATTTCCGCCGCTGACCATGTTGACCGTTAAAATAAATTTACAAACCAATCAGATGGTAACATGTGGCAACTTTTGGATTAATCTAATATTTTTCCCATAAAAATGATTAAAAATCATAAAAGAAAATATTGAATCACTAATCATCTAATGTTCAACAAATGTTATGCCACACCCCAAAATAAGGCCTAGGAGTTTTAGGGGCATTTTAGGAATTTTAACCTTCGAGTGTTTGGAATTCTATGACATGACATATCGGTAATGTTTTCAATTATGGTTTTTAGAAAATGAAATCAATTTCCAAAAATGAGTTTTAAATACCTTTAATTTTAGAAAAAGGACTGATTTGAAAAAGAATCAAAATTGTGAGTTTTTAAGAAGAATTAGACCAAAATTTGACAACCAACCTATTTCTTCATCCCACCTACAGTTTTTCACGTTAACTCTTCCCCAAAACTAGTGTTGTCATCCCTTGATTCTCTCTTACTATTTCAATCAATTTTGAACTCCAACTCCTAATCCTCTTTGATTTCTATCACCCTTGAACTTAAACCTCTATAAAAGACCAAGAAAAACACCCAAAAATATCATAGTTCCTCCAGTATCAAGCTTTCAGGTTTTTGATCAAACGCGTAGATTTTCTTCATCTAAGGTAATGATTCAATTCCTTATGTGTTTTTAATGTTATCTAGTATTTAAAACCTAGTTTTTAGCCATTAAAACACGTGCTCTTGATAGAAGCCAAAAATCGGGTCATTAATGGTGAATTTCAGGTTTGTTGATAAAAACTAGATTTTAAAGTGTTTTTCAACTTGTTTTAACATGATTAGAAGCTTTATAAAGTTACTTTGAAGTTTCGTTAAGAAATTCTTGAGTTTTAATGAATTTTCATCATAAAGGTCAAAACTTGTCGAAATATTTTGATACCTTAAAAAGTGTAGTTTTGTGTAGTTTAAAAGTTGATAATTAGCCGTAGATGAATATGTAGATGAATGGAATTTGTTTCGTGTGAAAAGATTAAGTGTAGACTGAGATATTTGAATCTAAAGTTTTCTATGTTGAAAGTTTCGGTTAAAAGATAAGGTAGCTTAAACTTATGTTTGTGACTATTTTAATGCAGTTGATGACTGATTGTTGAATGTGTGTTTGTGTGGCTTATCTTGTTAAAGAAGAGTAGAGATAAAGGCAAAGAAAAACTTGTCTAAGTTTTTGGTTTTCAACAAAAGCGTATATTTTGGTGAGTGTTTGGATTAGCTGCTCGTAAGTGATTGATTGTGTTATTTGGGAATTTAGAGGTAGCCTAAACCCCTTCTCTAAATTCTGAGTGTAATTTTTCTTTTACCTATGCCAAATATGTGATAAATATGAACATGTTGTGATGACTGTCGTGATGATAAATATGAGAGTATGTTATTCACGCCATGTGACAGTGTGTATAATATGCTAATGATATGGTTATGCAGAAAATATGTATGAATAATGGGTAAAGTAATATTTGATGACAGTATGGATATTTTGGCCTTGTGACTTAATGAGACCGTTGGATATAGTTGGCATGCCATAGGATTGTGAGTACTTACTTATATGTGTTGTGGTATTTGGGACATTGAGGCCCAGGGACAGTTTTTGGAGAGATAACAGAATGCGAGCTAAGCTCCATTAACCAAGATATGTATGTTTGGTGTGTTGGAGAATGTTTACTATAAGCTACACTTATGGGATATGTTCAACTCTACGAGTCTATCTGTGGTGTGTTGGTGATCTGTGTATCCGATGAGTGATGATAAAGCTCACTTTTATGTTTCATAGCTCAAGTGCCAAATTATCTTAAAAATTGTATATATGTGTAATGTGGTGTATGCCTAAACGAGTATGTGGATGCTATGCAAATTATTATAAATTGCATTTAAATGGGATTATATGTGACTATATGTGATTAATATGGATCAGAATGTAAAACTAAATATTTGTATATAAATGTCTAAAAAGGATACATGAAAGATTATTAAATATGTAACTTATGGCACTAAGTTAAAGAACTTTTGGAAAAATGCTATAAGTTTTTTGGTTGATGCATGACGACTTGTTTGCATAGTGGTCATTCTGAGCATTCACTAAGCTTGTTAAGCTCACCCACTCCTTTTAAACCATTGCAGATAAATAGTGCCGGTGTGAGCGCTGTGGTCTCAAGGAGTGATCCAAGCCATGAACTTAATTGCTATTAGTAGTTGTTATTTGTTTAATTGGGTTTTGGGAATAAAAGGCAATGTGGTACATGCTATGTGATTTTACTATGAATTTTTAGTTGATAGTATGCCTATTATGATTGGTATTTTGTAGACTTGAAAATATAATGTTTGGGACTACCATTTGAGGTGTTTTCTATGTATTTTATAAGGTATTTGATGCATGATGTTTAGGACTAATCGAGAATGATCAATGTGTTGATACATGTTATATTTTTAAGGTCTAGAACAGAGGTATTGATATTCGGGCTTTAAAAACAATACCTCTGCTATTTTCGAATTTTAAGAAGTCAATTTTTTCTTGTAGGTATCGATATTTTATCTCGAGTATTGGTACTCGGGGTGAAATTATTGACACTTCGTCAGTGGTATCGATATTTTCCAAAATTTGGGTTTTTGAAACAAGAAACAGCAAGTTAATTTGGCATCGATTTTTCAAGTGGTATTGAAACCACTTGAGAGAAATATCAATACCCACATAAGAGTTTAGAAAATTTTTCAATTTGTTTAAATGCATGTATAGTTATTGTTATAAGACTATGTGATGTATGTTTAGCATGTAACGATGATAGCTAAAAAGTAAGATTGACTTAACACTTATATGACTACTAAAATAGAAGACTTTTCTTTTACAACGAGATTTTAAAATGTTGTGTATGACACGAGACGTTGATGTGGCATCTTGATATTCGGACTTGGCAACCAAGCTGGGTATAGGGTGTAACATATTAAATGGTATTACGTGGTCGGGTTATAATTCGAAAAGACAACTTATATTAGTAGATAATATTAAGACATCCTTAGTCTAATTGGAATTGAGCATATTGATTGAAAGTTTAATATATAGTCTATCAAGTCCAATTAAGGAGATACCTTCTCTTAGTTATTGAAGCTGATGACTCCTAAAAGACAAAAATGTAGATATGACTAACTAGACTGACAGTTAATCGGATGGCAACCAAGTAGAATAGATCCTAGATCCGTTTATGGATTTACTCACATGTGACGTTCATAGTGTGGCATACCTTAATCAGGAGTCAATGATAGAATATATGTGCGTGACTCTTATTATTTGATATAAGTGAAAGCTTGAGTTCGAAAAGATAAGGAACTGAAAGTTGGTGTGTTGGGTGTACGTGTAACACCCCTCACCTGTATTCAACTCCGGAATAGGGTTACGGAGCATTACTGGACTTACTATACCATTAAACACACATTTCACATACATTTTCAATTTTGATATAATCATCATTCAATAATATACATATCGTCCCTAGTATAAGCCTACGAGGCCTAAAACATGCATTCGAGGTGGTTCTAGACTAAACCGAGAACTCAAGAAATTTTTACGAAACTTAGAAAATTTTTCAAACTACAAGGGACACATGCCTGTGTGGCCCGGTCGTGTGTACATTCGAAATGGGATCACATGGCCGTGTCCCAGCCCGTGTCCGACCCCATGTAACTCTCTGACTTAGGTCACATGGCCAACACACACACTTGTGTGCCCTAAAAATGGGCACACACACCCGTGTGTCAGGCCGTGTGCTAGGCCGTGCCAAACTTGTAGGGTATACTGACTTATGCCACACTGCCAAGTCATACGCCCGTGTGCTGGGCTATGTGAAGCATACTGACTTGGTTTTTAATTCAACACCAGGGGACACATGGCCGTGTAGTCTGACCATGTGTCGTACACGGCTGAGACACACGCCCGTGTCTCTGCCTGTGTGGACAAAAATAGGCTATTTACCAAGTCATTTTGCCACCCAATTTTGTATACACCTACACTAAACCAAATGGCACCGAAACATAGCATGAATAGGCATCCAATTCAAGCACAACCAAGACCAAAACATGCCAATTCAATACCAACAACTAACATGCTCACAATATCATGTTTTGCCAATTCAAATACAAGTTTCTCAATTTCAAAACACTTAATTAGTCACTTTCAATTGTGCACTAATTTACCTAAAACCACATATCTATCATAGCTCTTAATGCATTCATATGGTACTCAATGTACCAATCCACAATAAGGCATACCCTAAGCAATTTGTTACCTTTTATGCTAAGTCTCAACAAGCCATTCAACAAGCAAGTATAAACCACATCACCAAAGAGCATTAGTACATATATATACATCACCATATTTGCCAAAATAAGCCAACTCACATGGCTATACACAAACAAATTACTTAACTTTTACAAGCCAACACAAATGGCCAAATCCATACTAACGTATACCAAAATGACCCAAAGTCCTTATACATGCCATATGACCAGAACTTAATTTCAAAAGTACCAAGTGATAGTTGGATAGTGTGATGAAGTCTCCAACAATCCCTGAATCCATGCTAGCTTTAAAATCACTATAAAACACAGAAAAACAAACGATGTAAGCTATAAAGCTTAGTAAGCTCGTATGAATTAATAAGCAAACTCACCATTTATTCACAATCAAATAATATAAGCATAATGGGCTACAAAACATTCAAATCAAAATGTTAACTTTTATTCAATCACAACTATAACCATGCACTTATAATTTCCATAAATTCCATGCTCACCTAGTTTCTGTACATACCTGTACTGTTACGTATCTATTCTCACCATTCATATCTTCGATATACCCGTTGAACCATTTGGAATATAAGTTGGATACTCGGGAGTCTCACACCCTAAGTGCCAATATCATGGCCAGAAGCTAACTCAATGAATCTCGCACCCGAAGTGCCAATATCATGGCCCGAAGCCAACTTAATGTAACCCCTAATGACATGTCATTTGTATCCTACTCTATTCCTAAGGTTCAACCGGGATTTCCAATGCTGAATCTTCATTGAATGTGTCTGTAAGGTTGTAATTCATAATTTAGGCAATATTAAGGTATTTAAAATACAATTAAAACAAAGCTTATTACATACGAACTTACATCGGATGCAAAAACAGCAAAACGAGTCGATTAATCCAAAACTTTGTTCTTTCCTTGATCTAAGTCCATATTTCTCTTTTCTTGATTTATATAATATCAAATTTAGCTTATTTAATAATCTCTCTATTCAATTTAATCCAAAATACACTGTAAAGCCACTTTACACATTTACCCTTAATATTTCACATTTTTACAATTTAGTCCTTATTTCATAAAATTACAAATTCATACAATTCAAGCACAACCCATGCTAGCTGATTTTCAATTAGGTCCCTAGCAGCCCATTTTTTCATTTATTTAACATTTTAACCACACAGTTTCCACATTTCACAATTTAATCTCTAATTTGCATTTTCATTAGAAATCACTTAACAAAACTTGTATAACTATCATCAAACATTCATAATCTATCATCAATCATTAAAGCTCATATATATTCATCAATGGCAACATCCTAAACCTTTAACAATTTTGCAAATTAGTCCCTGGGCTAGCTAAACCTAGTTGCAACAATCTCAA